>OY728165.1:1687525169-1688775169 GCA_963277665.1 Viscum album | reverse complement strand
ACCAAAATTGGTACATTAATGTCATATGTATTTATATATAAGTCTTTTGGCAGAACCATCGATTTTTAGGAATACAATATTAATTAATAATTTAATATTTGTTTTAAAAACTCTTTTATGTCAATTTTTACACTATTTGGTATTTTGTTTTTTCTAAATTAATAACAGAATTATTACTTTGAAAAAAATTCATTTAACCAAACCTAATATGTTATATTAACCTATAAAATGAATTTAATTAATAAAAAGTCTCAAAATACATTTATTTGGATATTTATAATATCAATTTTGTTAGTATTTCATTAATAAGGTAATTACATCATCATCATTGTATAATAAATAAATTAAATTATTTAATGTTTAAATATTATATATAAGGTACCATTATGTATGAGATATTTTTAACTTTCTAATTAATATTTATAGTCGTATTTATCTTATGTATAACACTATATTAAAAATTCTTTACATATTAAACATTGATTTTAATTCTTTTAACTCTTCTTTGAATTAAATAATAATAAATGTCGAAATATAATCCAATTGGACCTAAATGGTCGTATATTATTCCTAAGGATGTTTTTGGTCGAATTACACTTATCCAATAGAATTAGAAAATGTGTTAGGGTAATAATAAAATCCTTTTTACCCTTAATTACCCTATATACTTTTAACTGTGGTAGATAAAACTAAAAAGATACTATTCACCAAAAATTATTTTTATCTTATTGAACCCCATATTACTCCTTTATATTAATCTAGTCTCTCAGATTTTTGAAATTCAACTGACAGAAGTGGTTAAATTATGTTTTATGTAAATTTGCAAATTCTCCTAGGAGGTGGGTAAAAGACGGTAAAAAGTTCAATAAATTTTTTATATATCAAAAATTCTTATAAAATGACTCCAATTACTTAAATTGAACTTATATAGGTATTATTTATATATTTTTACCTAAAATAAATTTAAATAAAAATTCAGTTTTAAACAATAACTCAGTGTTTTTCTCTATTCATCAAAAATTGAAAGTTTTCAGAAAAATACCAAAAATTCACCCTAAGCTAAATTCAGTATTCTGAATCCAAAAATGAAGTCCATTTTGAAAGATAAAATTTATAAAATTTCAAAAAGTTGGTATTAATATTCATAATGTTTAGTTTATATAATATTTTACTAACATAAAATTGTTTAGTGAAACTCAGTATTGCGTACAATGCAAGCTATTGAGAAGGATGCTCTTGCGTGTAACGCAAGCCAAAGCAGTGTTGTGTGTAGTGAAATATTCTTTTGGTGTTGGGTATAATATAATACATAAAAACAAAATAATTCTCATAAAATATATGGGTGTTACATTCTACCCCCCTTATGAAGAATTTGTCCCTCAAAATTTGTCACTTCGTAACAAACCCATGAGGATACCTCTCCCTAATCATATCCTCAAGTCCCCATCTAGCTTCTTCTAATTGGTGGTTCCTCCATAAAACATTAACCAAGCAAGTGGTCTTATTTTATAGATCTTTTTCTCTATGATCTAGAATCTCTATTGGATGTTCTTCATAAGAAAGGTCTTGAACCAGCAGTACAATATCTGAGCTTATTACTTGTGAAGGATATGGTATATATTTACTCAGGGGTGATACATGGAACACATCATGAACTTGAGAGAGATTCTGTAGAATCACAAATCGGTAAACTACCTTCCCAACATGATCCAGTATCTCAAAAGGACCAATATACCTAGGGTTCATCTTGACCTTCTTCCCAAATCTCATTACTCTCTTCCACGGAGTTATTCGTAAGAAAAATTTATCACCCACATTAAACTCTAGGTCTTTTTTTTCAGTTGTCGGCATAACATTTTTGTTGACTCTGAGATTATCTTATGTGTTGTTGAATAGATCTTACCTTTTCTGCCATCTCATCAACAATATTAGGTCCTAATAGCTTTATTTCCCCAACTTTATCCTATAAAGTTGGAGTTCTGCATTTCTTTCCATAGAGAGCTTCATAAGGATCCATCTAAATACTAGAGTGAAAGATATTATTATAAGTTAATTCCACCAAAGGTAGTTGTTGATCCCAACCACATTTTAAATCCTTAGAGCAAGCTCTCATCATGTCTTCTAGAGTTTGAATAGTCCTCTCAGACTAACCGTCTATCTGAGGTTGATAAGCAGTGCTAAAACTCACCTCTATATCTATAGTATGCTGAAGACTTCACCAAAATTTCCAGGTAAACCATAGATCCCGATCATATATAATGGAATGTGGTACTCCAAGCATTCTTACAACTTCCTTCACATATATACTGGAAATCTGATCAAGAGATAAATCTTCTCTAATAGCAATGAAGTGTGACGACTTCATAAGAATATCAACTATAACCCAGATAACATTATTGCCTTTTGATGTTTTAGGAAGTCCAGTGAAAAAGTCCATAGTGATGTTTTCCCATTTCCATTCTGGTATGGGTAATGGTTGTAACAACCCCTTAGACTCCTATCTCTCTGCTTTAACTTGCTAACAAACCAAGCATCAAGAGATATATTCAGCAACATCTCTTTTCATGCCATCCCACCAGAAGTACTCTTTCAGGTCCCTATACATCTTCGTGAAACTAGGGTGAATAGAGAATGAAAAACTATCAGCTTCATCCAATATTTCCTTCATTAATTCTGGGATGGGAGGAATAAAAACCTGATTCTTGAACCTTATTATTTCATCATAGTCAATGTGGAATTCAGGAACATTTCTCACATTATTTTGTAACCCTACATATTCTTTCTATGCCTCTTTAATCATCACATGTATAGATAGTTGAATATTCATTTTAGAAAGATAATATTTTCCCCTTCCATTATAATTCCATGATCCATCCTTTTTAAATCCATAAATATTGGAACTTTTGGGATCCTTATCATGGATAAGCTAGCATGGTATTGTCGAATTAATGTGTATGCCTCCTTGTTTTCTTTCCTTGGGTGGTAATTAATTGAGCAGTCGTAATCCTTAATCAGATACAACTATATTCTTTAACAAAAATTCAACTCCTTTTGTGTGATAATATAATTTAAACTTTTATGATCAGCATAAATATCACACCATTTACCATAAATATAATGCCTCCAAATCTTCAATGCAAATATTACCGCGGCTAATTCCAAATAATTAGTTGGGTAATTTTGCTCATGGATTTTCAATTGTCGTGAGGCATAAGATATCACCATATCGTTTTTCATGAGAACACACTCCAATCCATTCTTATATGCATCACTGTAGATCAAAAACCTTTCTCCACTACAGGGCAGTGTGAGAACAGGTGCACTGGATAACCATATTTTTAACTCCTTGAAATTCTCTTCACACTCCTCTGTCCAAACAAACATAACTCCTTTTCAAGTTATCCTGGTTAGTGGATTATATAATCGTGAAAAATCATTCACAAAACATTGATAATATCTAGCCAAACCAAGAAAACTTCGGATCATAGTTACTGTTTTTGGTCTTGACCATCTTTCGATAACCTATGTTTTTGCTGGATCCACAGATATCCCCTCTTTTGAGATTTTGTGACCCAAAAATGAAACTTTTTGAATCCAAAATTCATTCTTGGTAAATTTGGAATAAATCTTATCCTTTCTTAGGGTCTTTAATAAAATTCTCAAGAAATCACCATGTTCTTCCTTACTCTTTGAATAGATAAGAATATCGTCTATGAAGACTACCACAAACTGATCAAGATTGTCTCTACAGACTATATTCATTAGATCCATGAAGATAGTAGGGGCATTAGTAATACCCAATGGAATAATTATAAATTCATAGTGTCCATACATTTAATGGAAAGCCATCTATGGTATATCCTCCATTTTAACCCTTAATTGATGATACCCTGAATGAATATCAATCTTGGAAAAGTACTCAGCTCCACATAGTTGGTCATAAAAGTCATCAATGTGTGGGCGAGGATATTTTTTCTTGATAGTGATCTTGTTAAGTTCTCGATAATCAATGGAGAGTCTCATTGATCCATCTTTCTTCTTAACAAACAGAATAGGTGCTCCCCAAGGTGATGCACTAGGGCGTATGAATCCCTTATCAAGATTATCTTGGAGTTTCTTCTTCAATTCCTGAAACTCAATTTGGTCCATTCTATATGGTGTCGTTGAAATGGGAAAAGCACCCGGTATGAGTTCTATTGGAAACTCAACATCAAAATTTGGTGGAAAACCTGGAAATTCCTTCGGAAAGACATCATCAAACTCTTGTACAATGGGTATATTCTTAATCGTGAGTTTCTCTCCAACCGTTTGAGAAAAATAACCTTCATTTATTGGAATCAAGAACCATAATATGGAAGATATATCCACTAGAAGGATATATTCTTCCTATCATTGATAGATGATCATAGATTGATCGGGAATATGAAATGTGACTTCCCTTCTTTGGAAATCGATATGAGATCCAAATAAGGAAAGCCAACCCATGCCAAGAATCACATCATATTCCACTATAGGAAGGATAATAAGATTTCCAGGAAGCACATTCCCACAAATGTCAACTGGAGAATAATTATAAACTTTTGATTCAACTGTTGTGCCATTAAGAGTAGTCACATCTAACTCAACAACTAATTGTTGAGGTTTTATGACGATACCCTTGGAAAATTATTCGAAAATAAAAGAGTGGGTGGATCCAGAATCAAATTAAACATTTTCTACATTATAGTGTATGGTAGGTGACACTTTTTCCACTTCTTTATTGTACTCCACATCTCCGATATAAATTGAATGTGACTTTCCATTGTATTGGTCCTTAAGAGTTTTTTGGCGTCGATCATCATCAACAACCCTTGGATTAGGGCAATGATTAGCATAATTCCCCATTTCCTTGAACTTATAAAATTAAAGTGTAGGTGTTGAACTCTGTGTAGCCTTTTCATTGTTTTCATAACCAGACATCTTTTTCCCATCATTGCAGTATTCAAATTCTGGATGACCTTCTTTTCCACATTTAAAACATTTAATTGTCCCTTTAAGACAATTCCCCCCATATTTCATTCCACACATTGAGCATAATGTAAAAATCATCTTCTTTTCAATGTGGTCTTTATATTTCCCTTTTAATACCATTTTCCTCTTCTTATCAAACCCATATGACTGACGGGTTACTCCAATATATATCTCAACCTTGAGAGCACATCGAACAATTTTCTCATAGCTATTGAAGTCCCTGATGGATAACAACTTTCGAATACTTGGTTTTAGGACACTAAAGAATCGATAGATATTACTCTCAGGTTGGATAATAATTCCTGAACTATACCTTGGATGTCTTGTAAAAAAAATTTTTTAGGTACCATTAGATTCATCATCCTTTTACTTTATTTCAAGAAACTCCTTCTCCATCTTTTTTCAAAGAATACGAGGGAAGTACTTGTTGAAAAATTTGTTCTTGAACTCATCCCATTCCACGGAATCAATTTTGTATATTTGTGTTGTATTCATGATAAGATTCCACCATTGATCAGCTTTACCTTCCAAATGATATAATGCTAAGATGAATTTATCATGTTCAGAACATTGAAGAACTGAAAATAACTTTTCAGTGGTACTGAACAATTGTTTAGCCACTAATGGATTATTAGACCTGCTGAATGAGGGTAGACGCTGCCTCATGAAGTATTCGATAGAATAATTCTCCTTTCTTTTCTCGTTTGGATGTCCAGAATGATTCATAACTTCAGAAAGATATTTGATAATGGCTACAAGATTTTTCATTCCAACTCTCATAACCTTAGGTTTCTCTGGGGGACAATCATTGCATTGCTTGTCGTAATCAGTATTAACATGGTTCCTTCAGGTTCCAGCCATTGAATAAAACTAAGAAGCATAGTGTGAGAAACAATAATCATAATCAGAAAACTACACAATCATGAATAAATTTTCACACTTAAGGTCTTATCATAGGTTATTCATGGCCAATTCAAGAACACTAATATTGTGTTCTATGCATAGACATATCCTTAGGGTTCTTACTATGGCTTTCACATCCTTGTTTCCAAAGGTTGATTGTACATTTGCTCTGATACAAACTATAATGACCCATACATTACATACATTGTTATTACATATGAATTGAGGCATACTTATTACATCATATAAAAAAACAATGATAGGACCATATAATCATAGTTTCTTTAGAAACTGAGAAACATAAACAACTGGTTCATAAGGAATCTACATTGTCTCCCGTTTAATTCATCATATCTAGAGACCCTTTTAGGAATATCCTAATTAATACCCTTATTCCTGACCTGGGGAAAATAAAACATACAAAAGGGTGAGATCAAATGCTTAGAAAGGGTAAACAATGGAAATATCAATCATATCATATTCATAAGGACATAACATTTTGAAAATCTTAAACTGCAAAAGAGAACATAATATCATAACATGGGATAAATCATAGTAGTGAAATGAAATCCCAATAATCATAACATATAACATGAAACTTTTTGGAATAAACACATAATAATTGAAAATCATTTCTTATTAGTCAAGACTCAATGCCAAGACTATCATAGTGGATAATGTCCATTTCTGAACCGAGTTCACTCCTCGTTCCAGTCCTGTATCACTGTACTGTATTAACTTGTTGTTCTAGCCACGCCTATCTCATGAGATATAAATATTTACCCAATAAATTGTAGGGAGAAATAGGTCCCACCAATCTCATAATGAAACTATTCTTATATGTTCCACGAAATCATAAATCATATATTCTAGCATAACCCATGTAATAAAAATGGGATTCCTAAACACCATGCCATCAAAACATAAACCATATAAGATAAAAGGACTTAATAAAAATAATTCCATAATAACATAATCATATCAATGTAAAAATACAGATAGAAAAAAACACTATATTATCTTAGGTGGAAAATAATTTTGATAAATCACTAGAACACCATTCTTGAGGAAAATATCCTTTCTACATCAAAAACATTTTTCCTTTCATAACATGTCATAAAATTTTAATCTAAAAGAACTTAATTAAAAATATACTTGAAAATATTAAATCAAGCTTAATGTAAATAATGTTCTATGAAATCATAAAAATCCTTTAATGCTGTATAAGATAAGAAAACATGCTTCTCATACTTTGGACGGAAAAGTAAAAAAGTATCTTGTACTGAAAATGACAAAAGACTCCTTTCATATCTTTTATAAAAAATTAAAAAACAGGTAAAATTGGATTTAAAAAAATGTATGATGATAGAAATAATATTACATATTGAGGAAACATGGATGTTGATGATAAATATGAGCCACTAAATTCTAAAGTATAAATAATCTTAGATAAAAATGAGATTATGAAATTTTCCCTTACCTTAGGCCTAATATGTTTTGTATGTGTCCTCACCTTCTATATAATTATTTAAATAATATAATTGACTTATTAAAGAATCATATTCATTTTTATGATATCATATATGGTCATATTATTATCTTTTTATTAGTAATATTTCATTGCTTCTAGTTATTCAGTTGTTCATTGCATTATGTTCTTATGCATGTTTTGTAGAATAAATTATTATTTCACTTTTTAGGTTATAAATACCTCATTTTAATAATGGTATTAGTGTAATATATATAATTTTATCCATTAAATTAATTTATATAATCATTATTCAATGAAGATCATGTAGAACGAGTCACATCACATCGTAGAGACGGTAGATCGTACGTACGCACGGGCGATGGTATCATTATTTTGATATTAAAATAATATATTATTGGATGGTATATAATATATAAATAATCATAATAATGTTATATTTATTATTTATATCATTTATACTCATTATCATACCCATCCAAAAGATAAAATGTTTGAATAACGAACCACACCACAACGTGGAGACAGTATGTCGTACGTACACACTTGTGGTGACTTTTTCATTCATAGGATGGATAAAATAACTAATATTGTTGTATCATTAATAATAAAATCATAGTATATATAAGATAATGGAGTTATTATTTTATAATGGAATCTACAAAGAATGAGGATGTGGGAAAAGAAAGGATCTTGAAATAGGTGGTGAGATATTAACCTCTTCCCCGGGTTCTTTCTTTTGATTTGATCAATAGAGATCCATAGGTTATCATTATGAATAAAATAAGGCCTCTAGGATGAAGGGATGACAGTTAATAGGGTATTTGGGCAGGTTTTGGCCGAGCGAAAATGCATTGGAGGTGTGAATTAGAGGGAAGGGGGAGTTCCCTTTTATAAGAGGGGTGAGGAGTACCTTAGAAAAAACATAAAATATTATTTTATAATAATTTCATATTCGGTTTTTAATGACTCCAAGGTGACTTATTTAGAGTATAGGGTGGGTATGGGTCGAAATCCTCTCAACCAATAAGTTTTATACAAATTTAGGTTACCATTTTAACCTTATAATTTATATTTAACTCTAAGTTAAATAATTTAACTATTACCGTGTCTTCTTGTATTCTTACACTATATGGTCAATAAAACTACTATAAACTGCCAATAAAACACAAATTGGTTACTTAATGTCATATATATTATTAGATAAGTCTCCTGGATGATCCTTATATTTTTATGAATATAATATCAATTAATAATTTAATATTTGTTTTGAAAACTATTTTATGTCAATTTTGACACCATTTGGTATTTTGTTTTTTCTAAATTAATAACAACATTATTAATTTGAATTAAATACCCTAATATGTAATATTAATTTATAAAATTAGTTTAACTCATTAAAAGTCTAAAATTACATTTATTTGGGTATTTATAATATCAATTATGTTAATATTTGATTAATAAGGTAATTACTACATCATCATCGTGTCATAAATAAATTAAATTATTTAATGTCTAAAATTTATAAATAATATTTCATTATGTAATAAATATTTTTATATTTCTAATTAATATTTATTTTCGAATTTATCTTATTTATAACCCTATATTAAAAATGATTTACCTATTAAACATTGATTTTAATTCTTTTAACTCTTCTTTGAATTAAATAATAATACATGTCTTAATCTAATCCAAGTGGACCTAAATGGTCATATATTATTCCTAATATTGTTTTTTATCGAATTACACTTATCCAATATAATTAGGACATGTTTTTGGGTAATAATAATATAAATTCTACCCTTAATTACCCTATTTACATTTCACCATGGTAAATAAAATTAAAAAGTTACTATTCACAAAAAAATATTTTCATCTTATTGAACCACATTTTACTCCTTGATATTTACCAAGTCTCTCGGATTTTTGAAATTCAACTCACAGATGAGGTAAAATTATGTTTTATGTAAATTTTCAAATTCCCCTAGCAGGTGGGTAAAAGACGGTAAAAAGTTCAATAAAATTTATATATATCTAAAATTATTATAAAATGACTCCAATTAATTACACTAAACTTATATAGGTATTTTGTATATATTTTGACAGAAAAATAAATTTAAATAAAATAAATAATTATTTAAATAAAAATTTGGTTTTAAACTATAACTCCGTGTTTTTCACAATACATCAAAAATTGTATGTTTTTAGAAAATTACAAAAAATTCAACCTAATCTGATTTCAATATTCCAAATTCAAAAATTATGTCCATTTTGAAAGATAAAATTTATAAAATTTCCAAAATAGGGTATTACTATTCAAAATGGCTATTTTATATAATCTTTTACTGACATATCATTGTTTAGTGAAGCTTGGTATTGCGTACAACACAAGCTATCGAGGAAGGTTGCTCTTCTGTGTAATACAAGACAAGGCAATATTGTGTGTAGTGAAATATTCCTTTGGTGATGCGTATAACATAATACATAAAAGAAAAATATTTCTTATAAAATATCAATGTGTTATATTCTACACCCCTCAAAAAAATTCTCCCTCAAAAATTGTCACTTCGTAACAAACATGTGAGGATTCCTCTCTCTCATCATATCCTCATGTTCCCATGTAGCTTCTTCTAATTAAGGGTTCATCCATAAATCGTTAACCAAGTGAGTGGTCTTGTTTTGTAGAACTTTTTTCACTACAATCTAGAATCTCAATTGGCTGTTCTTCATAAGAAATATTTTCCTCCAGTGGTACAACTTCTGAACTTAGTACATGTGAAGGATCAGGTATGTATTTTCTCAAGAGAGATACATGGAACACATCATGAACTTGAGAGAGATTTGGTAGAAGTACCAATCAGTAAGAAACCATACCAACAAGATCCAGTTTCTGAAGAAGACTAATATACCTAGGGCTGAGTTGGCCCTTCTTTCCAAATCTCATTACTCTTCCAAGGAGATATTCATTAGAACACTTTATCACCCACTTCAAACACTAGGTCTTTTCTTCAATTGTCGGGATAACTTTTTTTTCGACTATGAGCTGAACTTCTGTGTTGTTGATTATGTCTATCCTTTTCTGCCATCTCATCAACAAGATCGGGTCCTAAAAGCTTTCTTTCCGCAAATTCATCCCATCATGTTGGAATTCTGCATTTCTTTCCATAGAGAGTATCATAAGGGGCCATCTGAATACTGGACTGAAATCTATTTTTACAAGAAAATTCCACCAAATTTAGGTGTTGATCCCAACCACCTTTGAAATTTATAGAGCATTCTCTCAACATGTCTTCTAATGTTTGAATTTTCCTCTCAGACTGACTTTCTATCAGAGGATGATAAGAAGTGGTGAATCTCAAATCTGTATCTAGAGTATGTTGAAGTCTTCGCCAAAACTTCGAGGTAATCCTCAGATCCCGATCATATATAATGGAAATTGGTACTCCATGAAATCTTAAAACTTCCTTCATATATATCCTAGAAAACTGATCAACATATAAATCTTCTCTAATAGAAATGAAGTGTGTCGACTTCGTAAAACGATCAACTATAACCCAGATAACATTATTGCCTTTGGATGTTTTAGGAAGTCTTGTGAAAAAGACCATAGTGATGTTTTCCCATTTCCATTATGATATAGGTAATGGTTGTAACATCCCCTTAGACTTCTGTCACTTAGGTTTAACTTGCTGACAAACCCAGAATCAAGAGATATATTCAGCAACATCTCTTTTCATGCCATCCCACAAAAAGTACTCCTTCAGGTCCTTATACATCTTCATGATTCCAGGGTGAATAAAGAATGAATAACTATGAGCTTCATACAATATTTCCTTCTTTAATTCTGGGATAGGAGGAAAACAAACTCTATTCCTAAACCTTATTATTTCATCACCATCAATGTGGAATTCAGGATCATTTCTCACATTCATTTGTTGTTGTACATATTCTTTCTGTGCCTCTTTAATCATCAGATGTATAGATAGTTGAAAATTCATTTGATAAAGATAATATTTTTCCCCTTCCATTATAATTCCAAGACCCATACTTCATAAAACCATAAATATTGGATGCCTTTTGATCCTCATCATGGATAAGTTAGCTAGGTCTTGTTGACTAAATGTGTCTTCCACCTTGTTTGCTTTCCCAGGGTGGTAATGAATTGAGCAGTATTAATCCTTAATTAGCTCTAACCATATTATTTGGAGAATATTCAGATTATTTTGTGTGAAAAATATATTTTAAACTTTTATGATCAGTATAAATATCACACCTTTCACCATAAAGATAACGCCTCCACGTCATTTATTCAAAGACTACCGCAGCTACTTTCAAATCATGAGATGGGTAATTTTGATCAAGGATTTTCAAATGTCGTGAGGTATAAGTTATCACCATATCGTTTTGCATGAGAACAAACCCCAATACCTTCATAGATGCATAAATATAGATCACAAACGTTTCTCCACTACAAGGCTGTGTGAGCGCAGGTGCACTGAATAACCTTCTTTTTAACTCCTTGAAATTCTCTTCACACTCTTTCATCCAAATGAACATATCTCCTTTTCAAGTCAACCTTGTGAGTGGATTGGATAATCATGATAAATGTTTCACAAAACGTAGATAATATCCATCCAAACCAAGAAAAATTCGGATCTCAGTTACTGTTGTTGGTCTCGACCATCATTCGATATCCTCTATTTTTTCTGGATCCATATATATCCCCTCTTTTGAGATTATGTGACCCAAAAATGAATCTTTTTGATGCCAAAATTCACACTTGGTAAATTTGGCATAAATATTCTCCTTTCTTAGTGTCTTCAATACAATTCTCAAGTGATCGTCATGTTCTTACTTTCTCTTTGAATAGACAAGAATACAGTCTATAAATACTACCACAAACTGATCAATATAGTCTCTAAAGACATTATTCATTAGATCCATGAAGATATCAGGGGAATTACTAAGACCAAATGGCATCACTATAAATTCAAAATGTCCATACCTTGTAGGGAATGTCATGTTTTTTATATCCTCCCTTTTGACCCTTAATTGATGATCCCCTGAACGATGATCAGTCTTGGAAAAGTATTGAGCTCCACGTAGTTGGTAAAATAAGTCATCAATGTGTGGGAGAGGATATTTTTTATTGATAGTGATCTTGTTAAGTTCTCGATAATAAATGCATAGTCTCATTGATCCATCTTTATTCTTAACAAACAGAATAGGTGCTCCACAAGGTGATGCACAGGGGTGTGTGAATCCCTTATCATGATTCTCTTTTAGTTTCTTCTTCAATTTCTGCAACTCTATCAGGTCCATTCTATAAGGTTTCTTTGAAATGGTCATAGAACCCGGTATGAGTTCTATTGAAAACTCAACTTCACGATTTGGTAGAAGACCTAGAAATTCCTATGGAAAGACATAATTAAACTCCCACACAATAGTAATATTGTTAATCACGAGTTTCTCTCCAACCATTTGATATAAATACCCTTCATTTATTGAAATTAGGACCCATAAGATGGATGAAACTTTCACTGGAAGGTTATATTCATCCTTGCATCAATAGATGATCATAGATTGTTCGGGAATATGAAATGTGACTTCCCTTCTTTGGTAATCGATATGATCTCCATATAAAGAAAGCCAATCGGTGCCAAGAATCACATCAACTTACACTATAGGAAGGATCACATGATTTGAAGGAATCTCTTTCCCACAAATGTCAATTGGAGTAGAATTATAAAATTTTGATGCAACCGTTGTGCCATTAGGAGTTGTCACAGCTAACTCAATAGCTAATTGTTGAGGTTGTACAATGATACCCTTGGAAAATTCTACAGAAATAAAATAGTGGGTGGATCCAGAATCAAATTAAACATTTGCTACTTTAGAGTGGATGGTAGGTGTACATTTCACCACTTCGTTATCGTACTCTACATCGCCGATATAAATTGCATGCGACTTTCCTTTATCTTTGGCATTAAGAGTTTGTTGATGTTGATCATCAGCAACAACCCTTGGATTAGGGTATTAATTAGAATAATGCCTCATTTCCTTGCACATGTAACATTGAAGTGTATGATGTGCATTCGGTGTATCCTTTTCTTTGTTCGCATCAATAGACATATTTTTACCATCATTGTAGCATTAAAATGCGCGATGACCTTTTTTACACATTTGAAACATTTACTTGTCCCTTTAAGACAATACCCTCCATATTTCTTTCCACACTTTTAGCATAAGGGAAAACTCATCTTCTTTTCAGTGTGGACTTTACATTTCCCTTTGAATTCCATTTTCTTCTTCTTATCAAATCCATATGACTGATGGGTTACTCCAATATTCATCTCAACCTTGAGAGAACATCGAACAATTTCCTTATAGCTATTGAAGTCCCTTATGGCTAACGAACTTTGAAGACTTGGTTTTAAGACACTAAAGAATTGATCAATCTTACTCTCAGGTTGGATAATAATTCTAGATGCATACCTTGAATGTCTTCGAAAATTTTCTTCGTATGTACCAAAAAAATCATCATCCTTTTGCTGTAGTTCATGAAACTCCTTCTCCATCATTGATCGACGAATACGAGGGATATAATTATTTAAAAATATGTTCTTGAACTCATCCCATTCCATGTTTTCAATTTTTTCAATTTTCCTCATAGTCTTGATAAGATTCCACCATTGATCAGCTTCACCTTCCATACGATATACTGCTAAGATGATTTGATCATGTTCAGAACATTGAAGAATAGAAAATATCTTTTTAGTGGTACTGATCTATTATTCATCCACTAATGGATCAGTAGAACCGCTGAATGAGGGTGGATGCTACCTCATGAAGGATTCAACAGATTGTTGGTCCTTCCTTTTTTCGTTTGGAAGTCTTGTATGATTCATAGCTAGAGAAATTTGTGTGAGCATGTCTACAATTTTTGCATTCCATCACCCATAACATTTGGTTTCTCAGAGGGAAAATCATTGAATTACCCATCTCATTCATCATTAACACGGTTCCTTAGGGTTCCATCCATTGACTAAAACCAAAAATCATCATGTGAGAAACACTGATCATAATAGGAAAATAACATAATCAAGAATAAAATTTCACACTTAAGGTCTTATCAAAGGTAATTTATGGCCATTTATAAAACACTAATATGGTGTTCAATGCTTAGACATATCTTTAAGGTTCTTACTAAGGCATTCACATCCTAGTATCCAATGGTTGACTATACCTTTCATCTGATACCAACTATAATGACCCATAATTTACATACATTGTTATTACTTCAGAATTGAATAATACGTATTACAACATATAACAAACCCATGATAGGACCGTATAGGTATAGTGTCTTTAGAAACTAGGAAATATAAACAACTGGTTCATAAATCACTTACATTGTCTCCCATTTATTTCATTATATCTAGAGTCCCTTTTTGGCATATCCTAATTAATACCCTTCATCCTGGCTTGGGGAAAAGAAAACACACATAAAGGTGTGCTCAAATGTTCAGTAATGGTAAACAAAGGAAATATCAACAATATCATATTCATAAGAACATAACATTTTGAAAATATTAACTCATAAAAGAGATAATAATATAATAGCATTGGATAAATCATAGTAGTGAAATGTAATCCCAATAATCATAACCAAAAACATGAAACTTTTTGGCATACACACATAATCATAGAAAATCATTTCATAATAGTCAAGACTCATTTCAAAGACTATCATAGTGGAAAATGTTCATTTTTGAACTGAGTTCACTCCTCGTTTCAGTCCTCTATCACTGAAAAAGATTAATTTTCCATTCCAGGCATGTCCATATCATGCTATATAAATCTATACCCAATGAATTAGAGGGATATATAGTTATCACCCATCTCATAATGACACCATTATTATGTGTGCCACAAAATTATAAATCATATATCATATCATAAGCCATGTAATAAAAATTGGATTCTTAAACATCATGCCATCATAACATAAACCATATAAGATAAAAGGACTTCATAAAAATAATTCCATCGTAACATAATCAAATAAATGTAAAAATAGGGATAAAAAAAACCCTGTATTATCTTAGATGTAAAATAATTTTGATAAAACGCTTGAACTCCATTCTTGAGGAAAATATCCTTTCTACTTCAAAAACATTTTTACTTTCTTAACATGTCATAAAATTTTAAACTAAATGATGTTAATAAAAAATAAACTTGAAAAAATTTAAAGGAAGCTTCATGTAAATAATGTTCTATGAAATCATAAAAATCCTTTCATGTCGTATAAGTTAAAAAACATTATTCTTGTACTTTGGCCGGAAACATCAAAAAGTATCTCGTACTAAATATGCAAAAGATTCCATTCATAACTTTCAAAAAAAATTCACCCATCGGTAAAATTGGATTTAAGAAATTATAGGAGGATATAAATGATATTACATATTGAGGAATAATGTATGTGGATGATAAATATTCCCTAGTAAATTCTGAAGTATAAACAATCTCTGATAAAAATGAGATTGTGAGATTTTCCCGTAACATAGGTATGATATACTTCAAACATATCCAAACCTAATTTATAATGATTTAAATAATTTCATTGTTTTATTATAGAATAATATTCATTTTTATGATGTCATATATGGTCATATTCATATCTTCTTATTAGTAATATTTCATTGCTACTTGTTATTCGAGTGTTCATTACTTTATGTTCTTATTCTTATTTTGTAAAATAAATTCTTATTCATCTTTTTAGGTTATAGAAATCTCATTTAAAGAATTTTATTAGTGTAATATATATCATATTTATTCACTCGATTCATTTATATAATCATTATTCAGTGAAGATCATGTAGAATGAGTCGCATCACATCATGGAGACGGTATGCCTTACGTACGCACGAGCGATGATACCATTATTTTGATATTAAAATCTTATATAATTGGATGGTATATCATATATAAATAATCATAATAATATTATATTTATTATTTATATCATTTATACTCATTATCATACCCATCCAAATGATGAAATGTATGAATAACAAACTACACCACGACGTTGAGACGGTAAGCTGTACATACGCACGTGTGGTGACTTTTTCATTAATAGGATAGATAAAATAAATAATATGGTTTTACCATTTATAATAACATCACAGTATATAGAAGATACTAGAGTTATTATTTTATAATGGAAGCATCAACGAAGGAGAATGTGGAAGAAGAAAGGATCTTGAAATACGTGGGGAGATATTTACCTCTTCCTCTAGTTCTTCCTTTTGATTTGATCAAAAGGGCTCCATAGGTTGGCTATCTGACTAAAGAAAGGCCTCTAGGATGAAGTTATTATAGTTTAGAGGGAATTTGGTTAGGGTTTGTCTGAGCCAAATGGCTTTGTAGGTGTGAATTAAAGAGAAGGGGGAGTTCCCTTTTATAAGAGGGGTGAGTGGCACCTTAAGAAAAACAAAAAATATTATTTTATAATAAATTTATATTCAGTTTATAATGGCTCCAAAGTGACTTATTTCGAGGAGAGGGTGGGGATTAGTCGAACTACTCTCAACCAATAGGTTTTAGATTGTTTTGGGATACCATTTTATCCTTATCATTTAGATTTAACACTAAGTTAAATAATTTAACTTTTACCGTGTCTTCTTGTATTCTTACACTATATGGTTAATAAACATTATTTAAACTACCAATATAACCCCAATTGGTTAATTACTGTCATATATATTATTATATAAGTCTTTTTTTTCAATCATTATATTTTCAATAATAGAATATAAATTAATAATATATTATTTGTTTTAAAAACTCTTTTATGTCAATTTTGACACTATTTGTTATTTTGTTTTTTCAAAATTCATAATAGCATTATTACTTCGAAAAAAAATTCATCTAAACAAACCATATATGTAATATTATCCTATAAAATTAGTTTAATTCATAAAAAGTCTCAAATTACATTTATTTTGGTATATATAATATCAATTATGTTAATATTTCATTAATAAGGAAATTACTGCATCATCATTGTGTCATTAATAAATTAAATTATTTAATCTCTAAAAATGACAAATAAAATTCCATTATATAGGAAATATTTTTAACATTCTAATGAATATTTATAGTCAAATTTATCTTATTTATAATCCAATATTAATTTTTTTTACTTATTAAACTCTGATTTTAATTTTTTTAACACATCTTTGAATTAAATAATAATAAATGTCCTAATCTAATCCAAGTGGACCTAAATGGTCATATTTTATTCTTAAGGTTGTTTTTGGTAGAATTAAACTTATCTATTAGAATTATGACATGTGTTAGGGTAATAATAATATCATTTTTACCCTTAATTACTATTTTTACTTTTAACCATGGTAAATAAAATTAAAAAGTTACTATTCACCAAAAATTATTTTTATCTTACTGAACAACATTTCACTCCTTGATATTAAAAATGTCTCTTAGATTTTCGAAATTAAACTCACCGAAATGGTAAAATTATGATATATGTAAAATTATAAATTTTCCAAGGAGGTGGGTAAAAGACGGTAAAAATTTCAATAAAATTTTTATATATCTAAAATTAATATAAAATGACTCCAATTAATTACACCGAACTTATATAGGTATTATGAATCTATTTTGACCTAAAATAAATTTAAATAAAATAAATATATATTTAAATAAAAATTCGGTTTTAAACAATAACATAGTGTTTTTTACTATTCATCAAAAATTGAAAGTTTTCAGAAAAATACCAAAAATTCAACCTAACCTAATTTCAATTTTCTGAATCCAAAAATGAAGTCCATTTTCAAAGATAAAATTTATAAAATTTCAAAAAACTGGGTATTACTATTGATAACAGCTACTTTATATAATCTTTTACTAACATACTGTTGTTCAGTAGAACTCTGTATTGCGTACACCGAAAGCTATCGTGGAAGGTTTCTCTTCCGTGTAACGCAAGCCCATACAGTGTTGTGTGTAGTGAAATATTCTTTTGGTGTTTCATATAACATAATACTGGAAAATAAAATATTTCTCATAAAATCATAGGGTGATACAATATTGTCCATCAAAAATGAAAAATAAACATATTTAAGAAGAGAAAAATCATAAATCTTATAAAATTAATAAAAATTCCTAATGGTTATATGACTCATTATTTAATAATCAATACATAATTGAAAAATACCACCATCCTGCTAATAAAATGGTATTCGATCCCAACAAGGTGATATAAACTATCTAAAAAATCAATTGGTTTCATGTTCATCAATTTAAATAATAAATTATATCTACATATGTAGATCCATATGATAAAGAATAATATTGAATGGCTCAATACCTATGACCAATTTTATTATTTAACCCACCTCTATTTTGGAAATTATTCTATGAAATATTTTGAAAATATATAATAAAATATATCCAACAAAAAATGGAATCAACACTATTAATATTCTAATATAAGATAAGGGAACTCTATTAATAAGATATGTAGTCACCCTATACTAAACCAAGAAAATATCTTAATTATTGGAAGATAATCCCACTCTACCAAGGAAATATCCATCCAACATCCTGAAGGCCTCAAATGTTTTCTTATTTCGATAAAGCCGATTTTAAGGGAAGAAGGGTGGAAACCCAAACAGACGTCATAGGCATAGGACAAATCACTCCCAAATGTATGAAAATAGTAATTCCAGACTGACAACAAGGAACTTCCCCTCCCAAGAAAATAATCATGATGAAACTCTCCACTATTGAATGGTTGTTCGACATGAATGTGTCTTGTGACAAAGCACAGTCCTGATCTAATGGATGATGCCATACCCTCTCAAAAAACAAAATTCGTAAAGCTCTACAAAGATGAACTTCTAGCTCTGAAAACTCCTATGGGACCTTTTCCAAATGGTTTAGTTTAGTAGCACTATCATTCCACCTTCTGAATGAAACCGATACCAGATGAAATTTTCCAAACCATGAATAGAATACAATGACAAAAAACAGCATTCCACGAGTCAACCTCCATCAAGACAACGCTAAACTAGCCCCACCACACTCCTAATGACTCCCAGCCACCATTTTATTCGCTGAAGAAACCGAAAGACAATCCAAAGGAAGTGAAGACTGACCATCGTCACCCAGGACTAGATGTACCAACCCCACACCAATGGACACCACTAGAGAAGGAGTCTGGGCCACTAAAACATGAAATGCCTCTCTGGGCGTGGATCCATTTAGAACTGGAGTGCCAATGCACCTCCCCAACATCCAATGCAAGCAACCAAAAAAATGGCAGATAAAACATGAAGAACAGCAGGAATGAGCCAGCCACCACACCTACACAGATTCACAACAACATAGAAGATGACCAAATAATGAAAACACCATGACCAGTCCTGCGGTAATGAAACACAGGGACTACAGACACCATAAATCCCCAATCCTTTCCACATCAATTTGGGGCCAAATCCTTTCCCACCGTACATGGTCGGAAAACCTATCCCAGCACGACGCCACACCCTCCGATTCTAGACTGGGATCCAGCACTGAAAATCCTTTGACGACCCACACAGTGCAGCCGTACTCCAGATCCATGGCCATCGACCCAAGCATCTACTGTCGAGACCCTCCCCCATTGTGGCTGAAGTAGAGCCCCTTCACACCGAAACATGACAGTTCCTAGAAGGATCAGGAGCCAAAACCGAGCCGCAAAACCATAAGATGGATCTTCAATGAGAAGAGGACAACCCCAAGCCGATGAGACAAACTAGAGGGGTGGAGGATAGGAGAGGCTAAGATCCAGGGCGGAAACCATAGTGCCGCGGAATGGGAGATCACTGCCGCTCCAAGGCTCTCCAACAAGGAAACATAAAACATAGAATTCGAATAAGAAAATTTCCCACTACACTTTTATTTATAAATTTGATCTTAAAAAAATTTCAATAAATACTTCATTGTAATAACATAAAAAATATTTTTAACTTGAATGAATTACCAAATAAAATAACTACATGTACTATTCATAATGGAACTCTCTATATATCTGTTATGGGAATGAATTCTTCCCCCCTTTAAATTATCAATTTTCCAAACATCAGGTCCATTTTCAACATATAAAATGAAATTAGAAACAATGAATGTATGGATAAATGAATTTGATATATAGTATAAAATATTATACTAGTTAACATAAATGTAACTATTGTTATACCTATGGTGGTCGATGATCCCTACCCACTATGTTCCTCACGGTATCCATAAAAAGTAACCATATATTACATATCCTAGGACTCAATACTCTTTTTTTTCCCCAATAATTATTTATAACTCCCCTATAATTTTTTACAAGGAATTAGATATCTAAATAATATAAGTCATAAAACACTTGGCATAAACGAACGATAAAATAATATTATTTTCAAAATGGCCATTATAAACTGACTATTAAATATTCTATAATAAATAGTATTAACTAATTTATGTTATATATATGTATATAATTTTAAAAATCGAAAATTTATAGATATATTATTTTTAAATAATCCATAAAATGTTGTATTTTATTTTTATTATTCAAAAATATGTTCTCTTACGAAATGATTTTTATTTCATTTTTTGAGAGATATTTTTTATTAATTATAGTTCATTTATGAAATTTTAATTGATATAAAGAATTTTATTTTTCTATTAATCCTTATAATAGTTAACATAGGGTTATGATTTTTAATTTTTCAGAAAATATTGACATTTTGTGAATGGAAAGAAATACAAATTTTTTAAAAGCTACCTCTTCATTTGAAATAATTATTTATTTTGAAAGTATTATTTTTTTAATTTTATATAGATTAACAAAACTATTTTCTATTAATTCATACTGAAATTAATTATTATATTAATCAACTTTATATTTTAATTTATTATATGTTTCTTTGTGGCTTTACAAACAGGTTTACCTAAAAACTTTTTTAACGTGAATATTGTTTTCACGTATAAATTAATTAAAAAACAAAATTGGGAATTATTTAAATTAACTTATTTGATTATAAATAAAAAAATATTAAATGATAATCATAAAATTATTTTTAGGTGTCATAGACTTAATATAAGTTAACTTGAACTTGAAAATTTCATTTCTTAAAAAACTTAATTCATCATGTCTGTTAGTTTTTATAAAATTATATGCATACAATTCATTAAAATTAATTTGATAAAATACATTCAATATTATGAATAATAATATTTTATTATATAAAATAATATCAAATATTTTTTCCCCATTATTAATTGAGAAAATATTATATTTTTTTAGGGTTATAATAACAATTAATTTAGTAGATGTTAATATTAAAACAAATATATGTAATAATGACCATAAAATATGTATAAAACATTTTATCATAGTCAAATTGAGGCCTTGTAGCCCCTATTTCTCGATGAAGGCCTATTTTTTATCCTTCTGTGAGGTAGAAATCCTGGGTATAACTATTTCAATTAAAAAAGTTATAATTATGCCACTCACCTCATTTATAAAGGCCAGCCACTCCTGCCTCCAATTATCACCATAAATTCCTATTTTTTCAAGAATAAAATAATAAAATAGCTTCCATAAATTCCTCCTCATGACCTATAAACCCTATTTTCACCAAGAATCCATCTTATGAGTTTTTTTTCTAACCAATAAAGGTTTTCAATGAAGAGGTATTGTGCTTAAGCAAGCATTTATATATAAATTCTTCTTCAATATTTGTAATTTTATTTTTCAATTATGACTATATAATAGATATAGTATTTTCCAAATATATATATGTTATTGTGTCAAATTAAAAACCAATATCATTCTCATCTTTCATCAACTGGGATAAGAGAACCTCAATATTGTGTATGGTGGACAATTTCCTCGGGAACCGATTTAATTTTTATTTCATCATCACATATCAAGGAAGGTTATAGTGGATGGTGTTCATTATATATATTTTAATTCTAACATTATTATACTCAAGGAATTATTATATCAAATTTAACACCATAAATTAAAATCTGTGAGGGATATAGTAATGTTTACTTAATGTATGATGGATAACCACCTTGCAAAGCATTGTGATTAATTTTTCAGAAATTCTATACATGGTTGGAAATATATAATATATTAAAAAATATTTAATTTAAATTAATGAATAATCAAATTCATGAAATAAACATTATTCTTAAATGATAATATATCATTTTATTTCTTAGAATACCAGTCCCTGAAAATTGATAACATCCTTAGGGCATACCTTTGGACTACAGCCTCTGTAAGGTGATGTGATTATTTTTTCATCCCAAAACCCATAGATGATATATATAAAAATATTTTTTAGAAAATAATATTTTATAATTTATTTTTTATCATTTCGTAATGGTACAATATTACAAACCTTCTTTTTAAATCGATTTATTAAATATTAAAGCCTTACTCATTCATACGTATTGAATATCATCTCAATGATTGTAACATATTCAATTTTTTTGAACCATATATTATTATTTATTTAAAAAGAATAAATTATCTAAAAAAAATTAAAATATTTCATGATTTTTATTCTAGATATTATTTAACAATTACCACTTTGACCTCTGTCAATATATCGATGTGATTTTGAAACAAATAATTTAACATCATCAAAACATATTACAAGGAATTACAATATTAGGTATTTAAATATTTCAACAAAGAATTAAAAAAATAAATGATTTAATTATATTATATTAATCTTATCAAATATTCTACATAAATAAAATAATTGATATCATTTTATTACACAATAGTTGAAGTAAATACATGTAATTTGTAGACTCGAGGAAGGGGACCTCTTCCCATTTTTACACCATTGAAAAATATATTTATATAATTTAGATAATTTTATCATATAGGGTATACAATTAATAATTTTCATTTATTATAACTAATCTATTATAAAAAATTTATTCTAGGATTCAATTTAATTTTATCAACCATGCATATTTCACATGAATGTCACTAAGTGCTAATGAATTTAATAACTCAATTTCCTTTCAAAAGATTATATTACATCTTTGTTTTCTTTGATATTATAAGATTAGAGTGTTATTACATTTTATTATCGTATTTTTTATTTTAAATTATTTTATTTTGATAATGATTTGATAAACATAAATAATTCATTGATTAATTCTAACTTCTTTTTTACAATCATTGTAATAGTTACTTATTTGAAATTGTCTTCATTGACATATATGTCTTTCTATACACCGTTTTAAATTTCTGTGGTGTATCTACATCCCTTTTGAAATGTTATATAATGAATATTGTTATTCTCATTATTTAAAATGATTATTTTGATGTTTTGTTTCCTGGGTTTCATGCATTAAAAGTTAACAATGTGGGAAAAACTTATTTCATAATATTTTTTTCATTATATTATTAAAGATTATTTTGAAGTAAATAAAATGATATTATTTATATGAACCAAAATTACATTTATATAAATTATTTATAAGCGTGGTTCACATATGTAATTATTATTTCTCATCTTATATAATGAAGAAACATAAATGCAGTTGTTTGATAGTGATAAAAATTTTATAAATTTATTTCGATCATGAATTATTCTCTTCCATAACCATGCCTTATAAATATTATTAAAAAATGTTCATTAATAACTATAAAATATTTCCAAAAGCTATTTTAAATTATATTTGATATTCTATTCAAAGGGTTTTAAAATTGAAATTTCAAAAAAATTACCAAATTGGTCATTTAATAATCCCTTTACTGAAATTTTGAAATGAATAATTCTTTGATCATTTTCTATATTAGCATATTATCCCACCATCATGCACATTATTTTTTATAAATACAAAATTAATTTTCAATTTTTTTCATCTCAAATGATTTTTACACATCTTTTTGAATTGTATTTGATTTTCATTCATTGGGAAATGTTTATTTTCTAGTATAATTTTTTAATGATATTTTAATATCATATCCTCTCATAAATGTCAAAAAACCTTGATGTTACTTATGCCCCACTAGGGATAACATTTAATGAAACAATATTTATTTTTCCTTTGGATGGATTATGATTTTCTGAGAGTTAGTTTCATAAAACCCATTTATTTTAGATAAACTAATCATCATTAATTATATTATTATTGAACAAATTCATTATCCAGCAGTTAATAATGTTTTGAATTAAATAGTATATTTTTTTATGACTTTTATGAAGAGATTAATTTTCTATGTATTTCATTCATGTTATTTTTCATTTATATTATTTATAATGGGTAGAGCCCCATTATTGCTAACGGGTGATACCATTATGGTTTATAATATGGGTGTTCATATATAGTGATCTAATACGTTATGTATAGAATTCAATCATATGGATATACCTTTAATAAGGGATAAGTATAATTCATATAATTGTTTTATGATGAATATTATTCATGATTCCAAAACAATTTCTTCATTATTGTTATTTATTTTTAATTAATCTTTTATTCATGATTGAAATTAAATCACTTGTGGTCTTTTAATTGTTAATCATTCCATTAATAAATACTTATTCCATGATTAATTGTTGATGTTATTGGTATGTATGTATACCAATATTCTTATGTTATTATAATAAACAATGATTATGTCATAATACTTTTGTTATATTCTTATTCTCAATGGTGAAATTAAATTATTAATTGTTATATTGACCCACAAAAAGAATTTACGATCACCTTTGTTAGGTTTCACTTTCTTCAAGTAATAAAAAATGATGCCAAATGAATTGTATCTATAAGGGTTTTTCTGGAGGATGATGATGACTTAATATAGTTAATGAAAATGTTTGTTATAGTGTGAAAATACTCTTCTGAAGTTGTGATTATTTTTTATATACGGGTTTTTCATGATTCAATAAAGTTATTATCCTAAATGGTAATTATGCATATCAATGACTATATTTTTTTGGTGATTCTTGGAACTCATTAAAATGAAATGTTTATCATTATCTTGTTTTTAAATGTGAAGATATTGTTTTTAAAACCATATACATGAGTTTGAGTTCATTGATATTCTAGTTGGAATAAGAAGAGTCTTTATAAATATTTGGAGATTAAAATTCATCCATATGCTATTATCATATAAGTTATGGGTATAATCCTAAAGTTATAAGATTATGATTGGTCATATTTTCAAATAAATTTAGACCCATTAACAGTTTCATGTGATTTAATTTAAACTAATTAATCAAATTTTATGTATTCATTTGTTTAAGTTCAATAGTGTATTTTACATTTATGAAATAAATATTAAGGTATTGATAAACATTAGGTTTTATGACTTCATTTATTTTGAATAAATTCTGGGTTATTGAAATTTGAAATCATTTGATATACCTAACTACGATATTGAAAAATAATTTGTCGAGAATGTGACTAATATTGAAATTCAATATTTTCTGGAATGTAATATGATTAAGATACATCTAACATTTTAAAGAATATTTTTTAAAATAAATTTTATATTATATGTTGGAGGAATATATTATTTTAAAGTCGATTTATTGTTATGTAGGGTATTTGTGAAAATTATTATCATATAATATAGAGTAATGATTTGATTCTCTATTAGTTTGGGGAAATATATTAATTTATAAAAACAAATTGTTTTTTGGTTAATTTATCAATAATGGTGATATTTATTTTTTCCCATTTTAATTTTATGAGCCCCTTTAAAAAATTATGTAATGGCTTCATAGATGATAAATTTTCATGTAATAATAATTATCTTCAAAAAAAGATGTGATTGCAGTGGAATATAATTAACATATTAAATTAATCATATAATGTATGTATATTTCAATATTTTAGTTGTCTATGGGGTAAATAACTTATCAAAAATGTTAAAATAATATTAAAAATGCATTATTTATCCAATTATATTCATTTTTATTAAGATTATTATCATTATATAACTCTTTGGAATATGGTCTTATGGTAGTTATATTTATCATGAAAATTTACTTTTTCTTGATACACGATCTATATCACTCTCCATATTTATTTGGGAATCAAATATTTCTTCAATTTCCATATATTCACATCAAACCATTATTATCCTAAAATGAATCCCAATTTTCTTCTATTTAAGATAACCTTCAAACTTCATGGTTTCTTTTCACGTTGATGAATTATTACACCATTTTACCAAGAGGGATTTAAAAAATGTATTTTGAAATATGAAAAATATGTTTAATGATTACAAATTCAAATTACAAGGATGGAATTTATCATTGGGAGATAATGTATCATTAAATTTTTTTAAAGGAATATATGCTCGATATTGTTCACGACACCAAACTCCAATAATAAATAACCTATAAAATTATATAACTTCAAAAGAAACCATTATAACATATTAATTAAATTGTAATGTATAAATATTATTAAAAAATTATTATATTTATATATACATACTACGAAATATAAATTAATTTATAATATCATAGAAAATAAACAATAAATTATTAGTAAAGTAATTTTAATATTCAAAATTAGGCTATCATAAAAAATAGTTTTAATTTATTTTTGTAATTTCATATTATTTTAAAAACATTATTTTAAAAATTAAATATTATTTTTCTAATTATTATTATTAAAATTATCTTTCTCTAAAAATTAGATGTTTTTTAGAAAAATTTGGTTTTTTCATATAATTGTAAAAAAACTACTTATTGTAAATATGTCTTTTCTTTTGAATAAATATAATAATTTAAAATAGAATTATGTTTTAGATATGATGTAATTTAACAAAATTATTATTTTTTTACTATTAAAACTCTTAATAAATTTTAAATAATATTAAAATTTGATTTTTTTTAAAAATCGAATTTAAAAATGGGGTTTCCATGAAAAAAATTTATATAGAAAACTTTGTATGTCATTTTAATTAATTAAACCAAAACAAAATGAGTGGATAATTAATTAAAATTTAGGTGATATATATATATATATATATATATATATTAATTTTTATCAATATAGTTGTTTTTACTTGTCATTGATTTTATACAAACTCACATTTTACATGAAAAATACATATATTGAAAAAAAATTATTTTCATCACGAATTTGGTTTTATTTAAATTTAATTTCTTCCACATATTTTAATTGAATTTTATAAAATTGATTATGTATTTATAATCATTATAATCTATATTATATAATAGGATGAACATTATTTTTTTCTAACCAATAGTGAAAACCATAAAATTATTTTACACTCGTCATGTTAAAAATTGGTTGACCAAGGTTAAATTAAAAAGCATTGTTAAAATTGAAATAAAACACTAATAAAGTAATTTTTACTGTTATATTTCGCCATTATATTTTTAAATTCAATTTATTTTCCCTTTTTGGATCGTTTTTTAATTTGATAATTGGGTGTATGAACTATTTTTCAAAAAAAATACAAGTGTGAAACTAACCTCACTTATAAAATTCCTCTCACTGTCCTCTCCACATATCATTTTTATATCCCATTTTATTTTTAAGGATATTACCAAATAGACACCATTAATTCAATTCCATTTCTTAGAAACCATTTTTTTATTACAAATCCATGCTATAAATGATTCTAGTTCTAACTATAAAGGGTGTCTTAAGAAGAGCTATCATAATTAACCAAGCATTTTATTATTTCTTCTTCGATCTCTTTAAAATATTATTCAATAATGAATATATATTAACAAATATATCTAAATTATATTTAAATTTTACATTTTTAATTCATAAATATATATCAATCTCCCATTCAATCAAATGGGAAACGATACCCGAAATCATGTGAATAACAGAAAATTACCTTGCGAACTGATGTGATTCATTTTTCATCGTTTCCAATAACGGATGATTATAAATAAGGATTTAAATATATAAATATATATATGAAAATTTTAATATATTTAATCATTTTAATCATTATATTACATATACCTTCTTACTTACCATTCCAACGTCACACGTGTGTACAATATACTACCACCTCATGAAAATATATAATTCATTTTCCATTAACTATTTACATATAAGGTAATAAGGAAATAGATAAAGAATATATGTAATATATATGAAACAATTATGATATTAATGACATAATTTTCATTATAAAATAATAATATATAATTTTATTTATTCTCACTCAACCCATTGAGATATGATAACGTCGTGATAGCATACATGTGTACATTTACTCCAAAGAGTGACGTGAATCTATTTCCATAACAAAATAATATTTATTATATAATTAAGTTCATTCAAATATATAATATGTTACTTCTGATATTAATTTCATTTAGGAATGATAAAATAATACTTAAATTTTTTCTATCATGATTATCAAAAAATGGAAATGTTATTCATGAATTAGTATGACCTACTATATCCATGAAAATAACATAGTTCTTTCATCATAAACATTTTCATGATTGGTTTAAAAATTTAATATTTTGATTAAAAGTAATAATAATTGAGTGACTATTATCTTGGATTTGAAGTAAAAATTACTTATTTGACCTCATTCAATACACCTAATCCATTTTTAAATAGTGAACCAGACATATTTAAAATACCAAAAGTGGAATTTATAGATTAAGTATTTAAAAATGTCATGAAATATAATTAATAAATGAATAAAATATAAGGTATTAATCATAAAATTGGTTATCTGGAAAAAAATTCACGATGACATGAATCATTATTTAATGGAAATACTAGAAATTTATAACCTTGAGGTTGGTGTATTCATCTCAAAATTTCCTTATTTAGGTTTACTGTAATGTGATGAACATAATTTTTTTTTTACTTTTTCTATAAATTATATTTTACATTTAATATCATGAATCCATAAAATTTAATAGTATTATAAATTAAAATTGGAATTATTTCATCCAAGGGGATTCAATATGAATATTTTATAAAATTAACATATTTAATAAATACATTTTACATGATCATGTACGTTTTTAAATATTTTATTAAAAAATGATGTTTCTTAACATTTTATAAATAGATCACTTTTGACCACCATTAAAAAATATTGAAAAGAATTTTAATTTTATTATTTATAACATGAAGTGATTACCTTTTTTCACAAAAACGATTTTCTATAAAAACTATATTATATGTTTCCATAATATTTTTCATAGAATATTATTTTCACAATAATTTGTTAATTTTTTGTATTTAAATGTGACTTTAAATTAGAAAATGTTATTTTCCTCAAGAAAAGTTTTATTTGTATTGAAATGGTATTTAAATTCATTAACATCAATAACCCTTGATAAATCATATGATATATTACATATAATTTGTAATTTATCTATACTCATTCTTTCTCTTGATTGATTATGATCTATTCAGAGTGATTTTCCTAAACCCATTTATTTCCTAGGGGTTTATATTGTTTACAAAGATTTTGTTAATCAACACATTTTTTCTATGATATAATAATGTAATGAAATGAATAATTATTTTTTTGGGATTTATAATGAGATTAATATTATATGTACTCTATTAATTTTATGGTTCTTTAACATTATTTAACAAAGGGATAACCTAATTATATCTCATAGATCCTGCCAATATATGATATATGATGGGTACACCTAGATGAATCTCTAATTCACTGGGTATGGTAGTCAAAAATATTATTATTACATTTCTAAGTGTTCTATAATGTTTTTGTAGAGATGATGTTCAATGATACTGATAAATTTTAACTGTTATATCTATTGGATTTTAATGATTCCTTTGATCATTATTGAATTTTGATGACTCATTATTATTGATTACATTGACTCTTATAAATGATAAATCCTTATTTTATTTTTTTAAATTATTATCCCTATATTAATGTTTCTGAATATTATATTTTTAGGTTCATTCAGTTTTAGTTTTCCATTATACCCTTATAGTCTTCTCATATTCACTGAGTAAATTTAATTTCCAAATATCATGTATACCATTACAAATAATTGATCTCACCATTTTTATGATTCATTTCCACTAGGTTTTAATTAATTATGTTTAATGTATTATGTATATATGATCATCTTATAGAAGATGATGATGTATTAATTTGGAACATTAATACGATGGATGTATAAGGAAAATTACACTACTAGATCTATCGTATTATTTATATAAGAGTTTTCTCTTATCCACTAAAACTCTAAAGTTAAATATTAAATTTCTTTTTAAGTGAACTATTATTTTCATTTGATGTTATAATGTTTGGATGTATAAAATTTGGCCACATTTATTAGTATGAAATATTTAAATGTAAAGTTAATGTTTTGGATCTGGATCCATGAGGGTTAGTCTGGAGTAGTTATAATATCCCCCAACTAAATATTTCTATGATGATATTTTATCCCACCATAAATAAATTCTTTGTCTTGGTCATTGAATTTATATTTCCCGAGGAATAAACATTCATGTATTGTATAACTTAGGGGAATAAGAATCATGGATTCCACTCATCTAGGACCTCTTCTATCAAATATTCTTATGATATACACTCTTATTACAAGAAAAACATAACATAAGTGGATTATTATTTAAAAAAAATGTATTATATTTATAACCACACCGGTAACACATTAATTATTAACATACTCTAAATGAATAAAATATAAACTGTTTTCCAAACCAATGTTCCCACATTCACATAGGTATAATTATTTTTATTTATTTCCATATTTCCCATTAATCCACTAGAAACCACTTGAGTAATCGTTGAATCCACTAAATCATTCTTAATAATGAGATACTTTTACTACTATTATAAATGATGTTTATCAAAATTGTCTTATTCAGGAGTTAATCTTTAACTGAAACTATAAAAAAATCTATTATCCATATTGGAAACATTTATTCATAGAGTCTATTAAAAAATGTATTGATTTAATAACAATACATCGTAAGATGAAAAAAAAATCACTAAAGAAAAATTCAAAAAAAAACATAGAACCTATCCATAGTTAATATATTTATATTAAATGAATCAATAAATAAATCCATAATTGTATCCCATTTTATAATTTCCACCATCCATAGATGAATATAGATATTCCACTATTATCATTATTTCCCCTAATGCATGAAAAAGAAAATCTTTAGTATTATTATTTGTTAGGTACATCAATAATAATAAAAAATAATGAAAATCCCACCATCAAATATTCCATAACATGTTTTAAAAAATGTACCAAATATATAAGAATAATGTGTTCATTAAAACAATGGCGTCTATATATTATTGTTCTATATACCAATATACCTCGCCTTAATGTTCTATATGACATTCGAAATACATTTTAAAATATGTATCCCAAATATAGTTTTATGTTAAACTTCATGAAAAACATGAATATCATCCCCTTGACTATTCCTAAAATCCAATTACTCATTCACTACTTATTTTCCATGAAGATAATCAATATATCTATTTGGTTATATTCACAATTAACAATTTCATTAACATATAAACATAAAAACAAACCAAATCATATAAATTCAAATCTATTAAGTGTCTATTCTACCATTTAATATAAATATCAAAATAATATAAATGTTAATGTTTTTTATAAACTTTTATAAAACCAACCCTATAACCACCTCTATAGATATGTTAAATTCCTAATGTACTCACATATAATTACAAATAAATATTGTAATTAAAGTTATATGTATGATTTATATGGATCACATGTAGAATGTATTACCTTTAGGTGGTATATCATATTAAAACTAAAGAATTGTATATAATAATTTTCATAATTGGCCGAATAACGAAATTAAAACATTAATGCATGATAAAATTTTAACCATGTGAATCCTAATGATATAATGGTTGTACAAATTTGTTAGTATTTATTTTAAAAATATACCACAAATTCATAAGAAACTGTGATAACATGAGAAAAAGTTTCAACCCTCTAAAGGAATGAACATCCATATGAAAACTTCTCCATTGGGTCGCCAAATAACATGATTCAGACAAAAAGGTCAATTTTCCTTTCCTACATAGATTGTATACAATATAAATGAACATCAAAATTATATATATATATAAGGATTGGGAAATTATATCGCTAGAAACTGTTGAGACATGAAGTCTCTTGTGGTGTTCAATATATTTTTATGTGTTTTCTGATAATAATTGAAATAAATTAAAAAAGGTAAAAATAATATATCAATATACAAGTATTTAATCCATATAATTCATGAATAATTATATTGAGTCTCCCTTTATCAACATCATACAAAAAAATTATGTTATAATATGAAATTAAAAATTCAAAAAATCACTCTATAAAACACATTATACATTATAATAGTCTAATAACTGACATTAAAATAAAGATTCATTCAATGGTAAAAAGGTAATGGAAAATGTAAATTATTGAAACTTATAGAATATTATAGAAATGAAAAAAATTATAATAAAAATTATTTATTTTATAAGTCTAGGCAATATATATTAATTATCGTACCTGAATTATCATAACTCTATAAACTTATTCCAACTAAAATTATAATTTTTGGATTCTATTATAAAATCATGTTCTGGGAATTCCTAGAGAAAATGAAATAATTTACATCTAATTTTTTTATAGTAAATTTATCCTGGAAAAACAATAGAATGAATATAATACCTTCAAAAAAATAATTTTTTGAAGAAATTACATTTCCAATTAAACTAAAGTACAATTTATATATTTCAAGAACCGAACCATTGAGACACATTTTCCCCTGAATTTACAAAATTTATGAAATTTCCTATAAAATATATATTATAATAATACAGTGTTTGTCCTAGAAACCATGTTATGGTTTAATATATTAAAATAATTTTCCAATATTTTCCCCTCAATTCCCACATTAAAAACATTTCATTCATTGAAATCCCCAAAATCTATATAGAATTACCTAAAAATATGATATTTGTTTTTCTCAAACTGGAAGAAATCTAAATAAAATTATGATATCTAAATTACTTTTACCTTAGATAGTTTTAACAACATAATAGCATGTTATATAAAACCCATCATAGTGTCTCCTTGTTGAGTATATTAAAAACTATATCTTCACAAAGTTTAAACCAACATAACATTTACAAAACCCCATATAATTTATCCTATTTACTATCATGATTTTTTTAAAAACAACCCATAGTGATGTTTTCAACAATGAAGTCATATTTTCCATATGAAACTGATTTCAACAAAATTAAATTAAATTAACTCTAATGTCATCCCAGTCTAATAAATTATCATATATTTTTATATAAATGATAGTTTTCAAGTAATTATTTAATATTCAATGTTAATCCACTAGGTAAAATATACATTTTTAATTGATTTTTTATTTTCTATTAATGACTTAGAAAATTTCATAAAATGTGGAAAATTTGGAGACATTCAGAAAATTAATTATTTCAACAAGCCTATTATTTTTTAAATTAACAACCCATAATGAAAATTTTATAAAACCCATTGTTCTATAAATATATAAATTTATATGATGATATCTATAAACTATATTATATAGAATAAATAAATAATACATTTAAGTTAATGTATATGAACATGTCATATATTCATCATGCCTTGATAATTTCATTGAAACAAACAATATATTGAGCAGAATACATATATTAGAAAATGATAGTAAATATGTAAATGATAAGTGAGAAAATAATATGAGGGTGGTGGCCTACATATATTTTATAAAGGAATAACCATATGGTGGTTGTATTATAAAATATAACTAAATTCTATTACTACTCTTCTAATAAATTCAACATGGAAAGAACTAAAATAAATAAGATTTATCTATAACTTCAATTGATACAATTATATTTTTGGATCATCATCGCTGGATATGTAGTGATACTAAAAAAAATAATTTTTAATACTTTCTCCACTTGACTATTAATATGTGTAGTAGTTATAAAATGATATTTTATAAATTTATGAATAAATATTCCATTATAAAATAATTTGGGAATCAATATTTAATAATAAAATTCCAAATTTCTCAATGAAAAATATTATAAAATTATAAAATATTGAAATTATGGTTATGATTTTGAAATATTAAATCTCATATTATTCAATAATAGTCTTGGATATAATATTTCTAGTTGAAATGAGAAATTGTAAATTAATTTTAATAAATATTGTCGTAGATCTAGATATTAAAACGAGATGAGGTAATGGACTGAATTAATTTATAATAGATTATAATATGATTGATGGTTAGTATGTAATTTTTTCAATATAAGCATCAATAATATATCTTCTATAATGTAATTATTAGGATTAAACTATATTATGATGGTAATGATCTTGGATATTTATCGTGTAATATAAAAACCATGAAATCCAAAAGTGATAACATCCTACACGAATAATATTTGTCAAAGATTTTAGTGGTTGTAGAACAATTAAAGTTTTACATAGACTAAACCAATGTAAAAAATCAATAGAATTGGTCTGAGGGAAATAATTTATGTGGAAGTTCATGTTACTATATATATCAATAATATTAATGATGGTCAAACAGAAAAATAAATTTCCACCAATTCATGACTTCACATCATTACATTTTCTGGTGTAGTGGGGGGTTATATGTCTATGTGTAAACATAGTATTTATATGTATTTTTATTAATATCATTATATTTTTTATTATTATATATTTTTTATTATATTCCCATTAATTATTTAAAATAATGTTTTCAGATGAAGATATATGTAATTTTATAAATTTTTATGCATATATTGAATAAATATGTATGAATTTTTATGGGGATACATTTTTTAATTTTATTAATATAGATAATAAAATTAATCTAATTGGTTAAAAATGATACATTATGGTAAATGTGACATCGTAAATATTAATGTATGATAATATCATGTTAATATAGTTCTATTGGCCTTATATTGTAACGTAAAAATATTGTGTTGTACTAAAAGATTTTGTAAGAAATTATATAATTATTGTATAATTTTAGATAATATAAAAACAAAACAAATCAATTACATTCATTTTATTTCACTCACAATATGTTAAATTACCAAAAATATCGAATTTCATCTCCATAGATCCCTCAATGTGTCCAAATATTGTGTTTCTCTTTATTAAGGAAGTGTTTTTGTGGTTTTTTGGATTAGATTTAATCTAATATGTTTCGTTGAGGTATGTCATCATATACCTAGAATATTCAAATAATAATATTATTTCATACTATTATATATAATTTTTTCTACATTTATGAGTAATTAGATATTATGTAACACTTATGAAGTGAATTAACAAATTGAGCTTTGATGTGACCTCAATTAATACCTATTCAGTATTTTGTGGTTCATTACACAATGGGTTTGATAACTCATAAAAATAATATTATATCTAATGGATTAGTATTTAGATATCAATCACATTGGGATATTTTTATGAATATAATCATAATTGGATTCATCTTGGATTTTTAATTTTATTTTATTTTGGAATTTTTTTCAGCATTAGCAATGATGATATATAATTTTTTTTGAGATTTTAATAATAAAATTTAATTTTTTTATTGTGTTATGTTAAAATATATCATCTTTGGGAGTTAATTATTTCATTATAGTAATTATTATTTAGTATTTATATATATAATTGAAAACAAAACCACAATTAACATTTTTTGTGTGCTGGTTACTTCTTCATGTATTATGGTTTCACTCATATGAAAAATAATATAGCATAATATAAATATGGGATTTTAATGGTTGAAAGTGTCTAAGATAGCTGTACGGATCTTCATTATATGACTATGCTCATACAAAAGTTTCATTTATTATTCCATATAATTATATTATATTTTACAATATAGCGGCATATTTATTTATAATGCTATAGTTTTTATGAAATAATTTTATCAAGTCATGATATAATATTTTATGGATATTTTCAAGGTATTTCCTAACAAGAATTACTACACTGACATATATATCATCAAAACACAGAATGTTTAAGATATTTTCGTATTTTAAATTCCATGGTGATCATATAATGGTGGTTTATAGAAAATTTAATCAAATATTTTTCAATATAAATATAAAATGAGAATTATATTTAAATTGATGATATTTCACCATGATTTTTTTTATATACAAATTCATTAAATTTATTGGATGAAACATTGAAAAAAATAAATCATTAAAATTTTAATTAATAATTAAAAGTTTCTATATTTTAGGAGAATAAAAATATTTAAACACAAGATTCATAAAATTAGGGACTTCAGAAATATTTTAAATGATTTACCACCATTATTGAAACTTTTATTTCTTCTTTATTATGTTACTGTTTAAGAAATATGCTTTATAGTGAACTATATTTCTTTTGTCTTAAATAAATCAAGGATAATTATTAAACAAATGAGGTATGTTTTTTATTTCTTTTCTATAAATGAATTTTGTTTTCGCAAAATTGAATTGATATTATATTTATAATATCTTATTCATTTAATGGGTTAGAAATATGTTCGTGTTATAGATAGATAATAATTTTATCTGAATAAAATTTTTTCTCATTACACTAGGAACCCAATGGAGGCTCAATAGGTGAATGGTTAAATGACCAATTATGGATTGACATCAGTTGTATAATTCGACACATGATGGTGGTTTACTAGAAACCTAATGTCCTAAGATTATTTATCAATTTAAATTTAAATAATTTTGTTATTTTATAACAAAAAAAATACTAAATATTTCCTTACTGTAATGTAAATTATAATAGTAACCTTGGAGAATATTTATCAAAATATAACTCCTCAATTATTCTTCCACAATATCATCTATCACTTCATCGAGTGAGGATCCATATACAATAATATATTTATATTTGGATATGAAAGGTTTCATATATGTTCGATTGATCATATAATTTATAAAAGGGGATTTCAATAGTTTTTTTTGGAACCTATAGAGGGATTTTGGAACTAAATTTATTACATTAATATATATTGGAGTTTCAATTTAATGGTTTTTAAAAATCTTATATAATGTGATGAGTTAAAATTTATTGAAAGATATGGATATATTAAGAATACATGGAAAATTAAAGTCCACTGGTTTGGTTAATTTCATATATTTCTAATATTTACAATAAAGAGTCTAATGAGGAAATGTTAACGATTTGGTTTTTGGATAATATATGATGTATGGGTTATTTTTAACCATTGTTTTATTGATGATGGATGTCTTGTAATGGGAAAGATAAATGAAAATTTTACGACTTCAATATCTTTGATAGAGTTACTTAATGAATGCAAGGTATTATAAAGCTATGTTAGTTTCGTACAGTAGTATAGTAAGTTATAAAACATGTCTATGAGGGTATCCTTTTCCTTATTTTGTATAGATAAATATTTATGTAGAAATATTCTATTTTTTTATATGAGACATAAAATGTTTATATATTTTTCTTTAATATTTATTTTATCAAAATCATTTATATTTAATAATATTTAATTGAATTATTATTTTAAAATGATTCTATAGTTTATATCTTCATATTAGGTCTTGAAGGATAATATTACTTTGTATCCTTAATTTTAAAATGTTTTTATTATTTTTCATGAAATCTATATATTATGATTCAGTTAATATTACTTTGAATCTCAACAAATACTAGTAATTTAATATATGATCTATGCTATAAGTTAATTATACTCATACTATACGGAATTGGTGATTGTTCTTATAAGACTATGATGTTATTTATATAGAATTATCATAATATTATTATGTATCTTTTTAGTTATTTGGATAATAATTTAAAAGGTATTATATTAGTATGAATTATTTTATAATTAAACTATTCTTAAATAGGTTTAAACCGATGTTCATGATAAGTTGTTATGTGTAAAATACAAAAAATGGATATACCTCAGAAAATTAAAAATATATGTTTCTCCTATGAGGAAAAAACTACCAATTTTGGATGGGTATATATTTATATATAAATATATATATATAGTGTTATGTATTTTCATATGGGGATTAGGGAATCCTTTATGAAAATATATAATAAGTATATATATGTGATTAATGTACTAATAATTATAAGTGAGTCATTCTATGTTGGGATTCATATATATATATGTATATATATATAATATCTAATCAGTAGAAGGGAATCCTATGTAAGTATATTTATAATTGTGTGGGTGTGTGTCCATATTTCAAGGACATGATTTTATATGATTCCTTATATTAATGGGTTCTTTAGATGGATAAGTTACTAATAAAAATACATTTTCTATATTAGGATAGTTTTCTTGTATTGCATATATACCACATAAAGGTATTTCAAGGATGGGTCAAATACAATTTTCACTTCTTCCATTATTACTAGATATGAACTTAGAAAAAATAATTTTATAATATTACTTATTATTCTTCTTTAATAATAAGTTATTTATGACATATTTTCCATTTAGTTTATTATTCATGTATTTTCAAATTAAAACATATAATTTCATATTATGCATGAACATGTATATACAGATGATTTTTATTGATACAATCGGTTGTGGAATCTATGTTATATATTCACACCTTTGTGTGAACCATCGTGAATATGTAGACTATCAGAATGACATTTCTTGTATATAAATGAGGTGGAACAAGTGTAGCTAAATTTGGATGGGTTACAAGACTGAGGGTACATCCATTTTATATTAATAGAGATTTCTTTAGGGTTTCTTTTTTTTTTCAAATTACTTTTTTATTTTTGTATCATTAATATAATAAATGTGTTATTGAATTTGTTTCAATAATTTTGTTCGATTATAGTGTTGTTTATATAATTGTAGGAATTCTCCTATATTTTACTTTATAATACGTTACTCTTATTTATAGAACAATTTTTTTGGTTTATCAATTATTTTAAATCATGATAATGATATATATCCCAATATTTACTATTGATGTAAATCCTAGAAATTGAAATTAGTTTTGAGGATATCAATTTTGTATTCAAATTAATCTATGTTCCTAGAATGTTATAAATATTCATAGTAGTATTTTACCTATAATTAGAAACATGAATGTAGTGGATGACACTAGAGATATAAAGGGTTTTAGGACAAATAACATTGATAAATTTACACACTTCCTTCTATGTGATGTTTAATCTGAAGGTATTATAGGGTCGAAAGTTTCATGGATACAAATAATTTTTAATTTGATTGAAAATCATCTTCGTAATATAATAGGGAAATAGATTCATTAATGTCATAGTTTTTAATGGACTTAACAATTCATAAAGAACACTATATACACACTAATAATTAGATACTTGTTATATATAAATATTGGTGATGTTATCAAGAAGGTCATATAAATTTACACATATTGGTTCTATAAACCTAAATAGGATAGAATGATAAATGTACAATCCTATATAAACAAAAATATATTTTATTTTTTACTAACCATTTAAGATTGTAAAAAAGGTAACGAATTGTGAGTATCCTTAAATATTTATTTAATTTTGTTTTATGATTAATGTATGATCCATTATTCTTAAAGAACTAATAAAATACCATTTTTTATGTCAACTAAGATATTTAAAAAACTCAATGTATGAGGATCTTTCTATGTCTATCATTAGTAATTATTAAGGAGAAACACCCTGAATCTTTTTTTAATATCGTGAAGAAATGTTTAATGGGTTAGATTGGATTTTAAAAACACTTTTCATGATTGAAAATGTTAATGTGGTGAGAGATAATATAACCAGCAATTGATAAGGAGTTATAGAAAATGATAATTCTATATTTGGGAGTATATAATTGATCACTGAAACATGAATTTTCATTGGAGTTTAGAATGGAATATGTGAGGTATGATGTTTCTGTTAAAACAATTTTGCTCATAATTATGTTTTCAAATAGAAATTATAGGAGAATGAGGTTGTGTGAAACTCATTAGATGATATTTTTATAGTTTGGATGAAGTGTTTTTTGTTTATAAACGAATTCATTATTTTGGAATAGAACTCATATATTATATTTTCCAACAATCCATGATGAGAATAATCTAAATTTAACCACTTAATTATATGTAATTTGGGAATATATATTTTTTAGAGAACACAATAGGGAAATGTTGTAACAAATAAGTTTTCGTGAAGGGTATATCATTTAATTAGAAAATTATTTAATTAATCAATTTTCATGTTGAGGATGATAAATATGTTCTTGAAATTATTTTATTATAGGGGGAGACTCTATTGTGTTTTAAACTACCATATGTGTGGACCCTGGTGTAAAACGAAATTATTTTCTTTTTTTGACCTATAATTCACTTTCTAGGAACTATTTATTTTATTTATTAGAGAATAATAAATTATCCACAATGTAATCAAATAGATTACAAGTGAAATATAATTCTTAGTATTAATTTTTCTACTAAAGGAAAAACTTTTAAAATAAAACAAGATTTATTTTCAAGGAACATAATTAAATAATTCATCATGTAATTCTCATTTCTATTACAATTATTAAGACCTGTGAAAATTAAAAAAAATGAAATAATTATCACATTTTTAACATCTCATTAGTCTTCCCACATGTTCATTTCAAACCATTTTCATATTTGTCCATATTCATTGTCTAGATAGTGCTACGAAGAAATAATGAAGATAACTATAACGGTGAAGTTAGAGATTTGTTGAATTCCCAGCATAAAAGCTTATTGGTTCCCAAAACTAGTATAGAATAACAGAACATGAAATGGTTACATGAATTTTATGTTTTAATTATAATAATATAATGTTTTTAAAAATTGGTGTTGGATTTTTTTTAGGATTTTGAGAATTTTGAATTACAAGAGGTGTATTTAGTTTACACATCATATAAATTATCAATTTTTTTCCATAATCTTGAATGATTTATATTTTCATCCTCTCCATTTATTATTAATCTCAACTTATGATCCATTCCTAGGTGATTTTGTATCCCACCATCTTTTCAAGGTTTTTTCTATCAGTGATTAGTCATCAATTTGGTTGTGGTGTGACTCCCTATGTTGGAAATAACTTAGTTTCTTTGTGTATTTCTTTATTCCTCCATAGATTTTAATATATCATCATGGAATTGATGATTCTAAACCCCTATTATTGATTATTTTTTAAAATATGAGTTCTTATATCTTTTGTGTCATAGGTTTAGTTGGCGGTTTGATTTGCGAGCATTGTGTTTCCATGAATGGTCGGTGATCATGTTACACTGGACAAATTTTATTTTCCCATAATTTATTAATTTAATATCAATGGAATAAATTAAATTTTATTTAAACTGACATCAATAGGATTATTAAAAATATCAATTAACTGACTTGGGTGATTATGTTCGGAAATATGATTACTCAGAATATCATAGAAAATCGAAATTTTAATTGAATTGCTGTGTTTTTGGGAAAATTCTAGGAATTTGAGAATTTTAAATTGATGAATTAAAATTGTGATATTGGTTTGATGGAAAATTGTGGAAATTATTTTGATGACATTGATTTAAAATTGGATTTTTGTAAAAATGAATTAAAATTGTTTTTGATATAATCGATTGGATTTTATAATGGAAAATGTCTTGTTTTGATTAAGACACCATCATGGTTTTTAAATAATGAAATTTAATATTATAAATAGAGAATGGGATGAATTTTATTTTATAGTTTCTTATTTTAAATTTAACGTCATTAATTTTTTATTAGAACACATGTAAGCCATTGGTGGTTGTTGTGTTACATGGAAAACACATTAGGATTTACAACATTCCATAACATAAATACACCTCATTAAATAACATAGGTAATGGTGATAATTCCTCTTTTTCATATGCTCAAGGGAGAATAGGTTAATATTTTTTTCACCATTCTATCTTAGATTGATTAATTTATTGTTAAAGTAATTAATGAAAAAAATGTTTAAGTAATAGAAATATTGATTAAATATTTGATATGAAAATTAATATAACTTATGTGATAAAATAATTGGTAAATTAATTAATGATACTTATATAATTAATTAATTAATTGAATAATTAATAATATTTTTATGATTAACGGATAATTGAATTTGTAATGGAAATCATGTGCTTTATTAAATGTTGATTTAATTATGAAATTGTGAATATTGTGAATGGTAACATGATCCTTTCGAAATTAAAATAACAATGTTAACATGGCCATTCAATTGGGAAATGCTGAATTGTAACATGTTCATTGAATAATGAAAATTTGAATTGTAACATCCTCATTCAACTATTAAATAGTGAATAGTGACATGGTCATTCACTTATAAATTTATTATTATTACATGGAAATTATATTATTAAAAGGTGGACGGTAAAATACCTATTCAATTAATATATTATTAATGGTATCAAGGAAATTTAAATGTTAATTTTGATGATGAATGGTACCTTTGACATTAAAATATTTTATATCTCCTGGGAATAGTTTAGACATAAACTTGGGCCGAAGAGGTTTTCAATGTTCGGGTGTCCTCCGAAACCTAGTGATTTATGTGGTTAAATAAGGAATAATTAATAATTTCATAACTATTTACATATTCATTATATATATTTCATTATTTTACTGAATTATCTATTATTTCTATATAATGTTTTCAACATTGTTGGTGATGGACTACAATGTTTTACTCACATGTTAAATGGGATACTTACATAGAACCCGAATTGATTAATTTATTATAGGAAAGGATATGGGAATAGTCCCAATCATAGAGATCTAAATTGGGATAGAGAATGGATGGGGGAACTAGATGTGGTTCAAGACCTTATTAGGAGTTTCTAGTGTCTTTAAATTGACGTTTCATTTTGATACAATGAAAATACATTAGCTTGATATAATTATTGTTCATTTTTCACATTGTATTTACATGATTTGGTTATCATGATATATTTGTATAGATTTGATTATGCCTATAAATATGTTGTTTTTATTATTTCTGTTATTGTATTATTCTAATAAAATAATGGTATAATCTTCCTATGATCGTTATTCAACCATCGATGCTAGACAACAACCTCGGTTGTATGGGGAGGAAAACATGAGGTCATAGGGATAACTCACATGGGGTACCAATGTTTGGAAAATGGGTAGGGATTCATGAATTTGGCATGAGTGGAAGGATTATTTTGTATTACTATGTTGGAATGGTAGACAATATAATATGTGGATTCCAGATATTTTTATGGGATCATGCATTGGGGTACCTAACTCATGAAGTGGGAAAGTCTATATAACATCGGTGGGGTTGTTTTTATTGATGAGGTTGTTATTATTGATATAATTTCACCTTGGGTGATATACATTTGGGGTGAAATGAAAACTGTTTTTTGATTTTTATAATAATTTTCTCATTTTTTGGTATGGAATGGTATTTGAGTTTTATGAATTATTCATGGAACTCCGAATTATTATCTGGCTCACATCATTTTATTCATTTAGGGGAATAGATGTATTGGGTATGTTGATGGACTTAAACTATTTTCCCTGGATTTTGAAATCAAATTAAAAATTTTCCTATATTTAAATTAATTGTAAAATGATGGAATATGAGAATTAATGGGATTCTCATGAGAAACATTATATCAGAATGATAATTACCCTTGATAATGAAGAACATGGTGTAAGATGTTTATGTTTAGTGATTTAAAATTATATTTAACCATGTATCTAGCTCTGGGAAAAATAAATGTTCTAACATGTTGTGATTCCCATCATTTTTAAATGAAATAATGTTGTGTTATGGTAACATGGACATGTATTTACCCTTATTGAAAATATGACTCTATAATGATTCTTGTCTTGTGGACGAATGGATGATGTGTCTAGGCCTGATCCTCATGTAGTGGGGTCTGAGCCACCAATAGTTCCTGTAGAGTATGTTCCTGATACATTATGATAATCATTTTATCGCTTCATAATGTCTAAGGAATGATACTAAGGGTGAGTTTTGAAAAGTATGTCTTAACATATATGGGTGTTTCAACAGCAGAACCCTATTAATTTTACTAGAGAGAGTGGACAAGAGAGGTTTGAGATCTATGTTGAGTCTATACATACACTACAAGTCCATTTAGAGTTATTTTTATTGAAAACTGTCAAGTTGGACTCTTACATTCTACGAGGATCAATGTTGTAATAGTGGGATGTTTAGTCAGAGACCCGTCATGCTGATGGTATATTATAGATGGATTTATTTGATATGTTTCTAGATAACATCAACATCTAGAGACTAATGTATGAGGGGGAAGTTTTTTTATTGAGGTTGACTCAATAAAGAATATTTTTTATGGCAAATGTCGGTTTTTTCACATATTTATAGTTCTTTACTCCAGTGTTCATAGAGGATGTGATAGTTACAACAAAGAATTTTCCAGATGATCTTGATGGTGATATTATGTCTCAATATGACCACTTTAATATAATTATGATTATTAGGTGGTGGATAAGGATATAATAAATAAGGATAAACTAAAAATTTATTCCAGTGCAGTATATATATTTTTTACTAGAGGGTCTGGAGGTATGACTTCCAATAGTTAAATGTTTCACTATAAGGATGTTATCTTCGGGGATCATGAAGAGTGGCATAAGTAAACGATCAATTATTCCTAATCTTAAATACATTCTTTGTCAATGTTTTAGTAACATAGTATAGTATAAGAGGAAAAATCCTCAAGAAATAGTAGTGTGAAAATATTTTTGGTAAGATGTGTAATTTGAAGATGTTCTATACAAACACGTAATAGACAGTTGGTGATAGAGGATATAAATAGAACCAGTGTGGGGAAAGGGTATCTTATGAACTATATCGTGTAGGAAACTAGTGTTTTAAATGACATGGTGGTAGAGGTAGTGGACATGAAGCTTCTTGGAATGAGAACATTTGTCAGCATAGTAGTATATCTCAATGGACTATGGTAGTTTCTCAAGAAAGAGAATTATGATAGTTTGAAATAGTTTTGCATATATTCGTGGATAGTGAGGCTGGAATATTGATAGTGAGAGGTACTATTATTTTAGAATCTACATAGTTAGTTTCATACAACACATTCCAGTATTTCTAAAAATATATAAGTGTTTTAGAATGTCGATGGAGTTCATGAGTGGAGTTATAATGATTGATACATGGATAGGAGAATAATCTAGTGTCATCTACTTATGCAAGGGATGCTTTGTGTGATATTGAGACCATTATTTATTGTGGTATCTTTAAATCCATAAAAAATCAATCTAAAACATAATTATTGTAACAGATTAGATGGTTGCATAATGAGCCCACATTTACTGTTACTTCATGAGAGTAACTTTTACAAATCCTAAGGGTGACAAAAATCTCCTCCATGGACAATTGGAAATCATGTTAGTCCATGCAGGGCCAATAATTAAAAAATTCTAAGAGCTCACAGTCTATGTTCTGAGTATTTTACTGGAGGAAGGAGGGGTAAATCAGGATGTCATTCCACCGTTAGTGGATGGTTTTTAGGACATGTTTCATGAATAATTATCAAGGCTTCCACCAAATAGATACATGGAATATACTATTCGGATCATGATGATAGATGATCTATTTTATATTCTACCATACATAATGGCATCGCTAGAGCATCAAGAGATCAATTCATATATTAATTAATTGGATGATAATATATGTATATGCCTAAGTATATCTTTTTGGGGATGACTCGGGTTATTTTCCAATAATGACCATGGGACTCTGTTCTTATATGATGATTATCGAAAGTTAAACCAGATGAATGTGATGAACCAGTATCCACTTTTGTGTATCAATTATCTATTTGACCACATTAAAGGATGTTGGGTTTTTTCATTGATAGAATTGAGATAATACTAGAATTATTTTAGTTTAAAACTAATAATATACTTAAGACTATAATCATAATTATTTATGGCCTCTATAAGTTTGTCATAATGTTGATTAGATTAATGAATAAACAAACAGTTCCTATGGCCTTGATGAACAGAATAACGTATCTATACCTAGATCAAATTTGATAGTTTTTTCGATTGATTTATCGGTGTACTCGGACATGTTTTGTTATAATTCCCACCATATTTATATTGTATTGATTAAACTGATAACTAAGTGTATCTTTTAAATTCATCAAGTATACTTATTTGGTAAAAAACTCCTAGAGGAATGTCTGTTAGTGGACCAAGAGAAGGTACAGGATGTGGTTTTATTGGTTCATCACAATATTGTATTCATTATTTGTAGATTTATTTTATTAGAATGATATTATTGAATATTCAGATTTTTATTATTCTATTTTACAACAATACATTCAGACATGAACATTAAGGGGATAAATATTGAATGGTATAGTGTATGTTAGAATTTATTCGAGGAGATGAAGAAGTTTTTGGAATTGGAAACAATCTAGATACTAAATGAGATGAGGGTGGAGTACAAAATGTATTGTGACACTTATGGAATTTTACTTGTAGTAGTTTTGATGCATGAAGATAAAGTTGTGTCATATGTTTCCCAGTAGTTGAGGGCACATGAATATAATTACCCTACACATTACCTGATGTGGTAAATTTTTGTTTATGCCTTGATATATTGGTGGCATTATCTCGTTGGTGATATGTTTACCATGAATATAGATTACAAGAGGATGAATTATGTTTTTTCACAATGATGTATGAATATATTTTAGTGGAGGTTGGTTAATTATATGAACTAATTTTATTTTGAAATCCATATAAACATGACAATGGAAAAATTGATGGTGACACCCTATGAAGGAATACTTAATCATAGATAGTTGAAATGTCTAGTGATTAGTGGAAGATGATTACAGAATAGGCTGAGTTGCATGTTTTGTTTCAGGTGAGTTAGGGGAAGATGACCCTTGTATCATTTTTAGTTGAGTTTACACTTCTAAGATGGATCATGTATAAAAGGTATGAGGTTCAAAAATTATTTACTTTAAGGGAATGACATAATGGTGGGGAGAAACCTTCAGATTGGAATATAGATGGGTATGAGGTCATCAACAACTTGAATCATGTTATGGAGCGCATGATCACATGGGAGGAGTTGATGCAAGAATAAAATGCATCGAATTGGTTGGTATATAGAGGTGTGACCAAAATTCACCATGATCTAGAAAGTAAATTTTTGATGTCAGGTATGAAAATGGAGATAAAATGGGTTCATTATAGTATTCTAAATCCATCACTAGATGATGGTTGAGCATAAAAAATATGGTGTTTTTTACTTATTTCCCATTCTAGTATGGATCTGGATTGACATGACTATGGATATTGTGGTGGTTCTCCTAGGGGTGATTCAAAAGACTAATGTTATTTGGGAGATTATAGACCATTTGAAAATGGTATCAAAATGGATGCATATATAAGATACCTTCATAGTATCATGCATTGAAGAACATGTACATTTGGGAGATATTCCTCAAGGATGGGGTTCCACAAACTATAGTTTCATACTAATATTCAAATTTTACATCTCACTTTTGTATGGCCTTATAGAAGGTGGTTGGTATATAAGTTTTATTGAATACATCATTCCACCATGACAATGGTGGATCTTCAAAGAATTTCATTGATTTGATGGAATTCCCCTATAATAATAGTTATTAGGATCTGATACATATGGTACCATATGAAGTTCATTAGGGATTTCCATAAAAATCACACCTATACTAGATGGAGGTAAGGGAAATAGTGTTTTTTGGGACTGAGTCTTATGCCGGAGACATCATAGTGGATTTATTTTATTCAGTAGCTTATGGATATAACTCGTTGTTGAAACAAGTCATATGTTGATATAAAATGAATGAGAAATATAATTTACAGAGGGGATCGAGTATTCCTTCAGTTGTTTCCTAGATTATGGAACCACATGATACAGAGAAATGGAATATTAGTTCCCAGGTTCTTTGGACCATTTGGGGAGGTGTATAGAATCTTACTAATGGAATAATAATTTGATATTCTAAAAATATATAGTGTTATACATGATGTTTTCCATGTATCATGACTTTGTAATAATCACCCCCACTATTCTCATGTGATTGATTTGGATGATATTGTTTTGATATAGATCTGTCCATTAAAGACTATATGATAAATTATTTGGATCATAGTGAGAAATTTTTGTGGGGAAGGACATTGTTGATAGAACATGTATCGTTGAATCATGGTCATGTTAAAGAGGGAAATTTGAGAGATAGAAGAAAATATAAGTGCTAAATGGCCCAACATTTTTATTTTAAATCTCAGTGATTATTATGAGTACAACTAAAATATAAGATATTATAAGTTTAGATGATTTTGAAACAAAATACTTTGTAGATATTTATTTGGAAAATTAATGTGTATTATTTTTGAGTTGGGTGGTTAAATTTTCATTTTGATGTTTCTTTGTGTTGTTTTTTGGTAAAATTTTGAGAAAAATGGATGATATAAAGATGTGCATTGTTGTCATACAGTCTTCCCTAATTGTGGAACTTGGCCTAGAAATTTGTTCATCCATTGTCAAAGGTGTTTTTCATGGCTTCTAAATGGTTTTTCAAAATCTTTTCAATCTTAGGAGAAATAGTTCACCACCTAGAATATGTACATGGTAAATTCACACTATTAGGGGAAATTGTGGACCATGAGTATAATATCCAGCATACTGGGAAATAATCCCTTTACTTTTATTAAAAAATACCTAAACCCTTGTATAATACCCCCGAACACCCATGCTCAACCAGTAATAATTTTATATCAATTAAAGATCCTCCAGAAGAGATTCCAAGCCAATTTGACTTCCATTCTTCATGAATCGAATACTGGATTGAAGATCTGCACCTCAACCCATTTTGGAATCCTTCCCTATTGGATTCCCATTCTTCTTCCCTTCTTCACACATTATAGAAATTGTTTGTTCTTCCTACTTTTATTGAGTCTCAATCAGGTTTTTTGGATGTAGATTTAGTATTTTGGATTAGATATTTATTTGAAGGATATTGAATTATTTGATATAGAATTTATGTTTAATATATGGATCTCAGTCTACATTGATACCCCATGAAATTAGGGATTTCAATTTGGTGTTGATTCATAAATGAATTTGGGGAGGTGGTATACAATTCAAATCCCAAATTATTGATTTTAATTATTAATTTTTAATTATAGAATAATATTTTTTATTAGAAATTATGTTCTCCAACATTAAATTTATTATTGGGTTGAATAATTAATTTATATATATGTGAGAATTATGATATTAAATTGAGATAAGTAATTTTGTAATTAATTATAGGATATTGAGATTATTGAAATGAGATAATTAATTGTTTAATTAATTATAGAGTATTTAGATTGCTGAATAAGGGAAACAAATTGTTAAATTAATTATTGAAATATAGAGATTATGATACTAACGAATTCATTGTGAAATTAATTAATTGATATTGGGATTTTATATTGATTAATTAATTCTAAAATTATTAAATGTAAAACAACGTGTTTATGTGACTACTTAAAATGATAATATAATTATTGATGTAATTAATGGATATGATGTGAATAATTAATTATAGGATTAAATAACTAGACCGATATGATTACTTAATTTGAAAATTTAATAACGAGCTTGGTATGATTAACTAATAGTTTAATTAGTAATAGAAATAATTTGGTTAATTAATTTGTGGAATTAATTGTGAAATTATGAAAAATTTTAAAGGTAACATGGTAATTAACATTATCTAATATGAATAGTAACGTGGACATTGAATTTTGAAAGGATGAATGGTAATATGGCCATTTACTTATGAAAATAAGAATGGTAACACAATCATTGAATTGTGAAATGATAAATGGAAATATAGTCAGTCTCTTAGGAAAATAAGAATGGTAACATGGTCATTTAGTGATAAAATGGTTAATGTTATCATGTTAATTCACTTATGAGAATATAAACGGTCACATTCACAGAAATATGTGAATTTTTATGATGAATGTTAACATGTACATTCATACATGTAATATACCATATTAATAGTTTAGACACTATCACAACCCAATGTAGGTGTTGAAATTAGAAGAACCTAGGGGGATTATGTTATTAACTAGAAAATAATTATGATTATGATTACTTTTTTACCTTTTTAGTGTACATATTTCTTTTATAAAAACATTATAAAATACTATTGACCATATATTTTGTAAACGCCATTGGTGGTGGCCTATTAAGTGGTACCCATAACCTAATCAGGCTTCTTGATCAGTACCTGAATATATTACATGATTGTAGGATGTCTTTGATGACCATCCGAATTTTCCCCCATTTCCGAAGGTTTGTAGTTCAGTGTCTAAGGAGAAGTTTGGCGATGATCGGATTAGGAAGGGATCGACCCAAAGCAACCTGATGGTGTCGAAGGTATTCTATAGACTAAGGAAGGATCTGTCTAGACCGCCGAAGGATGGTCATTTGGTTAGATAGAATAGGGATCAGAAGATGGATGAAGAGAAGGAAGAGAAAGAGGATACGATAGTTTTAGCAGATGAGGAGACAAGGTCGGGCAGTGAGGATGTAGAGAAGGGGAGGAAGGGGATGGAATTGGTGGAAGTGGATCCTCCCAGTGGGAAGAAAGGTGGCCCGACACTTATTTAGAACCGAGTGCTTCTGTGAAACAGGTTTGATAGCCTCTCAGAAGCTAATGTGAGTTCAGAGACTAACACTCCAGGAGAGGGAGCAGGGCCTGGCGTGGAGATGACAAAGGGGACCATTCAGGGGCACTCGGCTGATGATGAGCCCAACCCGAAGAGTAACAGGGGCCTCATGAGGAGGAGGGGAAGGAATGACTATTCCTCGCTACCTCCTCCTCTAGATAATCGTTCGACAATGAAGGAAACTACAAAGAGGATGGTTTTGGGGACCCAAAGCCACAAGAAGGTTAGCGAACAGGGTTATCCTTTGGCTCTGCTACTATCCTCTGAAGAGGAAGGCACTGAACAGGTCATGTTAATCAATCCATCGGAGGAAGAAGCATATAAGATGATGGGAAGGTCTCTAGAAGTGTCTCTCAATGAGGAGCAATATGCATGGATCGACAATCATGACCTAATACTGGTTAGAGGTTACAACAAAGGGAAGCTCAGCATTGAGGAATATATTCAAGATTGGGATTAGCTATCTTATGGGTTTGAGAGGATGTTGATGGAGGTACCTGATATTGGGGTTTCATCCTTAGCATGGAAATTATTCAGGGATACCGTATCAGTTGAGGTCCAGTTTTCCTTCAATCACTTCGTTTAAGTTGGTGGTAGGGTGGTTGGCTTAAATGAATGTTTGGGAATTCCTTATTGTGTTTGGATTATCGTGATACTTGTTTGGATGTGTTGTTTGTTTTCCAGAAGTCTACTTGGGTTCGCTCCGGATGGGGATTAGAGCACCAAGCTTTCACCAACATTGGCCTTTTGGATCTGGATGCTTGAGAGGGTATGGATTTTCCATCGGTTCCGTGCCCGTGCATTTCTGCATGGGACTGTTTTATAAAGAGTTATGTTTTGGTGAAGGCTTGGGGTGAGGATTTATTTGCTTGTGTGTGCCTGACATGGTTGTTTGTTCTGGACTTTATTTTTTATTTTGGTGTCTATTGGTTGTATTTTTTTCCACGGTTTCTCACTTTTACTTTAAAAAGTTTTGTTGAAATAAAAAAAGTAATTTTCATCATTTTTTCACTTGTTAAATACATTGGCATGAAATATTTAATATTCAATTTCAACATTGTATTTCCATATAAGGTTATCATGAGATATAGGAATTAATTTTATTATATAATATCAGTTGGTGATTCTTATTATTTTAATTTGTGAAATACTATAAAAAATGGTATAGTCTCCCTAGTATTTACATTAGAACCTCACTTCTAGTCGATAGCATTTTTTGTACAGGTAGAAGTGATTGAGCTCATGTTGCAAACCAGATCATGGGGTTATTGGGTGTAATCTGAGGTTGTATGTTACAAAATGTTTCCAAAATAGAAAATATTATATAGATTATTATTTCAAATATTTTTTGTGGTGGTAGGAATGTCATAGACTCATGATTTAAAATATATCACAACCAATTTATGTGTATTCTGATTAATAATGATGAATCCATGGATGAGTTTTTTCTTCATGTGTATAAAATTGTTAGCTTAAATCAATGAAACAAATAATTCATTGATGAGGGTAACAACCAAGGTATTTATAGAATGATTCTTCTTATTTCTATTAATACATATGAACATGATATTAATTTTACTTTAAAGGGGATTCTATGTATGATGGTGTACCCAACACACACTAATGGGTTTCCCAAAAATATCATGTTTCACACAAGGTTGAGTCATACAGAAAAAATAATAACATAAAATTATTATTTTTAATGGTAGTTAAAACCTAGTCATTATACTGGAAAGAATGAACAGAAAAAAATGATTAAACATGTTTGTTAAATGTTTGTACATTTATCCTATAAACCATAGAGTCTTAAAATAAGAATGAATCCAATTTTTATTATAAATACTCAGATATTATTTAAAGGTTGTTTTTCCCCAATTTGATAGTGAGCCCATTGTAAATAATGTATTTGTCACTTTTATATGATCTATTTGATTAAATAAACATATAATTTAAAATTTGGACATCATTATTTAATTTTTGGTAAATTTAGGGTAATTTTTAAAAAAATTGCATTTTTAAATAAATAGGGAAAAATATTGCATTTTATGTCAAATCTAGATTTTCATTGGATTTATTTATATTGCTAGATTATCATTTTAATTTGATTTAATGTTTAATTAGATTGTTATTTTTTCATTTATTCCAATTTTGGTAATTTGAAGTGATTTCAATTTTTAATTTGATATAATCAAATGTAAATCTTTTGATAATAATTATTTCTTGAAAACACGCATTTGGGTTTTGATAATTGGAATTAGTTTTAAATTATTTTCTGAAACATATTTGTTTTGAATTTGGATAAATGGATTAAATATTTTAAAACATGATGTCAAAATTTTGTAAATAGGCACCTCTTATTTTTAAATATTATGAATAGTAACTACAGTAAATATTTTATTTACCATGGTTGAAGGGTAAATCATGTAAATAAGGTTAAAAAAATAATATTATAATATTATTAAATCACTCTAACAGGTGTCTTAAGAATATTTGATGATACATGTTGAAACATGGGCATCCTTGGGATGATTTTAGGACCCCATAGAGCCACTAGTAACAAAAAATAAAATTTTATAAAAACTAATTTAAAGGTATGAAAAATGTAATTAAATATAATTATTTTACTAAAAAAAAATTTATATGGGGATATATATGTGATCTCTTCGACTATATTTAATCATTATAAAAATAAAAATAATTATTATATCATGTTATTTTATTTATAATTTTTCGGTATTAAATAAATAAACTCAATTATGATACAATGATGATGTAGTGTTTTCCTCCTTAATAATGGATTAAAATAAACGATGTTTTAAATTTTAAAATAATAATAATATGGTTATTTTGATGTCATACACGATTTTTATGGATGATAGTTACATATTATTATTGTATTAATATATTTTTTTCGAATCAATAATGTTTTTATTCATTTTTGAAAAGCAATTATATGAATAGTGTAAAATTTGACATATTTCATATTTTAAAATATTTCATATTTTATTTAATATTATAAAATTACAAAAAAAATATATGATTCATAAATATATTTATCACAAGTTTAACATTTTATTTTTGACTATTTAATTTTATATTTGTCATGTTTTTGTAAATATTTTGATTCTAATAGTGTTAAAAGCCTGATAAAATGGTATGACTAAAAAAGGATTAAAAACGATAAAGCTTAAAAGATATCCAAAACCTGTCAAAATCTTATTGGATGATTAAATTTCTAAAAATAAACATCTTATCTTATAATTATATTTTTTGGACCTTTTCAAACCGAAACTAATTTTATAATAAAATAATACTTTCAAACATTCCTAAATATCCCCTATTCGCACTTATAAAAGTCCATCACCTTTAACCCATTACTGAATCCTCTAAATCACCTTGGCTCATCCAACATCATCCAATATATCACCCAACATCCCTCTCTTCATCATAGAAGAAATACTTTTGGAATATGGCAATTCAAGAGAGCCCTTTGGCTCAAATAAAAAGAAGATTCCCAAGTTGAGGTAACGTCTTCTCTCAAGTTTCTGTCCATTATTTTTCATTATCTACTTATTCTACTTTTATTATTCTTTTTTTATATAATAACACCAGTATCCAAAATATAATACGTTGTTTTATTGAGATGTATTCTCACTACACTTACACACAACTTCATCTAATGTGTATAGAACATACTGTTTCTGTGGGCGGCGAACTACTCCCTCGTGAAACGATGATTGTTAAAACATCTTTTACCACCTCTTATGGTGTCCATTATGATGGAACTATAATTATATATGATATTTATGATATTTATTTTATCAATATACTTCTTTAATTATCATTTAGAATATACCATTATGCTTTTCATGTTTTATAAATTCGACAATTTCATTTGGGAAAATGCGGATTACTGCCCCCTCAATGTGATATGACTCGTTTATGCATTACATGGAATGAATAATGGATGGAATTAATGGAAATTGGTAACATATATAATATAGATATTATAAATTAAATTTTATATACCTATTTATCATTTATTTTTATTCCTTTAAATATGAAAAAGAAATGATGGTAGTGTTGATGCGTATGTACGGCTTACCGTATCCATGAATGGTTCATTTTATTTATTATATAAAAAGGCTATGGAATATTCTAAAAACATATATACAGGATATATATGATATATATATCATTAATATCATTCTGTAGATAATTGAATTTCACCACATTGAAAATTTATAATTATAACTAGTTCAATTTTTACTCAAGTTCTGAACATCGACAAAATGTACAATATGAAGTAAAATTATTAAAAAATTGTTATAGAAAGGAAATAAGTGATATAAAATGAATAATAATGTTGTAAATGTTTTTTAATTCAATAGAAATTAACTTATATTTAATATTCATGAAATTAATGAATGAACGAATCAAGTCAGCCACGAGGTAAGTGAGTTTGTCTCAATCTCCTTTAATTGAGGCATGTTTTGGTAATATACATGTTCATATTTTACATGTTGTAAAATATAACCCTTTTAGTTTTCCTTTCATTCAAAGGGAATAATTTTTCTATGAATAGTTTTAATAAATTTTGAAAGGACGGTTTTTAACATATTTGGCAACAATGACCTCTCCACTACCGTAATCGTTATTTGGGTTCCTCTATAAACCTTACTATTTTTAAATGGAAATAGAAACCCATTATTCCCTTTTTGGTGTTTTCAGATTGAAAATAATTTTTAAAATATTATAATTAATTAAATATCATTAATTTATATCTTGTGATTTCAAATGATATTTTATGACTAAAATGTTGATATTTTCAATCTTTTATGTGTGATGATTATATAATGGTACATTGACATATGATGGGTGGTTACATGATAAATCAAATGGCAGGTGGTTCCATGATAAACCAATGATAGGTGGTTAAATTATAACCTACAATGCATTGAGTATTGAAATTGGCCGTATGGATATTCCATTTACTGGTATGTGTGGAAGTCTGCTATATGGTTATTCCATTTAAGTAGTTTTATGTCCCAAGTTACCTTTATATGATATTAATTGATTTATATGGGTATTATGGTAATAATTTGGTTACAAAATGGGTATTCAATGAGCTTATATTCAGTAATGTGTTTTTACTACATATTTAAGGTTGAATTTATTACATTATGATAAAGTATGCATGGTTTACATTTTGTTTTGAAAACAAACATCCTTCCATCTTTGTGTATCCATTTTTTATATTTTTATGATCATCACAAGTGTGTGAAATGCTATTACCCAAACATTAGGTGGAATAGATTCAAGGATATGATCAAGGAATAGTCACAATATTTAAAACATTGAACAAAACATGTTTCCTTTCTTTTAAGAGTTTATATTTTCTAAAAAATGGTTACTCAGTAGTACTTTCAACATGTAATATTCATGTTTTTTTGATATGTTATGACCTATTTATCTAAATATATAAACCTGAAAAGATCATAAATGTGTATTATTAACAAAAATCAAGATTATTTAATGTTTATGGACAGGGAATTTTTGTTGGTATCAATGGTAAATTTAGATAACATTAGGAGTTCGACTTTTGTTAATAGAATATCAATAAATTATTTTTACATTATTGTAATATTGAAATGATATAGCATTTGATGGATATCATGTTTCTTATCCAAAGATATTTTTGTGTTCTGAATGGTTTGTTTAAGCACCCAGCCTTAAAACATTACATAATCATAAATTAAATGGATAATTCACATAGATGATCTTTTCAGGTTTAGAGTTTTATATAATTAAGAGATAACTGTTACATCTCAAAAGATTACAAAGTAGACACTTCTACTAAGTTTCCGTAAATTAAAAACTTTTAAAAAGAAACATGTCTAGTTACATGTTTTAGATAGCATGTATTTACTTGATCCCATTGTTGACCCTATTTATCATTAAATCCTATGGAGAACATTTCAAAAACATGGGATGAGCATAAAAATCCCAATAAGGATACACAAATAAGGAAAACTATCAGTTCTTCAAAACAAAAAGTAAACCATGAATACTTTATCAAAGTAATAATTTTCACCTTTATGAAGTAGTAAATACTCTTCAATAAATAAAAGATAACTACTTATCCTCTGTAACCAAAAGATTACCATAAACCCATATAAATAACACAAAACATATAAATGTAACTTAGGACATAAACATTCTTAAATGGAATAACCATACGGTCGACTTCCACACATATCACTATATGGAATATCCATACGGCCGACTTCTATACCCTATGCATTGGAGGTTATAACGTTACCACCTATCCTGGTATTCACAACACCACCCGTCATATAGTTTATCACGTAACCACCCATCATATGTCTAAGTACCATTACAAAATCATAATACATAAAAAAAATATAATGGAAAGAAAACATTTCCACATTTCAATCACAATATATCACTTAAATATATTGACATAACAAGTCCCTTATAAAAACCATTTTCAATACCAAAATACATAAATGCGTATATGGTATTTAATACCTTTTAAAAACATTACGGCTTGATAAGGAAGCCCAAGGTCAAATAGTACTCACGGCGGCGGAAAAGGTCGTTGTCACCGTGTACATTAGAAGAAACATTCCTTTTTGTTGTTCAGTAAAACGCCTCGTAGAAATAGATACCCTTTGAATGAAATGAAAATACAAAATTGTTTATATAGAGTATAATATAAAGTCTTGTAATATAACAAAATATTCCTCAATGAAAGGAGATTGAGACGAAGTCCCTCTGAAAGTCGGTATCCTTAGATTAAGGATAAATCCATTACATAATTATGTATGGAAAATATAAATACACCAAATATAAGAGGATATTATGTTTAAAACAATCATATGTCATCCACACATAATCATAGAACGACATAATCAAGAAGTAGAGGTTTAACCCAAAGAATTGAAATTGGATTAATAAGGTCCCTTATAGAAATTCGACAACCTAACGGCGTCACTTTAAAATTCATAAAATTAGTTGATGAGAGATAAAAAGGGTATCTCATTACATGGAAATAACATTACAAAAATATGGATATATAATAACATATCCCAACATAAGAATATGTAAATTAAAAGACCTAAAAAAATATGTCTTTTAAAAAGAGGGCGGTGGATGATTCCCTTACAGATTTGGGTAACATTCGAAACGTACACCCCATGAATGAAGGGTCATACAATCAAGATGTAAATAACCATAAATTAAAGTATATTACTCAAAGAATACAATAATGGTCAGTACATAGACCACACAAAAGGAAATAGTGTAAAATGTAGCATGAATCTCACGGGAACACAAAGTGAGATAAAAAATCCCTTACGAAATTTCGGCAGCCTAACAGCGCCACTTAAACATAAAAAAATGGATTAATGAGATCAAATAGGGTCTATCATCATATTGGCATTAATATTATAGTAATATTAATATTAAATAACATCCCCCAACATAAGAAAAAGGAGCTTAAAAGATGTGACATAAAAGAGAGTACTTAAAAAGAAAGAGAGTGATAGGATCCCTTACCTCAAGTCCGAATTGCCTTGTTTGTTTCTTTATATTACTGAATAATAAACATTGGTAAATTTATAATTTTTTAAGGATCTACATTAATGATTATTATTCAGTTCATATCACATATTATAATGTTATAATAATTGGTTAATAATATGAGTTCATATCAGACATTTTTGTCGATGTTCGGTACATGAGTCAAAATTGATCTTAGTGGAAAAGAATTTTCCATTTGTTATAGATAAATCATATCAAGAATATTATTAATGATTTAAATATCATATATATCCATTATATATTCATTTTATTCTATTCCATATCATTTTGAGAAAAAAATTAAATGCACCGTTCATGGAGACGGTAGGTCGTACGTACGCAAGAAATCTACTTTCATTTATTTTTCATATTAATGGAATTAAAACTAAACGAGAGATATATATATTATAATTACATATTCATATCCATAATTTAGATGTAATATATTAAATATATATCCATTATATATGTGTACTTATAATAGTACATAACATTTGGAGATAAGAAACGAAATGTACCGTTCATGGAGATGGTAAGCCGTACGTACGCCTGAATGCAAATGTCATTTCTATTTCATAATTTAATGGAAGGAAAAAAATTATGATACATAGGTATATTATAATTACAGTATAATATAATATATAACATCATTAAATCCATATTTTATACATCCCACATATGGTATTAACGTTTCAAATCACTTTGAGGGGGCGGTAGTCCGCACTTCCTAAAATGAAATTATCGCGTTTACCCATTATGGAAACCATAAAGGTATGGAATAAATTAATAATTCAGAAGCATATGGAATACATAAATAAATTTATATATCATATATAAATAAAGTGACATCTTAACGACCACCATGAGAGGTGTTAAAAGAAGATTGAACAATCATGGTTTCAGGAGGCAGTAATTCACCACCCCCAGAAACAGTATGTTATTTAACCTTTAGATGGAGGTGTGTATGAGTGTTGATGTAATCCTCCACAAAATAGAATCCTAATATATTTAATATACTTTTTTGTTACAAAATAATGGAATAATAGTAGTTTAGTGTGTTGGAGAAGCAAAATAAAACAAAAGAACATAAGAGAAGACATTACCTTCAAATCAAATAACTCTTTTTGATTTGAGCTCGAAGGCTTCCTTGGAAATACTTCTTCCGAAATTGAGGATTGTAGGAGTAATATAGGGATGTGTAGATACAATATAAGCAGAGTTTGGATGATCCAAGGGCTTGGGAGGTGTGGGTAATGATGTAGAGGTGGGGGCCTTTTATAAGAGGGAGGAGGGGCACTCTTGGAAAGTTTGGAATAGTTACATTATTATAAAACAATTTTCGGATATAAAAGGTACCATAATTATATATTTCGTGGATAAGGTGATAAGGGTTCGAAATCCACCCATTAAATAGGTTTTTGACAAGTTTATTTCTTAGATTTTACATTATATTTTCATTTTATTTAAATCCTTCATTAATGAGGTAATCACTACATCTTCATGGTGTCATAAATAAATTAATTTATGTAATGTCTAAAATTTAAAAACACAATAAAATAATGTATGAAATATTTTTATATTTCCAATTAATATTTATAGTAAAAAATATGGCTTGTATAACCCCATGATAAAATTATTTTAGTAAAACAATACATGTTTGTGACATTTATATTTTAACATTAAATAAAACGTTATTAATGTCATTTTCTTACTCATGTGGCTCCATTGGGTCCCCAAGTTGACCGATGGATTGTCTTGGTCTACCATGACTCATACAATAAGGGTAGGACATGTGTCATGGTTATTTCATATTAGTATAACATTATCATTACATTAAATTACACTAATTACTTTTAATAGCTATTAATAAAACTTAAAAGCTAGTATTCAGAAAAAATTATTTTCAACCCATTGAACCACATTATACATCTTAATGAAAACCATGTATGTCAAATTTTTTAAATTCAAATCATAGATGTGGTAAAATTTCATTTAAACGAAAAATTGGTTTTTTAACTACCATTTAGTGGTTTCACTGTTCATCAAAAATTGAAGTTATTCAAAAAAATACCAAAATCCCCCCTAAGCTATATTTGTTATTCTGAATACAAAAATGATGTCTATTTAAAAAATTTAAAATATATAAGTTTCATTAATCAATTTAATAATTAATTATCGTTGTCAAAATAAATAGCGTGTTTTTAAGAAACAAAATATATCAAAAGATTGACACTAGTTTAAGTCCAATTTCAAAGTGAAATAAATTCCAATGACCAATATTGGATTAAATGTTAAAAATATATTCTAAATAAACTTTAAAAACAATTGAAAAGATAATATATCCATATAAATAAATCATATTAAAAGGAGGTTTTGAATTAAAGTACAACATTTTCAATAAAATTGCTCTTTATATGAAAAATAAAAAATTTTTACACAAAGTAAATTTTGATGTCCTGATTCTAAAGAAGTATTTTATTTGGTCCAATATAACATATAAAATTGTAATTAAGTGTATTTAAAAATTTTTCTCCATCAAAAGGTTGTTAATCGACCTTTTAAAGAATATTTGAATATTTACGCTTAAAATTGGACTCATTCACATTTTAAGCCTCTAACATTTATTGGATAAAAGTAAAAATATTTGAAAAATATATATAATCATTTTGTAGTTAGTTCTATTCATTCCCGCCACTATAGCGTCTAGGCATTAACTACCATTTAAAATAATATTATTTTATTATTATAGTGCAATGTATGATTTAAATGAAACGTGTTGTTGCGTATTGGGTACGCCATTGAGAATAGAGTTTCTTAAAGTAATATTAATATTTTATTCACAAATATTAATAAATATGAAAAATTAATATTCTTTATTTACCTGGGATGTTACATCCTCCCCCCCTTTTGGGAATTGCGTCCTCGCAATTTTAAAATTGGGCTCGGAAACTTCATTGAAAATACCACATCGGAACAAGAGTCAGTAAAACTATAACTTTAAAATATAGAAAGAGAAGTACAAAGCTCACCCGAGTTAACCCATACTAGGATTCCATGTAGAAAACATGAACATGGAAGAGAAAAAAGGGTCATGTTTTGATGGAGGGTTATGGAAAACATGATTATGAGAAAGTTAACCACAAGAATATCACAAAAATGTGATGGGTTAAAAAGTATTTGATTCCCCAATAGGAAAAGTTAACAGACAACATTTTAGTTTTAATGGTGGATCCCCTTGGACATGCTTCCTCAAATTTTTTTCTTGTTCGGTTCTCACTTAACCAAAAATTGTTTTAAAAAATAAAAAAAAAATTAATAATTTTCAGTGATAGAGGAATTTATTTATGAGCTTAAATAAATCACAAGGAAACATACTTTCTTGTCATTTAGAATTTCATCTCTTACTAGATTTCTTACAGAAACTCATGTTTTCCTCCAAAAGATGAGTATTTATGATGAATTGTCCACATTAAGAGATCTATAATCAACTTCTAGAGAATCACCTAATCCAAAAAAGAGAATTATATATTTCCCATGTCTTTAGACCTTAACAAATACCAAAATTGTTAGAACAAGATCAGATAATCCACAAAAGTATAATCCTTTATAAAAAGAAAATCTATTCATAATCTCCAAAACTTGTCCAACAAAACCCAAAGTTCAACAAAGACCATTCGATAAACAAATTGTCCATAAAATTCTTCAATGTAAATCAGACTAATATTGAAACCCAAATATTTGAAGGATTTAATCACATAGTCTTCCATAGTAAAAATTAACATTTATCTCCAAATAACATCACATGCTCTTAAAGTCTCATATTGAAATGTAATTATCTTTGTCATATATCCTCCACGATAGATAAATATTTTCCAAGAAACCCCAAAATCAACTTATTCTTGATTCGTAAAATTATATAACTAAAAAGAATTTTTCATACTAACTAGGGACTTCACTTAGTCCAGTGGTAGGCGATAAATACCAGTTGCACTTTGGTTGTGGGTTCGATTCCAAAAGCTTTTTCTGACGTGATGGGTTGTCACACGGTCTGCGTGTTGTCCTTTTTCCAAAACTATATAATTCTAAAAAAATTCCCCAAAAAGACATAAAATCATCAAAAATAACCATAACATAATACAACCTCAATTTTATCTCATGCCTTTCATTTTCCATCATAACAGATTGTATCCCATAATTACATTAAAAGCAACGATCATACAAACCCAAATAGTTCATTATAACTATGTGCACCAAAGAATAGATAACTATTCCTTGAATAAAATTTTCATATATCAAACATCAGGGTTATACATACTATAAAGAGTCTTCCAATGTAACCCCATCATCAAAAGAGACTTAATACTTTTAATAATTTCACCATAACTCTTGAATCCCTTATATGTTGACTTCTTACTCATTTGACATTCTTCATGATCCATTAACCTTTTCGTTCCAACATATTCTGGAATAATTATTTCCTACAAACAAAATCATGAATCATATCCTAAGATTCCAAAATAAGAAAACAAATGTTATGAAATAATCCATACCATTGATTGGTCATTTTCAACTTCTTCATCCTTAATCGGAATAGAGATGGGTATTAGAAAACAAATATTTGTACAATCATGGTGATCCCATTACCAAAACTTCTTCGTAGGACATGTGTTTCCGTAATGACCATGCACCCCACATTTAAAACATTCAATTGATCCCTCAGAAAGAACTTCTTTCCCTTTACTCGAGTCAACTAGATGCTTCCTTTTTCCATCGAAGTTTCTTGTTTTATGACCTTCATTTCCACATCTATAGTGTCTTTCATTCCCTTTGAAACATTTTCCTAGGTGTTTACTTCCACAACATTGACACATAGGTTTTTGAACACACTTTCCATTATGGTTATTTCCTGAACATCCGTACGGATTTGTTTCTCGCATCTATGATGCCTTATAAAAAACACCAAGGTTGATGGGGTCAATCCTGACTCCAGATAGTTGGTTGAGGATAAACACAGGAATCTCATTGTAGCTCCCATATAATTCAGTTGCTCACTTAGAAAACTGTCACAGTTTCCTTCACATCCACTGTTACTTTGGTGCATCCTATTTCCAGCCATTTACTAAAACCAAACAGTTCAGTGTGATCATATCAGTAATGAAATCATATATTAATTAGGAATATAAACACTAAGATATAGTTATCCAAGTTATATCAAACTAATTATAACATAAAAAAAAACAAGTACTCCATCTAATATACTACCCATTGTGGTTATACACAACTTTTCACTTATGCTTAAACAACACTCTATCCTATAATGTTATCTAAACCGATATCTGATACCAACTGTAAGGACCCGACCTTAAAACATTACATAATCCTGAATTAAATGAATAATTAACATAGAGGATATTTTCAGGTTTAGAGTTTTAGATAATTAGGACATAACTATTACATCTCAAAAGATTAAAAAGCAGACACTTATACTAAGTTTCCATAAAATAAAATTTTTTAAAAAGAAACATTTCTAGTTCCAATTTTTAGATAGAATGTTGTTCCTTGAGCCCATCCTTGACCCTATTCGTCTTTAAGTCATGTGGAGATCATTTCAAAAACATGGGATGAGAATAATGAGCCCAGTAAAGGATACACAAAGAAGGAAAACTGTTAGTTTTTCAATACAACAAGTAACCCATTATTACTTTATCAAAGTAATACTTTTCAGCTTTATGATGTAGTAAATACTCTTAACTGAATAAAAGATCACTACTTATCCTTTGTAACCAAAATATTTCCATAAACCCATATAAATAATACATAACATATAAAGGTAACTTGGGAAATAAACATACTTAAATGGAATAATCATACGGACGACTTACACACATATCACTACATGGAATAGCCATACGGCCGACTTCCATACCCAATGCATTAGAGGTTTTAACGTAACCACCCATCCTGGTATTCATGGCACCACCCGTCATCTGGTTTATCACGTAACCATCTGTCAAATGTCTAAGTACCATTACAAAATCATAATACATAAAATAAATATAATGGAAAGAAAACATTTCCACATTTCAATAACAATATATCACTTAAATATATTGACATAAAAAATCCATTATGAAAACCATTTTCAATACCAAAATACATAAAAGAGTATATGGTATTTATTTCCTTTTAAAAACATTACGACTTCATAAGGAAGCCAAAGGTCAAATAGTACTCGCGAGGGCAGAAAAAGTCATTGTCACCATGTACGTTAAAAGAAACATTCCTTTTTTTTGTTTAGTAAAACGCTTCATAGAAAAAGAATCCCTTTTAAATGAAATGAAAAGTCAAAGGTGTTTATATAGAATATAAAATAAAGTCTTGTATTATAACAAAATATTCCTTAATGAAAGGATATTAAGACAAAGTCCCTTAGAAAGTCGGTATCCTTAGATTAAGGATAAATCCATTACATAATTTTGTGTGACAAATATAAATACACCCAATATAAAAGGATATTAATTGTAAAACAATCAGAGGTAATACACACATAATCATAGAATGACATAATCAAGAAGTAGAGGTTTAAACCAAATAATTGAAATTGGGTTAATAAGTTCCCTTACAGAAATTTGACAGCCTAACGGCATCACTTGAAAATTAAGAAAATGAGTTGATGAGAGACAAGAAGGGTATCTCATCACTTGTAAAAAACATTTACAACAATAAGGATATATAATAACACATCCCATCATAAGAAGATGTATATTAAAATACCTAAAAAAATAAGTCTTTTCAAAATAGAAGGGTGAAAGATTCCCTTACCGATTTGGGTGACTTTCGAGACGTACACCCCATTAAATTAGGGTCATACAATGAAGATGTAAATACCCATAAATTGAATTATATTACTCAAAGAATACACTCATGGTCAGTACATACACCATATAAAAGTAAATAGTGAAAAATTTAGCTTCAATCTCATGGTAACACAAAGTGAGATAAAAAAGTCCCTTATGAAATTTCGGCAGCATAACGACACCACTTAAACCTCCAAAAATGTATTTATTAGATCATGTAGGGTCTCTAATAATATTAACATAAAAATTATACTAATAGGAATATAAAATAACATCCCCAAACATATTAATGATGATCTTAAAAGAAGTGACATAAATGATAGCACTTAAAAAGAAAGAGAGTGATATGATCCCTTACCTCATATACGACTTGCATTGTTCATTTCTTTATATTCCTGAATAATAAACTTTGATCAATTTATAATTTCATAAGGATCTCATTTAAAGATTATTATTCAGTTCATATCACTTATTATAATGTTATAATAATTGGTTAATAATCCGAGTTTATATCAGACATTTTTGTCGATGTTCGATACATGAGTCAAAATTGAACTTGTTGGAAAACAATTTCAATGTAGTTATAGGTAAATCATCTCCATAATAGTATTAATGATTTAAAAATCATATGTATCAATTATATATTCATTTTATACTATTCCATAACATTTGGAGATAAAAAATGAAATGCACTGTTCATGGAGACGGTAGGCCGTACTTACGCATGAACGCTACTTTCATTTCGTGGTCATATTAATGGAAATAAAATTAAATGAGAGAGATATATATTATAATTCCATAATGATATCCATAATTTATCTGTAATATATTACATATATATAAATTATATATATGTACTTATAATAGTACTTAACATTTGGAGATAAGAAGCGAAATGTACTGTTCATGGAGACGGTAAGCTGGACATACACATGGACGCTACTTTCATTTCTATTTCATACATTAATGGAATGAAAAAAATAATCATACATAGCTATATTATAAATATATTATAATATAATATATTACATCATTAAACCCATCCTTTATACATCCCACATAGGGTATTAATGATTCAAATCACTTTGAGGGGGAGGTAGTCCGCACTTCCTAAAATGAAATTATCGCGTTTACCCATTATAAAAACCATAAAGGTATGGAATAAATGAAAAATACAGAATCATAAGTAATACATAAACATAATTTATATATCATATATAAATATAGTGACACCTTAAGGGCCACCATGAGAGGTGTTAAAAGAAGATTGAACAATCATCGTTTCGTGAGGCAGTAATTGACCACCCACAAAAACAGTATGTTCTTTAACCATTAGATGGTGGTGTGTATGAGTTTATCTAGAATCCTCTTTATAAATTAATCCTATTATATTTAATATACTGTTGTTGTTACAAAATAAATGAATAAAAAGAGTTTAGTGGGTTGGAGAAGCAAAATAAAACAAAAGAACATAAGAGAACACATTACCTTCAAATCGGTTAACTCTTTTTGATTTGAGCTCAAAGGCTTCCTTGGAAAGACTTATGCCAAATGTGAGGCCTCTAGGAGTAATAGAGGGATGTTTAGAGACAATATGAGCCGAGGTTGGTAGATCCAATGGCTTTAGAGGTGTGGGTAAGGAGGTAGAGGTGGGGGCCTTTTATAAGAGGGAGGAGGGGCACTCTTGGAAAGTCTTGAATAGTTACTTTATTATAAAATGATTTTTGGATATAAAAGATCCCAAAATTATATATTTAGAGTATAAGGTGATAAGGGTTCGAAATCCACCCATACAATTTGTTTTTGACAAATTTATTTCTAAGAGTTTACATTATCATTTCATTTTATTTAAATCGTTCATTAATGAGGTAATCGCTGCATCATTATGGTGTCATAAATAAATTAATATATTTAATGTCTAAAATTTATAAAAAAAATACTATGATGTATGAAATCTTATTATCTTTCTAATTAATATTTATAGTAAAAAATATGACTTGTATATCCCCATATAAAATTGATTTAGTAAAACAATTCATGTTTGTGACATTTTTATTTTAACATTAAATAAAGAGTTATTAATCTCATTTTCTTACCCAGGTTGCTCCATGGGGTCCCCAAGATGACCCATGAATTTTCTTTGTCGGCCTTGACTCATCCAATAAGGGTAGGACATGTTTCAAGGTCATTTAATATTATTATAACATTATCATTACCTTAAATTACACTAATTACCTTTAATCACGATTAATAAAACATAAAAGTTACTATTCATCAAAAATTAATTTCATCCCATTGAACCATATTCTACATATTAATGACCATGAATGTCAGATTTTTGAAATTCAAATCACAGAGGTGGTAAAATTTCATTTAAATGAAAAATTAGTTTATTAACTACCACTTAGTGGTTTCACTATTCCCCAAAATTGAAGTTTTTCAGAAAAATACCAAAAAATACCACTAATATATATTTTAAATTCCGAATTCAAAAATGATGTATATTTTACAAAATTAAAAACATATAAGTCGAATTAATCAATTTAATAATTAATTCTTGTTGTCAAAACAAATAGCGTGTTTTTCAGAAACACAATATATCAAAACATTGACAGTAGTTTAAGTCCAATTTCAAAGTGAAATTAATTCCAATGACCACTATTGTATTAAATGGGAAAATATATTCTAACTAAACTTTAAACACAATTAAAAAGATAATCTATCCAGATAAATAAATAAGATTAAAATGAGGTTTTGAATTAAAAAACAACATTTTCACTAAAAATGATCTTTATCGGAAAAATAACAACAAGTTACACAAAGTAAATTTTGATGTCCAGATTATAAAGAAAGATTTTATTTGGTCCAATATAACATATAAAATTTTTAAAAATTGGATTTAAAAAGGGTTCACCATCAAAATGCGGTTAATCGACATTTTATTGAATATTTGAGTATTTACGCTTAAAATTGGATTCATTCGCATTTTGAGCCTCTAACATTTATTGGATGAAAGTAAAAATATTTTAAAAACATATATAATAATTTTGTAGATTGTTCTGTTCATTCCCGCCATTACAATGGATTGGCGTTAACTACCATTTAAAATAATATTATTTTATTATTAGAGTGCAATGTAAGATTTCAAAGAAACTCATTGCTGCGTATTGGGTACGCCATTGAGTATAGCGTTACCTTATAGTAATATTAATATTTTATTCAAAAATATTAATAAATATGAAAAAGTAATATTCTTTATTTATCTGGGATGTTAGAGTTGTCCACATAGGAAACATGGAAGCTATGATAGAACAACATCAAGGAGAAAACAACCTTCCAAATTAGCAACCTGATATGAACAGAATCAAGACAAAATAGTTTGTTTGTAGTGATGGAACAATTAACTCATTCTATATATGTTGGTGGAATCTATGCACATGGTCAACAAGTTCAACTCTAGAGGAACATGTCTATGATGGAGAATTTCATGGGTTATCATCCCACATCATTCAAGGGATCATCTAACCCTATTCAAGCTAATAGGGATCAAAGCACTAGAAAATATTTTCAATTTCCTAGGTTGTACATAAAATCAAATGTTTAGTATTGATATTTATTGATTTGAATGAGAATTAAATCATTGGTGGTTGATAGTTAAACATATCATGGATGGTGAGGAGATCAATTCTCTTTGTTGGGAAATATTCACACTTATGTTTCTTGAGAAATATTATTATTAGGATATTCGACATAGGATGGAAAACAATTCATAGAATTGAGCCATGAGGATGAGTCAGTGGTTTCATATGTAGAAAATTTCACTCGACTAGAATGGTATGCTTTAAATTTCGTTTGAGATCTCAATAGTAAGATAAATGAGTTTTACTCAAGACTAAATCCATGATATCATAAAGAATTATCCTACCGTGAATTCAGAAGCCATGAAAAACTTGTCATATGTGCCTAGAATTTAGAAATTGATTTTTCATATGATCAGGTGTTCAAAGATAGAAAGGAAAAGAATAGGACTAGTTGGCCGGAAAAAGGAAAGAATTCATCAAAGAATCCTAGAGGTAAAAAATATATTTATTTCCATCTTATGGGATGTGAGGTAAAAATAATCCTGGAAAATTTCTATAAAAATATGGAATGTTCTTCTGGTGTGGTAAGACTAGTCATATTTCTCATAACTATAAGGAATATGATCATTTAGGAAATGAAAATCAAGTCGTATGATGTTTTAGTTGCAATGAGTTTTGGACCTTTTCCAAATTTGTGTCCAAAATTGATTACTGAGGGTGGAATCTAGATAGATCAAAATCAGAAGGGTAGGGAAAAATCATTTTCTACTACTACAGGTTATCTGGGACAATAAAATGATTTTTCATTAGGTACATTGAACGATGAGTACTAGAAAGAGAAGCATTGTGTAGACTAATCCATACTAAGGATATTCAATCATAAGAAACCATATGAATTATTTCCAAACAAGAAATTTATTGTGTGGAATTATAATGTATTGGTTTTTCAAAGGTCATGGGGATGTTTGGATAAGAAGAAACTCAATTAAGGATTTGATGATCTAGTATATGATGTGCACATGAATATGTGATCTTGCATACATGTTCAGCCTATGGATTGGGGTATAGAAAATTTCTAAATTAATAAAGAAGATAATTATAGAAATGATCAAAATTAAGATGCAGAAGATAAAGGATTGGGGTATAACCGTTTTCAAAATTTTTGTATGGATTGTTGTTTTAAATATTCATGAATTATGTGGTTAAAATAACGATAGTTGGGCTGTATAACCCACGAGGGTAAATATTTTATTTCTAGTGATTATAACCATGGTTAGGTGGGGAATGATTATTATTGTGTATAACCAAGTATTTCATGGTCCATTATATTCATTTTACACTATGGATATATCCACATTGGGGACTATAATTGACATGATAAAAACAGTGATGAAAATATTTAAAATTACAATTTTTATATCATAGTTTATATTTAATGTCTATGAAGTGAGTTTTATAGAAAAAAATTGAGTGTATCGAAACACTAAAATGTTTTAGAGGTTGAGTTAAGAAGATTAATTCCAAAAAAATGGATCATTAATTCCCCCCATGCACTCTATGTGTTCACACATTGATCGGGGTATATCATGGGGTATCAGTGGGATGGTTGTTTCCCAATGATCAATCAATATATATAAGGTTGAGAATATAAATCCAATGAACAACATGTTTTCATATATTCAATAAGAATAAAAATCATATTATACGGTATAAGATGTTATGATAACTTCAATCTATTTTCCTCGAAGATATAGATGCATCTATTGTGAGATCTGTATCTATTAATGAGGAATTTATTATTGCTTCTTAAAAGAAAAGTCCATAAGAACAATGAAAATTTCAATATTCCATTTTTTATGGAACACTCTAAGAAGTTTTAAACACATATTATGGTTTTTTAATATATATAATGTGATGTGGGATAAGTGTTAACGTTTCTATAATGGAAACATAATGTATAATGAGGTAATGCTATAAATATGGAGGAGAATATTTAATGTCATCAATGTGGATGATGATGAAAATAAAGAAGAGTAAATTACAAGGGTCATTTAAATTGATAAAAATTTTAGATATTTTTTTGATTTTAAGAAATATTATAAAATTTATAATAAATGTATGTTAGAAATTATAAAAAGTTCTGATTTTATGTTTTCTAATCCATATGATAATGATACTTTATCTCTACATTAACTACATAAAATTATATTATCTAATGAAATAAAAAAACATATACATGTAAGTAGAATGTTATGGTAGAAATGAATATTAAGGACATGATAAAATAATTTTTTATTGGTAAATAAATGGGAGAATAATGAAGTGATTCTTATATTGTGTTTTGTAAAGTGGTATTCAAAAAAACCTTTTTGTAAATTCTAAAAATAAAATAGGATAATAAAAGGAAATGGTAAAACATTTATTTAGTGATATTATTTTAATAAATTTATCCATAATTAAGTGGATTTACAAAGAATAAGATTGATGATAATAAATTAAAATATTAATATTATAATTCTCATAAATATAATATGTTGAAACATAATAAAAATTTTCTTATCCAGAAGAAGATATTATTAAAAAGAATTTAGAAATTTGATTTATCATACAACAATAATTCTGATTCCAAAGATAGACTCTTATCTTATGTTAAAAATAATAATTCCCCATAAATACATGATGAAAATAGGAAAAATAGAATATAACTAGAATGGATTCTGAAACAAAATTCATAATTAGATCTTGAGAATATTAATCCAGAAAAAAATTGACGAAAAAACCTAAACATATAAAAGAAGGAAACATTAATTTTGAATTGTGATCTAGTCAAAAATGAAAATACACACCTTAATGATAAATGGAAATATAAGTTGAATTTTTTAGTCAAATAAAAGAATTAAAATTATCATGATGAAACATCATACACAGAAGATGAACATAATAATGAATAACACACTCTTATTAATGAAATTAATCTGAAAAAATTGATATTTTATGAATTTGAGATTATTGTGAAAGATAAATTAGAGAGACTATACAAGAAATTAAAATAGTTTTCAAAAAAATTATTCATTATTATATAAAAAAATGATTTAAAAAGAACACATAAGCATTCACTATAGAATTAAAGGTTAATGGTGAATAAACTGATGATTTTGAAAATAAGGGTCAGCATAGGAATGTAGATTATTTTTCTCTGATATGACAAATTACATCATCCTTTTATAACATTTTATGTTTGAATAATAATAGATAACTATATATAAACAATATTTTATTATATAAATCCCATTCTATAATGAATGAGTGAGATATAACATAAGGATTTCCTAAAAAAATTCTCCCTTATTTAATATGAAGAAAACAATTATAAATAAGATTATATCTACTAATAGTACGATATATTAGGGTTTAGAGTTCGCTGATGGTTTTATGGAGTAATTTTACATAAAATAAAATCATGTTCATATGATATGTCTATATATAGAATGATATATTAATCTAAGGAGATAAATGATACGTGGATAAAAAAATTCGATGTAAGGTGGGTGTGAAACAAAACGACGTTCAGAATGTGGAGAATGGAAAACATACCAAGGAACCATTTGACAAGATCACTAAACATGATAAAAGAATGAATATTTGTTTAGTTTATTATATAGATCTAATATCCACAGTTAGATTGATAGTGGGAGGACAAAATAAAACCCATGAAAAATAGATGTGATAAGATCTAAAAAATGACATCAAATTTTAAAAAAAAGTAATAATAAGATTGAAGTTTGATTATTTTGAGTACATTGAATAGGCCTAAGAAAGATGTTAATGGTATAATAGATTTAAAAATAATTTTATGCACCCAAGAAGACATAATTTGACTAAAGATTACAATTTATGGTAACAAATATATTTTAAAAAATGATGAAAATATGATATCTTATTCTTTACACTCACAAAATGAAAAACCATCAGTATAATATATGTCAAGGATGATCATAAGGAATAGTACATAGAAAATTCAATGGAAATTAAAAAATATATACACTGATATAATAAGATTAGTATGAATGTTACCTCTATGGAATTTTATAGTTCCTCTAAATTTGAATTATTATTGATTTTTTAGACTAACATTTTTATAATTAAAGTAGAGGGAATAGACGTGACAAATTCATAAAATATTAGATTTTCTAAAATAAATAATATTCATATTGTAAAATCATGAACACCATTGTGATGGAATTTATTCAACCCATCAGGTGTAGAAACATTAATTTATAGAATGAAGTAAAGTACATTCTCTTTATTAATAACATCAATCCTCATGGAAGAGTGTTGAATCTTGAAAATGTGGACATAAGGAGTGGTTTTCTACCTCCAAATGAAATGTTTTGTATTTCTTGTTGTGATGAGTAAAAAATCTTATCATAAAAAACATATTTATGGATCCATTGGTATAAGGATGGTTAAATAAGATTTATGAAATTATTTAATTTAATAATTATTGTGGATAAATTTGATCACATTAATTATGAAATATTGTTTTATACATCCATTTCACCTATATAGAATTACAGTTGTATAATTTAAGGCTATCTTATTATATATTCTTGTAATAATTCATCCTTTGTATATTCCTTTAATGTTTACGAAATAAAAAGAATATGAATTAAAATATACCCTATTTTTTCCAATGATTTTTATTTTCAACAAGGGAGAGAATTACAATTAACACACATATTCGGGATATATTTTTTACCACAAATATTGAATTAGATTATGTGTTCAGATGATTGGGGGTATTGAAAAAAACAAAATAGGGGACTTTCATGGACCCACATGTTTTGGGATCATTTTTTCAATGGTTAATGTATGAATGGTTTAATGATGGGTGGGGTCATACTATATGATCAGAAAGATTCCATGGTTTTATTCATTAATCTTATGTTTAGGGAAGGTTGGATCCTTTATGGAGAAGGCTTATATGTTGCTTAAAGGATATCCATTTTGTCTCTCCCAAGACATAACTCTAAGTAAGATAGAAATTGACAACATGTTCTTATCTAGAAATTTCAAGGTGTTTACAATACTCAGTGGGCTATTAAATGTAAAATTATAAATTATAGAATACATATTCTAGATAGTATTAATATTAATCACACATTAAGGGAAGGAATGAAATTTTTGTACATATGGGAGTAATGGTTTTTGACTATTTAATCATTATATTATATTTAGTTGTCCTTTCTCCCTCCCCACTAGGTGTGTTAGTCTATGAAATATTCATTCTTTGGGTTTTCAACACAAAATACCCAATCACTTTTTTATATATTCGGCCCAATATTATCTCTTAAAAATTGTGAAACTTTTAATAGGATCAGTTTTTTAGATGATTTTTTATATGATTGAATGAATAGATTTTTCTATTATTATAGAAACATTACTTTGTAAGAATAATATTTTCTAAACTTTAATGTTCTAAATATAAATAATATATTAATAATTACATGTTTTAATCTATAAACGATTTGTGTTTTCCAAACAATGGGTTTCAACACTGATGTTACTAAAAAATATGTAGTTGTAAGAAGTAAACGTTCTAACGGATGTGAAAATAATAATATATAATGTTAGATAATTTAATATTATATTTATCATAGATGGATATTTTTAATATGGTGATGTTTTGATGAATCCAAAATACATAGAGAAAAATGATGTTCTTTCAGAAAAAAGGTAGATGGATTCCAAATGGATAATAAAACATGTTGTCATCAAACATACAAAGACAATATCATTGGATAGAGACATTTTAAAAAATTTAATTTATAAGGATGTCATCGTACAAAGATATATTTTCAATTCTATAAAATTAGAAGGTATTTGAGTAGATAATGTAAATATAACGACCATACCAGTGGGAAGGAAATTTTAATTTTATCAGATAGAGGAATATAAATTATTTCCAATTGTTTTTACAAATAAACAGATATAATTTTTTTTGATGAAATCATAATAGACTGAACGAGCTAGATAAACAAAATCGATTTGATCATATATAGGTTTGATAAAAAATAAGATCCAGTAAAATTTGAAACAAAAAAAATTATATATGATGGTGTTCAGTAAATATTTGGAAGATGAAAGAGTACTATAAATATTCCATCATATTTGAGAATTTTTATAATGAAATATTATACATGGATATCATCATGATTATATATCAGATTATGATTTGAGTATATTCACATAACATTTTAACATAAATAAATACAATTCTTTGGATTTTTAAATTTTAGAGTGCATAAATCAATCCTATATTTATGGATGTTTTAATGACATTATTGATTTAAATTTTTAATGGAGAAATGAAAAATATTATTGAATCTAATGTTTTATAAGCATTCAAGGTGGTAAATTAATTATGAATTATGATGTAAATTTTATTTTATAGCATGAGATCCCTACATAATTGAAGGTTTTCATTTTCCTTCGAAATGATGAGAGATAATATAGATCTTTTTTAATAGATACTATTAAATATCATAATTATTATGGTTTCTCTAGAGTAAAATGTGATTTAATGAATAATGTTATACATTAATAAATAGGAATATGATATCCATTATATAAAAATACCATATAATGAAGTGGAATAGGACAATGGATTTCTAGATAGAGTGAATCAGACATGATATAATATACTTTGGAATATAGTACATAGATATATAATATAGAGAATAATAGACTAAGTACAATTGTATGTTACACACAAGATAATGTATTACCATATAAAAAATTTATAATGTTTATGGAGGATATATTGGTCTTTCGAAAATCAATAGGATGTATGGAAAATAAAAATATATTAAGAGATATATTTAATATCCATAATAATTTTTGGACAACAAAAGGTTATCTAATTTTTCATTGGATGATGGAAATTTGAATTAGAAGATAATTATATATTATATCTCCAATAAGAATGATGAACATGTATTTAGGGTGAATAACCATTCTCTTAGGAGACTCATGGATGGGGTTAATAACAAGTCATGAAGGAATAGTATATTAAATGTGTTGGGTGGGTTAACCAATTGTGGAAGAAGGGATAATTTTAGAGGGTTTAACCAAGTTAGTCATTAATTATATTTTTTGGAGTGTAAAAATATTTGATGCATGTTCTCTTAACATGATTTTCAAGACAAGTATTAGTTCACATTGGGGTTATAAACAACATGTAAATGATTACTATCTCATTATTTGGTTAAAATTTAAAATATATTTTATTGACCTATATTTATATTTACTCCATAGAAATTGTGTTTGAGAGATATATTTGAGTGGACTAAAACACTAATTAATTTTAGAGGTTGAGTTCATAATGAGAATTTTTAATATAAAGGGATAACAGGTTCACCGTATCCACCCTCTTAGTTATCTTACTCTAATCTAGGACCATCAATTATTATCCTCATAAATTTTTTCCGCTGAAATATCAAACTCACAAAAAATTGTGGAGAATATAAATTTAGTGAATAGAATGGGTGTTCGTATGTTATATTGAATGATGTATAACTATTGGAAAAATAATATGTTTCACTAGATTCAATCTCTTGGACTGGACATTATATTTTCAACTATATGGAATTTTTTACCACAAATGAGGTTCTTATGATAGCTTCTTATAAGTGAAGTCTTGAAGCTGGTGTGAAAAGAAAAAATTCCATATTTATTTCTCTCTATGAGAATATTTTGAAATTTTTTGTGTGGCTGGAATCATGTAATGAGATTCCAGATATATATATGAGCATCAATGATGGAAAACTGAATGTAAATGAGCTTATGTTAAAAGTTAATAGTCGCATAATACATCAATACGGATGGTGATGAAAATAATGATGATTAAATTACATGGTTCTATTAGATAATAAGAAATATCAGTGGTCTACATTGGAAGATAGATGATTTTACTCTATAAAAACATTATCATAAAAATTAATTATATTTATTATTCCATTGGTTCATCCCAAAAAGATTAAGGGGATATATCAGTCAATGAACTAAAGAATATTTTTATGTCATATAATATGTGAAATGAAATAGAAACTATGATGAATGATAATGAATGAATATATTTTGAATAAATGATAAAATAGAAGATAAGATATAATGAAATATAAAAAGATTATATTGTTTCAAATTTTGATGAGGATGATGTTGAATAAAAATGAAATTTTATTCAATCTAATATATAAAAAATTGAAAAATGAAATTGAAAAAGAAAAATTAACCATTATTTGGGAATTGTAATGAATGTTTCCATTTTGGAGGAAAAACTAATATGAAGATAACCAATGATTCTTAGTTAGAACAACAACCTAATAAGAATTAGAAAATGGTATTTCAAAAACATAATAAAAAGTTATTTTGAAATTATAATATTTTCATTTGTAGAAGATAGAATGATGATTCATTATCCAAATATTAATTTATAGGTAAAAATAAAATCATTGATCATGTTATAAAATAAATTAATTCATCATGATGTGGTGATGATGTAGACAAACGTAGAAGATGAGAGGATTCTAAAAGAAATTTTTTAACTATGCCTAGAGAAAATTAAAAAACTCAATATTGTGAGAAAAAATTGGAAGAAACAAACTGAAAAATAGATTTCGACAATGTTGATCATTTTAAAAAATTAAATTATTATCCATAAATGGGTTATAACATTTAATGTGAATGTATATTAGATAATAAAAAATATTATATATCATTAAGAATCATTATCCAGAAATGAGACACAAAATATGGAAGAAGAAACAAATGATTATTAATAAAAAAACATTAAAGGTGGATTAATATGAGAAGATGGTAGAATATATTAGGTGAATATTTATAGTGAAAGAGTAAAAGTATTCGTAAAAAAATCATTTTTTCATATAATATGAGGGTATTTAAATATGGTCTGTAAAATAATTCAACAATTTAGTTGAGGTTAGTGGTGAATCTTCTCTAGTTTAATAAAGTAAGGTGTTTTAGTGGTAGGTTGATTCTATTCCCAAAGAAAATATCACATGTAGATCAATGTTTAATATAAATTTATTTTCAAAATAATAGATTGAATAATATTGGACCATGAAGAGAAAAATGAAATATCCTTATATAATTAATTATTGGAAAACTATAAGTATAAATCCACATAGAAAAATTCACCCTTAGTTTGTATGGATACAATAATAAAAATATTCATAGAATGACAAATTTCATTCTAAAAGTTTGTTATTTAGAGTAATATACTGTTTTTAGGATGTATTGATGCATAAAGGCAACTCTTTATAGTCAATATTTATATACTAATAATGAGGTTTAAATCAAATTGGAGTTCTTATAAGTGGATAATAACAAGAATTTCATGAAATATTGATGGGGATTAAAATAAGGTTATTTTGTTTAAAAAATAAAAATGTTTATATTAAAGCATTTGAGAAACTAAAGAATGTTGGGAAATTAAATAAAAGTTATGTTGATATTTTAATAGACCAAATAAAAAGGATAAAAATATAGGGGAAACAATAAATTTTATTTTAGAAAACGTGATCTGACAAAAATCAGATTTTGAGAAAAATAATGATAAAAAGATTTCAAAAAATGGTGGTTTTCTGCATTAGAAGAATAATTAATGAATGAATACAATGGTAATGGTAAAATATATTACAATAATATAATTCCATCATTGAAAAAAAATAATTTTAATGATATCAGATGCTAAAGATGATGAATATATTAGAAATGATAAAGGAAGATGAAATCATCATCAGATAAATCCTAATATGTGAAATAATCCATTTAAAAAATTTATTTTGGATAACCATAAATAATAATACATATCTAATTATATGGAAATTTAGATGTTGTATAAGCCTACACTGAGAGAAGAATCTGAGACGGAATGTCACTTATTTTTAAAATGGTGGTGTTTCTTTGTTACAATTATTAATATTAATTTGATCTATATTATAAGAATGTAAAGAGGACATAGTGTATGTGGGTGTCTACTATAATATATTTATGTAATAATGTGATATAAATCATAGAACATCATGATCATTGTTTTAAATGAGTATTTTCTACACATAAATGAGGGAAAATTTGAATCTCATGTAAGATTATCACAATATCTGTTATTATATTAAACTAATCGTCAAGGTGGAGTGAATATTGTTGATTAATATGATATCCAAGATGGATTGTTTGTTATATACTTGAATTATATTGATTATTTTATAGGGGAAGGTGTTTTTTATTATCAAAACAAACATACATAGGCAAAAAATTTATAAAAGGATGGTTGATGAATATATTTGAATGTATTGCATAGTTTTTTCCCCAAGGTATCATTTATCAACATTATTTGACACTCTAGTATTCTACATAAGGTTCAAAAATATAGAAATATATTTTTCTAAAAAATAATTCTTAGTCAATATATTCAGCTAATAAAAATAGAATATTTAGGATTTAATTCTATATTCAGAAATCTAATTAGAAGAGTTGAGATGGCCCATATTTTTTTCATTTCATTGGACAATCATAAATGGGGAGAGAGAAAATACACACCCATATAGGGGAGTAATAGTTTTTAAAACATATTTCCATCAAATATGTCTGATGATGTGTGGGTATATTAGCCGATAAAATAGGGATTTTTTTTCCTATTATGGGTTTGTTATATTTTTTTCAATAAATAAATATGTTTTTTTGTTGACAATGATACTCACAAATGTTGGGGAGAATATTTGTCTCTATGAATACACCAATATTAAAAAATTAGATGATTCTTCATTGATCTTCAGTTATCTGGATTTCATGAAGATATTCATGATATTTGAAATGATATTGCAATGGATGATGTTTAAAAATTGTTATCATTACAAATTAATGTCACTAAAATGGGATTGTTTATAAAATTTCTAAGATATTATGTCCATAAAAATTTCAAGTTACAGAGTTTGATTATAATATTTGATCACATTAATTAATGTTAACATAAAATAATGATATTATAAAATGTAATGTCATGATGATATCTACAATTAGAGATATGTATGATTTTAAATTTCATTGAATGGTAAATATTGTTATACGTGATAGAGAATAAAGATGTCATATAAAAGAGGTATTGAAATAGAATAATGTTTGAGGTAGTAAATGGATTCATATATTGATTTAATTCAATGAAATATAATTATAGATGAAATTTCATTTGATATAGAACTATGATTTCATTAGATAGACAATTATTATGTCATCAAATTAAAAAAAGTACAAAATCGATGATTTTTTATGAATGATCATAAATAATTCTGTTTAAGTACCACCAAATAGAACCATATAGGAAAACATATTTCTACCTATGATATAGATTTTTCATAAACAAATTAATTATTAAAAAAATCATAATTGATAATATATATATTTTTGTGTCCAACTAAATAAGGTAGATGAAGGTGTAGCAAATCATAGTCCATCATAGAGAAGAGTTTTTACGAATAAATATCAGATAGATCTACCTCTATGATTGTAAATGGGGTGATGGTTTTAAGAGATTTAGATAATGTTGTAATGGTAATTATTGTGACAATTGGGGATTGTTATTTCAATGTTACTAAAATTAGTCCCCATTTATGTCTGTATTGAAGAGGATGTTGACAATGATATTTGAGGATACCCTTTAAATGAATGTTGTCTCAGATCACACCAAATCATTGAATGTTGTCAAAAGAGTATTGATTTAATCATGAAATTCAATTTTAGATCATGTTAATTTTCATTAATTTTTAGCTAATGGTTTCTTAAAAAATAAGGGGATACCATTTAGAGCTACAAACATTTATAGTATTAAAAATTATTATTTATTTTGTTTTATATAGTTAATAGAATAAATTCCAAAAAAACACATAATTTCATTAAACTCCAATATGGGAGTCTGATAAATATTGAACCAAATAAAGAAAGAGTATTTAACCAAGGATCACCAGATTGAGTTCTTTTGTTAGAGGAGAATCAGATAGAGGTCCACATGTTGGAGTAGACACTATAGATCACAATGGACCAAGGGGTACATGATAGAGATGAATTTTATAAAGAAAATCATAATTGGGGGAATTATATTTAACACACTAGATTAATAATTACCATACATATCATTTTTGAGGATTATTACGAATACCAAGGTCATTCAAAAATATGGAGGATGTTTTGAGACCAACTAACTCTTAATAGGGATATTGATGATCTTGATTAAGGTGTACATAGATAATTTTAACCTATGTATGTTTTTTATGATGTAAATGTAATAAAAAAATAATACTATAATGAATATATATGAGGTCGGAAGATCTTGTATAGAGGGTCATAACTTTTTGCTTATGAGGGTTATATTTCGGGGGTATATCAAATTATGATGGATGATGAGACAAGTTAGATAATTTTGGGATATAACCTATTATATTAGAATAGTATATTGTTGGTAGTATGACGATAATTAATAGGAGTATCAATTTTAGGGTTTTTGACATAGTTACAACACGATCCTCTGTTATATTGTTGATTTAATTGAAAAATACTTGTTCTGTGGAATAAGATAAATTAGAAGGAGTTGGTTCTCACATTGATTCTAGAATATGTATATATAATATTGTGATCAATCTTTATATCCTAAAAGTATTATTTGTGATTTATAGGTATATTTAATTTAACGAAACTTTATCAAATTTTGAAGATTTATTTTAGATTAAATATTCCTGAATGATGGGATCCCTATTTCCCCCTCCCCCAGATCAATGATCTCAAAGTAATATTGGAACAATAGGGATAAACAATTTTATGGTGTAATATAAAAATCTGATACAATGTACATTTATTTGATCTTTTTAATGATCTAAAGTATGTTCTAAAATACATAGACTATTCCCAAATAAATAATCTATAATGATGTTATATGAAATATAATATGAGATAGAAGTTCATGATTTGGGAAGTCAACACTATGTTAACGTTGGTCCAACTACAACATGAAATTACCTCCACTATATACCTTACCCATGGAGACTATCATGATTCAATAAGGGGTTATATACCATTTATTTAATGTGTATTAATTAATAAATTATTTAAAAACTAAATGGAATTTTACTATATGAAATTTATTTTTATAATTGTATAATAATTAATTATGTTATAAATTTCCCAAATTTATGGATGTAAAGTTTTTAAATTCTATATCAAATTTGGAATCATGATGTAAAAAATAGGCACAGGATGGAATTTTTGGTTAAAATGTAATAAATTTTAATAAAATCATGAAATATAGTGAAATATATTAAATTAGAACATATAAATAAATATTAAATGAGTTTTCTATTTTTATTTGTACAATTTACATAACATTTCCACTTGCAATTGTAGATGAGAATTAAGATCAATTTTAGTGGCGTTCTATAGATAATTAAATAAAATAAAAAATCAATCAATTTTTCTAAAATTTCAATTACTATAACATAAATTACCCACTCCCACACTATATGTTCCCCTAAATTAATACTATTTCATCCCATCATATTATTTTTAATGAGTATGTCATATGTATCTATAATAAATTTTTATGATTTTTTAAGAATCTAAGGATAATTTTTTATGTTAATATTATTTATATTTGGAAGGGGTTCATTTTCACCATTCTTCATTTTCCTAAAATAAACATTTTGAGAAATTATCTTTTCCATGTCCACAACAGTGATATTATAAATCCATACAATTAAAATATTAATTTACTATGTTTATTTTCATTGAAATATTACACAATACCTGTAATGGTAATATTTACCTAAATTATTTTAATAAAATAAAAATATCATGATTCAGAATACTATATTATGCCTCATTAGACAAATTATAATGAATATATAGTATACTGTAAAATACCTTTACAAGAGTTTTGGGAAATATTATATTTCTTTTCATATCATACTATTAATAATCAATGAATAAAATATCTCTACGTGTACCTTTATACATAAATGATGGGTAAGAAAAAACATCTCACATCACAATCATTATATCTCTGTTAAATCAACTCATTCGTGAAAGAGTCATGAAAATATAATTTTAAATAATATTTATTTTATATTGAAAATTTCCCTTCCTAATATATATATTTGTGTGAGTCATATTTTGGTATAAGAAATAGTATAAAACATATGAACTATATAATAAAATCAATAATAAAATTAATTAATTATTATAGAAAATTGATTATGAAGGCTAAATATATTCCCCAAAATAAAGTTATTCGATTGCAAAAAATGAATAATATAATTTTATTTTAGAATACAAAGTTCATCAATTCCTATAAATATCAAACCAATGAAAAACACTATAAATCGATAACTAATTATTATAAATATTATTGATATTTTTTAAAAATATATAATGAATGTTGAGAGGAACATTAATGAATTATAGATACATAAAAAATTATTTATTTATTGGAATTTAGATGAAATTTGATAATTTTAAAACAATAATAATTGTTTAAATTTCAATAATGATTTTAAAATTATAATCTAACCAATGGAAATAGGACATCACTTTTGTAATATTACAATAAAATTTAAATAATAACCAATTTTAATTAAATTTATAAATATAAATATTATAAATATATATGATTTGTATAAAATGTAGGAAACTCATAGATAATAGTATTGTATATTTTTAAGGTATATTTTAACATTTTATAAAACAAAAAATTGTATTATTAATAATTAAACATTAAAATTATGTAAGATAATAACATATTTAGATAAATCAAATTTCATTTTTGAATAAACATTTCTAAATTATTGATGACATTGATTTGTAATATTTTAATAACAAAATGGTTTTTGGAATGAATTATTAGTAATAATTATTTTTCATCATCGTGTTTTTTGATATAATCTTTATAAATCATTTTCCTTATTAATGAGATGATTTGTAAACCGAATAAATTTAATGAAATTAAAATTTTATTAAAAGTAAAAAATATCTATTTCCAATCCTAAAAATTAATTTCCAAAGTCTAAAATGATAAAGTATATTGTTAGTAAATATTTTACTTTTTTATTTAATCTATTATTTTCCAGAAATTATCTTTAAGAATAGAATAAATTAAATGAAAACACATATTTATAATAAGGATAATTTCATAGTCCTAATGAATGTATTGTAATACTAGTTCATGTGCTAATATTTTATTCATTAAATTAACCAAAAATAATATCCACTTCATTTATTGGAACCCCCATAAAGCTATAAAGAAATGAAAATCCACCAACCTAATGGGGGAATAAATCCAGATAAATTTTCATTTACAAAAGTATTTTAATTATGAATATACATTATATGGTGTTAGTGAAGGAATTAAATCTTTATCTAGGGGTATTTAGTGATTTTCTTGCATGATGTTGTGAACAATGGCGAGTGAAGGAAAATTTGTATAGTTATTGTATGGTTAGTGCAAACTATAAAATAATACCATGTTTAGGGTGAGTTTATTCATGAACCGTTTAACGTGGTTTTCACATGATTATTCAATGATTTTTGGTCTTATGGTAATTATTGTAAATATTTATATAATTTTATAGTTTGTAAAAAAGTAAGTGTATGATTTTTGGAAACAAGTATTCAATAATTGTTGGGATTGTGTTACCATTTCAATGTGAACGACACTGTCCTTCAAATGTTTACCAAAAATTATGGCCAAACTATATTGACAAGATATTAAAAAAATTAAATTGGTTGTTATTCTATGATAATATTTAACTCATATTTCAATTTATTTTATTCAAATCATATGACTAATCATTATTAGTAAGTTCCTCATTCTTTATTCAATTATATTTGGAGTTTTCTACAACAATAAATAGTGGATTAATGTGTTGTTCATTTCAATGTTGATTTAGAGGTATGTTTATCCCTTTATATACATTGTTCATTAGGTTTCCATTCTATATTGTACTTCTAAACTCATTATCCTAAATTTTACTATATTTTATAATTTACCTCATCATTTTTTGTTTAAATCACCTGAAATAAATATAATAGAAAACATATGATGAGAATGTTATGGAAAATTATTATCATTAGTATTTTTTTAAGGAATTATATTCAATTGATGTAAAAATGATTTAGTTAATATGATATCCCATGAAGTGGTTTTAGAATTATCAAATATCATGGAATATTTTTTATGGAATATTTTACATAAAAGTTCATAAAATGATTATTTTGTAAATATTTTTCATCTAAATGAATATTTTAAGAGTTTTAGTTCAATAGAGAATGAAATTGATAATGAAGATGTTTACATATCTCCTTTAGTAATGAGACTAATAATTTGTTCCATCCATTTTTGTTTATAACCATTATAAATATATATGGATGATATTTGAGATGGTTGATGAATTTTTAATAATATATTGTCTAATAGTCAATAAATTTACTATAGTATATCCTAAAAACTATCCCATAAATGGTGATTTTAGTGACTACATGATGAACCTATATTGGATGTATGATGTGTGAAGTCACAAAAAATGTACTTAAAACCTGAGGAACCCATACCTTCCACCAAATGATCTATGAAATTTTCATTGTACCAATAATGTGAATGAGATGACTTAATTCAAGTATCAAATCATATGTGAATCTATAGGGAGTGAATAACCACACAAAAATAATGTGACTGCATGAATAAATGTATAGCTGCCAAATAAAAAAAATTCAAACCTAAAACATGAATAAATTTTGGCCTATCGATGGAAATATTTATAATCTATTGAATTTTAGGTCACGTGATTGTTGTCACGGCCTGTCCCCTGGGGCCTACATCATGACTAACCCAAGCATGTCTTCCATAGTGCAGGGGCTGGCGACTAGCACCGAAGTTGTAATTCCATAAAACTTGAAGGCATTTCCTTTATAAAACGTAATCACACACAACCAGAGTACATGCAGAAGGAAACACTATATAAAAACTGTATAACAAAAGATGAGATGGAATGTAAAAGGGGTCGGAAATACAAGACCAACAGTAAAGTACAATGAAAAGACAAACAAATACAACTAAAAGACAAACAGTTGGAAGGTGTCTAATAGCTCCTGGATCGTCCACCATTGATCCTACCAGAAGGGTAGGTAAAAATAGCCTCCTCAGCGCTCCACATCTGTTCATCTCCTTCAAGTACCATATCGTTGTGATGTCCACCTCCGGGCACCATCCAATCCTCGCAGTCTCTGCCACGGTCAGTGCTGTCCGCCGTCTGCATCCAACATAATGAGGTGCCGGCATAGCCCGTAAAGGGGTGAGTATAACAATACTCAGTAGGGACCCTGATACCCTCAAGGTCTCAAAAAATCCTAGAGGGATAATCCAAAAAGTATGAAATCAATAGATAACCATTACTTATGTATATGCACATACATATAGCTAAATTATCAAATAACCCATCTGTATCATGAGGAAAACACAAAGGTCATTGACTCAGCTCAAACCAAGATTTTCATTATCGAAACCATGGTGGATGGAGAACTCATCCTATATCAAGTACAGTTTCCATGTTGCAACTCTGAGACACTACTCACTAACCTTAGACTGTTGAGGTACTCCTCCTATCGAGTACCGTAGGTCTGCTGCCAAACCGGGTGCTCCGTCCACTATGGGTCTGCCTCTAAACCGGGCGCTCCCCCTAATAGCCATCAGAGGTACTCCTCCGGTCGAGTATCGTAGGTCTCCTTCCAAACGAGGAGCTCCGTCCACCATGGGTCTGCCGCCAAACCAGGCGCTCCTTCCACTAGGCTAGTCAAATCACTGCGAATCGAATCGGTCAAGCAGTCGTCAAGTCTACAGATACTATGTCTCCGCACTCCGTCCATTTGTCTCCATGAGGATCCATTCCAAAAGATACTGGTCGATACTCCAAGTGTCAAGAAGTCTCAGGTGGAAGTATCTCAATAGACCTCCACATCATAGGGATCTCAACGCAAAAGACGGGGCATCAATCAGACGCCCAGTCTGTGAGTTATTAGCATTTTAGTCTCGGGGGCCCGATTGGATTCCTGTACGATCCAACCTGACCGTGACTCAACTATACCCCGAACTCTAGTGGGTTATACTCACAGAGATGTTCAAGATCCATGAATACTGGAGCCTCTGATGGTTCTTCAAACAGACGCTTGGTGCCAAAGATTTTTCCCAAGAAGGTAGTGGGTCAGTAATGGGCCTGGGTCTGGTCCGACCCGGTCAGACCAACTTCGCCCAAACTCATCTAGGCCAACCTGGTCTGGGTCGACCCGGTCAGACTCGTTGGGTCTATCCCGACCTATTGGGCAGGTCAGCCCGCTATGTTTTGACCCGGTCCGCTGGGCTCGGCCCTACGGACCGCCAGGGCGGTTCGACCCGATAGTCTGCATATAGGCGGCTCGGTAACATGGCCCGAAAGACCGGGCCGGTTTGGACAGCAACACTGTGGGGACGCCGTTGGTCGGCTCAGACTTCCAGTGTACGGGAGGCCAGCGGGCAGGCCGCGCGGTGCGCGGGTAGGCTAACTGGGCACCGGGCAGGCCGTAGGTGAACTGAGGAGGGTGTAGCAGGCCGCGGTGGCACCGGGCAAGCTGCCAGTAGTTGCCGGGCAGGCCGCCAGGGGCGCGAGCAGTGTGCCGAGGTAGCGCGCTAGGGCGCCGTGGGCCTCGGGCAGCGCACTGGTGGAGCGTGGGTTGCCGAGCATCGTGCCAGTGGGGCACAGAGGTGCCCAGAAGCGCGCCAGCGAGGTGCAGAGCACCGGATTGCGCACTGGAAGAGGCGCCATGAACGCGCCAGCAGGGGCGCCGGGAGCGCGCCGGCAAGGGCACATGGCGATGGGTGCACGCCGGCAGGGTCGCGAGTAGCGCACCGGGGTGTCGTGGGGGTGGCATAGTTCAAATAGGTCGCGGGTGGCGTGACCTTTGTCGGTGCCAGCTTCGTCTCCTCATTGCCTCTTCATTCATCCAAATAACATCACGACAAGATCGAAGGAGGAGTCGGGAAATGTTTTTTTGGCCAGCACCCTCCGCATTTACTGCAGTAACAATTGTCTCAAGGAAGGGAATGATCTTCAATTTTTTTAAACCACACAATGATTCCTTTAAATTATGAAGAATAGAAAAAGAAAAGGAATATTTCATCAACAATAACTAAACCCCCTTCCTCGCAATTATTGAATGTTGATGGTGGAAGGATAGGAAAAGTGTAAGTCGATTCGTCGATTATCACGTTCATCATTTAATCCCTATTCTCATGCTCATGCGTCAGAAAGGGAAAAGGGTACTCATCATTGGTGGACGATCAGTCAGAGGTGACATCGTCATTGGCGACATTCTTCACGAGCGGTGTCATCTCCTTCGACGCAGATGATGAAGGAAGAAGATGGAAACGTCGTTCTTCGTTGGCAGAAGAAACGTTCTTCCTGTTCTTCACGTTCTTCGTTGGAAGAATATTTTTCCAAGGGTTCTTGTCTCATTAGTTCTTCCAACAAAAATAAAGAATAATGCCAACCAAATAATAGATGTAATTGACGTCTATTATTTGTTGGCACCACAATTTGAAAATTTGTGGTTAATTAAAAGAGACAACCCATATAATTAATGGGAAGGATGGTTCAAATTTTAAAAGTGGGAGGTGAGGAGTTATAATTAATTAATGGGGGGGGGGGGTGGAGAGTTTTACCAATATAAAAGAGGGTGTTAGAGTTGTTAAGGAGATCGTGTGGGCCCCTCTTTTCAAACATGAATTGGGGGTTTATGGAGGGTAAATCTCGTGTGGGCCCCACCTAAAAATATCCTCCCAGGGGAGGTTATGTGTGGGTGGGCCCTACCTCCAACATATCCTTGAAGGATTAAACAACCACAAATAAAAATATAGTTATCACTTTATTTTTATTCAGTTTATTTAAAACCCCCCAAAATTTAACTTCCACTCTCGTTAGAAAGAAACTACGGTGAAGGGCTCACTAAGCAATTACTGATGCTGCAAGTTCAATGGTGCCCTCAGAATTCTATTCCAAGCACTGGTTCAAGAGTAATAAAACGTCACCTGCGCGTTTACTGAACGTACTTGTAAAAAAGTTTGGAAAATTATTATCAGTCACCCTCGACCAACTGCCATCGAGGTTAGGCTCTCTTAGGTGTAACACGCCCCAAAGAACCCAACGGTACTCTCAGATTTTTAATCCATGTTTCTGTTTAGAAGTTATGAATTTTACAATAAAATAATTATCACTAAATTATTTTATTTGTGGCCAAAAAATATCTTTTTTTGGCTGCTTGCGTTGGCCAAAGTTAGTATATACTTGAATAATGAATTCCCTTATGAGTTCATTGGTGGTATCAGATTTTTAATCTGAGCTACCGTTTGTGAGTTATAATAATTTGAAAAATAAAATAATTTATTTAATTATTTTATTTACGGTTATGCCATTTGTTGGGATTTCTCACAAGAGGCCCGCCTCGACTAAACGTAAGCCACACCTTGGGTGAACTCGCTATCCTGAGAGAAACGGTTCCCTACGATTTTTGATCCGAGTAACCATTTACTAGTTATTCCACTTTTTCAGGAAAACTGCTTACGAGCGTTAACAAAAGATTAAAAATAACTTTAGAATTTGATTATGGTCACACCAGGCATCGGAATCATGCGCCGTCAGAAACTGCAGACTCGTAAAATTCATGTGTATTTAAGAAAAAAAAATTCAACGGAATTTCTAGGTCTTTACATTCTCCCCACCTCATGTATTTACATCCCCATAAGCTACAACCTGAACTAAGGGAGAAAATGCGTGTACTGAGCATGAATATGAGTCTCCTGCTCTCATGTGATCTCCTAGAGCTTCCTGTCCTACCAACAAATGTGCACTAGAGGTATCGACCGTCCACGAAAGACCTACTCTTGTCGATCCTCAAACTCCATTACAACCTTTGTTAAAGTCTCCCCATCGTAGATGTCCATCTCTCCTTGGTAGATGACATGGGATGGGTCATGCACGTATCTCTTTAGCTGGGATACGTGGAACACGTTGTGCACATGGTGCAACTGGGGTGGAAGAGATAGGTGGTAATACACCTTGCCAACTCTGATGGGGACTCTAAAAGGTCTGATTAACATTGGAGATAACTTTTCGTCTCGGCCTAATCACCGTAAACCTTATCGAGGTGAGAATTATAGGAATATGTGGTCGCCATCCTCGAATTCCAGAGTTCTCCATCTCCTGTTGGCCAACTCAAGAGTGATCAGCTGCACCCTCTTATGCATGAGTTGATCCTGTGCTGCCTGGGTTTTTTTCACCGACCAAGGAAAACCCTACTATAATGTTGTAGATAAAAGACAACCTTGTTGCCTAATAAAGTCAATCTGTGTATGAACTGTGACTGTCCAATCCATACCCAAACCAACATCGTAAGGCCTCGACGCTGCCACCAAGAGGTTCCAACCAAAACTCTCACCTAGAGGGTCAGATCACACCGTCGGCGTAAGTGTGATTATCGAGTATCCCCCTATAGGGAACCTCTAGACGTGATGATCAATTCAACGGTTTAACCGGAAACTCTAGGTCTGAGACAAGAGTTTTGGAAGGAAGGAATGATCGGTACCTATGTCTATTGAAACAGAAGCTATTAGCAGACACAGTATGTACCTCTAATCATTCCTAGAGACCTTGGGTCACACTCCTTGACCCTATGCATCTATTCTCTTCCACTACCCTCTAACTCCATGAGCCTGGTGGGGACTACAAAGGTGGGTGGTTGTAACATGCCGGAATGTAAACCACCTCATGATGCTCTCCTGGCTCCGCTTCCACATATGCTGCTCTAAAGACTCATCTATCCTTAATACTTCCTCTTTCAGAAACAATTTACACACCTATGTCTCTGAGACTGGGCATAGTTTCTTTTTTTCCCACTACTAACTTTCATTGACTATATCTGGTCAGCCAAAGAACATTCAACCGCAATGGTTCTCTCTGTCATTCAAACATAGGTATAAATGCATAGAGGAAAAAAGTGTTGGCTCAGATTTCCCTAAACACACCTCACTTGGAGGTCCATCCTCCGAAGCGCTGATTATATCGTATTCATCATGTACCAGGAATGATCAGTACGCCTCGATGAATACTCAGCTACTGTCATGTCATCCTGCCGAAACTGTACAAGATGAAGGGAACTCTCAACCACCTCCCCAGTAATGTCATCAACCGTCTGTAAGTCGGGCTCACCTCGGAACCTGAGGGGTATCTGATGCTTGAACATTTGTATGGAACTAAGCCAACATGTGTCACCAACTAGTACCACCAGTTGAAACTCCTGACCAACAGGAAGTGATATAGCTGACACACAACCTGAAGGTACAATCTCGGGAAAAGGTCCATATACGAAAGTATCATTACTATGATGACAAGCCTCATGGTGACTCACTGGGAAACACTAGTAGATAAGATCACCATCTACCCTACTGGTGTCTCAACTTGGTGGAGATCTCTAGAAATTGCCTCCAGTCAGTCCTCCACTACCTGGGAATGTGTCTCGCCTTGTAATCTCAAAAGCCTCTGCCGCAAGAACTCGTGCAACATGCTCAGTCGGCATGCATTGTCCTCCAGTGAGGCCGGTGGAATCTACTACCCAATGGGTGGTGGTGCTGCTGGTACACCACCCGAAGATGCCAACATAGTAAGAGGGCCCTGCACTAGAGCCTTGTCGCTTGGTGGGATGCCATCATGTACTCTCTCGGAACTCTAACTGGCTGTCTGCGTAGAGGCATCCTAAAAAGATGTGACATGGTCAAAATACTATACCTAGTGAGCTGACCTGGTTTGAGCTGACATAAAGAAAACTTCTTAAAACACACACACAGTCAGTGTTTTCTTATACTAACTCGAGAATCAGATTTAAGGGTCCTCGTGTATGGATACGTTAGCCGCCGTACCAACACTGGACTCCCTGAACTGAAAACCACACTCTGTACCCTTAACACTATTGCATCACAGAAAAGAAATATTAGAGTCCTATGTTCTACTGTAGAACCGACTCCTTTGATACAAATTTTTCACGACCCGTCCCCCGGGGCCCGTATCGTGACTACCCCAATCCCGCCTTCCATAGACTAGGGGCCAACGAATAACACCAAATTCGTAATTCAATTAAAGTTGGAAGGCATTGCCTTTATAAAATGTAATCATACACAACCATAGTGCAAGTGGAAGAAAACAATAAGTAAAAATTGTATAACAAAAGATGTACTGCAATGTAATAGGGGCAGAAAATACAAGACCAACAGTAAAGTACAAGTAAAAGACAAAAAAGTACAACTAAAAGACAAAAAACTGGATGGTGTCTAGCATCTCATGGATCATCCACCACAGATCCTACCTGAATGGTAGCTACAGATAGCCTCCTCAGCGCTCCACATCCGTCCATCTCCTCCGGGTACCATCTCGTCGTGAGGTCCACCTCTGGGCACCATCCAGTCCTCGCACACTCCGCCTCGGTCAACACTGTTCATTGTCTGCATCCAACACAACGAGGTGCGGTCATAGCCCATGCTGGGGTGAGTATAACGATACTTAGTAGGGACCCCGAGACCCTCAAGGTATCACAAAATATAAAAAGGATAAACTAAAATGTATTAAATAAACAGATAACCATTACTTTTATATATGGCCATACATATACCTATTTTATCAAGTAACCCATCTCAATCATGAGTAAAACACAAAGGTCATTGACTCACCTAAAACCAGGATTTTCATTATCGAAACCACGTATTCTGGAGAACTCATCCAATTTCGAGTACAATGGACATATCACAACTCCGAGGCACTACTAACTAACCTTAGATTGCTAAGGTACTCCTCCTATCCAGTACCGCAGGTCTGGTGCCAAACTGGGTGCTGCGTCCGCTATGGGTCTGCCGCTAAACAGGGCGCTCCCCCTAATAGCCGTCAGAGGTACTCCTCCAGTCGAGTACCACGGGTCTTCAACTAAACTAGGTGCTCTATCCATCGTGGGTATACCACCCAACCGGGAACTCCATCCACTAGTCTAGTCGAATCACTCCGAGTCGAGTTAGTCAAGTGGTCGTTGGGCCTATAGCTACTAGGTCTCCGCACTCCGTCTTCTCGTCTTCGGGAGGATCCGCTCCACGAGCTACTGGTCGATACACCATGTGTCAAGAAGTCTAAGGTGGAAGTATCTCCAAGGACCACCATGTCATAGGAGTCTCAACGCAATAGACAACACGTCAATTGGACACCCGGTCTGTGAGTTATTAGCATTTTAGTTCCGGGGGCCTAGTTGGATTTGTGTACGAACTAACCTGACCGTGACTCTACTATACCCCGCTCTCTAGTGGGGTATACTCAAAGGGATGATTATGCTCCAAGAATACCGATGCCACTGATGGTTCCTCAAACGGATGTCTGGTGCCAAAGATATAGCCCAATAAGTAAGTGGGTCTGTAATGGGCCCGGGTCCAGTCCGACCCAGTCTGGGTCGACCCGGTCAGACACGTTGGGTCTGACCCGACCCATTGGGTGGGTCGGCCAGCTATGTTTTGACCCAGTCCGCTGGGCTCGGCCCAGCGGACCTCCATGGCAGTTAGGCCCGATAGTCTCCACGTAGGCGGCTCGGTAACTCAGCCTGAAAGACCGGGCCGGTTCAGAAAACCAAACCACAGGGGACGTCGCGGGTTGGCTCGGATGACCGGTGGTTGGGAGGCCAATGAGAAGGTCCCGCGGGGCGCAAGCATGCCATCTGGCCATTGGGTAGGTTACGGGTGCACTGGGAAGGGTGCGGCAGGCCGTGGTGGCACCGGGCAGGCCACTGGCAGGGGTTGGGAAGGCGGCCAGAGGATGGGAAGCGCATCGGGGCAGCGCACTAGGGCATCGGGGGCACTGGGCAACGCGCCGGTGGAGCGCGGGGTAGATGGTGTGCGCCAGCAGGGGCGTAGGTCACTAGGTGCATGCCGGGAGGGGCGCGGGGTGCTGTTCCTCGCCAACATGGGCATGGGTAGTGCACCGGGGCGTCATGTGGGCGACGTAGTTCATAGATATCTCCAGTGGTGCGACCATTTTCGGTGCCGCCATTATCGCCCCATTGTCGCTTGGTTCAACCAAAGAACATCATAACAAGAACGGTGGAGGATTAGGGCAATGTTTTTCTGGCCCGCACCCTCCGCGTTTAGTGTGGTAACAATTGTCTCAAGGAATGGAATGATCTTAAATTTTTTTTAAACCACACAATGATTACATTCAATTCCGAAGAAGATAAAAAAGAAAAGGAATACTACTTCAAGAAGAAGTAAACTCCCTACCTCTTAATTGTCGAACGTTGATGGTGGAAGGAGAGGAAAAGAGGATGTCGATTCGTCAATTTCCATGTTAATCACGTACTACCAAATCTCATTCTCATGCATCGGAACAAATAGGGTAGTCATCTTTGGCAGATGAGCGTTCAGAGGTGACATCGTCGTTGGTGACGTTCTTCGTGGGAGGCATCTTCTCCTTTGACGTAGATAAAGAAGGAAGAATATGGAATCATCGTTCTTCGGTGGCGGAAGAAACTTTCTTCGTGTTCTTCAAGTTATTTGTTGGAAGAATATTTTTTCAAGGGTTCTTCTCTTCTTAGTTCTCCCAACAAAAAGAAATAAGCATGCCAACCAAATAATAGATGGAAATAACATCTATTATTTGTTGGAACCACAATTTGAAAAGTTTAGGTTAATGAAAAAAGACAACCCATATAATTAATTGGAAGGATGATTTCAATTTGAAAAAGGGTGGGTGAGGAGTTCTAATTAATTATTGGGGAGGTGGGGAGTTTTATCCACATAAAAGAGTGGGTTAGAGGTGTTAATGAGCTCGTGTCAGACCTACTATTCAAACTTGAATTAGGGGTTTAAGGGGGGGTAATTCTCGTGTGTGCCCCACCTAAAAATATCCTCCCATTGGATGTTATGTGTGGGAGAGCCCCACCTCCAACCTCTCCATGGAGAATTAAACCGCCACAAATAAAAATAATGGTATAACTTTATTTTTATTCAAATTAATTAAAACCCCCAAAAAATAACATCCACTCACGTCCGAACACAACTACAGTGAAGGTCTCACTACGAAATTACCAACGCTGTGAGTTCAATGGTGCCATCAGAATTCGATTCTGAGTACTGGTTCAGGAGTTATAAAATGACACTCGCGCATTTACTAAACGTACCCGAAAAAAAGTTCAGAAAATTTTTATTAGTCACTATTGACCAACTGCTATCGAGTTTAGGCTATGCCTAGGTGAAACATGCCCCGAAGAACCCAATGGTACTCTCAGATTTTCAATCTGAGTTTCAATTTAGATGTTATTAATTTTAGAATAAAATAATTTTCACTTAATTATTTTATTTGCGTCCAAAACTATATTTTTCTGGTGGCCCACGCCGGCGAAATTTCGTATATTCATAAATAAAGGATGCCCTCATGGGTTCATCGGAGGTCTCTAATTTTTAATCCGAGTAGCCGTTTGTGAGTTATAAGAAATTGAAAAATAAAAAAATTTATTTATTTATTTTATTTACGGTTATCCATTTTTGGGATTTCTCACAGGGGGCTCGCGCATACTAATCTTAAGTCACACATAGGGAAAACCCGACATCCTTAGCGCAACGATGCCCTCAGATTTTTGATCTGAGTAACCATTTAAGAGTAATTCCACTTTTTTAGGAAAAATACTTTTGAGTCGTAACATAAGCTTAACAAAAACTTCAAAAGTTGATTCCGGGAACCCCAGGCCTCAGAATCATGCGCCGTCAGTAACTGTGGACTCCTAAAATTCATGTGTATTTAAGAGAGAAAAAAATTTCAACAGAATTTCTGGGTATTTACAATTGTTGTCTTTCACGATATGCTTATTGAATTCCTAACCAAACTAATGTATGATTAACCAGTGGAAAAATATAAAAAACTAAAATATCAATATAAATATGGATAAATGAAAATGAAAATATATTATATATATTATGATTTGTATAATACGGCATTTATCATTCATTTAATGAAAATTCATGTCATTTTTATTGGTATCAATATCACGCTAAAATTTTAAACCCATAAAACATTTTTTAGATCTTATTTACAAGAAAATGAGCTTAAAATATCATCTTTGAAAATATTTGTAAAATAATGGTTCTTGAATTTCATGGCATGTGTCTCAGAGAAGGCATACTAAGAGGAAAAAACTTTTCAAATCATGTAACTATTGATACCTTATCCCCATTAAGTATAGATCATTACATAGATATGTAAATACTTATAAAATTAAGGATGGATGTTATAAAATATAATCATCGGTAGTATAATCACCATATAAAAGAGATGAGTGGAGAATAAGTTGTAAATCATATATAAATAAAAGGGTGACTAAAAAAACCTATAAAATTTTCTAGACTCTCATCATAGTCATTAAAACCTCATCTATAGTAAATATAAGTTTATTTCACGAAACCATATTATTATCTGCAATACGCTAAATGATGTGATTATGAATTTATGTTACCATCATGTTAAAAATAATATATTAAGGTTTCACTTCGTGTAATATCTTCTTTTTCATCGCATGTCTCTTAGTTTGTAATATCTTTGGCCCTTATAGTTATATAGTAATTTAAAAAATTTAAAAAAATCATATAAAAATCATTTTTATTCATTATGTGTGCACTATAAAAATCAATATTATATATAAGTATTTAATAGAATACATCATTCATGGATACGGTATGCCATACAAACACATGAACAAAGTTTTCGATTAATTATAATATTTTAAAGAAGAAAGTGGATGACATATATGTATATATGAAATTTCTAAAAAAAAATCAGTATATCATATATATAATTTAGTTACCCTTAATCCATACTTAATAAATTCTATGTAGTGTGTGGTCAAATCACTTCCCTTAGAGGGGGCGTTAATCCAAACATCCTCAAACTAAATTATAATCTATACAAAAAATGGAAGTATAAATATATGTGTTGTCAAATAATTTTATAATCATAATGACATAATATATATCATATGTAAATATATATATTCCATTATAATCCCTATAATTATAGGTGGTTAATTAAAATGAACAATCATCATTTCATGAAGCGGTAGTTCACCGTACACAGAAACATTATGTTCAATACCCATTAGATCGATGTGTCTATATGTGTAGGTGGATCCCTTACTATAAAAACATCAGATTATATTGAGGATTTTTTTTGTTAAAAATTCAATGAATAAGGATAATTCCAAAAGTTTATAAAGAATATAAAAGATGTAGTTTGAGGGAGGGTGTTACCTCTTAATTGAGTAACTCCTTTTTTCCTTCACCAATGGAATTCCTTGTGAGGTTTTATGCATAGAGGGGGATTCGAGGAAAGAATAGATTCTAGGATGTATATTTGGTATATACTGGATGATCCTATGTGTTTTTATAGGATTGATGAATGGGTAGTGGTGGATGAATTTTATATAGAAGGGAGGGGACATAATTGGATTTTTTAAAACAACTACGGTGTACCAATGATTTTAACTAAATAATGTCATAAAAACGCAAAAAAACACAATAATAAAAGGTTATTGAATTTATAATTGATATCTAATATGTTTTTTATAAGTGCATAGGTCATTTGGTACCTTATATTTAAGGTTTATTCCCTTGGTAAGATTAATTTTACCTTAATCATTATATATAACTTTAATTACTTTCACTATTCATTTTGAAAAAAAATAATTTGATCATATTAGAAATTATAAAATATTATAATTTCAAATAGGGAATATATTCTCCAAAATTCTAATCAGGTAATTGGTGGATATTAGTTTAAATTGGATCATAATGACGGCACACTAGTGCTGGTTTTTAAACAAAAAAAAGATCAAAACATTGTTATGTTTTTATATAAAATTCCAATGTGAAATAAGTTACAGTGAACAATATTGGGTTAATTGATAAAAATTTACTATAATTGTAATTTTAAAAAAATTAAAATTTTAATTTAATCATATAATGAAGTTAGATGAAAAAGTTGTTTTGAAATAAAATTTATAATTTTTTACAATTCAAACAGAAATTAAGATTCTAAAAAAATTTACAAGAATTCATCATATGATTATTTTCACAAAAAAATCAAAAATGAATCTTATTTTATTAAATTAAAATTTTATGTTTTTTAAAATTAATTTCATTATTTTTCATATGAAATGAATAAATAGTTCATTTGAGAAAATATTATATTTAATCAAATACAAAATTTACAAAAAATTATATACTTCATAATGAATTTGTTATATTTATATAAAACCATTATTAGAAATATTTTAAATATATTTATTAATATTTATATTAAAATTTATAGAGGAAAGGTTATAAATATATCATTTAAATAATTATAAAAAATTTATGTTTTGTAGAAAATGATTGTTGCGTGTAACATATGCCAACTCAGCGTCTCGGGTAATGTATGTAATGTCAGTGTTTCATGTAACATATGACATGTAAATTCCATGTGAAAGGAATAATTAACATACTATAATGTAATATTTCAATGAAAATTTAATTTATTCGAGAAAAATATTTCATAAAATCACATGGAGTTACGGTGAAGCTTGTTCTGTATAATCATCTTGAATAAGACATACATTGGTGGGATATTATATATTATGCTTGGAACTATGAAGATCTATCATTAAAGTAATAATATACAGTATTCTAGAGCCATATCAATATAGATACCTTGAGGGATGAAAAATATCATAAGTTCATGCATTTGAGGTAGGATCATTTTTAGGACTCAGATATGTTTGATGTTTTACCCACCTATAGTGATTTGAACCATATTAATTAGATAATGATAACTAGAGAGTGATAATTTTCTTGGATGTAATTTATTATGAGATCAATTCACATGTAATTTTTTTCCATTTAAGTATCATTGATGATGTGATTAATTAGGCAATCATTATGGAAGGGAATCTGAGAGATGATCCAAGTTGTAGCCAGCCTGTTTCAGCGTGGTCATCTAGGAGTTCTTATTAAATTGGTAAAAAGAGTAATTATGATAGTTTCATAAAATTTAGTAGTGGGTATAGTAGTCAGGGTAGTGGACAACCATCTCAGGAATGTGTTTTGTTCCAATGCTATTTGTGTGACATGTTTGGCCACAAATGCTCAAAATTTCCTTACCCTACATTTTAGTGTAATACATTTTGTATAAATGCCTATATTTTGAATTTATATACTATCATTATTCAAAATTTCAGTGGAAGAGAATCGGGATAGGTACCAGTGTCAGTAAGGGGCTCAACTACCCCTCAGCCAGTAGGTAGTTGTAGTGGCATGAGTCGTTCAAGATTTAGAATGGGTTGTGGTACCCTAATGAATGAGAAAAAATAATAAGGAAGGGAAATAAGTTAGCGAAGCCATAATGGAGCCTAGGGTATAGGAAAAAGTTAGTTTTAAATTATTTAGACTACTTCAGCTAATGTGGATGCAAAGATGTCTATCATATGTGGTATGATTCTTATATCATCTACCTTAACTTGTAAATTTTTTAATATCATAGAATCTCATTCATTTATATCTACTCTTTTTCAAATGGTTTGTGAATGAACATTTAAATATTAGACGTTGTTTTAACCATTGAAACACCATTAAGAATCTGTTCAGAGAATATCAAATATTTCCTGGCATATTCTTTGTATATTGGTGTTTACCATTTTATTTGGGAATTGTTTATGAAGTCAATGACCAGAACTGACTTAATCCTTATTATGAGTTTTTTATTTTTCTACAAGCCACATGATTTTTGTTAAATGAGTATTGTTACTTTCAAATCTTCAGAAGGAATCATCTATTCACATTAGGGTGAGTGGGATCCTTAGGTTGGTCCTACCAGACTAATCCATTGATGTTTGGATTGTCTCCAAGATAACATAACTATTTTTCCTCTATATAATGGTGTAATAATAGAGGATTATTTTCCTCTAGTTGTAGATCATTTTAATGAGATATTTTCTAATTAATTTGATGTCCTAGTTCCTCATCGACAGATTCACATGGTGTTGGGAGCACAGTGAGTTTCTATCCCATAATAAAAAATGGAACTAGAAAAGATTCATGATTTTAATGTTTTTTGTTAAGATATAGAATATAAATTAATTATAAATTATAGTACATCTCCTCTTGGTTCTTTAGTTTTCCTCTCCAAGAAGGATGATTTATCATTGCACTTATATGGGGATTATTAGAGGATGAACAAGATGATGGTCAAGAAATGGTATATTATTCCACGTATTGATGATATTTTCAATTAGTTGAGAGGTTAAATGATCATATATAATAATTAATTAAGAATACTATATCATTATTTAAGTGTGATACTATCATACATACCTCAAACTTTTTTTAGGAGTAGGTATGGCTTGTATAAATTCTTAGTGGTGTTGTTTGAGTTGACTAATGTTCCTCTGGTATCCGTGGACATAATGAAAAAGATATTTCACCCTTTTGGATATGTTTTTTGTAGTTAAATTTATGTTATCAAAGTGTAGTCACATTATACATAATATTAGGGAAAATATCTTGACACATCTATATTTCACTGAGATAACATCAACTTTACACCATGCCAACAAAATATATTTTCTGGATTAATAAAGTTGAATTCATGGGACATTTCATCTAAGAGGAAATATTTTCACTGGAAAAATTGAAATTAATATCCACTAAATATTGGAAATATACTAATAACATATTTTAAATTCAATTATTTAGAATTGTTTTAGATTATTACATCCATTTATCAAAAAATTATCATCTTTGGAAGAACCAATGTACGGGATAACCCTGAAAGGGGTGATGTTAATTTTTTATGATTCTTATGAGAGATATTTTGAAGAGATAAAATATATACTAAACTCATAACCTATCATCACATTACCTATTCTATGTAATGAAGATACAATGTACTATTACGCATCCAGATTTAGACTCGGAGCAGTTCTAATGTTGGAGGATTTTGTTGTTGATTATGGATCCAGGAAGATGAGACTACATGATAGTAATTACCCTATTATTAATCTAGAGTTATTGGTATTGTTAAATTCCTTGATAATTTTTCAAAACGATCACATGTGTGATGAGTTAGTGGTTTATGAAGATCATAGAGTCATCAGGTACAAATTTTCTCTGTAGGACCTGAACTTTCTGTGTAGGAGGTGGATCGAGTATCTGCAATCATTCAACATGGAATTGTATTATACACCATGAAAATAAAAATATCAATGAAGATTCTTGGAGACAAAAATCACCTGTAGAGGTAGAATGAGAGTCTTTTAATGAGTAGAATATATCAACCTTCATAAATGGCATACATCAGTATGTTTAGGGATCTTAGGGGAGATATAACAGACATGAAAATCTATTATACAAGTTCATTTGTAATGGATTAAGACCAATAATATTATTATTTTAAGGGCATTGTTCTAAGAGAAAAATTATATTTTGTGTTGATACAATAATGTTGGTCTCTCAATAGTGTCAATTCTATTTTTTTTCATGGCATAGTATGGGTTATTAATGGTATGAACAATGAATTGATGATGGAGTTTCATATTTCGAGTTGGGAGATGCATACTAGATTAACAAATTTTTATCTTGACCTATGTATATAATAATGGTTCTTATTAATGAATAAGGAGGTTTCAGGCTTCATTGATAGATTCCTCACTTGGTTGTATGTTGAAGCTGAGCATCAAAGACCTACCAGTTTTTTCTGTATTTACCCATTCCTTTTTGTAAATGAGATTATTTCACAATATATTTTGAGAAAATACTACCCATGATGACCTATAAAAATGATGATATATGGTTTATTTGAGATCTAATGAATATGGTGTCCCACTTATTACCTTTTAGAAAAACAATCACAATTGATGACCTGGGTAATATTTCTGTGTGCGAGGTGGATTAGTTAAATGGTGTCAAGGAGTATTGTTTCATACAAAGATTTAATTACATATTTTTTATGAAAGGTTGATTAGAAATATTTAATATTATGAGTTATTTTAAGAAAAAAAATTCATCCACAGAATGTTGGTCAACCTGATTGAAATATTTAAGCTATGTAAAATTTGTTACAAGTATGTGTTTTTGATTTTATTTGTTGATGGGAGAAACATATATAACTTGTGACGTTTGATTATAATAATACCTTCATCCATATATCTAAATCTAACCATTTTAGGCCTTGAATATAATTTTTATCCCATAACCTCATTATTGGTGAGAGGTAGGTGAGTCCACAAATGATGGCCCTAGGTTCTTGTAGGGGACATCTAAATAGGTTCAGTTGATTAGACAGTAGTTGGTGACCATGTAGAGAAAAAGGAAATAATATTCTAACGATCATAGATGAAATCTAGAGTTTGATATTTTTAACCATGTTTTCCTTCATATGTCTTCTAGGTTGGGGATCACCGTATTTGAAAACAGGTAAAGCATTCACCAAGGTTTGTTAGACAGTTTGATATAGTTGATAGGTTCGGTCCAGTGGATTACAATTTAGACCTTCCATGGACCTACATTTCCATGAACAACATGTTCTATATGTCATGAGTATAAATATATCATCCATACCATTATCTTAATATAGATATAGGAAATGACTTTATTTGTGTTCATGTTTCCTTTGAGGATAATCTAATATAGGTTATGGATCATGGTGAGAAATATCATTGGGGTATGACTATAATGCTTGTTCCGATACAGTGGAATTAAGGGTGATTTCAAGATAATACATAGAAGGGGGAGCTTATTATTCAAATAATGTGTCATTACTTGTTCATTGGGACACCATAGTGACACTTATAGTGGGACAATGATTAGTTGTTATAAGTTTGGGAGGTTTTAAGATCCCATATTTTTATAGGTATGTCTCTCTAATAGGTTTTCATTTAATCCTTTATAGATGAGACTGTTTTGAAGAAATATATAATTTATTATAGAAAATGACCTAATTTTCATGGATATATTCTTGTTTCAATTAATGTAGGAAAGTTATGAATAGGTAAAGTTTTTCACGTATTCTTGGTATGTTGATAAAATTTGAAAAATTTTATAGTAGTTTAAAAGTAAAATGGGATCAAAAATCAACTATAGAACATTTAATAGTTGTGTATATAGATTAAAGGTAGTGTAATTTTTAAGGTATTTAATAAAATAAATCATAGGGGATTGGTTTACTAGAAAATTCCATTACAAACATTTACATGATGTGTAAATTACAGAAGTGATATTTTCAACATCTTATGTGTCTAATTTTCATTTTATTCTAATACATGATGTATCTCCTCAATACTAGGTCATTATATAGGATAGTTTTGGGTTCCAACATCCTTTTTGGACCTCTCATTTTTGTAGGAAACCCTTGGTAAGTCCTTTTGGTTAGATTTTATTTCTTCTCTACCTTATTCCCCAACTATTCTGGTGAAATACATTTTCCAATTGCATTATTGATATGTATATAGATATTTTTCGATATAGGAACATCTTTGTAATAATCCTCTCATTCTTCCTCAGGATGTGTTCCCATTGGTATAATTTTTGGATCATTGGCTAATGTAAATGGTTTGATATCATAACCCTATGTTTTGATAATTGTTAATATTTAAAAAATTCTGATTGTGCCATAATTTTGTGGACCCAAATCAATTAAATAAATGAATGGAATTATTCTTTGAAGTCCTTTATTTAAATTAGATTATGAATTATCTTATGGATATCCATTGGGTGAGAAAAATATTAATATATTAGAATTGGATAATGGTTTAATGTTTGTTTAGAATTACAAGGGAGCTATTATGTATTATTGTTATTATAGAATGCCTAAAATTTTGGATTATATCTTATTGATGTAACATTTAATATATTTGCAATTAAATTGTATGTGTAATATGAATAATGAATTGTAATTTCCATAATTTATCATTGAGAATTATGATGTGATATTTTGATATTCATGTTGTATGACAAGGATTGTGTTCCATTCCATAAGGCTTATATACTAGGATCATCCCATTAAATTTTAAAATGATATGTTGTAATTCTAATATTGTGTGGTATCAGCTCAATTCCATGCTATAATTATTATAGATAGAGGGCTATGTCTAGTCACATGCTATAATTATTATAGGTCATTGACCTAGAATGATATAATTCTAATAGGGATTATACCAAAATTGTTTTTTGTAACTATACGATGGTTATATGGTTGTGTTTGGCATCATTGTAAAACTTTCTCTAATATATTTTTAACCATGGAGTCGAATTGAGTTATTTTACCTTGGTTATATGGTTTTGGTTGTAATGATCATAATGCATGATAAAAGATATTTTACCATGGATATGATGTAGGTTGTTGATGTATTTTGGTAAATGTCAAATTTTTAGTACACCTATTAGTAAACTAATTTCATACACTTCATATCATATTGGATTAATTTAGGCATGGTGTTGTCAACCTCATGATTTATAATCACAAATTATTCGGGTTTTTTTGGTACATGGTCATATTATGTGGATTCTAGTTTGGAAATGGGAAAAGGACCTTACTATTGGTTTTCTGTTTGCGGATTGGATGGAGTTTTGAATGGTACTAATATTTTTTTGGACTCAATACATTGATTTTTTTATTTTGTTCTTCTTGTATTTTTATTATATTGTACTAGCCTGACATTTAGTTACATTGCAGTATATCATTATATTATTCTTTAAAATTTATTAAAAAATCCATCTATCTTTTAGTATTTTTTCCACAATGTATTTTCTCTGATAATTTCCATTTTATTTTGATTTTTTTACTTCTATGGCACAATATACCAAGGGGTAAAATCTCCCCAATACACTAGTCACATGTCCAATTTTAGACATAAGCCTTTGTCATACAGGGGTCATAATTAAGGTCTTCAAACCAACCCTATCAGGCCACATGAGAGAGTGAAAAATTGGGGAACATTAAAATCTAGTGAGTTTTTTTATGTTTTTATAGTAAACCAAGTGTACATTTTGAAGTTATAAATAATTAATATGCATTTTTTAATTTAAACTTTTCATATATAATTTATCAAAGACCCTTGGCCTCTGAATTATCTATGATTATTTAATATATATATTTACATAATAAATAATGACATAAATTTTATAATAATTATTGGTTTAAATAGTCGTTATTAGTGGATGGACCAAATATTTTTAAATATTAGGATTGAGAAAACATTAGGGAATACCCTAGGGAAGTTTTTATGTACATGAAAACACCATTAAATTTTGGGAAGTATTAAGTTATTGGTTTACAAGAAATTTAATCCTTGTATGTATACTATGAGTGGATGTGGATATATAATAGATTCACATAGAATTAATAACATTGAAATTGTTCATTGGGATTTAAATAATCATATAATAAATGCAAGAAAATGATTCCTTACTAAACACATGATTTAATGATTTTTTGGGATATTATTTGGTATATTCACATACTCTTTATGAACCATTTTGTAATGATTTGATTTATTTTAATATGAGAAATCCATTTTTTATAATTAACATGTATATCCTGACTAAAATTTATAGGCTGGAAATTTAGGTTATACGTGTCATATAGTTAAACAAGCTTAACATAGTTGTATATTTCGACATTTTAAATTAATATATAGTACATTAAAAAATTAAATTCCTAAATACTATTATATTTTAGTACCATTGGAATCATTGAACATGTACTTCTAATTTATAGAATGATCATCAACATCCCTCATATTTATCTTCCCAATTATTAATCCTACATTAAAACATTTTTCCTAACATGGTGGATGGAAACATAAGAATCAGTGAGATCAGATTTACAGTAAGGGTAAAAAGAAGAGATGTAATAATATCATTAACATAAGTGAATGAGAACTTGATCATAATATTTTAAGATCGTACCCTACATTTAAAATATCCTAATCATATGTCCTAAGCTAACGATTGGCTGTTCATAAGAAATTAATCATACAGACATCAGATAAAATGAGCCACGAAAAAAAAGTCAACAGAAGACATAAAATAGGGGAATGATCATATGAAAACGAATATTATGTCAACGCTACCTACTTTGTCCTTCATAACATGTTAGGCTTGGGATAATAACCCATGTAACTACTTTAGGATAAGGGTACAACCCATTTCCACTATTTTTTTAGACAAATGATACATCCCATGCACCCTCTTGTTTTTTGGTTTGGATTAAATCCCATGTACACTCTTGTTTTTGGGATTGAGCTACAACTCGTGTACCCTTTTGTTTTCCGGCATGGGATACTACCTATATACTCTCTTGTTTAAGTTATTAGGTTGAAAAATATGTACCCAATGGTCTCATTTACCATTTATCATTTCATAATGCATTGGAGGGTGATATTGGTTTCACCAATCACATAATCAACATATATATATATATATATATATATATATGTTTTCCACAAAATAATTAAAAAATTCATCTAATCACCACCCTAAAAGTAGATGGATTTCATAAAGATTATGTCATTTCTCATGAAATGAAATGGGTACAATACAAATTTCATCATATCATAACTTGGGAAAAAGATACGGGATCTATAATTATTTCATAATAAATTAACACAGTAATGTATGTAGGTTTCGTAAGCATTTTAACATTGTATAACCCATGGATGAGAAACGGGTTTCTTAAACGACTTGTTGTCTAAAATATAAATCATTCATAGAATGAATATGAGTGGTTTCCTTGGACCATATCCGATGAAAATAATAAACTATATTCAATTATTTAATATTATAAATAAAAGAATTTTGAAAAGTTACATTGAACATTGTATAAGGATAATAATTCTTCCTTGAAAATATTTTTTTTAAACATGAGTTATTTTAAAATTTTGTTTCATTGAAAAAATATTTAAAAAACATATAAAAATATCATTCAAAAATAATTTAAATTAAATAATAAAAATAATAAAATTTTGAAATAATTTTCATTTATATTTATCTAAAATATAATTTGAAAATGTTATTCAATCATTTTTGGAAGAATTTTTTTTGATAGAACCCATATTTCTAGCAGACATGAGAATAAATGTCATATTTTATAAAAAAAAGTCATAGGTATATTATGTATAAAAGAGTGGAAAATTTATACCATTACTGGAAGATATGATGAATAAATAAATAATTATAAAATTTGTATGGACTAATGAGATATGATTAATTACATTTTTTATCTGTTGGAAAATAATCATAAACAATACTGATAAATGATAAGATTGTAACAATAATCTTTTACCACTTTAGTGACCTTGAAACATAAACACATGAATTAATAATATAAAATGAATCATAAAATATCATTATTCTTTATAAATTCATTATATTACATGTCAAAGTATTTTTATATATACTCCATGAAAAATTATAGGTGTGTAACATAACATATGCATCAAAGATATTAAATTGAGGTAAAATAACATTACTGATTTAGTATCTGTTGATCCATGAATCCCATGAATGAGATATCATAAAAAAGATATTTAAATACCCATAAATTTAATTATTATAATCTAAAAATACATTGATGATTAGTTTATACTCTACAAAAATTAAATTAGGGGTGAATATAAAATAAGTCTCATGGATATAAAAGTTAGACTATAAATCCCATTACTACTAGTGTAACATTTAAATAGTGTGCCCCATGAATGAATAAGATCAATTGATATTATTAATATCTTGGAATAAATTAAATTAAATATTTAAAATTTCACAGTGAATTATATATACCACTTAAAATAAAATATTGTTGAATATCTTATATATCTCATAAATATAAGAAGTGAGATGAAACTATATTACTACTTGAGTAATTTTTGAATCATAAACTACATGAAATAGTAAAATAAATTGTAACTTTTAAAAAAATTAATTCAAGATATAACATTTTATATTTAATTATATACACCACAGAAAATAAATAAGTGGTTAATATTGCACAAGTCTAATATAAAAAAAGTGAGTCTAGGAATATACTATTTTACATGAGTATATTTGTTTTCATAAGTCCCCTGAAATAATAACTAAAATTGTATATTTTAAAATATTTAAATTAATTAAATTCACGAAATAAAATTACATTGGGATGTATATATGTTACATTAATGAAATTAGTGGTGAATATGGCATATATCTCGTGGATAAAAAAAGTGAGAAGAAATTCCATCACAATAAGTATTGACTCTCATCTTACAAGTTCGAGCCTCTAGTTTAAAAAATATGAGTTTATTATAAATTTATAATATAACCACACTATTATATATAATAACATATATAATTTAATTATGATAATATAAAATCCACTTATTAGAAATTCCATGTTAATGTTATGTTTTCGGTAATATTTGATTTATTTTTCATACATGTTTTGACTTGTCATTTTTATTCATATTTTTTAGATTATTACTTTAAGATTTATATAATTTAAAAAATTATATAAATATTGTATATTTTCAGTATATATGTGTTTATAATAATTTATAAAATATAGAAATAAAAAATGAAATGCATCGTTCATGTAGACGGGGTGCAATACATACACATGAATTTTGTTTCAATTTTCATGTCGTATTGGGTAAAAGAAACACACAAATATATATATATATATATATATATATATATAAATATTAACAATAAATTATAATTATTAGGTCAAATATATAACATATGTATAATAAACCGAGTATTAAAACATTTCTTTTAATTCATGAATGAATTATATCACTTTGAGGAGGCGGTAGTCCAGCCGTCCATAGACGGTGTTATAATATTCCCAAAAAATGGATTGCATGAGGTTATGTGTTATATAGTAATTAAAAAGGAATAAAGAAATAATATCCATTCTAAATATCATATAAAAATTTAATTCTATAATTGTATCTAAAATTTATTGATTAAAATGAATTAATGATCGATATATGTTTGTGAGGTGGTAGTCCATCATATAAACGAACAATGATTGTGTATCACATTTGATGGAAGTGTGTGAACATGTAGGAAAAACCCTTTACAGACCAACAATTCAGAATATTTAGGATATTAAATATATTTTATAGTAATGTGATAATGATAATTTAATGGTTGGATAATAAACTAAAACAAATGTTCTTGTTGAAGAATTTTACCTCCACTTCAGGTAAATGCTTTTAGTCTGCACCAAATGGCTTAAAAAATAGATTTCATCCCAATTTGAACCTTATTATATTACATGAGGTATTTTTGGAAAATATTTTGTAATGTTTTGTTTTATTAGAAAGTCTTTATTGTAGTTAATAAGTGATGGGAGTGACTTTCCCTATTATATTGGATGAGGAGTGGCATTCTTCTATTTACCAAAAATGTAAACACTATTAGGACGACACCATTAAATCATGTTTTTCCCAATAATGAATAATTATAGTTAAAATAAGTTATATGGTATAAATATGTGTATAATTTTTTTTTACTTGTTTCTATGTCATTTGGTCCATTAAGTTAATATTTAGTCCCGAGGTAAACTCATTTTTCTTCTAATCATTATAAATAATTTTAATTATTTTCAATAATATTTCTGTTAAAAATTTATGTTTATCATATTATAAATTATAAATTAATATTATTAAGAATATTTAGTTCATTTTTAAAAATTATAAATAAATAATTTGGAGAAATTAATTTAGTATTAATCTCACATAGAAGACAAAACACTAGGTTTTAATGTGAAAAAGTTCAAAAGGATAAAAATATTTCCTGTCTAATTTCATTATTAAATTGTTTCCAATGAACTATATTGGATTTATATATGTATAATTTATCTAATATACATTAATATATATATATATATATATGAAATTTATCTATATAAATAATCTATATAAAAATTCAGTATTCAAATAAAATATAGTACTTTTCAAAATTCAATAAAAAACATGTCATAAAAATACAATAACTCACATTAAACTTATTTTGAGATTAAAAAGTAAAAAATGAAGTTTATTTTTCCATATAAAATTCATAAAAGTGATAAAACATATTAATAAATAATATCAATGTAAAAAGTTTTTAAAACTTCTTATTAGAATAAAACATATTTTGTGCCTAAAATTGAATTCAATCTTATATATTATCATTAAAACACATATGAAGAATTATAAATAGATTAATTAATATGTACTATATAATTTTAATTTATATAATTCATTAGAAGGGGATTATTTAGATTTTTTGATCAAATGTGCTTTTATATAGGAATATTATTTTTAGGAAAGGTAATTTCATGATTTTCAAATAGTTCTTACCCCCAATTTTCCTTAATTGGTCAAAATATGATTAATTTTATAATCACTTAAACCATATTTTAATAATGTAGTATGTATTTTATGTAACTCTCAATCCAATGTCTAATAGATAACTATTATAATATTAATATTATATTATAATTCTATAAAACTCGATCCTTCATGTAATAAAAGGAAATGAAGAAACTCATAATTGTGTGTAACTCATACAAAAAAAGGTTTTAAATGTACCAAAAGTTAATATAATATTTCTATTTAGTGAAATATTAATTTTGTGTTCAGTTAAAATAAATCATAACATGGTATAGTTTGCAATGATATCCATCAATGAAGATTAATATTTTTAAAAAGAAATTCATAAAAACTAGGGGAGTTAAATTACACCACCACCCATTGAAAATAAATTTATCCTTCTAAATATATTAGGGTAATCAATGGTCTAGTACTTAGAGGATCCTTTCATAGAAACCAACATCATAGAAATGAATACTAAAACATCTATAAAAAATGTGAACATGGAAACATAATGCTTTCCCAAATTTAATCTTCACAAAGTTTCCACCAAGGATAACATAGGTCAATATTTGGACATTGAAGAAGAGTGTAAATAATTATACAGAGTGATACCGATTGATGATCACAAAAAAGTGCGTGATTCATATAAATTAAACGTTTAGAAAAACATAAATCTGTGTTGACCTTTGGGACAATTTGATTCAATGGAAATGAATGTAAAAGGATATCCTTTTTTTGTTTCAGTATTCTTTTTTGAGAGTTGAATTATTTTTCACAATGTGATATACTTACTTGATCTCATTCCATTCTGTATGCACAATCGCACCATTTAATTGTTCCTTGATCTTTCCCACATTATCTCTTACTCTTGGTAATGAAGGTAAAAATTACATTCCTAAAGATCTAATATATCATGATATCTAATGTAAAGACCTGAAATTTCCATGTAATTTTTTTTAAATAAATGGAAATTTTACATGTCCTTGAAAATTTAAGGTTCTTGATTCCGAGAACTAGAGTGCCCGGAATGAATTTCTGAACTTTTTTTCAGGTATGTTTAGTAAACATACGAGCTGGTTTTTAAATCATTTGAACCGGTACTTGGAATTGAAATATGAGGGCACCGTGGAACTCGCAGTACCGGTTTTCTCTTGAGGAGACTTTCACCTCGATAGTAGTTGATCAAGGGTGAAATTCAGTTTTTAGGTTCTTAATGTTTGAATAAAATAAAAATAAAATTGGGAAAACATATTATTTAAATTTGCAACACCCATGTCGGTGTTAGGAGGTGGGTTCCACCAGATCTAAACCTCGATGTTGACGTTGGTAGTGGGGACTACCAAACATAAACTTCCATGAGAGGTTATGGTTGTAAAGAGCACCCAACCTTAACCTCTCATGAGAGGTTATTGTGGTGGGGACCACCCAGGATTAACCCCCCCCCCCCCTTATAATTGGGAGAAAAACATCAACTCCCTCATTAATGTGTAGGAGCCTCTTGGGCTTCCTCCACATTAATTGTGCCAACACAAATACCTTTAATTTTTCTAGCTTATTTAATTGGCATGCCCCCTTTTAAAATTAAGTAATAGCGTCGTTGGAAATTTGGACGGTTCCTAATAAATGAACCGTCATAAATTCCATGATCGTTGCCTACCTTCCCACCCTCCTGTCCTATATATATGGAGCTTGGGAGGAGGATTTGGGATGGCTTCACCAAGTAACGATGTGCTGGAAAAGTGATGTGGCACCCAACACTTGGAGGATTACACTCTCCAACGAAGAACACTTCCTCCTCGAAGAACACCACCTCAACATATAACGGTGACAAGGAACCTCTTCGACTGCAACGAATCGATGCACGAGCATAGAATTGGTGGTGTTTGGTGGAAAAGATGAACATCGACAACTTCCCCTTCTTCCTCATGCCAACACCAAAAAAGAACAAGTTAGGGGGTTTATTTTCATAATACATTCCTTGTTTTCCTTTGCGTTTTGGGAAAGAATCGTTGTGGAGGTCGTAATGTTTGAATTTTATCGTTCTTCTTTCTTGACGAGCCAAATTCTACCACTTTAAACATGGAGGGTGTGAAAAAAAGTAACATGGCCCGACCCCCCTCCGTTGTTCTTCTTTGTGGTGTTCCTCAAAATGACGGATGGCGATGAAGGCGATGAACGAAACAGAGCCACCCACCCTTGACCACCGCGCCCTGCGCCTCCCCCACAGTGCTCCGGCCTCCGGGTCGAACCAGCCTCATGCCCGCTTGTCGAGTCACCCCAGCCATGTCGCACGCCGACCCGCACTCTACAGCTCGAGCCACCAGCAAGCCATGCCTCACACCGCTCGAGCCGCCTGCCGGACTCGCTGCCGGCTAGCCACGTCGTTCCCCTATCGCGCCTCCCCGGCCGCGCGGTCCGCCGACTGAGCCGCGCGGGCTCCCGCTGCCCACCGGCCTCCCAAAACATCCAGTTCCCCTCATGGCGCCTCGGAAAAACCGGTCCGGGCCCCTTGCATCACCCTGGAAGAAACTGCTCGCGCCCCTCAGGACGCCCCAACCAATCCGTCCCTGTAACACCCGAGACTTTTATGTTATATAAACCATCAAAGGAATCTTTTTCTAGACAACCCTTGCTTGGCTTGCTTTACACGCAATCGCGACCTTCCTCGATAGCTTGCGTCGTACGCAATACTGAGTTTCACTAAACAACAATATGCTATTAAAACTAGCCGTTATGAATAGTAATAACCACTTTTTGAAATTTTATAAATTTCTTTTTTCAAAATGGACTTCATTTTTGGACTCAGAATATCGAAATTAGCCTAGGGTGAAATTTTGGTATTTTTCTGAAAACTTTCAATTTTTGATGAATAGTGAAACCACTAAGTGGTAGGTTAAAAACTGAATTTTGCATAAAACTTAATTTTACCGCTTCTGTGAATGGAATTTCAAAAATCCGAGAGACACGGTTAATATCAAGGACTAAAATGTGGTTCAATGAGATAAAAATAATTTTTTGGTGAATAGTAACTTTTTACTATTTTTACCGCGGTTAATAGTAAATAGGGTAACTAAGGGTAAATATGATATTAATATTACCCTAACACATGTCCTAATTCGATTGGACAAGTGTAATTCGACCAAAAACAAACTTAGGAATAAAATATGACCATTTAGGCCCACTTGGATTAGATTAGGACATTTATTATTAATTTATTTAAAGAAGGGTTAAAATAGTTAAAATCAAAGTTTAATAAGTAAATCATTTTTAATATAGGGTTATACATAAGATAAATTCGATTGAAAATATTCATTAGAAAGCTAAAAAGCTTTCCTACATGATGGTATTTTATTTGTAATTTTTAGACATCAAATAATTTAATTTATTTATGACACAAAGATGATGCAGTAATTATCTTATTAATGAAATATTGACAAAATTGATAATATAAATACAATAATAAATGTAATTGGAGACTTTTTATGAATTCCACTAATTTTCTAGGTTACTATGATATATTAGTATTGATTTAATCAACTTGGTTCGAACATATAATTCTGTTATGACTTTGACAAAAATCATATATCAAATAGTGTCAAAATTGACACAAAATAGTTTTTAAATCAAATATTATATTATTAATTGTTATTTTATCCCTAAAAATCTAAGGTTCGGCCAAATGACTTAGATAAGGATATATATATTAATAATAAACAATTTGGGGTTCGTTTGGCATGTTATAGTAAGTGTATTAACCATATAGTGAAAGAAAACAAAAAGGAACGGTAAAAGTTAAATTAATTAACTTAGAGTTAAATCTAATTGATAAGGTTAAAATAATACCCTAAACTTGTCTAAATCCTATTGGTTGATAGGATTTCGACCCATCCCCACTTTAGCTTCGAAATAAGACCCTTTGGAACCATTATAAACCGATTTTGACTTTAATATAAAATAATATTTTGAGATATTCCTAAGGTGCCCCTCTCCTCCCTTATAAAAGGGCACCTCCTCCCCCTCCTCCTCACACCAATTTGAGCACTCAAGCTCGGCCAACCCCTGCCATTTTCCCTTCTCCACTTCCCTAGAATAATCCTAGAGGTCCTGGTCTTCTCCAAAGACCAATCTTAGTTCCTTAAGTGGAGGATTCAAAAAGGTGTTCCAAAGAAGAGGTAATATCCATTACCGATCTTTTCAATTTCTTTCTTCTTCAACTTCTTCTTCTTTAGTTGTTTCATGATAAAGTAATAACATCAGTATTACTTACATACTGATATGTTATTATAAATATGAAACAAACCTAATTCACCTTCTATCCATCCTACGGAAAAATGAAATCACCGCGCGTGCGTACGTACGGAATACCGTCTCCACGCCGTGGTGTAAACTATTTTCCACCATCACCTTACAAGGATGGGTATAATGGTGTAATCAGTAACTATATATGATTATTATTAAGTAATATTGATACTGAAATAATATATATATACACTCCAATACAATTCCACGATCATAGGAACGATATCATCACTCGTGCGTACGTACGGAATACCGTCTCCACGATGTGATGCGACTCGTTCTACATGATCTTCATTTCATAATGATTATATAAATGAATTTAATGAATGAATATGGTATATACTACACTAATACCATTCTGGAAATGAATTATCTATAACCTAAAGATAAGAATAAGAATTTATTCGACAAAACACGCATAAGAACAAAAAGTTATAAAGACCCGAGTAACAAGTAACAATGAAATATTACTAACAAGAAGCTAATAATATGACCATATATGATCTCATATCAATATGTATGATTCTGGAATAAGTCAATAACATTATTTAAACCATTATACAGGAGCTTCGGACACGAACAAAGCAAATCGGACCTAAGGTAAGGGAAATATCACAATCTCATTTTTATCCGAGATTGTTTATTCGTAAGTATTTACTGGGGTGTATTTTATCATCCACATCCATGTTCCCTAAATATGTAATATTGTTTCCATCCACTTGAAATAGTTTAAATCAAATTTTACCCTTAGGTGAGTTTTTAGTAAAGAATATGAAAGGAATCTTTTGTCGTTTTTCCGTACGATGTACTTTTTGACTTTTCCGACAAAAGTACGAAGAATGTTTTTTTTAACTTATACGGCATGAATGGATTTTTAAAACATTACTTCAAAGAAGCTTCCATTACAAGTTTTCAAGTTTATTTTTAATCAACTTCTTTTATATTAAAGTTGTATGACATGTTATGAAAGGAAAAATGTTTTTGAAGAAGAAAGGATATTTTCCTCAAGAATTCAATTCAAGTGTTTTATCAAAATTATTTTCCATCTAAGATAATAAAGGGTTCTGTTTCTATCCATATTTTTACATTGATTTGACTATGTTGTGATGGAATTATGTTTATGAATTCCTTTATCTTATATGAATTGATTTATGATGTCATGAGGTTTCAAGAATCCCATTTTTGTTACATGTGTTATGCGATGATGTATGTTTTATGATTATGTGGCACACATAAGAAAGGATTCATTATAAGATGGGTGGGACCTATATCTCCCTCCAATGCATTGGGTAATGATTTTATATCTCATGAGATAGACATGGCTGGAACGGAAGGTTATTTCGGTTCAGTGATACAGGACTGAAACGAGGAGTGAACTCGGTTCAGAAAGGGACTTTGTCCACTAAGATAGTCTTGGCAATGAGTCATGACTAACAAGAAATGATTTTCCATGATTATGTGTGCATGCCACAAAGTTTCAAGTTTTATGTTATGATTATGGGGATCTCATTTTCACTTCTATGATTTATTCCATGTTAAGATATTATGATCTCTTTTGCAGGTTTTAATTTTCAAAAAGATATGATATGATTTTTATTTCCTTTATTTGCCCTTGCTGAGAATTTGAGCTCACCCTTTTATGTTTTCTTTTCCCCAGGCCAGGAAGATGGATATTAAGTAGAATATGCTAAAAGGGACCCTAGATATGATGAAATAAATGGGAGACACTGTAGAAGATTTATGAACCAGTTGTTTATGTTTCCCAGTTTCTAAAGACACTATACCTATACGGTCCTTTGTGGTTTTGTCATATGTTGTAATAAGTGTAATTTAATTTTGAAGTATTAACAATGTATGTAAAGTGTGGGTCGTTACAGTTGGTATCAGAGTAAAGGTATAGTCAACCTTTGGAAACTAGGATGTGAAAGCCTTAGTAAGAACCCTAAGGATAAGTCTAAGCATAGAACACAATCTTAGTGTTTTAGAAATGGCCTTGAATAACCTAGGATAAGACCTTAAGCATGAAAATTTTATTCTTGAATTATGTGGTTTCCTATTATAATTAGTGTTGCTCACACTATTCTTCTTGGTTTTAGTCAATGGCTGGAACCCGAAGGAACCATGTTAATGCGGAATGCGATGGGAAATGCAATGATTGTCCCCCTGAGCAACCAAACGATATGGGAGCTGGAATGCAAAATCTTGTAGCCATGCTCACGCAACTTTCTCAAGCTATGAATCATGCAGGATTTCCAAACGAACAAAGGAGGGAGCAACATTCTGTTGAATCCTTCATGAGGCAGCGTCCACCATCTTTCAGCGGGTCTACTGATCCATTAGTTGCTGAACAATGGATTAGTACTACTGAAAAGATATTTTCAGTTCTTCAATGTTCCGAGCATGATAAAGTCATCCTAGCAGTGTATCGTTTGGAAGGAGATGCGGATCAATGGTGGGATCTTGTTAAGAATACGAGGCAAAGGGATGAAATTGAGTCTATGGAATTGGACGAGTTCAAGAACTTATTTTTCAATAAGTACTTCCCTCGTATTCTCTGAACAAAGATGGAGAAAGAGTTCCTTGAACTGAAGCAAAGGGATGATGAATCTGTTGGTACCTATGAAGCAAATTTTACCAGACTTGCAAGGTACGCTTCTGGTATTATTATCCAACCTGAGAGTAAGATCGATCGATTCTTTAGTGGCTTAAAACCAAGTCTTCGAAGGGCGTTAGCCATAAGGGACTTCAATAGCTACAAGGAAATCGTTCGATGTGCTCTCAAAGTCGAGATGGAGATTGGAGTAACCCATTAGTCACATGGGTTTGATAAGAAGAGGAAGATGGAATTCAAAGAAAAATCTAAAGAGCACACGGAAAAGAAGATGAACTTTCCCTTATGCTCAAAGTGTGGAAAGAAACATGGATGGAGTTGTCTTAAAGGGACAAGTAAATGTTTTAAATGTGGAAAGGAAGGTCATCGGGCATTTGAATGCCGTGATAATGGGAAGAAGATGTCTAATGATGCAAACAAAGGAAGGGATACACAGAATGAACCTGCTACACTTCAATGTTTCAAGTGCAAGGAGATGGGGCATTATGCCAATCAATGCCCAAATCCAAGGGTTGATGATGATGGTCGACGTCAACAAACTCTTAAGGCTAAAGACAAAGGAAAGTCACATGCAATTTCTATCAGCGATGTGGAGTACGATAAAGATGTGGTGAAAGGTACACTTACCATCCACTCTAAAGTAGCAAATGTTTTATTTGATTCTGGATCCACCCACTATTTTATTTCTGAAGACTTTTCTAAGGGTATCACCGTATTACCTCAACAATTAGATGTTGAGATAGCTGTGACAACACCTAATGGCACATCAATCGCATCAAAAGTTTATAATTCTTCTCCGATCGAAGTTTGTGGGAAAGTGCTTCCTGCAAATCTTGTGATCCATCCTTTAGTGGAATTTGATGTGATTCTTGGCATGGATTGGCTTTCTCTACATGGAGCTCATATCGATTGCCAAAGAAGGGAAGTCACATTTCATATTCCAGATCAATCTACGATCATATATCAATGCAAGGATGAACATAACCTTCCAGTGGAAATTTCTTCCATCTTATGGGTATTGATTCCACTAAATGAAGGTTATTTATCTCAAATGGTTGGTGAGAAACTCACGATTAAGAATATGCCCATTGTACGGGAGTTTGATGATGTCTTTCCGGAGTAATTTCCGGGTCTTCCACCAAATCGTGAAGTTGAGTTTTCAATAGAACTCGTACCGGGTGCTTTGCCTATTTCAAAGACACCTTATAGAATGGCCCCAATTGAGTTGCAGGAATTGAAGAAGCAACTCCAAGAGAATCTTGATAAGGGATTCATACGCCCTAGTGCGTCACCTTGGGGAGCACCTGTTCTATTTGTTAAGAAGAAAGATGGATCAATGAGACTTTGCATTGATTATCGAGAACTTAACAAGATCACTATCAAGAACAAATATCCTCTCCCATGCATTGATGACTTATTTGACCAACTACGTGGAGCTCAATACTTTTCCAAGATTGATCTTCGTTCAGGGTATCATCAATTAAGGGTCAAAAGGGAGGATATACCAAAGACGGCTTTCCGTACAAGGTATGGACACTATGAATTTATAGTGATGCCATTTGGTCTTACTAATGCCCCTGCTATCTTCATGGATCTAATGAATAGAGTCTTTAGAGACTATCTTGATCAATTTGTGGTAGTCTTTATAGACGATATTCTTGACTATTCATAGAGCAAGGAAGAGCATGAAGATCACTTGAGAATTATATTGAAGACCCTGAGAAAGGAGAAGCTTTATGCCAAATTTACCAAGTGTGAATTTTGGCTTCAAAAAGTTGCATTTTTGGGTCATATAATCTCAAAAGAGGGGATATCTGTGGATCCAGCAAAAACAGAGGTTATCGAAAGATGGTCAAGACCAACAACAGTAACTGAGATCCGAAGTTTTCTTGGTTTGGCTGGATATTATCGACGTTTTGTAAAAGATTTTTCACGATTATATAATCCAATCACCAAGTTGACTCGGAAGGGAGTTAAGTTTGTCTGGACAGAGGAATGTGAAGAGAATTTCAAGGAGTTGAAAAGAAGGTTATCCAGTGCACCTGTGCTCACACTACCTTGTAGTGGAGAAAGGTTTTTGATCTACAGTGATGCATCCAAGAAGGGATTGGGGTGTGTTCTTATGCAAAATGATATGGTGATAGCTTATGCCTCACGACAGTTGAAAATCCATGAGCAAAATTACCCAACACATGATTTGGAGTTGGCTGCGGTAATCTTTGCATTAAAGATTTGGAGGCATTACCTTTATGGTGAAAGGTGTGATATTTATACTGATCATAAAAGTTTAAAGTATATTTTCACACAAAAGGAGTTGAATATGCGTCAAAGAAGATGGTTGGAGCTGATTAAGGATTATGACTGCTCAATCCATTACCACCCTGGGAAAGCAAACAAGGTGGCAGATGCATTAAGTCGACAAGACCATGCTAGTTTATCCATGATGAGGATCACAAAGGATCCAATATTTATGGATTTACAAAGGATGGATCTTGGAATTATAATGGAAGGGGAAAAATCTTATCTTTCTCAAATGAATGTTCAACCATCTATACATGTGAAGATTAAAGAGGCACAGAAAGAAGATGTCGAGTTACAAAAGAAGGTGAGAAATGTTCCTGAATTCAACCTTGATTGTGATGGGATAATAAAGTTCAGGAATCGGGTTTGCATTCCTCCCATCCCCGAATTAAAGAATGAGCTGCTGGATGAGGCTCATAGTTCATCATTCTCTATTCATCATGGAAGCACGAAGATGTATAGGGACCTGAAAGAGTACTTCTGGTGGGATGGCATGAAAAGAGATGTTGCTGAATATGTCTCTCGATGCTTGGTTTGTCAACAAGTTAAAGCTGAGAGACAGAAGTCTAAGGGGATGTTACAACCATTACCCATACCCGAATGGAAATGGGAAAACATCACTATGGACTTTGTCACAGGACTTCCTAAAACATCCAAAGGCAATAATGCTATCTGGGTAATAGTTGATCGTCTTACAAAGTCTGCACACTTCATTGCTATTAGAGAGGATTTATCTCTAGATCAGCTTGCCAGGATATATGTAAAGGAAGTGGTAAGATTGCATGGAGTACCACTTTCTATTATATCTGATCGGGATCCGAGATTTACCTCGAAGTTCTGGCGAAGTCTTCAGCATACTCTGGATACAGAGTTGAGTTTCAGCACTGCTTATCATCCCCAGACAGACGGTCAGTCTGAGAGAACAATTCAAACCCTAGAAGATATGTTGAGAGCTTGCTCTATGGATTTCAAAGGAGGTTGGGATCAACACCTACCTTTGGTGGAATTTTCTTATAATAATAGCTTTCACTCCAGTATTCAGATGGCTCCTTATGAAGCTCTCTATGGAAAGAAATGCAGGACTCCAACTTGCTGGGATGAAGTTGGGGAAAGAAAGCTATTAGGACCTGATCTCGTTGATGAAATGGCAGAAAAGGTCAGATCTATTCAACAACACATAAGAGCAGCTCAGAGTCGACAGAAAAGCTATGCCGACAACCGAAGAAAAGACCTAGAGTTTGAAGTGGGCGATAAAGTGTTCTTACGAATATCTCCCTGGAAGAGGGTTATGAGATTTGGAAAGATGGGGAAGTTGAGCCCTAGATATATCGGTCCTTTTGAAATAATGGATCGTGTTGGGAGGGTAGCTTACCGATTGGCGCTTCCACCGAATCTCTCTCAAGTTCACGATGTGTTCCACGTATCTCTCCTGAGAAAGTACATACCAGATCCTTCACATGTACTCAGCTCAGAAGTTGTACCGCCGGAGCAAGATCTTTCTTATGAAGAACAGCCGATAGAGATTCTGGATCGTAGCGAAAATGTCCTACGAAACAAGACCACTCGCTTGGTGAAAGTTTTATGGAGGAACCACCAACTTGAAGAAGCTACATGGGAGCTTGAGGATATGATGAGGGAGAAGTATCCTCATTTGTTTGTTACAAAGTGACGAATTTCGAGGGCGAAATTCTTTTTAAGGGGGGTAGAATGTAACACCCGAGACTTTTATGTTATATAAACCATCAAAGGAATCTTTTTCTAGACAAAACTTGCTTGGCTTGCTTTACACGCAATCGCGACCTTCCTCGATAGCTTGCGTCGTACGCAATACTGAGTTTCACTAAACAACAATATGCTATTAAAACTAGCCGTTATGAATAGTAATAACCACTTTTTGAAATTTTATAAATTTATTTTTTCAAAATGGACTTCATTTTTGGACTCAGAATATCGAAATTAGCCTAGGGTGAAATTTTGGTATTTTTCTGAAAACTTTCAATTTTTGATGAATAGTGAAACCACTAAGTGGTAGGTTAAAAACTGAATTTTGCATAAAACTTAATTTTGCCGCTTCTGTGAATGGAATTTCAAAAATCCGAGAGACACGGTTAATATCAAGGACTAAAATGTGGTTCAATGAGATAAAAATAATTTTTTGGTGAATAGTAACTTTTTACTATTTTTACCGCGGTTAATAGTAAATAGGGTAACTAAGGGTAAATATGATATTAATATTACCCTAAAACATGTCCTAATTCTATTGGACAAGTGTAATTCGACCAAAAACAAACTTAGGAATAAAATATGACCATTTAGGCCCACTTGGATTAGATTAGGACATTTATTATTAATTTATTTAAAGAAGGGTTAAAATAGTTAAAATCAAAGTTTAATAAGTAAATCATTTTTAATATAGGGTTATACATAAGATAAATTCGATTGTAAATATTCATTATAAAGCTAAAAAGATTTCCTACATGATGGTATTTTATTTGTAATTTTTAGACATCAAATAATTTAATTTATTTATGACACAAAGATGATGCAGTAATTATCTTATTAATGAAATATTGACAAAATTGATAATATAAATACCAAAATAAATGTAATTTGAGACTTTTTATGAATTCCACTAATTTTATAGGTTACTATGATATATTATTATTGATTTAATCAACTTGGTTCGAACATATAATTCTGTTATGACTTTGACAAAAATCATATATCAAATAGTGTCAAAATTTACACAAAATAGTATTTAAATCAAATATTATATTATTAATTGTTATTTTATCCCTAAAAATCTAAGGTTCGGCCAAATGACTTAGATAAGGATATATATATTAATAATAAACAATTTGGGGTTCGTTTGGCATGTTATAGTAAGTGTATTAACCATATAGTGAAAGAAAACAAAAAGACACGGTAAAAGTTAAATTAATTAACTTAGAGTTAAATCTAATTGATAAGGTTAAAATAATACCCTAAACTTGTCTAAATCCTATTGGTTGATAGGATTTCGACCCATCCCCACTTTAGCTTCTAAATAAGACCCTTTGGAACCATTATAAACCGATTTTGACTTTAATATAAAATAATATTTTGAGATATTCCTAAGGTGCCCCTCTCCTCCCTTATAAAAGGGCACCTCCTCCCCCTCCTCCTCACACCAATTTGAGCACTCAAGCTCGGCCAACCCCTGTCATTTTCCCTTCTCCACTTCCCTAGAATAATCCTAGAGGTCCTGGTCTTCTCCAAAGACCAATCTTAGTTCCTTAAGTGGAGGATTCAAAAAGGCGTTCCAAAGAAGAGGTAATATCCATTATCGATCTTTTCAATTTCATTCTTCTTCAACTTCTTCTTCTTTAGTTGTTTCATGATAAAGTAATAACATCAGTATTACTTACATACTGATATGTTATTATAAATATGAAACAACCCTAATTCACCTTCTATCCATCCTACGGAAAAATGAAATCACCGCGCGTGCGTACGTACGGAATACCGTCTCCACGCCGTGGTGTAATCTATTTTCCACCATCACCTTACAAGGATGGGTATAATGGTGTAATCAGTAACTATATATGATTATTATTAAGTAATATTGATACTGAAATAATATATATATATACTCCAATACAATTCCACGATCATAGGAACGATATCATCACTCGTGCGTACGTACAGAATACCGTCTCCACGATGTGATGCGACTCGTTCTACATGATCTTCATTTCATACTGATTATATAAATGAATTGAATGAATGAATATGGTATATACTACACTAATACCATTCTGGAAATGAATTATCTATAACCTAAAGATAAGAATAAGAATTTATTCGACAAAACACGCATAAGAACAAAAAGTTATAAAGACCCGAGTAACAAGTAACAATGAAATATTACTAACAAGAAGCTAATAATATGACCATATATGATCTCATATCAATATGTATGATTCTGGAATAAGTCAATAACATTATTTAAACCATTATACAGGAGCTTCGGACACGAACAAAGCAAATCGGACCTAAGGTAAGGGAAATATCACAATCTCATTTTTATCCGAGATTGTTTATTCGTAAGTATTTACTGGGGTGTATTTTATCATCCACATCCATGTTCCCTCAATATGTAATATTGTTTCCATCCACTTGAAATAGTTTAAATCAAATTTTACCCTTAGGTGAGTTTTTAGTAAAGAATATGAAAGGAATATTTTGTCGTTTTTCCGTACGAGGTACTTTTTGACTTTTCCGACAAAAGTACGAAGAATGTTTTTTTTAACTTATACGGCATGAATGGATTTTTAAAACATTACTTCAAAGAAGCTTCCTTTACAAGTTTTCAAGTTTATTTTTAATCAACTTCTTTTATTTTAAAGTTGTATGACATGTTATGAAAGGAAAAATGTTTTTGAAGAAGAAAGGATATTTTCCTCAAGAATTCAATTCAAGTGTTTTATCAAAATTATTTTCCATCTAAGATAATAAAGGGTTCTGTTTCTATCCATATTTTTACATTGATTTGACTATTTTGTGATGGAATTATGTTTATGAATTCCTTTATCTTATATGAATTGATTTATGATGTCATGAGGTTTCAAGAATCCCATTTTTGTTACATGTGTTATGCGATGATGTATGTTTTATGATTATGTGGCACACATAAGAAAGGATTCATTATAAGATGGGTGGGACCTATATCTCCCTCCAATGCATTGGGTAATGATTTTATATCTCATGAGATAGACATGGCTGGAACGGAAGGTTATTTCGGTTCAGTGATACAGGACTGAAACGAGGAGTGAACTCGGTTCAGAAAGGGACTTTGTCCACTAAGATAGTCTTGGCAATGAGTCATGACTAACAAGAAATGATTTTCCATGATTATGTGTGCATGACACAAAGTTTCAAGTTTTATGTTATGATTATGGGGATCTCATTTTCACTTCTATGATTTATTCCATGTTAAGATATTATGATATCTTTTGCAGGTTTTAATTTTCAAAAAGATATGATATGATTTTTATTTCCTTTATTTGCCCTTGCTGAGCATTTGAGATCACCCTTTTATGTTTTCTTTTCCCCAGGCCAGGAAGATGGATATTAAGTAGAATATGCTAAAAGGGACCCTAGATATGATGAAATAAATGGGAGACACTGTAGAAGATTTATGAACCAGTTGTTTATGTTTCCCAGTTTCTAAAGACACTATACCTATACGGTCCTTTGTGGTTTTGTCATATGTTGTAATAAGTGTAATTCAATTTTGAAGTATTAACAATGTATGTAAAGTGTGGGTCGTTATAGTCCCCACACCATCACGGCCCCCCTCGACCGAGCCGCCCCACGGAACCCACAGGCTTCCCGAAACCTTGCGTTCATCATGGAATTTTGAACCTCCCAACGGACCGATCCACATTACGGGTCAGGCATGACCCTGCGGGTCAGTCCAGGTCTACCCGAACTGGGTCAACCCTTGCCAGGCCAGTCCGACTAGGTTGGTCCGGACCCCGGCCCACTACGACCCTTATATTTATTTTGGCCATAACATTGACATCAGATGTCCATTCGATAAACCATCAGAAACATTGGGAACCTTGGAGTGAGAAAGTTCCTTTGAGTAATATTCTACTTAGTTTTGGGTTGGTATGGGAAACAGTCAGGTTGGATCGAGCATGAATCCTACCAGGAACCTGGGACTAAAAGGTTAATAACTCACAGAACAGGTGTCTGTTTGATGTATCACCTGTTGCGTTGAGACCCCTATGAGGTGGAATACCTTTGAGATTCTTCTTCATGGGACTTTGTGATAGTTTGAGTATCTAATAGTAGATCATGCAGTGGATCCTCCCACATACGAGCGAGCGTAGGGCGAAGAACCTAGTAACTGGATGATACCTGATGACTAGTGAGCATTTTGACTCGGAGTGACTCTACTATCCTAGTGGGGAGCGCCTCTGTGTCACGGCAGACCCATAGTGGGGAGCACCTGGGTGTTGTGGTAGATCCCTACTACTCGACAGGAGGATAACCTAAGTAGGAAATGAAAGGGAGCATGCTTGGTGACACGGAAGAACCATGGTGGGGAGAGTGCTTTGTGTCACGGAGGATCCACGGTACTCAATAGGAGATGTACCTCTTCCATCCAATGTTAGTGGGAAGTGCGCTTGGTGTCGCGGCAGGCCCAATGTACTCGATAGATGAGGAGTTCTCCAGAAGACGAGGTTTTGACAATGTAACCGGGGATGTTACATTATACTACCCCTAAAATAAAATCATAGTTAATTTGTGTCAGTTTTTTTTGTGTTTTCCTCATGATTGTGATGGATCACTTGATAACTTATGTATATGTATGGGAATATACCTATGTAAGGTTACTTGTTTATTTCATACTTTGTGGTTTATACTTGTTGTATTTTTTGAGACCTTGAGGGTCTCAAGGTCTCAATTGTGTATTGTTATAATCACCCATGCATGGGAAATGTCGACACCTTGTTGTGATGGTTTCAGATGATAGACAGCGCAGAAAAAGGCTCAGAGTACCAAGAATGGATGGTTCCCGGAGATGGAGAGTATGGCCTATCGATACATTGACGAGACAGATGGACGCGGAGTGCGGAGGAGGCGATATGTACCTACCATTCATGTAGGAACCTCAGAGGATGATCCTGTAGCTATCTTTTCGCCTTCTTTAGTAGTATTACATTTCAGTTTCACTTTTACTTTACAGTAGGGCTTGTATTCTGGTCCCTTTTTAAATATTGTACTCATGAGTTTACTATACAATTGACTTGCGTTCGTATCTTTCTATTTTTTTGGTTGTGTGTTTTTTTAGGTTATAAAGGATATGCCTTCACCGTTTTACAGAATACACCTTTGGTGCTAGTCTCCATCCCCTAGCCTATGGAATGCGGGCTTGGGGTAGTCACGGCACGGGCCCCTGGGGATGGGTCATGACAAATTCGTATAATAGGAGTCGGTTGTACCATAGAACATAGGACTTTGATCTTTTCTGTGAATCAATTGTGTTAAGTGTAGTGAGTGTGGTTCTTAGTTTAGGGAGTCTAGTGTTGGTGTGACGGTCAGTGTACCCATATACCAGGACCCTGATTTCTAATTTCCAACTCAGTGCATGAAAACAGTAATTGTGTGTGTGTTTTCAAAATTTTTCTTTATGTCATCTCACCAGGTCAGCTCAATAAGTATAAATTTTAATCATAGCGCACCTATTTCATTTTAGGATGCCTCCACCCAGACATCCAATTAGTGTTCCGATATTTGAACGCACATATATCCCACCGAGCGTTGAGGCTTCAGTGTAGGGCCCTCTTCCAGTGGAGGCACCAGTGGAGGCACCAGCGGTACCATTACATGTTGGGCCGTTGATGCCACTATCCATAGAATCCGGTAGTGAAGGCCACTTGAGCATGTTTCATGAGTTTCAGTACTAGAGGGAACCCATATTTAGGGGAGAGATAGACCCGCAGGTGGCTGAGGATTGGCTGGAGGCCGTGGTGAGAGTTTTCTGACTGGTAGGGACACTAGCCGATCTCATAGTGATTATTTCTTCCATCCTTCTATAGGAAGCAGCGGGAAGATGGTGGAGATTCATTCTCCAAGTTCACGATGAGGTAACTCTTCCCTAGGTAGACTTGGAGAGACTATTTCGAGCAGAGTTTTTTCTAGAGACTCTTCGCATAGAGCACATTCATGAGATACTTCATCTACAGTAGGGAATCATGATTGTGGCTTAGTACTCTGTGAGGTTCACTGAACTCCCACGTTACACCACCGATATTGTTCAGAACGCATTCTTCAGGGTTCAGACCTTCAAGAAGGGACTCAGGCGGGAGATTAGGGCTTCAGTAATCTCACTCAGCATCCCGACGTAGGCAGAGGTGTTACAGAGAGCCCCCCCAAGAGGATAGTTTGTTTCTGAGCAGTCTCCATCAGCGAGATGCACCACCAGTCGACAAATAGAAGATTCTTCTATTGCTGGCAGCAGACAGATGTCACAGAGGTCCTAGAGTACCATACCTACAGGTGGAAAACCACAACACTCATGATCGATTGTGTGGGGCACTTGAAGTGGAGACATTCAATCCAGGAACAGGTAGTGTTTTGCATTCGGCGGGCAGAGTTACATGGATCATGGCTATCCGACCCACCATTTTAATGATGAGAAGATAGTCAAAAGACCTCCTAGGTAGAGAAAAAGATTAGATCGAGGTTTTCTGTAGGGAGCAAGCAGATGTGGTAGAGGAGCTGGTCGTGCAGCCGGTGGTGGATGACGATTCAAGATATTGCCACCACCACCACTAGGAGGACCACCCTGACCGCAGGGAGCCGAAGGGCATGAGAGATCTCAGATTTTTGTAGCTGAGGCTTACGACCATGATCCTCCATATATTATTTGAGGTATGATCTGTGTCTAATACACCATAGTTACACAACTTAAAGGCATATGTTCATGATCATTCCTTTATTTCCACTTCCCTTGTTCGGAGCTCGGAGATTCTGATGGAGCCGTTGGTTCGAACCATATGGCTAGAAACTCATGAAAGAGTAGATTCGAGGATTATTCTCTGGTTCCGGTAGTGTGGGCTTATTATAGGATGTGAGAGCTTCAGCTGGGATCTCCTACTAGCGGCGTCGAAGCATTATGATTACATATTGGGTAGTGACTGGTTATTTACATGCCATGATCAGATAGACTGTATTAGGTGAAGAGTGCTGTGTGTCTGCACATATGGGACCATGATTACCTTCACCAGTGAGAAGGGAGACTTTCCAGCCCAACATGGACTTACTCGGATGAGAGTGCTGACGAACACTCATCAGTTGTCTAGCCATACCCTCAGTGCTACTGATGTGGAGAGTTTGAGCTATCCTGTAGTGGTGGACCTGTACATTTATGTTTCCCCTGATGATGTTTTGGGTCTACCTTCTTGTAGAGAGGTGAACATTTGCATTGACTTGTACCCCGGGATGGCAATGATATCTACACCAGAATATCAGATGGCTCCTGTGGAGCTTCGTGAGCTGTGGCTACAACTATGGGGAGCCTTAATTTTGTTTTCTAAGAAAGAGAATGTGATCTTGCGACATTTTGTCGACTATTAGCACCAGAACTAGATGACCGTGATGAACAAGTACCCACTATTGAGGATTGCAGACCTCTTTGTTCACCTGAAGTGATCACATTGGTTCTCGAAGATATACCTCAGATCAGGATATCACCATCTCAGAGTTCAAGATGAGGATGTGGATAAGATAACCTTCAAGTGTCGGTATAGAAACTACAAGTTCGTGGTTATTGCATTTGGTGTATCCATCGCTCCAGCAGTGTTCATGGGACTCATGAATAGGATCTTTCAGCCATACATTAATTGTTATTCCATAGTCTTCATCGACGAAATTATGATCTACTTGACTACTGAGGAGCAGCATGCCTATCATTTGCAGGTAGTACTGGACACGCTCTGAGAGCACCAGCTTTATCGTAAGATCTTGATGTGATAGTTCTGGATTTGAGAAGTTCACTTTCTAGGAAATTTCATATCTGAAGCTGGAGTTATAGTGGATTCAGAAAATATAGAGGTGGTACATTTTTAGGATCCACCCTAGAGTGTGATGGAGGTATATAGTTTCTTGGGTTTGGCTGGATACTACCGGAGGTTTGTTCCAGACTTCTCCAGAGTTAAAACACCACTATCAGCATTGACTAAGAAGGGGAAACCTTTTTCGTGGTCAGAGAGATGCAAGAAGAGCTTTCAGGAGCTGAGGTATAGGCTGACTAGTTCCCCAATCTTGAGGCCTCCAGTGGGGGGCGTAGGGTACGTATTTTACTACGAAAAAATCAGGGAACAGGCTCAGATGTGTCTTGATGCAGGAGCGAGCAGTGACTGTATATAGTTCTCGAAAGCTGAGACAGCATGAGTAGAACTAATCTACTCATGGCCTAGAGTTAGAAGCAGTGGTCTTCTCCTTGAAGATATGGAGACACTATCTGATGGGAGAGCACATTACATTGTACTCTGATCACAAGAGTCTCATGTATATCTTCTTCCAGAAGGACCTAAACCTAAGACAAAAACGTTGGCTTCAGTTCCTCTAATAATATGACTTCGAGATAGTCTATACTCCTAGGAAGGGGAAAGTTTTTGAAAATGCACTCAGTGGGAGTTCTGGAATACAGCTCCTAGGCGAGGCGACGAAGAAGCTGGCCACTTTACAGTTATACCTTGAGGATAGAGACAAAGCAACCTTTTTGCAGTCTCTTAAAGTCACTCCCCACTTATTCAGCGAGTCTGGGAGGCACAGTGTGAGGATGCTGACTGCGAGATAGGACATGCTCAGATATCCACAGGACATGCACCTGATGGATTTTATGAAGGTGGGGAGCACGTCATCCTTTTTAGAAGACGTACCATGGTACCAGTGTCAATTCAGGAGAATGTATTGAGTGATATCCACACATCCTCTCTAGAGGTACATCCAAGAGTGGTGAAGATGTACCAGGACCTCTGACGATTTCACTAGTGGCCGGGAATAAAGAATACAGTTGCAGAGTTTGTCTCTCGATGCCTCACTTGTGAGCAAGTGCAGATGGAGAATCAAGTACCAGTAGGCTTGGATCAGCCTTTATAGGTCCCCGAGTAGAAGAGGGAATAGATATCCATGGACTTTGTGATTGGTCATCCACATAAATATAGGGGGCATGACTCTAACTGGGTGATCATCGATTGACTCACCATGTCAGCCCACTTCCTAACGATCATAGAGAATAGTTTAGTAGAGATCTTGGGACACCTCTATGTGCAGGAGATTGTGTGTATACATGGAGTACCCACGATTATTGTCTCTGATCATGATAAATGTTTTTCTTCCTAGATATAGAAGTGCTTGCAGAAGGATTTAGGGACGCAGCTTCATTTGAGTACTGCCTTCCATCCTCTGACTGATCTCCAGACTGAGCGGTCCATTTAGACCCTCGAGGATATGCTCTAGGCTCATGTCATTGACATGGTCACAGTTGGGAGGATCACATTCCTTTGGTGGAGTTTTCATACAACAATAGCAATCACTCCACCACAGGGATGGAGCCTTTTGAGGCATTGTACGGGTGACCTTGCATGTCCCCTTTGTGAGGGACTGACCAAGGGGTGTCAGCACTAGTGGGAAAATAGATGGTACGAGCTACCACAAAGAAGGATCAAATCATACAGGAGAGGATGAAGACTGAAAGGAGCATAATGATGTCATATGTAGACGGGAGATGGAGATTTATGGTGTTCAAGTATGGCAACCACGTCTTACTAAGAGTCTCACCTCGACAAGGTTTGCGGAGATTTGGCCAAGGTGGCAAGATATCTCCATGGTTCATTGGACCCTTTCAGGTCCTCAGAAGAGTTCACAAGGTGGCATACTATTTAGATATTCCAACTCATTTGCACCGGGTGCATGACGTCTTCCACGTATCCCAGCTGAGGAGATACGTAATGACCATTCTCACATCATTGATCATGGCGAGCTGGACGTCAACAATGGGGTGACTTTTACGGAGGTTCATGGAGAGATTCAGGATTGACAAGAGCGGGTCCTTCATAGATGGTCAATACCTCTAGTGTGTCTTCCCTGGTAACACGGGAACCTCCAAGAGAGCACATGGGAGCTGGAGGCTTAGATGCGTGCTTAGTACACCCACTTGTTCCCTTAGTTTGAGTTATGTCTTATGGAGACCTAAACCCTGAGGTGGGAAGAATATAAAGACCCAAAATTTCCATGTATTTTTTTTAAATAAACGGGAATTTTATGAGCCTTAAAAAATTTATGGCACTTGATTCTGAGTCCCGGAGTGCTCGAAATAAATTTCTGAACTATTTTTCTAGTACGTTTAGTGAATGTAAGAGCAGGTTTTTGTAAATTTATAACCAGTGGTCGGGATTGATATCTGAGGGCATCGTTGAAATATCATCACCGATTTTTGATTAAGGATACTTTCACCTCAATGGTAGTTGGTCGAGGGTGAATGTTAGTTTTTGGGTCGTTCATGTAAGAATAAAATAAAAATAAAATTGTGCAATCATGTTATATTTATTTGAAACACCCAAGTTGGTGAAGGGATGTGGGGTCCACCAGAACTAAACCTTCATGTAGAAGTTGGTATGTGGTACTGCCAAACCTAAACCTCTCATGACAGGTTATTGTGGTGGGGAACAGTTGAGCCTAACCTCCCATTAGAGGTTATGGTGGTGGGGACCACCCGAGATTAAACAACCTTTTTAATTGGGAGAAAAACCTCTACTACCTCATTAATGTAGAGAAGCCTCTTAAGATTCCTCCACATTAATTGTGCCAACACACATACCTTTAATTATGCCAACTTAGTTAATTGGCTTGACCCCATTTTAAATTAAGTAATAGTGTAGTTGGAATTTAGGAAGGTTACTAATAAATGAACTGTCATAAATTCCATGATCATTACCTATCATCCCCCCTCTCATATATATATATAGATCTTGGGAATAGGATTTCGGGAAGCTTCACCAAGTGACGAAGCGTTGGTTAAGTGACGTGACGCCCAACCCTTGGAGGATTACGCTCTCCAACGAAGAACGATTCCTCCTCGAAGAACATCTCCTATACTTACAATGCTAACAATGAATGTATTTGACTGCGATGAATCGACACACGAGCCTGGGGATGGTGGTGTGTTGCGGATGAGACTAACGTCGACGAATTCCCCTTCTTCCTCGCACCAACACCAACAATGGTCAATGTAGTGGGTTTATTTGCATAACTGTTTCCTTGTTTTCTTTTAAGTTTTGGGAAAGAATCGCTGCATAGGTCATAAATTTTGATGTTCATTGTTTTTATTTCTTGTTGATCCAAATGCTACCACTCTAAAATTGGAGGGTGTGGGCCAAACTAACATGGCCCGACCCCCCACCACTATTTTTCTTTGTGGTGTTCTTAAAAGTGAAGGAAGGTGACGAAGGTGACGAAGGAAACAACACTGCCGCTTGTGACCAATGTGACCCACGCCGCCCCCACGACGCTCTAGAAAAAATGGCTCAACAAGACTCACACCCACCGGCCGAGCCACCCCGGACGCACCACCTTCCGGTCGTGCCTCTTGCCGGCTGAGCCCCCTACCGGCCGCACCGCCAGCCGGACGCGCCATCCTCCTGTCGAGCCCCCCGGCTGTGCCACCTACCAACCATGCCAACCTGGCCGTGTCGTCTGCCGGCTGAGCTGCCCTAGCCCACGCTGCTCACTGACATCTCGAAATGGCCCATGCCCCTCGCGGTGCCCCAGCCGATCCAATATACACCCTCGTGGCACCCCCACGGCCGAGCCATGCCGTGGCACACGCGGGCTCTACATCTCCTCATGGCCATATAGACCTCCGAGCGAATAGGGCCGCATTATGGGTCGGGTCGACATGAACCGGGTCAACCCATGCGAGGTCGGTTCGGGTCGGTCCGACCGGGTCGGACCAGAACTGGGCCTAATATGACTCGTATTCTTCTTTTGGCCATAACTTTGGCACCAGAAGTTTGTTTGATGAACCGTTAGAGAAATTGGGAACCTTGGGGCGAGAAAGTCCCTTTGAGTGATATTCCACTGAGTTTTGGATTGAGATGGGAAACAGTCAGGTCAGATCGAGCACGAATCCAACCAGGCCCCCGAGATTAAAAGGCTAATAACTCACAAACCAAGAGTCCGTTTAACACAACGTCTATTGAGTTGAGACCCTATGACATTGAAGACCCTTGAAAAAAATCTTCATGAGACTTCGTGACAGTTGGAGTATCGACCGGTAGCTCGTGGAGCGGATCCTCCCATAGACGAGCGAGCGTAGTGCGAAAACCTAGTAGCTAGCTGAGACTTGACGACTGTTGACTGTTTTGACTCGGAATGACACTACTAGCCTAGTGGTGAGTGCCTTGGTGTCACGAAAGACACACAATAGAGAGCAGCATGGTGTCACGGCAGACCCACGATACTCAGCAGGAGAATTAACTCAACAGGATACGTGGGGGAGCACACATGGTGAGGAGGCAGACCCATGTTGGGGAGCACGCTTGGTGACACGGTAGACCAATGGTACTCGACCGGAGGAGTACATCAGCAGTCCAAGGTTTGTGGGAAACGTTCTTGGTTTCACGGCAGGCCTAGTGAACTCGATAGAGGAGGAGTTCCTCAGCAGCCGAGGTTTCGACAATGTGACTGGGGATGTTACTTGACACTACCCCTAGTATAAAATCATAGTTTATCTGAGTCAGTTTTTCTATGTTTTCCTCATGACTTTGATCGACCACTTGATAACTTAGGTATATGTATGGGCATATAACATAGTAATTTTATCTTTTTATTTCATATTGGTTTATCCTTTTCGGATTTTGTGAGACCTTGAGGGTCTGAGGTCCCAACTGCGTATTATTATATTCACCCCTGCCCGAGCTATGCCCGTACCTTGTTGTGTTGGTTGTAAATGACAAACAACACTGGATGAGGCTGAGAGTACCAGGACTCGATGGTTTCCAGAGGTGGACCATACAGTGTGTTGGTACGTGGAGGATACGGACAGACGCAAAGTGCTGAGGAGGTGATATATACCTACTAATTAGGTAGGAACCTCATAGGATTATCAAGTAGCTTTTTTTCTCTTTCATCTGTTGTATTTCATTTCAGGTGTACTTCTACATTCTAGTTGGGATTCTATTCTGGGCCCTTTTTACTTAATGTACTCATTAGTTTACTATACAGTTTACTTGCGTTCGTATCTTGTTGTGTATTTAGATGCGTGTGTTTACAAGTCACAAAGGTAATGCCTTCCCAGTTTTAGGGAATAAAACTTTGGTGCTAGTCACCTTATCCTAGCCTATGGAAGGCTGGCATGGGGTAGTCACAGCACAGACCCCAAGGGACAGGTCATGAAATCTAAAAATGTAAATTTAATTCATTCCATTTATCTTTAGTTAACATCAAATAAAAATAGATATTATTGGTTATCCAATATTCATAAATCCTCATATCATGTGATATTAAATTAATATCTGAAACCACATCCACTTTTTTAGAAAAATCATTATATAAATTATTAAACTTATAACACTTTTTAAAGATGAAAATAAAAAACATTCCAAATATGGCCCCGAAATTTCCAGAAATCAATATAACATTGATCCCCCATATATCAAAAAATATATCCATTTTGTTAGAAACCAAACATATAAATACCTTCATCACACACTCTCTTGAAACATGGTAATAACCAAAAGTACCTTATATCCATTTTGAAAACATAAATTTTTTCTTAATGAAATGATTATTAGATACATTCCATAAATCATAAACTGTTGTAAACATCATAATCAATATCGTAAACCACTTTTTCAACAAATCCATTGTCAGTTCTAGGGTCATAAATACATTCAAATTTTCTTCATCCCTATTTTAATCTCTTTATACATGATATATATAATTTTCTCATACTAAGGAACAAGTTAGGGGTTAACATACATTAATTTAATTGTTCTATTAGACAAATTTTATTATTAATCATTATAATTAATCATATTATTGATAAAAATAGAAGAAAAAATTATACAAACAATCCTTATATAAAATGTGATTCATATAACTTTACCCTTGACCTGATACTTCGATCGTTTATCTATTTCCTTAAGACATTATGTAATATTAATTATCATGTTACCTAATAATACATTACAAAAATATGAAATATGAATATTATCTACTAAATTTATTCATGACCATACAAAATACTATTTGAAAAAAATGTAACTTTCCTATTTTTCTTGTTATCTCTTCATCCTCATAATGAAGACCATTACCCTTAAAAACATTCATATTTTCTTCATTAGATTTCCCCCATGAATGATATTTTCATAAATATCATACATTCAAGAATTAATGAATTCAATGGTCGATGATACAGTAAGGATGCTATTATTCTCATCCATATAAGAAATTAATCTTTTTATTATACATTTTCACAAACTTGTTTGTTTAAATATATTCAAAATGTATACATGTCCTCCTAAAACATCCTCTATTAGTATCTAGATATATTTTTAATTTCATGGATACCACTCTAAAAATAATATAACAGGATTGAATGACATTTTTATAAACATTATCTCATCCTTAGACTTTTCCATAGAGACATACATAGACATATCAATAGAAATATCCCTAGATATCTCACTAATGATTTCTTATCCAAGTTTCCAAAATGTTTAATAAACCATTTCATTGATTCCAAATATAGGGAAAATGTTGGAATACACATCTATTATACACCAATTAAGATTAATATTAAACACATTGATAAATTATGTTCCCTAGGACCACAATAGCTTACTTTCTTGGGAATCATTGAACACAATACTCTAAATTGGTGATTAATCTTCTAAAAATTCCTTAAATACATTCCCAGTTATTAGTCCTACATAAATCCTTTCTTCATAAAATAAGGAACTGAAACATAAGGAAGGGTGAGCATAGATAGTCCATTATACTAATAAAGTGGATATATAAGATTAACCTGGACCTATGGGAATAATAAAATGACAATACAATTATAATATCATAAACAATATATAAATGATAATAATCATAAGTAATGGTAGAAATATTGCAAATTCCCAAGACATGAATCATAACAAAATCATAAACTATGTTCTCTAAGAGTGTAAAATAGGAAAAAACATAGAATTGTGGCATTCACATAAGAATAGAAAATATTATCCCAAGGATTCATACTATGTCCTTCATAACATGTCAGGTACGGGATAATCACTCATATACCTACTTCAGGCATGTGATACATCCATATACCCTATTTTTTGGGATTGGGCCAAGACCAGTGTACCTTATTGTTTTCGAGCAGCAGATATATCTTATATAAAATTTGATATCATATAAAATATATCATTACATAATTAATAAGGTAGGTATATCAGTCCTACTTATGAAAAAATGAAATCATATATATGTATTCCACAAGATAACTAAATATTTCTCATATAAATACCAATAAAAAGTGATGGGTTATATAAATATTATATCAGAACCAATTAAATAAAATTACAATCAGAAAAATTTCATCATATCATAACCTATGAAAAATATTCTGGATTCATAATAATTTCATAATATATTAACTAATGAAAAGAATATAGTTTCAAAATTATTTTATCAAGGTATAACTCATTGAAGATACATCGATCTCGTAAAAAAGTTTCTTGTTAAAAAAATACCCTAAAAAGAAATAACAATAATAATTTCCTTGGATAATATCCCTTGAAAGTCAAAAACTCTATAAAGTAATTTCTTCTTAGATGTAGATGGGTTTTTAATCCTCACATGGAACATTTCCTATAGAAATTAATCATTCTTCAAAAATCACTTTTTATAAAATATGAATCTTTTTCAAAATATTCTTCATTGAAAACCACATTGAAAAACATATAAAAAAGCATCAATAATAAAATTAAAACCATATCATAATCATAAAAAAATGAAATCATTTCTATTGAAAATAATCACAAGATATCATTTGAAAACAATTTGATAACATTTTTAGAATACATTGTTTCATGAGAATATAATTGTTTTAATTATGTTAGAAATAAAGCCTAATTTTATTAAAATCCATTTTTATATGTATATTAAGTACAGAATAGTGTAAAACTGGTAACATTACTTGAATATATAGTAAATAAATAGAGGCTAAAAAATTTCATGATAATTCTTGAGATATGGTACATATGATATCAACAATTGAAGAATGATCATAAATAATCTCATTAAATGATAAGATTATAACAATAAACTCTTACCTCATTGGTAACATTAAATCACAATCTAAAATAACGTTAATTAATTATATAAATTATCACTTTTAATATATTAAAATAAATTTAATTAATTATATAACATGACATAAGTAATTATATACAACACACACAAAAAAATTGGTGAATGTGGCATACGTCTCGTGGAAATAAAAGTGATACTTGAAATCCCCTTATAACATGAGTAACATTTTAATTATGATACCCATGAAATATTGACATAAATTGATAATTATAAAATGCTAAAATAATGTAAACTCATGATATAAAAATTCTTTTTCCAGTATATACTCCACATCACATAAACAAGTGGTAAATACATTATGTATCTCGCAAATATAAAAATTGTGATGAAATTCCCTTGCTTTATATTTTGTTTGTCGTCATACTTTTCCAAACCTCCAATAAAATAAATATAGGTGTCCTATAAATATATTAAAAAAATCATATATATAATACCGTATGTGATTTACTTATGACATTATATAACCCATTTATTAACTATTTCATATATTTTTATGGTTCGGGTAATAAGCACGTTGTTTTTCATACATATGTGGACATGCCATTCTTATTCCACTTACTTAGATAATTATTCATTTATAAATGTAATGTAAAATATTATATTAAATTCATATATATTTTTTGTATATTTATTTATAATAATCTATAAATGATAAAAATATGAAATGAAATACATAGTTCAAGGAGATGGTAGGACGTATATACACATGAACTATGATTCCATTTTCTTATCATATTGAAATAATTAAAAAAAATTATATATATTTATTATCATTAATATAAAATTATTAAGTTAGAAAGTGATGATATATTTTATTAAACTATTTGTAACACATTCAATGTAAAATGTGAATTAATCAAATCACATTGAGAAGGTGGTAGTCCACACATCCACAAACGATGTCATCTTATATCAACAAAAGTAAAATAATGATGCTATGTGTTATATAATAATTAAATAATAATAAAAAAATAAAAATATCATTTATATATCATATTAATTTTTTTAGTATTCCTACCCTTGATATATTGTAATGGACCAATGAATAACATTTTCTCATGAGGTAGTAGTCTGCCGTACACAGAAACAGTGATCTCATATCCCATTTAATAGAAATTTTCATAAGTTTATGATTAACCAATAACATAAAAAAATTAGTATATTTAGGATAATTATTTTATTATACAATAATAGAATAAAATAATTTAATTTTTATAGGAAGAAATAAAAAAATTATCATTGATGAATGTCCCCTCTTCTTCAGGTAACTCCTTTTGGTTTTCACCAAAGGACTTCCTTGGTTTTATTTCATCCAAAAGTGATTGTTGAAGGATCATTGGAGGTATATTGTGGGATTAAATATATGGTTTTTTGATGACCCGATTGTATTTTTAAGTGCGGAAAAATGAGTGTGGTAGTGACCTTTTGTTGTGGAGGAGGATTGACATTCTTGTAATTACAAAAAAGATAAAAAAATATTGGGATGAATTCAATACATAATGCTCAAAAACTACTGAAAATTATTTTATAAAAGTGTTTTTATGGTCTAAATATTTCCATCTAATGGGGTTCGGACAGATTTATATGTTATTTGGATCCTTACTATAATGTTGACTCCGTTGGTAGACCTATTTTTCTCCTAATAACTGTAATTAATTAAAATTGTTTCATTAATATTATTGGTAAATAATTTAACTGAACATAAAAAAAATTATTAATTGTTATTATAAAATATATTTTTTAAATTTTTTCATATTGATATCACAAAAGTGGTAGAAACAAAATTAAAATTAATCCCACATATAAGATTAAACAACATGTTTTAAAGTGAGAATGTTCAAATGTTGAGATGTTTTTATATCCAATTTCAATGTGAAATTGATTAAAATTTCTTATATTGGATAAATATATTAATAATAGTTCTAAATATACTTTATAAAATACATTATATATCATTATATGTAAATTTTTTGAAATATTATTTTATAATTATATTTCAATATTTTTCTATATTGATTATAAAATGAATCTTCTAAAAAAATATGAAAAATTTACCCTATGATAATTTTGAAGATACTATATCGGAAGTAAATTTCATTTTTTCAGATATAATTTATTATTTTTTAAAAACATTGTTTGAAAACAAGTGAGTCATTAAAATGTGGTAAAACTGTCGTTTAGATGAATACATCTTTCTTTCAAAAAATTTGATTTATTCAAATATATTATATAAAAAACAAATATGATAAATGTTAAATATATTATTGACTATATACTATAAAATTTATATTAAAATAATTTTTCAAATTTTTTTTGATTAATTTATTTTGTTAAAACATGTTTGTTAATTAATAAATTATTTTTCCAAAAAAATAATTTCATATTTTTCAAATAGTTCTTACTCTAATATATATTTAATCTGTAAGAAATTGATTCATTTTACATAAATGTGTAATCCATATGTTCATGATATAGTTAACATTATTTTGAACATCCATTCCAATGGCTTGGTTATAACAATACTAATATTAATAGTATATTTTATTTTAGTAAATCATGGAGTTGCATGTAACACGATCTGTCGAAGAAACTCAGTATTGTGGGTAACAAAAACAAAACACAGTTTTTTGTAGACAAAAATAAAATATATTTATTTTGTTTATTGTATAATTACATGATTTTTTCATATAAATGAAATATAAATTACTGTAGCATATAATGAAATCCTGTAAGGAAAATGAATTTTTTTATGAATGATTGATTCAAAAAACCCAGTGTGTTAAATGTCACATATAAGTTATTACTTATGAGTTCATATATTCATTTTTAATATTGTTATTAGGTTATGTATTATCAGTACTATGTTTCCACTATTTTAGATAATGTAATACAATTTTAGGAACCATATAAATAATGAATTTGGTTGGAAATGTGATTATTTCACAAATGACATGCCTACCACAATTATAGGAGTCAATGAAATCAAGGAATATCTCATTTAAATGATTCATATATTATAAAATAACTTTATTTAAATATAATAACCACATCCCATTAAATATATAATATTTTAGTTGATACTATTATGTGATAAAGGCCTCTGAATTTTAGTAGATCATTAAACCCATTAATTATGTATTGATAGATTAATTCTATAGAGAATATGCATTATTTATTCAAATGTTCTGAAAAAAGAAGGCCATACTACTATTTAATCTCATAGAGGGAGATTATTTTCAGTGTTTTAATCTGATCAATAGAAAAAATACAACAAAATATTCCAAGGATACTATTTGGGATGAATTTAAGAAATATAGTTCTTATATATTTTCCTTGCACTGTCCATTTCAAAATATAGAGGGAATTGTTGTCCTTAACTTTACGAAGGGTGAATCCATGGGTTTAATAAGGAAAAAATAATTGTGATATCATTATACTTCTCTAAAATTTTCATTGAATCATAATGCAATGTTGACTACTTCTTTAGTGGAATAACCCCTTGCATATGAATAGATTTATCAATTAGAAACATTGAAGGCTATGTGTAATATTTTTGATATTCTATAATAGTAGAAATAAATATTGGTGAATCATAAGGGACTCATAAAAATGAAGATACGAAATAGATAATAGATCTCAATTAGGATATATAAATATAATAATTATAAGGTTTAAATCTTGTCCAACAATCCACCTTCCAAATATTGTTGGAATAAGATTCCCAGATATTACCAAAAAGGTACAAGGATATGATTCATGTTTGAAAAATAAATAAATCATGTTAATAAATTGTGAAGGGAAGGGATGGATCCTAGGGTCGTGAAAGAATTAAAAAAAGGTTTTTATCTTTCCATAGTACATGACTTAATGTTTCAAAAGAAAATACCATGAAAACTATGTAAAATAATTTCCTATATAAAGTTTATATGTAATAACCAATGACAACAACCTCTAAGGCCTAGATTTTATGGAAGTATATTTTGCATCAAAACCACTGATGTGGATCAAGAAAATTATTTGGGGACATTAAATCAACTTATTCATTCATGAAAAGTAATTTTTAATTATGGTTCTATGCATTTTTTCATATCACATAATTTTGGATAAACTTTGAATAAACCACCGCAAAACAAGAAGTTTATTTTTATGTGATAAAAATTTAGAGAAGTAATTACATTCCAAGACTATAAATCCTCCTCATCTAATACATATGGGATGAGTTTCCCAATGATTCTTGGGATACTCCCATTTTCCTAGTTCAATATAATTCAGGTTAAAAATTCTGGTATAGAGACAACATAAATTTCTAGGATAATGAAGTCACATTATGTATCTGGAATCAACCAACAATCCTATAAATTTTTAAGTAGGAGTATGAGTGTCCTTTTAATACACCATATCAATAATAAATATTATTTCCCTATTTGAAATATTATATGGATTAGATGTTTGAGACCAAGTAAAGTATCATCCCTGATGAGATTCCCATTTTAAGGGATCAAATTAATGTGTCATTTGAAGAAATTATATGTCTTCCTCCTATCAGATAGATTTACTCATAAAAAAAACAAAAACTTATATGCAGTAAAATTACCTTGACTCTATATAGAATATCAGATATTGAACATGAAGAGATGAATAATAATATACTCAAGAATATTGATAAATAATTTATACACCCATGTATGTCCCCATTATGTATGTATGTCCATTTCATCAAGAAAATGGTTGGAATAAATCATCTCTAAATTAGTTTTCTTGAACGCAAAAATATCATGACAATGCCTATGTATCCCCAACCATAGATTAATGAGTTTTTCGATCAGCTATGAAGATACCAATACTTCTCTAAGGCTGATCTTTTTTGCGGATATTATGATGTAATGCTGATGATGATTGATATTCATCATAATATAGTTCATAAAATATAATTATCTTATGGGTACACACTAATCAAATTTATACTCCCATATTCTCTAGCAATATTCATTTATTTTAGGATTATATAATTCCAGTATTACCTCGATGATTTTATTTTAGTTTTTTTAGATGATACAATCATATACTCTAAATTATAGGAGGATCAAAAAAAGTGATTTAATTCTAATAAAATGACATTGAAAAAAAATACTTTATGTGATGTACAAAAAATGTGTGTTTTGGATGGAGAAATTATCATTAATTGGGTATGTTATTACAAAAAAAGAAATATATTTATGTAAACTTAATGTATAATGGGGGAAGAGGAATAATTCAGAAAAAAATTATCAATGATCCTTAATTTATTCAGATTATCAATGTTATATCATTGATTTTTTAGGAAATTATCATGATGGTTAATTTCTATATATTAGATAACTTGAAATGTTAAAATTTATTTCTCGAAAGATGAATGTTTATAGATTGGTAAATTGTAAAAGAATAAAATAATTACATGAATTGTAAACATGCAACTCACAAGTTTTTATTGATATGTTATCTATAATGAAGAAACCAAGAATGTTGTGGGTATTGTACTCCTGAAAAATGATAATGTGATTTCCTAGGCCTCCATCCAATTAATGATCAATGAGTAGAACTACCTGATGCATCATCTATATTTGGATGTATTAATATTAAAAATAATGTTTGGTCACTATTATCTCTTATATGAGAAGTGTTAAAAATATATGGATCATAATATCCTCTAGTATATATTCACGTAGAATGATATCAATATAAACGAATGAAGGTGGATTGAGCCGATCATGGATTGTGACTATTCAATCCAATTCCATCCTAGGAAATATATTAAAGTGGTAGATACTATGTGAAAAAATTATAATGTGACCATATATATGATAGGGATTTAGAGGGATCCAATGTTATTGGACATGTCAAGTATATACATTTGAATTATAAATGGAACATATTACGAATGTAAAAAATAACATCCCATGAATATAATCTTGATATATTAGGGATCCCCAAAAGAATATATGGAGTTATAAGGATAGTTGAGGACTATTTTATAATCAATATTATATTATGATAGAGTTATAAGTTTTTTATCACTAATATTAATACCACTAAAACTATAATGTAAAAGGGAAATTCTAAATAAGAAACATAGCTCCCCATTCTTTATTCATAGAATGATTAATAAGATGTATAAAGATCTGAGGAGAATAAATGGAGAAGGGGATTTCAAAATTTGTATCTCGATGATTTTTATTCCTACTTTCCACGGATTAATGACATTTGTGTAAGGGTTTTTTTGCAACCATTTCCCATAAGAGTGTGGAAATGGGGAAATATAACCTTGGTTTTTTATATGACAGAACATTACATTTTGAGCCTATAACTCTATTGGGGTGGAAGTGGATCACCCAAAAAAATTTACTCACTTCATTTAGATTTAGATATATTTCCATTTTTCCAAAATATATATGATATAAGAATAAAAGTGGTATGAATTCTTGATATAATACTCCCCATGGTATCTTATCAATAGAAGAATATGAACTTGTTGTTTTAGAGAATCCTTCAATATAAATAATATTTTGAGATGGGTTTCATCGTTAATTATGATCCTCAAATGGATGGAATTTTGGAGAGAACCATTAAATATCTAAAGGATATCATGAGATTATGTTTAATAAATTTCCAATTATATATGGATCAAAATGATCCCAAATTATATTTTTCTCTTAAATAAGATTTACATTATACCAATCAAATTGATGATTATTAGGATCTTTATGGAAAGCGGTTCCAGGACACAACATGTTGTGATGATTTTGGATTAATGAAGCTAATATGACCATATATTGAAAAAGAAATGAATGAAATGGGTCCAACCATTCCAAAAAAATTGAAATTTTCTTGATGATGGAAAAAATCACTTTGGATAATCATCAATGAGACCTAGAGTTTGAGGTTAGAGATAAGTTTTTTTATATGACCGTGTAATAAATTTATGAGGTGTGTAATGATGGGAAAAATAATCATAGATATATTATTCCCTATTAAATTCTTTATCAAATTAGAGAATTGAATAATATACCTGGTATCCCACATAATGTATCTCAAGAGCTTGATGGGTTTCAAGTGTCCCACATATAAAAATACATAATAGACCACTCATATGTAAAAAAATAAAGAGGTCATTCCATTGGGAAATGATCATTCATGCAAGGAGAAATTAGTAACAATCATTGATCATAGATAAACAGTTCTATGAAATAAGATGACATGCATAATCAATGTATTGTGGTGGATTCACATTTTTTGGGAGGAAACATAGGGAATGATATCTTATGAAAAAAAAGTACTCTCATCTAATTAGGTGTGTGAAATACAATTTTAAGGGTTAATTACAAAAGGGTTGAGAGTGTTGTGGCCCAATCATTTTCTTAACATTAAATTTTCTTTGGAATGAATGTATGATAATTTAGGTAATGTTATTGTAAATAACATTTTTGGTAAATTTTATTATTATTTTTATCTATTTTAACACGTTCTAATTATATAACTATTGGTAATCATGACCATTAAGCTCCACGGCCATTGGTAATAAAACCATTAGACACTAACTGTTTTGATTATCATATAATAAGGGTTATAATAAAATCTAATAGCTATACGTGGTGGAATCAATATCCTAAACCAATAGGATCATACCATATGAGGTTTCCATATCAGATATTTTAAGGGATGTGGGATTATTGGGATTCACCTATAAAAATCCAAATATTAGATTCAACAACCTAAAATCATGTGAAACCATTATTTGAAGATGCTTAGGATTATAAATATCACTACAAAAACAATGAATTGAAAACCATCCCAAGAATTTTTACAATTTCACACCATACAGTTATGGAATATGTTTTAATGATTATTGGTTGTGTATCTGAACCATAATAGTATTTAAAAATCCTATAAAAAATAAATAGTGGATTTTTTGATATCATATCTTTCTTATCAAGCATATATATTAACAAAATACCCTAGGATCGAGGATGGAAATGATATAATGTTTTCTTAAACATATAATCTAAAATAATATTTATTGAATGACATATATCGTTAGTTTTATTGAAATATATTTTTATAATAAATTATTGAATTTCAAATAAATAGTTATTTTCACATAAAAATTATAAAAATTAGAATTTTATCACTTATAAATATCAAAATGATTTTATAAAATTATATGTTGTTTTTATTAAGTAATTAATTTCAATAATGTTATAAATTATTTTCTGTATAATAAGTAAATAAAAAGTAATAACCAGTAATTATATGATCTTTAGAATTTCATTTAGAAAATAAATTTTGTTTTTTAATAGAACTTATTGAAGTTCGGCCATAATTAGTTTTTCGTAATTTTATGAGACAGTTGAATTTTTGTGTAAATATTATATACATTATAAATATATAGTATCTATTTTCAAATAATAATAACCCCACAAATATTTAATAAACATTACAATAAGCCTCCTTGAAAAAAATTATTTTTATCATTAGAATTATTTATTTCAATGTTGTAATATTGTATTTCCAAAACTATAAAGAACCATCAAAATCCAAAAGGATATTTAATGATTTCCATAAAAATCTTTTTTATCATGTCTAACTTCCTTATCATCAAAGATATTTTTTATACAATTTCACTGAATAAACTATTTATAATAAATAAATTAAATTATATTTAGAAAAAAACCCATTGGATAACACCATAGTATAGAAAATGGATATTAATATTTTATAACTCATATTATGAAACATACATTTAAAAATTAATAAAGAAACCACCTTTATTTTTTATGAAATAATGAATCATTTTCCCATTAATATCCACTCTACTCAAATTTACCATGATGTTCATTTCTCTATCACTCTTTAATTACCTCTTACTTTTATTACAAACTCTTAAGGACATCTTCCCATAACTTTATGATTCCTCAACTCATGATATGGTTTATCTCGCTTATTTTTTCATTTCAATAAATTATTATTTTTAAATATTGGTCAGGTTCTCATGTGATTATTAAAATTTATTTATTTTCTTCATGATGAATAAAAAATTATAATCCATAGTTCACTATAATTAATCCCTTCCATGATCATTTATGTCCACCTATTATGCTACATAAGTCATTCATTGATTTTCTATAACCAACATTTATGTTTTGAATACCCATCCATGTTTCCATTCAATGGTATTCACCTTGATGTTAATATCCTTCAATGAATAACAAATTAAACAAAATTCAAACAATATATGATTTTAAAGAAATTTAGTCATTTTAAATGTAAAATATTGAAATGAATAGTTTATATCCACATCCATACCCCAAATTATCATAACATGTGAAAGCCTTAGTTGATTAGGATAATACATGACATGTCGTGTTATGGGAAACATTTATAATTCAATCCTATTATATCCTCAGTTATATTTCAAATCCTCTACAATTCATAAAAATGTTGATTCAATAAAAAATACAATTCATTAAATATAATCACATATATTATGATTAGAACAAGAATATCCCCAAACACTAAGTTAACATTTCAACAGTAGTTACATTTTATGGAAACCATATAAAACAATAATTATATCGATGATGATAATTATAATAATGAGAAAACTCTATTCTCAAACCAGACATTTACAAACTCAAACCAGCAGATTTATTATAATTAATTAATTTAAATATTCAATGAAAAACATTTGTTAAATTATATTAAAACTATGAACACTTTATATCATTAAATAATTTCATTATAATCACTTTCTCATAAATTATTGAATATATAAACATAAAATAATGTGTAGATTTTAAAACTATAAATCATTTCCTCAAATTCTACCAATTTCGTAACCTCAAATATGAACTTAAAAAAAATGATATTGATTAATGTTCATAGAATGATATAAAAAGTCATAATTCCTTTTACAAATGATATGTTACTCTGGAAAAATATTTATCATTAGAACCTATATCTCCTAAACTATATTTTTTTGAAAAAAACATTGATTTATAAAATATAATTTATATAATTTTCACAAGATTATGATGCAGATTATTAATATAATTGAAACCTTATTATTATAGTAAATTCTAGTGATATATTTAGTGTTATTTGACTGCTAAAATTTTCTAAAATAAAATTGAAAAATAAAATGAAGATTATAAGTGTAAATTAATGAAATTTATCTATCAAAATATGTCATATCTGATTCATCGACACCATCTATAGAAGTTATAACTATGAATGAAACCAAATTAGTATCAGACTAAATAGAATCAAGAAAGTTCTCACGGTATGTGAGGAATTTAACCTGGTGTCATAGATGGAGAATGAGTAACATGTGATGTGGAGTGGTTACTATCACTAATCCAAATCGTTCATTCAATACCTAAAAAAATTCCTTCAATTTTTTAATATATAAAATGGTCCTTGATTTTTTTAATATCAAAAAAAAATATTATTAAAATTATTAATATAGTAATAAAAGGTAAAACAAATTATTCTTGGTTCATCATGATTCTATCATCTTCCATTATTAACACTTTTTCTAATCCTTCAATTCATTCTTCTTCTTCATAACTCACCCTCAAAAGATTGAAATTTCCAATATCATTAAGTACCAAAAATTAAGTCTATTATTGATGATAGGTTTCATTATAAAAAATTTATTCACCTTAATCACTTATATCATACATTACCCTTGGGTTAATGTAGGAAATTATATTACACCCATAATCCAATACATAATCTCTATAATGTATTATTTGTTCCTAGGAATCCATTATATATGGATCATTTTCAATCTTCTCACATGTGTCGAGAAACTGAGATAAATTTACATAAGTAAATTTTAATGAATCATTCTTTATAACCCTGTTATCATTAACCGAGTTACATTTAAATAATGTAACATAAAATTTAACATTGTAATTTACACTTAAATATCAACTAAAATTTAATAGTAATACTTAATTGGAATAGTGAATATAACATTGTCTTGAGTTATCAAACTATCATTAGGATGAATAGTATGAAACCTGAAATGAACAATATTATATAAAATGAATCTCCTAGAATGCTTTCATAGACCTTAGATGAAAATATATATATATTCAAATAGTTTATGTTTGTTATCACAATTAATTACTTATAAATGATGGTATAAAAATTTGATATTGAATTTTCATAATATTAAATATATTAAAAATATTTATTACATTAATACCATACACTATGTGCAAACCATTAAAAAATTTCATTATTACGATTTTTTATACCATTGTCTCATTTTGAGTTCATATCCAATTGTGAAAATTTATTTTCTTCGTAATTATTTTAAAAATGTATCAATAATATTAGTATTGAGTGGAACATATCTATGTTCCTGTATCAATTTCCTATCAGTCAATAAAAATGAAGTGATTTTTCTATATTATTAACATAATGTTGGAAACAATGATGAAGAGTTAGTATCCCAAAAATGTAATGGATAATAATTTTCATGTCCCATTCAATTATATTACATCTATATTGAATCTGAAATCCTTTTGTAGATTGATAAAATATCTTCATCAAGGTATCATTCTATAATAAAACATTCTGGATGACCTCTATTTTTCACATGATCATTCAAATGACCCTGTTACCTAATGATAAAATGAATGTAAATCATAAAAATATTATAATTAAATAAAAATTTTATTTATTAAATAAATAAGCTTTAAAATAAAATATATATCAATGGGATACATCCTATTATAATTTATGAACCCTCAAATTTAAGATTCATCAAAAACAATTCACCATCCAAAGAATAATAAAAGTGAAAAGTGATGTTTTATTGAATATATCCAAGTTAAATAGAATCTATAGAATCCATTTATTGTGTTTATCAAATTAATTGGGGTTTAATTTCATCTATCTAAAATGACTAAATAATGTGAAAAAAATTTACAGTGGTTTTTATTTAAATAGTTAATAAATTACGCATTGCTAAAGGAAGAATGTACTATATTAATACATGTCAGTCATGACTTTTCAATCCATGAATCTAATGGAATTTAAATATATACATCATAAAACCTTATTATAATTTATACCAGGAACCTTAACATTTTTAATCATCGAATAAAAAACTCATTTTGATGGTTTTTTCAATGAAAAAATAGCTACTGGATACTTCCCATTATATTCATCCAACAGATCATGTTTGATATTGATTTCTTCTCAGTCAATTTTTTAATTTAAATGAATGTTTTATTTTCCCATCTCATTAAAAAATGTATGATACACATTATCACTCAAATTCTTCTCAATTTTTATAACCTAAAAATTATGAGGAAAAAAAGATAAATTTATAATAATTAGATTCAAAAAATATTCACTTTTTCTTTAATTATATATCTTGAATTGAAACTGACGGTTTTCTAACTGTTATTCCACATTCATTGTCATGAAAATATTTGAAGAAATCTATGATTGCATTTGATAATTTTTTCAACATAACAAATAATGATTATAACATTCTTGGAATCATCTATAAAATTTTTACAATGGATAATTACTTGTGAAATTGTGTTCAATGAGATTGATTAAGGAAGTTATGATAACTCACCAAATGGAAATTTCATCCTTAAGGTATCCATTGGGACTCAAAATGAATGTTATAAAATAAAATTGGTGAACCAGTGTGCATGTTCCAACATAAATAATTTCCAATCCTAAGAATATTAGTAATGGGGCACATAATGGAATCATGATTTTCGAATATTAGTGATGTAGAATCAATAAATGTTACTATACCATTATTCTATAACTCTGTTAATTTCTACATAAGAGGGCGAAGGTAGAAATATTTTTCATTACAATTATTATTTTTCAATAAATAATCATTTTTATGATGAATTTAGTCAGCTGTTTACATATTTAGGGGGTATAATATAAGTGATAATCAAAGCCAGAGAAAAACTATAACATATATATAATGTCTCAAAAGGTTAGAATCCATAAAATCCAAATCTCAAACATTCATTTGTAGGATAAGAAGATAAGTATATATGTAATGAAATTATGGTAATCCATGCATTAGATTCTCTCATATGTCCCATGAACACGTCATTATTATTATGAAAATCCAGCCAATTCACATTCATAGTTGATTCAGTTAACATGAATAAAATTTTCAAGTGTTATTTTAAATGTAACTCTAGAAAAAAAATCACAATAGTATTATTCTTCCATTTCATTATGGTAGTGCATAGATTCAAACTAGCATCATTATTTTTTACAATTCCATATAGAAGTGCAATATACTAGTCACTTTTATCTACTAGAATTTTATTTATATTCAATATTGATATTAGAGGGTCATTCTTCTATATTCATATAATTGATTCCAATATTATCAATCTTATTCATCTCATAAAATGATATAATGTTTTTAGCTTCATCCAAACAATCACATAGGAATTACAATACATTGTAAATTTATTACTTATAATTCCACATATACATTATATGTGATATTTCATTAGAATAAAATAATTTTTTTATCTAACACATTGTTCATACAATTCATGATTTGATTCTATAACAAATTTGGAATAATCATTTATTTACTTAGGTTAGATTTTCCAATGAATTAATTTTCAAATAGTCATTAATTATTATGTTATCATCTTCATTAGTTTGTCCTATAGTTCTAAAATTATCATTTATATTTACATAATCAAAAATTGAAAGGTCTTATTTATCACATTATTTATGGTGTTACACAACATTACTATAAGAATAATTAATCATGAATTGGATTTCCTTATGAAAAATCCTAAAATTGACATTTTTATTTTTACAATACACATAACGTCCTGCATTTTGTATAATGTTTGATTCATCATTATAAATATAACAAAAATTATGAGGAGAAATTATTTCAATATCATGTTCACAAATAATTCATATCCCTTAACTCATCAGCTATATTTCCAATTGGGACATTGGAATTAGACTCTTCAATCCATGGATTTATTTCAAAAAATAAAATAAAAAACATGTTCAAAACCATATCATAATGAGATGTGTTCCATGTGACGGTAATATAACTTTTTTTCCATCGATAATTGTATATCTACACTATCAAATATAAAATATATTTATATTCTTATTATTGCTAATAATATTTCTGTAATATCAAAAAAAGAATATTTGACTATAAATTTCCCCTCAAACAAAATAAATTTTTAAATATACAAAATTATAATATTTGAAAATGAATTTGAGTATGTAAATTACTAAAACTAACTCTATTATTTTATTTTACAAAAATAGAGCACAAAATCGACTTCATATTATTAGGGTGAAATGAACCATAGAAACCTCTCCCCAAATCACAAAGAGGGTCTGTCACATACATGACTTATTTTAAAGGAATTTTCTTATGTATTTTCAATTCATTCTTTATTACGGGGGTTTCATAGGCATTACTGGTGTCAATTGTGGGTTTTCATGATTTGGGAAAAACCGTGATCCCATTTACAGATTTAAAAATAAATTATGTTTTCTTATAAATCTTATATTTTTCAACATTTCACACCAATTCAAATTCACATTTGGACTCCCCTAACATATTAAAACTACAATATCCATTATTACCCCTTAATAACTAATTATAATTTTGGATTTTGGTGATATAGTTATGACTTTTTCTAAACTGTGAGCCCATTTTCTACATTAAAAAATTAATTCATCAACATAAAAAATCATTTTTTAATGTTTTTCGGTTATTCATCCTCCCACTAGAAGCCAAAAACCCTAGTCTTTCCTCAGTTATTTATTTTTCTTCATCCGAGTTCATTTACATCACAGATTAGGGTGTAATATCGATGGTTTTATCAAATCATCCATATTTGAGAATGTAATTTGTTTCATCCATAAATCATTAAATTTTGACTCTTTTTCTCTTATTAAATTCCCCAAATTGACTCATCATTCTCATTTTATTCCCCTATCAATTTTGGTTGCTTGGAGATTCAATTTTTGGTGGATGTGGGGAAATTTCTACAATATCTCTCAATTAAGTGGGTTTCATTCCTTTCTACTCCCATTTCCTTAAGGTTTCTTATACTTTTCTTGAATCCCTAAATGTCCATAAGATAAGTATTATTACCTAGGGTCTATTTTCTAGAGACTTGGTCCAATAATGTGTTTTTAGGTTTGTTTTCACTCCCTAAAGGTGAAGTGGTGGTGTGGATTAAGTTCCACACATGGATTTGGTGTTTTTGACACAAAAGTTTCATTATTCCTTTTTTAAGCACTACTAGTCAATTTAACCATGATTTATATATATTTTAATCATACTTCTTCATCATTTTTATTTCTTCAAATATTATGTTCGCTGACATTTGTTAAAAAATAGATTTTTAAATGCCATTATTGTATAAAAGTTGGTGCTTTACATGGGTGTTCCATGTAGTACCACTTGGGGATATTTTATAATTAATGGAAGGGTTTTATTAAAATGTATTTCTATATAAAAGACTTCCTTCGGGAGATATTGACATGCATTTGTTTTTAAAATATTGATTTTAGAGGGATTTTATCTGAAATGTTTGGTTATATTACTGGAAATTTTTGTATGAAAATTATAAATTTTATATTGAGTTAAATAAATGGTGAAAAGAATGTGTAGTTACTATTTTTAGTGTTTGTGAGAATAAATGGTGTTTTTATATTAAAATGGAGAATATAATCATGTGGAAATTGTTTTAGCACAAAAGAGAGAAACCCAGATATCTGGGTAGGTGGACGTGTACTAGTATGCTACTTATCTAAAGTGGTTTCTTCACTATTTCACATAGTAAGTTAGAAATTTAAAACACTAAAAAACTAATATTTATTATGATTGGGGACCATTAGGATTTGGGTATGTTCAATAATAGTGTCTCATTCATTACAAGGTATATTGTTATGGTTTCATTACTTTGAGATACGATGTACATGGGGCCCAAAACTAACTAGTTTGTAGGAATGTTCCCATGATTAGTGATCATTGAAACATTCAAATTTATTATTGGATTATGGTATGTTTTTCTTGAATATTTAGTAGCTTACATGTTTTAATTAAACGTGTTCACTCTTTGAAATTTCCTTCGGAAAATCATTTACATTTAAATGTTTCATTCAAAATACTTTATTACCACTATTTCTTTTTTATCAAAAACAAGCATGATTTTCATATTTTATTGCATACTATATGGATTCCTTTGAGTGGTATAATATTTTGATTTGTCATAAACCCTACATACACAAATTTTTTGTATGTTTACATTATCATGTTTGATGTAGGTAATAGAAAGGCCTTGGGTGATGCGGTTTCCAGTAGCTGGTTTCTTCCCATAGTGTGTTGTTTTGGAGATGGATTGAGGGTGATAACCCCTGGTTGTGTGGGGTGCTTTGGGATATTTTTCCAATAAATTTATGTATCTTTGGACTAATTTTATAATTTTTAAAACTATTTGTTAAGTTATATTTTAAATTTAAGGCATGTTGGGAATTAATTTTTAGATATGGGTTATTGATTTTCTTTTTTTGATTAATGATTCTGATCTTAGATATATCTGTCCCAAACTAATATTTAAGATACATGGGAACTAGTTCTGGCCCATGGAGATTGAGAACATCCTTCGGGACTTACCACAGACAAGGTTAATTAACAGTTTTGGTGGAGACGAGATTCGGTTCGTGACCCAATGGTGTCATATCATGGTTGATGTTTTTGGGTAATATTATTATTTTAGGAAGAGTTGGGATAGATAGAATGTACGAATATCGAGGATTCAGGTTTTGGTTGCAAGTAGGTTTTCTATCCCACACCACTCATGATAAACATTGTGTCACAATGGGTCATTAGAATTGTCTGTTTAATTACACTTTGAGATAAGACATGTGGGTTGTAGAAAGCACGTGCACATCGGGTTGGTGTGAAGTAGTTTTTTTTATTATTGTAATGTGTTTGTAATATTTATATTTATGTTATTGATGAAAATTTTCCGAACATTTTTTCTGAATATTTCTCTTGTGACTCATTCCTTTTGTAGCAACATGACTCCCCGGAAAGATCACATGCACCCACATGAGTAAGCCGAAGAGAGTTATCCCACACTGCATGATCATAGGTTAGTAAAGGATGTGGTTAAAGCTATCTTCACTTTGGGATAGGGACGTTCTCTAGTTCTAGATCTAGTTGGGCAAGATGATACCGGTCCATGGAAGGTATAATAAAAGAAGTTCTTGAAAAATAAAATCCTCCTCCATTCCGTGGTAGCACAGATCCCCAAGAAGAAGTGGAGTTGCTCAAAAAGATCGTGTGTGTGTGTGTTTGAGTTCCTGGATAGACTAGAGGACGTCAACATGACGTTAGCCACATTCATGAAAGAGGGTCCCAGCCACAGGTGGGGGGAATCAGTGCATCAAGCTAGTATGCATGATAATAAGAGTTGGAAGGTCTTCAAGGTTATTTTTAATTATCAGTATTGTGCTGATGTTTTGTCATATGATCAATCTCGAAAGATTGTGGAGCTTGTTCAGGGGAGATCATTCTATGATGGATCATGCCTATCGTTATCTTGATCTAGAATAGTATTCTCTAAAAATGGTCTCCAATGAGAAGAAGATAGACTAGAATATCAAGAGGGTTTTATGGACCAAGATCTAATCCCAAGTCTACTTGTTCAAGCTAAAAACCAATACATTAGAGGATGACAAGGTTTTTACAGTGGAGATGGACTGCATGGGGAGAGTTTTTTGATATGGGATGATATTAGGTCTCAGCATTGTTAGATATTTTGAGAAGAAATGTATGTGGGAAGATCATGGGAAATAAGGGGGTGGCAGCTCAGGCCAACCTTCCAGAAAATTTTCTTCAGTGTCATCTGATGTGAGGTCCATCATGTGCCACCTGTGTGGGTGTCCAGGGCACATCCGACCAGCAAGCACTTTTCCTCTAAACTATTTTTATCATTGTTCTCGTATTGGACACTTACAGTGCTTTTATAGGATGGAACGTCCACTCCAATGTGGGGTACGATCAGTGGCTTCTAGGGGAGTTCCAGCTTAGTCAGAGCCATCGTGGATAGGGGGATCTCTGTATGGTGGCCGTGGGGGTAGGGGTGAATCATCTTCTGGATAGATCTAGTTAATGTAATATCCATAGGTGAGTTTTCATTCTTAGGATGAGACTATGAATCTTAATGTGGTGGGTGAGGCACCTACGAGATCAAACTTATGACTATCGACTGTTCGAGGTACTGTTCTGATTACCTCTTCTATAGATTATTCTCTTTGTAATATCGGTGCTTCTGTTTCATTCATCTCTACCTGTACTTCAAACATGTAGAATTTTCCAACCGAGTTGTTGAACTTTTCGATGGAGTTGGGGATTCTGATGAGATTGATGAAGGAATAGGGTTTTATGTTCTCATAGTGTGCACATTCTGTGTCAAGGGTTGAGATGAGGTGGGACATCAAAGTCTTAGATATAAATATTTTGACGTAATTCTTGTCATAGATTGGCTGTTGCAATGTTAAGTGCACATTGATTGCTATAGGCGGAGGATGGGTTTTACGACCCCTGATGGGTTATGACAGTTTTTTCTTTGGGAATGGGATCCTTGGCCTGGTCTTGCAGGACATCCACTCCCAAGATTAGGGAATCTTATCATCCAATTATCATGACTCATTCTAGATGATGATGGTCCGTCTCTTGATGGTGGACTACCATATGTACTATTTGAATTTCCAGATGTATTTTTAGATGATTTTTAATGAATTCCAACAGAGCGAGATGTGGATTTATCGATAGATTTAGTAATAGGAACATAGATGATATCTCTTCCCTTGTATAGTATGTCCCCCATCATTCGAATAGAATTAATGATACAACTGGAAAGTGGAGAATAATAATGATTCATTTTCTTGAGCATCTCTCCTTGGGCCACTGATGTTTTTTTTCCGATGAAGGCCACATGATCCCTCTAGTTTTGTGTTGACTACCGAATGTGGAATAAGGTAAAAATCAATAACAAATATCATTTTCCCTGAATAGATTATTTTTTTGACCAGTTGAAGGGGGAAAATTGTTTCTTGAAAATAGACTTACATTTGGGTTACCATCAACTCAGGGTGAAAGAGGTAGAAATACAAAAGATATCCTTCCAAAGAAGGTATGGATACTTTTATTATCAAGTCATTCCCTTTGGATTTACCAACTCTCCAGGATTCTTTATGCCACTCATGAATAGGGTATTCCACCAGAATATTGATTCCTTCTTCATTGTGTTTGTGGACGGCATCCTTGTTTAATATGGATCTAATGAGGAACACGAGCATATTCATCTGATCGTGTTGGACATTGTTCAGGATAAATGAATTTTTGAACTTTTGTCCTAGTTCACTTTTTTGGATCAGGGAGGTGATGTTCCAAGGGCATGAGATCATGGAGATGTGGATTTTGGTGTACCCTGAGAAGAATAGTGTGGTTATGTCCTGAGAGCAGCCAAATAATGTTTTTGATATCTAGAGTTTCCTTAACTAGGATAGTAACTATAGGCGGTTTATTTAGGATTTATCATGGTTTGATTCACCCATGACCGTGATAACCTAGAAAGGGATGAAGTTTTTATAGGGCCTAGAGTGTCAGGAATCTTTGAGGAGCTAAATTGGCAATTGACTAACGCCCTAATTAAAATTTTCAGAGAGGCTAGAAAGGGGTATGTGGTGTATTGTGATGCTTTAGGTATGGGTATCTTGTGAATTTTTATGTAGGGAGATCATTTGGTGGAGGACGATAATCGCAACTCTAACCACACAAAAATAATTATCCGACCCATGAATTGGAGTTAACAATTTTGATACATGCATTGAAGACCTGTCATCACTTCCTCTTCGGGAATAAATTTATAGTCTATTCTGATCCCAAAATCTTTTCCTACATCTTCTCACCAAAGGATCTCAATCTAAGGTAGTTCCACTTGATATAGTAATTACATGGGTTTGACAATGAAATTTCCTATTCATCAGGTAAGGGTAACGTGGTGGCAGAATCCTTGACTATAAAATTACTAGTTCAAGCCTTGAGGAATTCCAATGTTGAGTGGACTCTGATGGGGGTCTCTTCTCAGATGTACGTGGAGACCGAGGAGCACACTAGAGGAGTTTTCTTGGAGATCATCTAGTTGACTTTTTCTCACTTTTATTTAATTCAGAGAGAACCAAATAATTATGTACATTCTCAAGGGTTGACAGTTTTTCATCATGGTGGGGAGACGTCTTCTGATTGGTCATCTTATCCTGAGGGAATTTTGTGTTCAAAGGGCCATTTAGAAGTTTCATCATCTTTGTGGAAGGTGGTGATGCTGGATTGCCACATTTAAAAGTTGGTTATCCATCCGAATTCCACCAGGATGTATTATGATGTGCGGTGATATTTCATGTGGCTAGGTAGGATATTGGACATACCTGTCCTTGTGTTTAGATGCTACACATGTCAGTAGGTTAAAGCAGAGCACCAAAGGCCCTCCAGTTTTCTAAATCAATTATCCTTTCCTACCAGAGAGTGGGACCTAGTCTCCATGGAAATAATTGTGTGATTACCTCATACACCTCATCTTAATAATTTTATCTTGGAAGTGATTTACCGTCCGACAAAATCATCCCACATCATTCAGATCAATAATATTGCTAATGTGTATGAGTTGTGATGTTTCTATCACAATGAGGTGGCAAGGCTTCATGGTGTTCCCTCCACAATTATCTCAGATAGAGACCACCATTTCACTTCTTTGTTTTGGGAGGTCCATCAGAATGCCTTGGGTTCACAGATTATGATGAGAAAATCAAACCATCCTAAAACGGATGGTCAGACATATGGAGAAAATCCGATCTTGAAGGTCATGCTCTGTGAATGTGTTTTTGGAATTGGAGGTTCATGCCATATCAATTTGGGATTGTTTGAAAACTCTTATAATAATATTTACCAATACTTCATTTGAATTGATCTTTTTTGAGGAATTCTATGGTATGCCTTGTTAGTCCCTACTATGTAGGGCGAGTTCTATGAGACTTCACTGTTGGGGATGATCCTTTTGAATGAAACCTTTAAGAAGGTCAAGATGATCAAGAAATTCTTATTGACAGTTCTGAGTCCACATAAACATTATGAAGACCAGAGATTCCAAGACCCAGATTTTTCTATGGGTGATAGGGTATTCTTGAATTTGCCCCCTTGTCTAGCCCATCGTCGATTTGGAAATCAAGGGAAGCTGACAAAATGATATGTTGGTCCTTTTGATATGAGAGATCATATTAGAAGGGTTGCATATAGACTAGCCTTTCTTAATTAGTTGGTGTCCATTCATGACGTCTTCAACGTCTCCAAGTTGAAAAATTACACCGCAGATCTGTCCCTTGTGCTGAATTGGGAAGAGTTGGATATAGATCCCAATTTGTCTATTTTTGAGCAGTTGCTATGAATAGTTGATTCCTAAGAGAAGGTTCTCATTGGAGAGTCTATTAATATCATCCTTGTCTTTGGGTAGCATGAAAATTGTGTCCACAGAACAAGGGTACGGATGTTGTGGGTTGAGAAAGAGTACTTATTCTTATTTTCTGATCAAGCTTTTGGTTGACATACCATGAAAGAATGTCTTTCATGGGGGAAATAATTGTCATATGCATGACTTATTTTAAAGGTTTTTTATATTTAGAATCCATTATATCGTTGTTAAGGGGGTTTCACATGTATTTTGGTAGTAAATGGTGGGTTTTCAAGAATTGGGCCAAACCATGAGCCCATTTCCAGATTTAAAAATAAATTTTTTTTCCTATATAACTCCGCAATTTTTCAACAATTTACACCCATTAAACATCCCACATGGCCTTCACAGTACTTTTCAAACCACCATGAACATTCTTACACCTTAGGAACTCATTTTAATTTTTGGTTTTGGTGATTTATATAGGAATTGGCCCAACCGGTGAGCCAATTTCTTACTTCTAAAAAATTCAATTCTTTAAAAACCCATTTAGTTATTAATATTATCAGTCATTAAAACTCCCACATGAATCTAAAAACCCTAGGCTCACCCCCATAGTCGATTTTTTATCTTTGGAGCTCACTTTCATTATAGATTAGGATACAATTTATCAAGTTCTCTCATGTCTTCCATATTTGAGAAGGTACATTTTTCATCCATAAATCATTAAATTTTCACACTATTCCCCCATTCCAGTACCCACATAACATCCTCATCCTCATCTGTGGCTTCCTATCAGTTATGGTAGCTCAGATATTCAAATTTTGGTGGATTTGGGGAGATTTCTTCAAGATATCTTATGTAAGTGGGATTTCTTCCATTTTCCTCCCATTTCCTAAGGGTTTCTTCCACTTTACTTGAGGATCAAAATGTCCAGATGCTAGGAAATTGTACCTAGGGTTTATTTTTGAGTTTCATGGTCCAATTTTTTTGTTTAGGTTTGTGTTTACTACCTTGTGGTGTGATGGTGGTGCTGTTGATTCTTCACACAAGGATTTTGTGTTTTGACACACATGGTAGGTTATTACATGTTTGAGCACTACAAGATGAGTTATCCTTTATTTATTTCTATTTTTATCATACTCCACCTTCATTTTTATTTCTTTGGAAACTTTTTTGGTGGAATTTTTTAAACAATTGATATTTAAATTCCATTTTTGTGTAAATTTTTTTGATTTACAAGTGTGTTCTAGGTTGTAACACATTAGGATATTTTATAATTCATTGATGCATTTTATTAAAATTGTTTTCTACTTCAAATCCTAGTTTGGGGTAGTATTTGTGTGAATTTATTTTCATGAGTAATTTTATATGGATTTTATGTGTAATTTTTGGTAATATTCCTTGAAAATGTTTCATGGAAATTCTAAGCTGTCTATTGAGTTATATAAATAGTGATAATATTGTGTAGCTAAAATTTTGAGTGAGTATGACCATAAATGTTGTTTTTATATGAAAATGGGATTTGGTAACAAGTGGAAATTGTTTGAGCACCAAAGGGGGAATCCCAGGTATCGAAGTGGGTGGACGTGTACTAGTATGCTAGTGATCTGTAGTGGTTTTGTCCCCATTTAACATAGCAAGATGAAAATTGACAAGACTGACAAAACTATACTTGTAAAACCCTAATATTTCATTGTATGTTATATCTTTAATTTATGTCAATTTCTTGTGTTTTATACAACATCGAGTTCTATCACACTAAGACCAATCAATCTAGCCATTAAAAAAGTAGTTATGAATAATAATACCCAATTTATAAAATTTTAAAAATTTTATTTTTCAAAATGGACTTCATTTTTGGATTTAGAATGTCAAAATTAGCTTAGGGTTGTTTTTTGGTATTTTTCTAAAAACTATAAATATTTTATTAATAGTGAAAAACACTGCATTATTGTTTAAAACCGACTTTTATTTAAATAAATATTATATTTATTTAAATTTATTTTAAACTCAAAATAGATACAGAATACCTATATTAGTCCCATGTAAGTCAATGGAGTCATTTTATAAAAAGATTAGATATATACAGTTTTATTGAACTTTTTAACATCTTTTACCCCCCATACCAGGCACATTTACAAATTTTCATAAAAGAAAATTTTACCTCTTTTGTGAATTGAATTACAAAAATCTAAGAGAAAAGGTTGACATCAGTAAGAATAATGTTGTTCAATAGGGTGAAAATAATTTTTTGTGAATAGTAAATTTTAAATTTTATTTACCACACTTAAAAGTAAATATGTTATGTAAAGGTAAAAAATGAAATTAAAATTACCCTAAAACATGTCATAACTATATTGGATAAGTGTTTTTTCTACCAAAATCAACCTTAGTAATAAAAAATGATCCTTTTGAACCACTTTGATTATATTTGGACATTTATTAATATTTTTTTAAAGAAGAGTTAAAAGTGTTAAATTCAAATTTTAATAACCAAAACACTATTAATATAGGGTTACACATAAGATAATTTCTATTATAAATATTAATTATATAGCCAAATGATTTCCTACATCATGGTATTTTATTTTTAATTTTTAGGCATTATATAAGTAATTTTATTTATGACACAATGATGATGCAGTAATTACCTTACTAATGAAAGACTAAAATAATTGATGCTATAAATATTAAAATAAATGTAAATTGAGACTTTTGATGAATTACACAAATTTTCATGGTTAATATGATGTGTCAGGGTTGATTGAATTAATTTTTTTGAGTAATAATGTTTTTTAACATTAAAAACCATATTGTAAACAGTTTCAAAATTGACATAAATGAGTTTTCAAAACAAATACAATATTATTAAATGAAATAATATTCCAAAAAATATATGGTTCTTCCAAAAGTATTATATAATGATTGATATGTCATTAATGAAACATTTGGGGTTCTATTAGAATTTTATAGTATGTTTATTAACCATGTAATATTAAAATACCGGAAGATATTGAAAATGTTAAACTATTTAACTAAGAGTTAAATAAAAAATATAAGGATAATATAGAGACCTAATATTGTATAAAACATATTTTTTGATAGTATTTCGACCCATACCCACCTTATATTGTAAATAAATACATTTAGAGCCATTTTTATCAGGAAATTATTTTATAAAATATAATATTTCTATCTTTTACTAATATGCCACCCACTTCTCTTCTAAAAGGGTACTTCCCCTTCTTTCAAAATCACACATACAAAGCCATTTGGATCAAAAAAACCCATCTCAAATATCCTCCCAACTACCCTCAATTCGACCTAGAGGCCTTATGTTGATCAAATAGCCATCCTAAATATCCCATTTGAACAAATCAAAATGAGGCACCCAAAGAATAGTTAATAATTTCATCACCTATTTCAAAGTTATTTTATACTCCCACCTCATATTTCTTTGACGTTTCCATACAAAAATTATAACTCCAGTACATTTTACGTAATGTGATGTTATTATAAATATGTTACAACCATATTCATTATCTATCCAACCTATTAATGACAAAGTCCTCATACATGTGGACGTACGACATGTCGTCTCCACGCCGTGGTGTAGTTTGTTATAAAACACATCATTATTTAGATTTGAATAATAATGAGTATAACTAATCTGAATAATAAATATAACAATTTAATGATTTTGTATATATGATATACCATCCAATTAAATATTATTTCACCATCAATAGAATTATATGGTTCCTCATGTGTACGTATGGATTACCATATCCATGAAAACAATGTGAACTTTTCCCCATCATAACCATTCAAGAATAATTTTCATTTTAGGATTAAAAATAATGTTTAAGAACTTAATATAATTATGGATATGAATCAAATAAATCATATACATAACAAACATAACCTACATAACAAAATATATAAAGGAAAACGAATCAGTTAAGACATAAAACAATGAGACTACTAAAATATTATTAACAAAGAAATATTAGAAGATCGTATATGATATCATATTTATTTATGTGGTTCTATTATTATTTAATAAAAATGACCTAACTATTGTATTAGAGTATAACCTAACCATTATAAAAGAAAAATTAAACGTAAGGGTTAATTTTGTAATCACTTTATTAACTATGGTTCTTTTACTATAATATCTGCTGGGACATCTTTTTCATCCACATTCGTGTTTATTAAAATAGTATTTCAAAACATTTTTACTATATTTTGTAATATGGTCTAAGGTCATTTATACCCTTGTTTTATTTTTTATATAATTTTTCGAATGGAATCATTCCGTCATTTTCTGAACAATGAAATTTATGGCCATTTTGAAAAATTAATGTAAGAATGTTTTTTTATCTTATATGGTGGGAAAAACTATTTTCTTCCATTATAACACTTTCTAAGCATCCCGTAAATGATTATAAAAATATTTCCAAAATGAAAATTTACTTTTATAATTTCATGACTTTTAAATTATTTCAAAATAGAAAAAGATATTTCTGTCAAATACTTTTTATTTCATCTCTGTCAACATCCATTGATGGATTTTACACTTGTTTGAATATGATTTATTATGAAACAATCTTCCATATTGTAATGAAGGTTTTGTGATATTTCTGACAATTGTTTTCTTGTTTTTATACCATTCATGTTATATGGTTAAAGTATTAATATTTCATAAGCTAGTTATAAGTCAAATGTTTATGTTATGTTTCATCTTTTTCATATTAGTAATGCATTGGACTTAGTATGTGGAAGGTGGAATGTGCTATATCTCCTCGAAGCATATGTATATCTCATTAGACAAACTAGAGTCTTGGCACAAGGTCTGGAAAAAAATCTTTATTTTAGTCTTGGCACGAGGCCTTGACTATGTGTTTTTATTGTCTGATATTATGCATTCCATCATTATTAAATTATCTATTGATATTACATGTCATTATTTGAAAATTTAAATATCCATGTGAATATTTAAATTTCATTATCAGATATATATTTTTCATATTGTGATGAATTTTTAGTTCAAAAGGCCTTTGTTTTAGTCTTATACAATGCCATAAATGTTTATTCTTATTTATTATTGTTTCTTCTATATTTTTTTCCTTACTGATTATCTGAGATCACCACTTTCAAATATTTTATTCCTCCCAAGGTGTGAAGAAATATATCATGATTATCCTTCGTGGATAGGTCAAAGGATATGAGTGTTTTTCAAAGGGTATATGATATTGTTTTCTTTTATTTCATGATGTAATGTAAAACTTATATATATATCTAGGGAATCCAAGGCTACTAATCTAATCAGTTTTTTGATACATGATCTCTAATGATAATACAAAGGTTATGAAATAATGCACAGACTATAGGTAACAATATTCGGGGAGTTAAAATTGGTATCAGATGAAGTTTAGTACAAACCATGGAAACTAGATTTATAAAAAAAATTAATTAGGGAACATTCCCCTAAGATAAAATTTTAGGATTAGTATAGAATAACATCCTTGAATTTTGTTAATGTAGGGATTTTTCATACATTCCATGTCATGCATACCTGTCTAGATACGAGGAGGTAGAGGTTAATCTAGAATAGAGGTACCTAGAAGTGAAAACTTTGACAAGGAGTTTTGGGCTTGACCTGGGGTATCATGGTACACAATAGCAGGCCTTTCAGCACTCTTGGTATTGACACTCCCAGGGGATAATCTTATAATAAGTCACATTTTCATTACCAACCATTATAAAGGATATAGGACTAAAAACTTCCTAAAATAAAACATTTTTATAATTATGGATTATATGCATAATCATTTCAATTTACATTACGTATTTTACAAGATTGGAATGATACATTGTGATTCATAAACCAACATAGTGTATTCTATTTTATAGAAATGGTACCCTGTATAAGGAATGATAACTCCTGCAATACGCATGATCCAAAGTGTATGAAGGATCATATCATTCATTGTCTAACCCTAACAATTAGAAGAGAAATATTCTCCCATGTATTCTCATCATATGAAAAAATAGAATCATGTATTAATAAGATATGTAAATAACTCTCTATGTCTTCTCTCATTGAAAGGGAATCCAGATATAAAAATGATGGTAGAGAGAAATACGGATAAAGGGAGTAAAGGAAAGAAGGATTTTCCCATATGTGACAATTGTGGAAATAATTATATTGGAAAATTTTGGAAGGGAATGAGTATTTGTTATAAGTGTGGAGAAAAAATACTCCAAGTACAAGATTTAAAGGGTAAGAAAATGGTTTCAAATGTACAAATCATTATTTTTTGGGAGTTGGGTCACTATGGAAATCAATGTCCCAATCCTCGGAGTGTTCCTAAAATGATGTTATTGGACAACAATCAAGTTATAATACTACTAAAGATGAAGTGGATTAATTAGTGTTCTTATGTTTTTATTAATCTATAATTTCATTTGAGTGTTTTATCAATGATGTACTAGTTATATTAATTATAGAAATAAATAAGGATTTTAATGCAGAACTATTTCATTGAGGATTTGAGATTATATGTTACTAGGAAAAGTGACTCAAAAACAAGTTAATTTTTTTTGGAAAATACATGGTTGAAGGAAAGATAAACCTTAATATGGTACTGATACTGAGGTAGTGATTTTGAAATAAGATATTTTTTATTTGGATAAAATATATTGGATATTCTAGACTATCTTGGAACTGATTAATGGTTTGTTTATTCCATAATTGTTGGTGTATTCAATTTTTTTAAATAAGGATTATATATAGTATTCTATAAGGAATAAGGGAGAATTAATGTAATCCATAAGGTTTTATGGTAATTCAGTGTGTTACCATGTTTTAAGAGAATACATGATGAAGGTAATTAAATGTTATTATGTGGAAAAAGGGATCTTCATTATGTTATGTTGATAGTCCTTATAAATTTTTGGACTATGAGTTTGGACACATGTATTTTGGATAAGTATAATGATTGTAATGGAATATTACTGACATTGGATACTATGGTTTAAGGTTAAAAAAATTCTTAATATTATTTTTGGATTTTTTATATAAAGGGATGGATGAAGGCCATGATACAACCCGTCACATCCGAAATGGTCACGAGACATGATCCCCCATCTGAAGGGTGACAAGGGTGCATCACCTACCACTGGCCTACATGATTTCCCAGTTTGTATAATGTTGGTTTTTATAAAATGATCTAATAGATGATTTTTTTTGAAACCCTATATGATTAGGATAAATAGAATATTTTTGAATTCTATAATCTTTTGGAGTGAAAGATGAGTTTGTGGTAAAAATTTGTTAAAGGATGGAACTCTACTTGTCAAGTATTTTTTTTATTCTATGAAGAAACTAATTCATAAACATTAGGGAAAGGTTCATAAACTAAAAAATGTTTAATCATAATACCTTATGTTTTGATTAACCAATGATAATATAAGTCAACATAGATTTTTGGATTTGAGGCTCTCACTTTTTTATTTAAAGTTAACATTTATGTGATTGATGTCCCCAATCAATCCCAATAAATATTTACTTTTTTTGCAAATTATGTATCTCCAATTTTCTGTAATGTCTCAAATTTTCTGTGAATTATTTTAAAATATTATATGGAATTACTTTGAGACCAAGCATGGATATGACACATCATTCCATGGCGTGATGAGCCTAGAATGATGGTTTGAACTTTTTTTAAGCTAAGTTTGTTGGTGGGTGTGCGTGGTTGTGGTTGTTTTCCAACAGATGCTCAGAATAAAAATCTGATGGCACCATTGTGTCTAGGACAATGACATTATCGAAGAGCAGACCTAATCGTGACATGTGCAAGTCGAGGGAAAAAAGTTAATTTTCGGATTTTTATATAAAATCGAATAAAATAAAATAATTCAAAAGGTTTATTTTATTTTATTTTATTAGGAATCATCTACTATAGCATAATGACATGTCATCTGTTTCGATAATTAATACTATGCCATAATTACTCAGAAATGGCAATGCTGAATCATTAATGCCATAGTGCAATGGGACCCAAAAACATGTTTCTTCCTTTTAATGGATTATTTGAATCTGGGCCATTAGAAGAATATTGAGAGAAACTATTGTGAATTCTTGGAACATTGGAGAGATACCTCAATGATTAATGACTACGAATCAAAATTCTTAATTTCTATGCCAACATAGTTGAAGGATCATGATGATAAAGACAATTTAATACCATCATCATCTATCGATCTCTCCTCGAGGTAGGGGTTTTTATTTCAATTCTTCTTTTCCCCATTTTTGAAATAAAACGACGAACTCAGATCAACCAAAAAACAGGTTGACATGTGTATCATGTGTTCTTGCTGGAGGGTTTTTATTTGGTTGTTTTGGGTATTAATCCATGATGTTGAAATCCATGTTTTGATTCACTCTATTTAATCCTTCTAATGGAGAAGATCAAGGCTGTGATGAATTATGGCAGAGGTTTGTTCCACTTTTAATTTTTGATTTGGATTCCATCCCCAATTTCTACCTCGTGTTCTTTGTGTTCTTCATGTAGAGACGAACAATGGATAGTTTCACATTATTTTTGTGATGAAACGATCCCAATTTGGTGGTCTGAGATCATGAAAACCTGTTAGAGGTTTGATGAAAATGGAAGATGGTTAATAATCTCAGATCGAGAGAGACCGTTCATCAAGCGTTCTTCATGTGGGTAGATTGATACGCGTTTTCAGAATCAATCGGAGGTCTGAAAACAATAGAGATGACTTCAAGATGTTGGGGAGACCATAATCTTCAAGTATTGTGGAAAACGGATGGCCATATTGATGATCCGAGTTCCCCCCATGGTGCGACGGTGGAGGTTCACGGTTCTGGATATTTCCAAAACACATGATGTGTATCCTAAAGAACACGGTGAGTAGGTCTTGTTAAGTGGTGGCTAGGGTTTCGCGGTGTATGAATCGATGAAATGGCAGGATCTCCAAATAACACATAATGTTGGTCCTTACACAGGACTCGGCATGTATCCATGGGATACACGGACACAGGGTGGGGTACACGGCGTTGTACTCCACTACACGGCCAAGCCAAGATGACTGCATGGTGTACCCCATGTACCTGATACATTGGTTGTGACAAATGGGTTGATTTCATGTATGGGCACATGGCCAGCGCACACAGAGTCCTTCTGGGATAGAAGAACATGGAGTGTCACTCTCTTACACACCATGTATACCATCATCTACACGACCAGCCTTACGACACATGCCATTATACACGGGTAGTACCCAGGGTCAGAAGACAAGGTGGGTGACACTTCTACACGCGGTTTACATATCTGAACTTGGATTGATCTTTATTTCCACCGTATCTTGAACATGTTTCACTTGGACTAGTTCCCCTTTTCATGATCCACAAAAGCTCATGTATCGTTTCCTTTTTTCAGAAGTGGGATCCCTTCAGCAGGAATTTATAGGTTAGGGTCACGTGTCCCTCGAAGAGGCTCGGAGCAAGATTCTCAATCCATTCTCAGCCCTAGTTTTAGTCAGGTATTGACATTACTATCCCCATAGGGTGTTGATCCCTTACCTAATAGGTGAATCTTGATGAGTCATGGTATCCTCCAAGGCCCTGAAAGTGATCCTCACTTGTGTATCATGATTTTTACCCACTCAGAAGTGTGTTCATCCAGAATGACTGTATCTGTCTCTCGTAAAATTTCAGGGTGGAAAATACTTCTCAGATGAACATTAACAGAGCTATCAGAATTTTGGAGTGAGTTCTCTCAGATGAGTGCTTCGTGGAAACAAAAAAATGAATCAGAAATGGGGGAATGCACTTATTTTACTTGTCTATAGACCACAAGTATGGGTATTGTGTATATCTAGATTGTGTTCACCTATTTTATTTTCAGTAGACATATTCTATTTAGAGCTAAAAGTACATTTTTTGTGTATTTATTCGTAGTTTTTGTGGTCCTCTATAGAGTATTTTTGTACACACATATGAATAGGATTTTCTGGCACGTATCGTGTATTGTGCAGATGAGAAACCTTTTGACAGAGTCCAAGGCAGACCAGGACATGACCGAGATTTCTGAGTACCCTACAGGATGATGTGTTCCTATGGAAATGAGCAGTAGTCCCATTACTTCTTTGTGTTTATAGGTTGGACTTTATAGTTTCCAGAATCATGATTTTCTCAATTTTGTGGGCTTGTATTCTGGTCCAGTATACATTCAATACCTTACTTTTATCGTACTCTGTTTGTTGGGTTTAGTTGTATGCTTGAATTTTGTTCCTTAGTGGTTTTTTACATTTCATCATTTTTTTGGCTTGGAGATTTGTGCATGTGTATATGTACATATAAAATTCCTCCCATGTTAGTAATATGCCTACTCGGTGCTAGTCACGTTCCCCTGGATTTTTGGAGGTGGGCATGGGGAGTCAGAGCATGGGCCGCACTAGGACTGGTCGTGACTGAGTGGTATCAGAGGTGGTTGGTTCTACCATAGAACCAAGAGTCTATGAGATTGGATTGGGGAAACAGTGTTGACTATTTTGAGCTCAGATTTTGGGACAGAGAATCTAGTGTTGTTGCGGGCGGTCGACCTATCCATACACTAGGACTCTGATAACCAGTTTTTCAACTTGGTACATGAAAACAATGGTTATGGGGAAATAAGAAATTGGTACATGCATCAATTAAGAATGGGTTGTGTTTTCCATTTCCTTTTTGTTAGCTCTCTAGATATACTCCTGGACCAGAGTACATCATGTTCCTTATTAGATGTCTCCCTGACACGTACTTTATAGTTTTTAGTAGTGCGATCATGATGATGATCCCCTCAGTGATGAGGCATCGATAGAGGGACTTGTTCCCCGGACGTTGCCTCTAGGTGGTCAAACAAATATACCCCCACCAGTGGAGCAGCCCATGGTACCTGCAGTACTGACTGATGAGAGGCATAGTCTGAGCGCACTTCAAGACATCCAAATACAGAGACCCCTTAGGTTTCTAGGTGAGCCTGACTCTCAGGCGGCAGAGGACTCGCTTGAGGTGGTGACCATAGTTTTCAGACATGTGAGGACACTAGCGGACCAGATGGTGATCCTAGGAGAAAGCCTTCTTTAGGGTTCTGCATGACGATGGTAGAGTCTGACCACGCAAACTCATGATGAGGAGACTCTTTTGTTGATGGAGTTTGAGAGACTCTTTAGGGAAGAGTTTTCACCTATTACACTGAGAGCAGTGTGTATCCAGGAGAATCATCAGCTCCTGCAGGGTAGTTTGAGGATGGTTGACTATTCATCATGTTTCACCAACCTCTACAGGTACTCGATGGATAAGGTCAGGGATTATTACTTCAGAGATTAGACCTTCGAGTGATGTCTACGACAATACTTCTGACCTAGTGTCGTGCCTCTTTACATTCCAAATTATGTTGGAGTGCTCGAGGGGGACTTGGTGATTAAGAGCTACATGGAGGAGTAGAGGTAGCCGACTGAAATCAGCAGTAGGTAGGCAGCTGCAGAGACCTCAACAGTAGGGTGATGATGTTAGGAACATGGATCTAGATGTGGGATAAATCATAGGAGGACACCTGATAGGGGTTTTCTAAGCTAGGGATTTCAGGATAGGTCCAGTCAGCCTAGGGAGAGGTGAAGCAACTTGTGTGACGCCAGGGGACATCTCGTTAGAGATTTTTCGACTCATCAAGCTGTTGATAGGGAGACAGTGGATGGACCACCAGGGAAGAGGTAGATAGTGGAGTAGATAGACCTGTTAGGCGGCAGATGTGGCAGAGGAGCAGGGAGAGCTGCATGTGGTGGCAGATGCTTTGATCTACTTCCACCACCACCCTAGGAGGTTCGCACCAATGCTCAGGGAGCTGAGGGACATGGGTGGGGATAGCTACATGAAGTCGAGGCATACGACCCAGAGACTCTAGGGATTATCTGTGGTACAGTATGTGTCTTCTCTACCTTATATTTCATACTTATAGACACAAGTTCTAGTCATTCCTTCCTCACCACATGTCTTGTACGAAATCTTGAGATTCTAGTAGATTCGTTGACTCAATATTTATGATTGGAGACACCAACATGAGGATACTCAATGACCACACCCCTTTGAAGATAGTATGATATTACCTTTGGAGGTCAAAGTTTCGGATGGAACCTCTTGGTGGTAGTGTTGAGGCCTTATGATTTCATTCTCGGTAAGGATTGTTTATCTTCAGTCCATGCCTAAATTGGTTTCTTTAGGTGAAGAGTGTGGTGTGTCAGTAGTAATGGGATGATGTTTTCCTTTTTCGTTGAAAGGGAGACATGGGTGTCATGGGATGGGATCATTGCGTATGTGGGTAAAACTGATCACTCATGAGTTTGTTAGCCTTACCCTTGGAGAAGTAGATTTTGTGAGCTTCCAGTTCCCAACAGTAGTGGCGGAGTACGGGAACATCTTTCCCAAAGATGTTCCTAGGTTACCTCCCCTCCGTGAAATTGAAATTTTTATCGACATACACCCCAGGACGACACCAATTTCTATATCAGCATATCGGATGGCTCCTGTAGAGCTTCATGAGGTGAAGGTACAGTTGGAGGATTTTCAAATCAAGGGTTTTGTGAGACCTAGTGTTTCACCCTGGTCAAACCCAATATTGTTTTCCAAGAAGTATGATGAGATTTTGATGTTGTGTGTAGATTACTGGCGCCTGAACCTGGTGATGGTGAAAAACTAGTATCCACTATCGAGGATTGATGGCCTCTTCAACCGATTGAGAGGGCTACAGTGGGTCTCGAAGGTTGACATTCAGTCAGGTTACCACCCGTTAAGAGTACGAGACGAGGGTATACCAAAGATGGATTTTAGATGCCGCTACGGTCAATATGAGTACTTGGTGATTCCTTTCGGAATGAAAATTTTTCACACAGTTCTCTTGGGGCTTATGAACCAAATCTTCTTTCCATACATAGACCGGTTCGTGGTGGTCCTCATCGACGACAACCTTGTGTACTCGGAATCAGAGGAGGAGCACATGAGGCACCTATAGATGGTTCTGGATGGACTTTGAGAGCACCATCATTATGTGAAGCTCTCGAACTGCCAGTTCTATATTAGGGAGGTCCACATTCTACGACGTGTCATTTCAGCAGATGGAGTAGCTATTGACCCTGCCAATGTGGAGGCAATATTAGCATGGGAGCCACATAAGAGTGTGATAGAGGTGCGCCACATCCTTGGTATGGAAGGTAATTAATAGAGATTCATTTCGAAATTATCCTAAATATTAGCAATGATGATATCCTTGACAAGGAAGGGGACACCCTTCATGTGGACAGAGAAGTGACAGTTGGCATTCGAGATGTTGAGGTAGTGTTTGACGAGCGCACCTATAGTGAGATTACCGAAGGAGGGTGTTGAGAACGTAGTTTTATGCGACGCTTCAGGGACCGGGATTCGCTATGTCTTGATGTAGAGACAGGAAGTTATTGAATATATTTCGTTCCATCTTAGGCCCCGGTAGCAGAACTATGCGACCCATGATCTTGATTTGGACGTGGTAGTCTTCGCGTTGAATATGTGGTGACACTACCATATGGGTGAGAGATTCATCATCTACTCTGACCACAAGAGCCTCAATTAGATCCTCTAGCTAAAGCATTGGAATTTTAGAGAAAATTATTGGTTAGAGTTCCTCCAGGACTGTGATTCTGATATCATTTATAATCTAGGGAAGGGGAATAAGGTGACAGATGCTCATTGCAGAAGGTCAAGCTCGCAGTTGTTAAGCAAGATGAGAGAGCAGTTAGCCACGTTGCAGTTATCTTATGTCGATATAGACAGTAATACCCCAAGCTTCCATGTTATGTTTCCCTTTGAATAATTCAATAGCTTGCATTGTATGTAACTTCGAGATTCTAACACACCGCGACCAATCAAACTTGCTGTTATGAATACTAATAACTAATTTTTGAATTTTTATAAATTTTATTTTCCAAAATGACTTAATTTTTGGATTAGGAGTATCAAAATTGGATTAGGGTGATTTTTTTGGTATTTTTTTGAAAACCTTCAATTTTTGATGAATAGTGGAAAATAGTTAGTTATTGTTTATAACCGACTTTTTATTTAAATAATTATTTATTTTATTTAAATTTATTTTTGGTGAAAATAGATATGTAATACGTATATATGTTAAATTTATTTCTTTGGAGTAATTTTATAATAAGTTTAGATATATAAAAAATTATAGAACTTTTGATCATCTTTTACCCACCTCCTAGGAGCATTTTCAAATTTTCATAAAAAATAATTTTACTGCTTCGATGAGTTGACTTTAAAAAATCCAAGAAATATGGTTAATATCATTAAGTAAAATGTGGTTCAATAAGGTGAAAATATTTTTTGGTGATTAGTAACATTTGACTTTTATTTACCACTGTTAAAAGTAAATGTCGTAATTAACAGTAAAAATGATCTCATAATTACCCTAAAATGTACTAATTCTATTGGATAAGTATAATTAGACAAAATAAAACCTTAGGAAAAAAATATGATCCTCTTTGATTGACTTGGATTAGATTAGGAAATTAATTATTATTTTATTTAAAGAAGATTTAAAAGAGTAAAATTCAATGTTTAATAACTAATGAATTTTTTATTTTGGTTTATACATAAGATAAATTCTATTATAAATATTCATTATAAAGATAAAAATATTTTCTACATAATGGAATTTTATTTATAATTTTTAAACATTATGTAATTTAATTTTTTTACGACACAATGATGATGCAGTAATTACTTTATTAATGAAAGTTTAAAATAATTCATATTATAAATATCCAAATAAATATAATTTTATACTTTTGATAAATTCCATTAATTTTCAAGGTTAATAGGGAATTTTATGGTTGATTAAATAATTTGTTTCTAGGTAATAAGACTGTTATGATTTTCACCAAAACCAAATACCTATTATTTTCAAAATTGACATAATTAGGATTTTAAAACAAATACTATATTATTAATTGTATAATAATCCTAAAAATCTATGTATTGGACAAAGGACTTAGATAAATATAAATATATTAAAAATTTACCACTTGGGGTTCACTTGGCTTGTAATAGTATGTCTATTATCCTTATAATAAAAAAATACAAAGAGTAACTATGAGTTAAATATAAAGGATAATGTTAATATCACGCCCTAAACCTGTCTAATACCTATTGGTTGAAAATTTTCTGACCTATCCCCACCATATCCTCTAAATTAATCATTTTTTATCCATTAAAAACGGAAAATTTTTTTATTATAAAATAATATTTCATGCTTTTCCTAAAGTGACCCTCACCTCTCTTATAAAAAGGTACTTCACCTTATAATAATTTAACACCTCAAAATTCATTTTTCTCAGCCAAATCATATCCGAATAACCTCCCAACATTCCTCTCTTCATCATAAAGGCCTTCCTCTGGGTATAAATCTATCCTAAGAGCCCCATTGATCAAATTAAACGGAAGAACCTGAAGAATAGTTAATTATTTCATCGCCACGTTCAAGTTAGTTTCTTCTTCCAATTCTTCATTATTTGTTGTTTCCATTATAAAAAAATAACTCCAATATATTATATATAATATGATGTTTTTGTAAAAATGGTAAAACCATATTCATTATACCATCCATCATATGAATGAAAAAGTCACCATACGTGTGTATGTACGGCTTACCGTCTCCTCGTCATGGTCTAGTTTGTTATTCTGACACATCATTATTTGGATAGGTATAATAATGAGTATAACTGATGTAAATAATAAATATAACTTGTTATGGATTCTGTATATATGTTATACCATCCAATTACATATTATTTCACCATCAATATAATTATATTGTCCCTCGTACGTACGTACGGATTACCATCTCCACGAACGAGATGAGATTAATTACCCATCATAATAATTCAAGAACAATTTTCATTTTATGATTAAATAAAATTTATGAACATAATATCATTACAGATATGAATAAAATACATCTTATCCATAAAAATATGTCATACGTAACCGAGTATATAAATGAAAACAGATCAGACAACACCCGAAATGATGATATTACTGAAATATTATTAACATACCAATATTAAGGAATCATATATGATATCATATTTATGTAAATAGTTTTTATATAATTTTATAACTATTATTTAACTATTATACATGAGGTAAACTTACCCTCAACCAAAGAAAAGTACAAGGTAAGGGTTAATTTCAAAATCTCTTTATTACCCGTGGTTATTTTTACGTAAGTATCTATTGGGACCTCTTTATCATCCACATCCTTGTTTTCTTAAAAAATATATTTCAAAACATTTTCCTATTTTATATAAAATGTGTTAAAGTAATTTATACCCTTATTTGACTTTATATTTTTTGAAAGGAATCTTTTCGTCGTTTTCCAAATGAGGTACATTATGACCTTTTCGATAAAATTAACTCAAGAATGTTTTTTTGACTTATATGGTGAGTATAGATACTTTCTGCCATTATAGCAACATCGAAGCTTCCCATAGAAGCCTATAAAAATATCTCCAAAATAATTTTTTTCTTTTATAATTATATTACTTTTAAATGGTCTCAATGTATAATGAGTTATTTCTTTCAAAAATATTTCATTTATTAAATATCAACATCCTTGGGTGGATTTTAAACTTCTTTGAAGTTGATTTATTATGATACTAATCATCTATATTGTATTGAAGGTCTTGTGATATGTTTGACAGAGGATGTCTTATTTTTTTACCATTCATGGTTTATGGATAAACTATTGACATTTCATATGCTAGTTTTAATATGAATGTTTATGTTATGTCTAAACCTTGTCATTTGAGAAATGAATTGGACTTATTATGTGATGGTTGGAGCCCCCTATAGCTCCTCGAAGCATCAGTAGGTCTCATGAGTCAAACTAGTGTCTTGGAACAAGGCCTTTACAAAATCATATTTGTAGTCTTGGCACAAGTCCAATACTATGTGGTTATGATGTCTCGAATTATGCATTCGATCAATATAAAAGTGGATATTGATATTTCATGTGATTATTCAACTATAAGAATATCCATTTAAATAAGTAAATTGAATATTTTTATATTATCTTTTCCATATTATGCTGAATTTTTAGTTTAAAAGGCTTTTGTTTTAGTCCTATACATTGCATTAAATGTTTATGTTTATTAAGGAATGTTTCTACTATATTGTTATCCTTACTAAGCATCTGATCTCACCCCTTTCTATATTTATTTTTCTTAGGATGTGAAAAGGTATTTTATAGTAGACCTATAAGGATAGGAATAAGATATAAGTGTGTTCTAAGGGAACAAAATTTTGTTGATGTTTTTATTTCATGATGTAATGTAAAACATATGAATGTATCTAGTACTTACAAGGCTACTAAACTAATCAGTATTTCAGGACATGATTCCTTGTATCTTTCCAATATTATGTAATAATGAACTGACTCTAGGTAAGTAGTGTCAGGGCGTTACAATTGGTATCAGAGGAAGTTTAGTACAAACCTTGAAACTAGATTTTGAAAAACGCTATTAGAGAACAATACCCTAATATAGACTTTGAGGATTAGTATAGATGAACTTCCTAGAATTTTGGTATTGTAGAGATTTTGTGAGTTTTCCAAGAAATACATCCCTGTATGGATACAAGCAGGTAGAGGTGGCTCTAAAATAGATGTACCTGAGGGTAAAACCCGAAAACACCATTGTGAGCTAGACTCGAATGGGAACTGGTGCATGACAACGAGCCTTGTTTCACTCTTGGTTACGACACTCCCTGTGGATATGCTTATGATAATTCTAATTTTCATTACAAACCATTATGAATGGTTTATGTGTATATACCTCCTCAAAGAAATTTTTTTATGACTATGGATTATATCCATAAACTGATCAATTTATGTTAAGTGGTTTACAAGATGATAATTATATATTGGGAATCATAAACTAATCTAGTGAATGTCATTGTTTAGATATGGAGCCTAATGGAAGTAATGAAGCTGTATCAATGCACGTAATCTGTGTAAGGATTGACCTCATGCTCATGCTAATTATAGTGGAGCTAGGGATGAAACTGGTGCTGATTAGCTTATCACCATACTGTGACAACTCACTTAGGTTATGAATAATATCCATACCTGTATGGAGGACCCCGATCCACAACTTGGAGGATCAATGTTAGACCGTTTCATGAGGCAACAACCACCAACATTCAATGGTAGTAAAAATCCGTTAGTATCTAAGAAATGGATAAGTTATTTAGAGAAAATATTTCATGATTTGGGGAGTAGAGAAAGGGAAAACATTTTCATCGTAGCTTATCACCTCATGGGAGATGCAGATCAATAGTTTTTATTTATTCAAATCAAAAAGGAATATTATGAAGTGTCAAACATGGAATGGATAGAGTTTAAATATATTTTAATAGAATAATACTTTCCTCCTTACCATCGAGCGGATATAGAAAAACAATTTCTGAGTCTGTGGAAAAAGGAGAATGAGAATGTCACAAAGTATGAGGATTTATTTACAAGGTTAGCAAGGCATGCTACAGATTATATATATAAACCAATGAGTAAGATTGATAGATTCTTTTTTGGGTTACAACCATTCCTCTGGAAAGCATAAGTTTCACAATCATACTTATCATACGAAGATATTGTCTCATGTGATATCAAGAAAGAAATAGAATTCTCTATGTCTTATGAGTTTAAAGAAAAGTAGAAGAAGAATATATTTTCTGAATACTCTGGAAATGGAAATAAGTGGAAGAAGGTAAATATTGAATATCCATCTTATAGTAAATGTGTAATAAACAACTTGGTACTTGCCTGAAGGGAATGAGAGACTGTTACAAGTGTGGTGAAAAAGGCCACCAAGCACGTGATTGCAAGGGGAAGAAAGAGGTTGTCAATGATGAATTCTACAATTATAGAGAAAAGGGGCATTATGCAAATAAATATCCTATGCACAAAGGTAACAAGACTCAGAAAAAGCCAAGGAAAAAAGGCCAAGTATATGTGATCACTACTACTGAGGTTGAAGCTCCAAAAGATGTGGTGACATGTAATTTAATGATTTCCTCATGTTTAGCCAATGATTTTTTTGATTCTGGATCATTGCATTGTTTCATATATTCCCAGTTTTCTAAGAAAATTAAATATTTCTAATTTCATTTAACAATGGAGTTATCCCTCAAAACTCATAAGTGAAGTATCATTGCCATAATGTTTTGTAAATCAGTTCCCATTAGGGAATATAAATGTTCCTTATATTCTGACCTCATTTTCATACCCATTATTCAAATATATATAATCCTTGTTATGGATTGGCTTTTATACCATGATGCAAAAATTTATTTTAAGAAGAAGGATGATAAAATTCTCAATGATGATAAGGAGTACCTTACCTTTAGAACTGAAATGTCACCATATTATTTTTATCTTCATCCACTCCCAATAGTTCTAATAAATTCAATTATTTGGGAGGATGAGAATAAAATAATTATGGGTGAGGAAAAGAATGTTCAAATAGAGGATGTACCTATTTTTAAATAATATGTTGGTGTGTTTTTAGGGGATTCACCTACACATCCTCTAGAACGAGAAATTATGTTTTCCATTGATTTCATTCCTGTTTCAAGGCCCATATCAAAGACCCCTTATAGAATGACCATTGTGGAATTAGTGGAACTAAAGAATCAACTAAAGGAATTGAGTAATTTGGGATTTATTCACCGTAGTGTTTCTCCATGGGGATATCCTATCATTTTTTTAAAATGAAATACAGATCTATGTGGTTGTGCATTGACTACAAGGAGATAAATGTTATAATAGTTATTAACAAGTATCCCCTACCTCTCATTGAAGATTTATTCGACCAATATCATGGAGCTCAGGATTTTTCAAAGATTGACCATCGATTTGGATATCATTAGGTATGTGTGAACATAGATGACTTTACTAAAACAGCATTTTGATCCAGGTACGGGTATTACGAGTTTACAGTAATGCCTTTTGGATTGACTATTGCTCCCTGTGTCTTCATGGATCTAATGAATATATTATTTAAGGAATATCTTGATTAATTTTTAGTGGTATTTATTAATGATATCTTGGTATAATCTAAAATCTATGAAGATGATGAAAATCACTTGTCCATTATTCTAAACACTCTTAAAAGAAATGAATTATAGGGGATGTTTAGAATGTGTGAATTCTAGATTCAAGATATTTCTTTTCGTGGACATATGGGCTTTAAGGATGGAATCCAGGTTGATCTTTTAATGATCAAGGCAATACATGAATAGCCAGAATTAAAAAGTATATCTGAGGTACACAGGTAAATTTGTTTAGTAAATTATTATCGGTGTTTTGTCCAAAATGTTTCCCAATTGGATAACCCATTAACCAAGCTCCCTCATGAAGGTGTTAAATTTGTTTGGAAAAATGGTTTTGAAGAATATTTTTAATAACTGAAAAGATGATTAGTTAATGATCATATTATGACACTACCATCATGGAATGATCGGTTTGTTATTTATAGTGATGCTTCAAAAATGGACTGGGTTGTGTCCTCATGTAAAATGATAGAGTTATTTATTATAAATTAGGAAAAATAAAAAGTAATGATAAAAACTATCCCACTCATGATCTTGAGTTAGAAAATGTAATCTTTGCTCTGAAAATATGGAGACATTATCACTATGGTGAAAATTATGAGATTTGTACTGATCATAAGAGTTTTATGTATATTTTCTCACAAAAAAACTAAACATGAAGAAAAGGAGATGGCTTCAAATACTCAAGGATTATGATTTCACAATAAACTACCACCCAGGGAAGACAAATAAGGTGGAATATGCCTTGAGAGGAAAGGGTCAAGGAGTTTTGAACAAGATGGAAGTTGAAATGGATCCTATTTTCATGGATCTAGTAAAGATGGATATGGTAATAACCATGGAAGGTGAAACATCAATACTTTTTCAAATGGTTTCCAATCAATATATACTAGAAAAGATAAAAAGATCTCAGACTAATGATGAGTAATTTCAAAAAAAATCCTTTCAATGATGGGAGATTCAATGACTTCATATACGATGATGGAATTTTGGAATTTGGGAAGGGACTTTGCGTTCCTATCATACATGATCTAAAAAGGGAATTGTTGGATGATTCTCAGTGCGCTAATTTACATATACACCCAAGGATCACCAAGATGTATTGATATTTGAAAGAACATTTTTTTGGGGACAACATGATGAGGGAGATTATCGATTTTATGTCAAGATGTATGGTTTATCAACAAATTAAAGATGGAAGGAAAAATCCTCAAGGATTCATGCAACCTCATCCTATACCTGATTGGAATAAGGATAATATTATGATGGACATGGTCATGGGGCTACAAAATACTCAAAGAAGGAATGATGTAATATGGGTCATTGTTGTTCATCTGTCCAATTCATCACATTTTCTTTATATTAGAGAATATTTACAACTTGAACATCTGATAAGACTATATATTATTGAAGTTGTAAGATCCATGGTGTACCCCTATTGATTTTTTCTGATCATGTTCCCTATTTTACATCATGAATCTGGAAAATTCTTCAAAAGGCCTTTGATATAGAACTTCATTTGAGCACTTTCAACCACCCACAAACCGATTGACAATCAGAATGGACTATTAAAAATTTAGAAGACCTGATGATATCTTTCTCACATGACTTTCATGGTATGTGGGATCAATATTTACCTCTGGTAGAATTTTCCTATAACAATATCTTCCATTCAAGTATTCATATTGCACTATATGAGGCGTTATACGGAAAGAAATTCCACACATCAACTTGTTGGGATGATGTCAGTGAATGAAAACCAGTAGGCCTAGATCTTCTTGAGGAAATGATGGAAGAGGTGAAGGTTATCCAAACACACACCCAAGAATCTCAAATTTAGAAAAAGATAAATGTCAATAACCAAAGGAAGGATTTGGAATATTTGGTAAGGGATCATGTTTTTTTGAAAGTATCTCTATGGAAGGGTGTCATATATTTCAGTACGAAGGGTAAACTGAGTCCCAGGTACATCAGAAATTTCAAATTTATAGAACGAAATAGATTTGTTGCTTATCATTTGGAAAATACTCCATGTATCTCCATAGTTCATGATGTGTTCCACATATCACTGTTGCGAAAATACATGCCTACCCAAACACATGTACTAACCTATGAGGAAATTGAACTGGAACCTGATTTGTCTTATTGTGAAGAGCCTGTTAAAATTATTGATACAAGAGAATAAGTGATGAGAAACCAGATGACTTTTTGGTAAATGTTCTATGGAGAATCCATAATATGGAAGAGTTTATGTGGGAACCAGAGGAACGTATGATAAAGAACCACCTGAATTGTTTTGTGTTGTAGTTTTATAGAAATTTCGTGGATGAAATTATTTGAAGGAAGGAGTAATGTTACACCCCAAACTTCCACATTATACTTCCCATTTAACAATTCAATAGATACATACTACCTATATAATTTCATTGTAAATAATTGTAGTCATTTTATAATAAGTCTATATATATATAAATTTATCGAACTTTTTACGGTCTTTAACCCACCTCCTAGGAGCATTTGAAAATTTTCATAAAACTTAATTTTACTTTATTTGTGAGTTGAATTTCAAAAATCTCAGAGAAACGGTTAATATTAGTAAGTAAAATGTTGTTCAATTAGATTAAAATATTTTTTGTGAATATTATCTTTTGAGTTTTATTTACCATAGTTAAAAGTAAATAGGGTAATTATGGGTAAAAATGATATCATAATTACCCTAACACATGTACTAATTTGACTGGATAAGTATAATTATACCAAAAAATCCTTAGGAAGAAAATATTATCCTCTTTGGTCAACTTGGGTAAGATTAGGACATTTATTATTATTATATTTAAATAAGAGTTAAAAGTGATAAATTCAATGTTTAATAACTAAACCATTTTTAATATTGGGTTATGCATAAGATAAATTCGCCTATAAATATTCAATATAAATCTAAAAATATTTCCTACACAATGGAGTTCTATTTATAATTTTTATTCATTAAATAAAATAAATAATTTATGACACAATGATGATGTAGTAATTAACAAATTAATGGATAATTAAAATAAATGATATTATAAGTATTTAAATAATTGTAATTTGAGATTTTTGATGACTTAAACTAATTTTATAGGTTAATATGAAATTTTATTATAGATTAAATAATTTTTGTTCAAAGTAATCATGCAGTGATGATTTTCACAAAAACCAAATACTAAATAGTGTCAAAATTGACATAATTGAGTTTTCAAAACAAATTCTATATTATTAATTGATATAATATTCCTAAAAATATATGGATAGTCCAAAGGACTTATATTTGTTCATATTTATTAATAATGAACCACGTGGGGTTCGCATGACTTGTTATATCAAGTCCATTAACCATATAATATAAAAATACAAAGAGACAAGGTAAATGTCAAACTATTTAACTAAGAGTTAAATATAAAAGATAAGGTTAGTTTGGTGTTCCAGACCTATCTAAAACCTATTTAATGAGAGGTTTTTCAACCCACACACACAATTGTCTCTATATAAATCATTTTGGAGCCATTATAAATTGAAAATTATTTTATTATAAAATAATATTTCAAGATTTTCCTAAAGTGACCCTCATCTCTCTTATAAAAGGGTACTTCCTCTTCTCTTATTTTCACACCTCTAAAGCCATTTTTCATTTCCAAACCCTATCCAAATATCCCCCAAACATTCTTTACTTCACCCTAGATTCCTTCCATTGGTAATAAATCTATCCTATGGAGCCGTTTTGTTCCAATCTAAATGAAGAACCTGAAGAAGAGGTAAATATTTTATCAACTATTTCAAGTTATTTTCTTCTTCCACTTCCTTTTTATTTTTTGATTCCATTATAAAATAAGAAATACAATATATTATATATAATATTATGTTATTATAAATATTATACAAACATATTAATTATTCTACCCATCATATGAATGAAAAAGTCACCATACGTGTGTACGTACGGGTTACCATATCCACGTTGTGGTGTAGTTTATTATTCAAACATTGTATTATTTGGATGGGTATAATAATGAGTATAACTGGTGTAAATAATAAATATAACATGTTATTGATTCCGTATATATGATATAACATACAATTACCTATGATTTTACCATCAATATAATGATATTATCGCTCATGCGTAAGTATGGATTACCGTCTCCACGAATGCGATGAGAGTCATTCCCCATCATAATCATTCAAGAATAATTTTCATTTTATGATTAATAATAATATTTTATAACATAATATCATTCTGGATATGAATAAAATACTTCTTATCCATAATAAACATGTCTTATGTAACCAAGCATATAAAGGAAAACAGATCAGTTAACACCTGAAAGGATGATATTACTAAAATATTAATAACAAAGAAATATTAGAGGATCATATATGATATCATAATTATGTTTATAGATTTTTTTATAATTTAATAAAATTTATTTAACTATTATATAGGAGGTTAACTTACCCTCGACCTAGGAAAAGTACATGGTGGGGGTTATTTTCACAATCTCTTTATTATTTGCGGTTGTTTTTACGTAAATATATATTGGGACATCTTTACCATCCATATCTGTGAATTCAAAAAAATGTAATTCAAAACATTTTAACTATATACTAGACAATGGGGTTAACCTCTGCTCTAAATTTTGTACGTGTAATCAATATAGGGAGGATATTAATCATCTCTTTCTGTCTTATGATACGACTTCTGCTCTTTGGAACCATGTATTTGACATATTTGAATGCAAGTGGTTGTTTGGCAGATCCCTAACATTGCAGCTTCAGAGATGCATGGAAATCTCGGACTCTAAGCAAATCAAGAATCTGTTTATGGCATCTATTGCAGAGATTCTATTTGTGATCTAGTATGGTAGGAATTACTACATTTTTCATAAAAACTCATTTAATCTCAATGTAGGAAAAATGATAATTCTCATTTCTATTTGAGAGGCGACATCGATTCAGAATGAACACTGTTCTAACTCTGTCAGAGACCTTGGGATCTTGAGGCGCATTGGAGTTGACGGGAAATTTCATCGCCCTAAATATAAGATGGATGTTTTTTGGCAACCCCCGCCTATGGGGTGGATCAAAATAAACATGGAAAGGGCCTCCAAAGGAAATCTTGTCCTAGCGGGTTGTGGTGGTATCTTCAGAAATAATTTGTATCAGATCCTTGGATGCTTCTATGGCTCATGTGGATTTTCCTCCTCCTTAGAAGCTGAGATGTGGAGTGTAATTCATGCTATCTCGTTTTCTAAAGCTCACAACTGGAACAACATCTGGATTGAGAGTGATTCCTCTACTATAGTTCAAGCCATTTGGAAGGGTACAATTCATCTAGCTTGGAAACTCACTTCTCGCTGGATTGACTGCCTACATTCACTCTCCTCCACCAGCTTTATTACAACTCACACCTATAGAGAAGCTAATAGGATTAGTGATGGTCAGGAAAACATGGGTGTGGTGCATGATATTATGTGGAGTGATGAACTCCACCCCAAGCTGATTATGCTTTATATTCGAGATGTAAACAAAACACCTTCTTTTCCTCTGGTGTAATTCCTTTTTTTTAATAAAACTTTTGGTTTTAAATTTATAAAAATTTAAAAAATTAAGAAATATATATTTTGAAAAGAATATTTTCATAGTTTTCCAAATAAGTTAATTTATGCTCATTTTGACAAAATTGAGGTAAGAATGTTTTTTTTAACAAATACGAAAAGTGTGTCTATTTTATTCCATTATAACATTGTCGAAGATTCACATACATGAATATAAAAATATTTTAAAATTAAATGTTTTCTTTTATAATTACGCGAATTTTAAATGGTTTCAAAATAGAAAGAGGTATTTCTTTCAAAATGTTTTCATTTCATCTTTGTCCACATAATTTGATTGATTTTAATGTTGTTTGATGTTGATTTATTATGATAAAAATCTTCCATATTGTATTGAAAGTTTTGTGATATATTTGAAAGTGGATGTGTTATTTTTATACCATTTTTTGTCTATGGAAAAAGTATTTACAATTCATATGATAGATCTAATTTGAATGTTTATGTTATTTTTAAGCCTTTTCATATGAGGAATGCATTAGACTTATTAAGTAACTGGTGGAGCCCACTATATCTCCTAGATGAATCGGTAGGTATCATGATAGAAACTAGTGTCTTGGCACAAGTCCTAGACAAAATTTTATTTGTAGTCTTCGCACAAGGCCAATACTATGTGGTTATGAATTTTGGCATTATCCATTCCATCATTATGAAAGTTGATATTGATATTTCATGTGATTACTTGACTAGTAGAATATCCATGTGAATATGTAAATGGAATTATTTGATTTTATCTTTTTCATATTTTTCTGAAGCTTAAGTGAGTCATTTGTTTTCGTCTTATATGTAGCCTTAAATTCTTATGCTTAATTATGAAATTTTCTGGTATATTTTTATCCTTAGTGAGCATCTGAGCTCACCCCTTTTTATGTTTTATTTATCCCAGGATGTGAAAATATATTTTATGGTTGACCTGTAGGGATAGGTTTAGGATATAAGTGTGTTAAAAATGGGAAAAAATGTTGTTTATATTTTTATTTCATGATGTAATGTAAAACTATTTGAATGTATCTAGTACTTCCATGGATACTAAACCGATCAGTCATTCGGGACACGATTCGTTATATCAAGATAATATTATTTAATAATTCACCGACTCTGGGTAACTGGGGTCAGGGAATTTCAGAGAGGATGCAGCTTACCTTAATTCGATGGTAGTCACCCCTCCACTCTTACGGATAGATAGGGAGGCACAGCTTGGGGATGTCGAATATGAGGCATTACATGCTCAGTTGTCCACATGACATGCTCTAGAGGGATATTCGCAAGGTGGGTAGAACATATATATTTTTATTGGATGCATTATCATACCATTGGAATTGTGGGTGGAGGTCCTGAGGGAGTTTCGTACATCCCCCTTGGAGGTATATCCTGGATTGGAGATGATATAATAGGATCTCCGACAATAGTTATGCTGGTCAAGCATGAAGAAAGTAGTAGCAGAGTTCGTTTCTTGATGCCTTATATTCCAATTGGTGAATACTGAGAACTAGGTTCCAACGGTATTAGATCACCCCTAGAAGATCCAAAGTAGAAGTGGGATGGAATATAGATGGACATCATGAAGGGCTTACCATAGACATTTTCCAAGGGGCACGAATCCATCTGAGTGATCATTGATTGACTCACAATGTCGGCCCACTTCTTAGCTATCAGTGAGGGGATTTTTGTAGAGAGCATGGGAAGGTGTTTCATAGAAGTGACAGTTCAGATTCATGGAATCCCTTTAACAATAGTCTCAGATCGAGACGCTATCTTCACATACTTGATAAGGAAGGATTACAGGAGGCTTTTGGGACTCAGCTACACTTGAGAACGACATTCCATCCTAATTCTGATGGTCAGATGAAAAATACCATTCATGTTTTGGAGGATAAGTTGTAGGCCTGTATCTTGGAATTTGGTCAAAGTATGGAGGACCACCAACCACTGGTGGAGTGTACGTACAATAATAGAAACCACAACACTATTGGTATGCCATCATGAGAGGCTTTATATGGGTGACCCTACAAGTCACTACTTTTCTGGACCAACCCCAGAGAGTCCGCACTCATGGGTCAAGAGTTGGTACGAGCTACCACCAAGATGTTGCAGATCAATCGGGGGTAGATGAAGACTACATGGAGCCAGTAAAGTCCTTATGATGATAGAAGACAGAGACCTTTAGAATGTGAGGTAGGGGCTATGTATTCCTTAAGTTCTCACCTCAATGAGGGTTATGGAAATTTGTCCAAGGCGACAAGCTTTCTCCAAGGTTCATCAGTCTTTTCCTGATACTGCGCAATGTTGGCGAGGTGGTGTACCTCCTAGATCTACCACAACAGTTGCATCGGGTGCATGATGACTTCTATATGGCATAGTTGAGGAGGTACATGCATGACCAATTTCACTTCATCAACTAGGGCGAGCTGGACATCAAGGATGGAGCGACCTTTGCTGGGTACTTGGAGGAGATTGAGGATCGATAGGATAGGATCTTTCGTGGGTGATCGATTCCATTGGTGTGCATCTGGTGGAAGCACGTGAATCTTCAAGAGATTAGGTGGGAGTGAGAGTCTCATATTAATGCCTAGTACACACATAATTTTTAGAAGACTTTTTTTTGGCATTTCGGGGATGCAAATCCCCATGGTGGGAAGAATGTATTGTCTCGAATTTTCTTTGTATTTTTTAAAATATTATATAGAGTTATTAAGAGACCAATCGTGGAGACGACCCATCATTTCGTGGCCTGATATTCCCAGAATAGTGTTTTGATCTTTTTTATACTATGTAAGATGGTGGGTTTACGCGGTTTTTAGAGTTTTCAAATGGATTCCCATACCAAAAATCTGAGGTAACCATTACGCTTGGGATGTTGAATTTACCTAAGAACAATCCTAACCTCGACCGGAGTGAGTTGATGGAAAAATTTATTTTTCAAACTATTTTAGTAAAATAAAATAAAATAAAATAATTAGAAAGGATAATTTTATTTAATTATATTTCGAAACATTCATTGTAGCATAATGACGGGGCAACCATCTTGATAATTAATACTGGGCCCTAGTGACTCAGAAATGGAAATGCTAACATATTAATGCCACAATGCAACAAGGCACAAAAACGTGTTTCCTCCTTTTAATTGGTTAATTGAATGTTGGTTGTTTGCATAATATTTAGAGAAAATCTATTGAATTTTTCGATCTTTGGGGAGAACACTCAACGAAGAACGACTACGAATCATAAGTACGAATCACTATTCTAATAGAGTTGAAGGATCTCGATGACGAAGACAGTGTAATACCTTCTTCAGCGATCGATCCCTTTTCAAGGTAGGGGTTTTTTATTTAGATTCATCCTCTCCCTGATTTTTAAATAAAACAACAGACATAGATCAACCCACAAACAGATCGAACTGAAGATCTTGTGTTCATGCGGGAGGGTTTTTAATGGGATTTTTTGGGGATAAATCCATGATGTTGAAATCAATGTTTTGATTTTCTCTGTTTAATCCTTTTAATGGGAGAGGAAAAAAACTATGACGAATGAAGATGGAGGATTATTACTCTATTCTTTTGTGATTTAGATTTATTCCCCCTCTTTTAACACCGTGTTCTTCACGTTCTTTATCAAGTGATGAAAAATGGATCATTGTGCATCTCTTATGAAACATAACGATCCCAGTTTAAATGTTCGATATCATGATGCCCTAGTGGAGGTTCGATAATAATGGCAGACGGAGAATCCACTCAAATCAAGAGAGACCTCTCTTCGAGCATTTTTCTTGTGGGTGGATCGATATGCATTTTATGGACCCATAGGATGCCTGAAAAAAATGAAGACGACTTTGGGTCATCAAGGCAACCATAATTTTCATGTTTCGTAGAAAAAGGATGACCAGATCGATGATCAAGGATCCACTTGATGCATGACAAAAGAGTTTCACGAATCTAGTAATTTCCAAAACACACAACATGTATCCCAATGACCTGGTGTGTAGGTCCAATTAGGTGGCGGCTACAGTTCCGTGGTGCCTGAAGCGATGACCAAGCATGTTCTCCAGGGAACATGGAATATCGGTCCTTATAAGGGACACTACATTTATCCAGGGGATACACAAAGAGGGGGTGGGGTACACGACTGTGTACTCCACCACCTAACTAGACCATGCCGACAACACGGGTTACCGCATGTATATGATACATGGTTTGTGACACATGGGTTGAATCCATGTACGGGTACATGGCCAGCTTACATGGAGTCCTCCCTAGATAGAGGAACAAAACATGTCACTCTTTTAAATTCCATGTGTACCTTCTTCTACACAACCAACTTTATGACATGGGTCATTGTACACGGGCAGTACCAAGGTTCAGAAGACACAGTGTGTGACACCTCTACATGTAATGTACTTCTCTGTACATGGAATGATCTTTTTGTCCACCATATATAGGACATGTTTCATTAGCATTAGTGACCCTTTTTTATATTTCCATAAAGGTCAGCTATCATTTCATTTTTTATAGAGTATGATCCCTATGGCAGGACTTTCCTAGATAGAGTCAGGTATCCCTCTGAGAGTCCTGGAGCGAGATACTTTATCCATTCTTGACTCTAGGTAGAGTCAGGTATAGATGTGACTATTACCATATGGTGTTGATAATCTACATAGAATGTTAATCTAAATGAGTCGTTGTATCCGCCAAGGCCCTAGAAGTGATCCTTATATTTGTATCGTGATATTTCCCCACATAGGAGTGTGTTCTCCCACAATTAGGGATTCTATCTCTTGTGATGTTTCCAGATGGATGGTACTTATCAGAATTATGTCATCAGAGATATTAGACTCATGGAGTGAGTTCTCCCAGACGTGTTCTTCATGTAATATTCAAACTGAATCCCTAGTGGGAGAATGCAGTTGTGTGACTGTCTCTAGAACACATATCTTTGTTTTGAGTATATCTAGACTGTGTTCACCTATTAAATTTTCAGTAAACATATATTGTGTAGATCTGACTGTACCTTTACATTGTGTATTTCATCATGGTTTTTGGGGTCCTCTACTGAGTATTGTTATACTCACCCCTGCACGGGCTTTGCCTACGCATATTGTGTCTTGTGTAGATGAGAAACCTTTTGAAAGAGAGAAGGGTGGACAAGGATAGGACCGAAATTTCTGAGTTCCCTATAGGCTGAGGTGTTCCTACAACTACAAGCAGCAGTCCCAGTTCTTATTTTTTTTTACAAGTTGGAATTTATAGTTTTTAGACTCTTGTTTTTCTTATTTTTATGGGCTTGTATTCTACCCTAGTTTACTTTCTGTACCTCAGTTCTTTCATACTATGTTGGTTGGGATGAGTTGTATGAATGCATATTGTTCCTTAGTAGTTTTTACATATCAACATTTGTGGGCTTGGAAATGTGTGTGTGTGTGTACAGGTACTTATAAAATGCCTCCCATGTTATTAATAATACTACTCGGTGCTAGTGACAAGCCCCTGGCCTATTGGGGAGGGGGATTGGGGAGTCGCAGCACGGGCCCCACCGGGATGAGTCATGACATTTCCACCAAGTTTTTTTATTCAAAATCCAAATTTGGTGGTGAATTTTTACTTTCTCTTTCCCTCTTATTAAGACTAAATTTTTGTAATAGTGTAGTTAATGTGGATTTCCCACAAAGGTATTGTCTATTTATAACTTTTTATTTTCAAAGTACAATTTCAATTTGCGAGGAAATAATTTATTGAAGGAGGGGAGAATGTAATAGCCCAATATTTCATAGAATGTTATCTCTTTAAAGTAATTCAATAGCTTGTGTTGTATGGAATTTTGAGTTATATCACACCACATATAATCAATCTATCCATTTAAGAAGTAGTTACAAACAGTAATACCCTTTTTTATAAATTTTATCAATTTTATTTTTCCAAATTGACTTTTTTTTATTCAAAATATCAAAATTATCTTAGGGTGATATTTTGGAATATTTTTGATAACATTAAATTTTGATGAATATTGAAAAAAACTGTGTTATTGTTTAAAACAGACTTTTATTTCATTAATTATTATTTTTATTCAAATTTAATTTAAATTAAAAATAGATAAATAATACCTATATTAGTATAATTTAATTCATTGGAGTCATTTTATAATAATATTAGATAAATACAATTTTATTGAACTTTTTAACATCTTTTACCCACCTTCTATGCACATTTTCAAATTTACATAAAATATAATTTTACCACTTTTGTGAATTTAATTTCAAAAATTATAGATACACAGTTGACATCAGTAAGTAAAATGTGGTTCAATAGGATGAAAATAATTTTTGGTGAATAATAACTTCGAATTTTATTTACCACTGTTAAAATTATATAAAGTAATTAATGTTAAAAATGATATTATAATTACCCTAACATATGTCTTAATTCTATTAGATAATTTTATTTAGAAAAAAATCATCCTTATGAATAAAATATGATCCTTTTCATCCACTTATATTAGATTATGACATTTATTATTATTTTATTTCAAGAAGAGTTAATAATGATAAATTCAAATTTTATTAGATAAGACATTTTTAATATAGTGTTATACAAAAGATAATTTCTTTTATAAACATTAATTCGAAAGCTAAAAATATTTCATACATCATGTTATATTATTTATAAATTTTAGACATTATATACTTAAAATTTATTTTTGACACAATGATGAGGCAGTGATTACCTTACTATTGAATGACTAAAATAATTGTTTTTATAAATATTAGAATAATTTTTTATTTACATTTAAGATACATTAGATGAATTTTTTAGGTTAATATGAAATTTTAGGGTTGATTAAATGTATGTTTTAAGAAAAAAAACTTGTTTTAATTACTTTGACGAAACCAAATACTAAATAGTGTCAAAATTGTAATAAATGACCTTTTAAAAGAAATGCTATATTATTAAATGATTTAATTTTCAAAAAAAAAATAATTATTGGACAAATGACTTATATAAGGATATTTATTTTATATGTAACCACTTGGTCTTTATTTGGCATTTTATTGTATGTTTATTAACCAAGTAATATAAAAATACAAGAAGACATTATAAAAGAAAAACTAATTAACTAAGAGTTAAATATAAATGATAAGGTTAATATAGTTTCCTAAACTTTTATAAATCCTATTGGTTGAGATTATTTTTAACATCAATCACCTTAAAGTCAAAATAAAATCATTTTGAGCCATTATAAAACGAAACTTATTTTATAATAAAATAATATTTCAATCTTTTCCAAATGATACCCTCACATCTTTAATAGAAGGATAATTTCCCTTCCCACGAAATCACACATCCAAATCTATTTGGCATGCAAACAATTTCTCAAATATCCTCCCCACTACCCTCATATCATCCTAGTGTCCTTACATTGATACAAAATCCAACCTAAAGAATCCTTTTACTCAAATCAAATGGATTCACCCGAAGAAGAGGTAATAATTTCATCACCTGTTTCCACGTTCTTTTCTTATACAAATTCATATTTATTTATTGTTTCCACAAAAAAAATAATCACTCTAGTACCTTTTAAATAATATAATGTTATTATAAATATTTTATAACCACATTCACTGTTATATTTATCCTATGAATGACAGAGTCACCATACGTTCGTACGTACAACATACCATCTCCACATCGTGTTGTAGTTTGTTATTTAAAACTCCATTTTTTGGATGGGTATAATAATGAGTATAAATGATGTAAAAAATAAATATAACATGTTAATGATTTGGTATATTTGACATACCATCCAATTATATAATATTTCACAATCAATATAACTATATTGTCGCTTGTGCGTACGTACAAATTACAGTCTTCATGAACACGATGCGAATAATTCCTATCGTAACCATTCTAGAATAATTTTAAATTTATGATTAAAAATAATTTTTAAGAACCTAATATCATTCTGGATATGAATAAAATACATCATATTAATAAAATATAAGCCCTATGTAACAAAACATATGAAGTAAAATGAATATGTTAACACCCTAAACAATGATACTATTAAAATATTATTAACAAATAAATTATATAAGATCATATATGATATCAAATTTATGTATATTGTTCTTGTATAGATTAATAAAAATTAATTAACTATTATAAAAGAGGTTAACTAACCCTCGACCAAGTTAAATTTCAAGGTAAGTGTCAAAATTACAATCTCATTATTATCCAAGGTCTTTTTATAAAAGTATCTATGGGAATTATTTATCACCCACATCCATGTTTCTTAAAAATGTATTTCATTTTTTTAATATTTCCTATAATATGGGTTAAAGTCGTTTATATTCTTTTCTGACTATTAATAAAATGTTTTTAAAAATAATCATTCTGTCATTTTCCAAAAAATTTATATTATAACCTTTTCGAATAATTAAGATAAGAATGTTTTTTTAAAATATAGTGGGAGAAACTATTTTTTTCCATTATTAATCCTTCAAAGCATCCCTTACCAGATTATAAGAATATTTTATAAATGATGTTTTTCTTTTATAATTAAATTACTTTTAAAATATTTCAAAATAGAATGATATATTTTTCTCTAATTGTTTTTATTTAATCTATATGAATATTGTTTGTTTGATTTTAAACATGTTTGATGTTGATTAATTATGATAAAATCTTTCCTATTGTATTAAAGGTTTTGTGGTATTTTTTATTTTGGATGTGTTATTTTTTTAAAATTCATGGTTTATAGTTAAAGTATTAATATTTAGTTTGCATGTTTTAATTCTATTGTTTGTGTTATGTTTCGACCTTTCCATATGAGGATTGAATTGGACTTGGTAAGTAAGGGTTGGAGCCCGGTATAGCAACTCGATGCATCGGTAGGTCTAATGAGACAAACTATAATCTTGACGAAAGGCCTTAAAAAAATCTTTCTTTGTAATCTTGGCAGGATGCCTTGACTATGTGGTTATAATGTCTGGTATTATGAATTCCATCATTATGCAATAAGATACTGTTTTTAAATGTGATTATTTGACTATTAAAACATCCATGGTAATTATTAAATGGAATTATTTGATTTATCATTACTATATTATGATAATTTTTATGTTTAAAATTATTTTGTTATAGTCTTAAACATGTTCTTAAATGTTTATTCTTTTTTGATAGTTTCTGCTATATTGAAATCCTTACAGAGCATATGAGCTCACCCATTTCTTATGTTTTCATTTTCCCAGTATGTGAAGAAGTATATTATGATTAAAAAGAATGGATAGGTCAAAGGATATGAGTGTTTTCAAAGGGGATATAATGTTATTGTTTTTTATGATGTAATGTAAAACTTATGTTTGTATCGAGTACCTCAAAGGATACTAAACTAATTTGTCTTTTGAGACATGATATCTTGTGATCATGCCATATTATATAATAATGCACCGACATTGGGTAACTAGAGTCAAGGATTTACAATATTGATGATGATTGGGGAACTCTAGGATATGTTTATGTTCCCTACTAGTGGGTCATGCATGAGAACAAAAATTATTTTGGTTACATTACACCAAGATATGATGTACATGGGTCTCGAAACTAACTAGTTCCTGGGGATGTACCCACGATTTGTGATCATTGAAACTTTCATATTTATCATTGGATTATAGTGAGTTTGTATATAAAAATAAGTAGAATAAATGTTTTAATTGAATGTGTTCACTCTTTGAAATTTCCTTTTGAAAATCGTTTACTTTTAAAAGTTTCATTCATTAGAATTTATTGCCACCATTTCTTGTTTATCAAAGACATGCATGATTTTCAAATTTTAATTCTTACTATATGGAATCCTTTGGGTGGGATCTTAATGGGAATATGCACTCAACTTACTAAAACCCCTTGGGATTAAGTATATAGGGGAATGTTTGAAACATGTAAAGGTGAGGTCTTGGGTGATTGTGGTTCGGGTTGTTAGTTTCTTCACTTGGTTCGGTGTTGCAGAGATGGCTTATGGGTGGTAACTACTTGTTGTGTAGAGTCCCTTGGGTTGTTATGCTGCTAATTTTATTTATCTTTGTAACTCTTATGTCATGTCTAAACCAATGTTTTCAGTTATGGATTCTATTTAAGGCTTGTTTGGCATAAATTTACATATTTGTTATATGGATTGTATTTGGTTCTTTAATGAATCTAAACTCCGATAAAACATTCCCAAACCAATATTTAAGATACCTGAGAACATGTTCTAGCCTAGGGGGATTAGAAACACCCTTCGGGACATTCCAAAAACTAGGTTGGGTTTTGGTTTTGATGAAGACCAGATTTGGTTCATCAGATGTTCTCATACTGTAGAGGAAGAGATAGAATTGGACATGGGTTCTAGCATCGAGTCTAGGAGGGAATATAATCTAGTGTCATGAGATGTATAGGGGGAGGCTAAGAGGGGGACCGACATTGATCACCAATGAGGTGAGGGATGAGAGGGGTCTAGTCTTATGCAGTGGAAAGGGGGTTCATGGAAGGTCTAGAGGTGTCAGACCAACATTAGTCGATGGTGAGGGGGAGGCCAATATTGAGAGGTGGTTTTGAGTGGTGTTGAGGGAGGGAAAAACGGATTAGGGGTTAGGTATTAATTTTTTAAAAATATGTACTGAATAATTTCATTGAAACAACCATAAAATTCATTTTATATTTATTTAGCAGTGTTTTTTATATAAACAACATCTAAATACATATTATTTTAAAAACCTTCACTAAAAAGAGTTATCAATTTTTTTTTCTATTTAAAATCAAAAGAGGAATCATTGATGAGAGCCCTTATTAAATAATTAAAATAATTGAAAAAACCCCTAAATTAATAGATTATTAATAGATTTAAAAAATAAAAATATTAATACAAATAAGTCGATCATCAATAATATTTATAAAGAAAATAGAAAATTTGTAACACGATAAAATTATAAAATGATGACACCATGTTATATAGCATGTATGACATGGAACACCAATTGAAGAAGAAATATAACACAACAATACCATAACAAATATTTATTTATAAACTAAAGAAATATCATCAATATATTTCATTACACAAATCATTCATTTTAGCTTCTTTTGCACCTAACAATGTGTTTCTTTGAAGTCGTAAAAATAAAAGTAATGAATTGGATTAAATAAGATATGGTAATATATGGTTTATAAAAATATTAAATTAATTAATTGGTTATGAATTATTTATATAAAAAATTTAATCTAATTGAATATAAATGGATTTTCTATAAAAACAATTTAGGCTCACAAGGTGTTTTATCTTAATAAATTAAATTTATTACTATTACAGAATGGTATTATTGAAATTAATATAATATTTTTTAAATAAAATTCTTCTAACATTCATCAATTAGATTTTTTAGGCATAAAATATGAACAAATCCAAATTTACAGATAAGAATATGTATTTTTTTAAAGGCTGTTTTCCACCATTTAATGGTGCAATAATTTTTATACTAAATGTGGGAACTTTTATTTTTTGTTTTGTAATAAATATACAACATTCCTAAAATTATAATTTCAAATTTATCATTGGGTGATTTTTTTATTTTTCCTAGAAGTTTCATATTTTCATTAATAGTGAAAAATACTAAAATTTAATTGAAAACTAAGATTCTTGAAATAATTTATAATTCTTAATTGTATCACCCAGACCCCTATAATCCCACAATCAATGCCTAATATCAATAAATTTTCATGATTATAAGGAATGAATTCTCAAAGGACAGAAGATTTTAGTAGTACTACTAAAAAAGATACCTATATAACTCTTAGATGAAAAATGAATACCCAGATTACAAAATAATTATTCTCTTTCAATAATAATATAATTACATATGGCATATCCATTAATATATTTCTTAATACACATATTTGAGTCCTGGGGAATGAATGTAAAATATAGGTGAGCTCAAATGCTCCGTAATATTTATGTATACATGAAGAAATAAATCAATGAGAATAGTTAATATTGAAATGTAATAGATGAATAAACCTTTCATATAATCAATAAAATAAGAAAGAAGTGTGTGAAAAATATTGAAAGGTAAAAATATAAAATCAAATTTCTTTTAAATAACTGGATATTGAATAATTAAATGGAATTTAAAAAAATGAACCCAATTACATTAAATCATTGAAATGAGATTCAAATTCAATTATAAATAATTTCAAAGAAAACCCCCATGGATAAAAATAACTACAATGAGGGGAATTTTTATTTATTGGATTCCTTGTTTCGTAGGTACATGATACATTTACTATTAAGACATTTTAAAAGGTAGTGTGAGGCATATATAGTGAAATCCCAGAAGAATATAGAAGATGTAATTGCCTGGTCCCTCCCAGTCCAATACATATCCTATTTTGGTTCTTGGTTGTGTTTAGGGAAGGATTCAAGAGTTTTTGGTAGAATCTGGAGGTATAATAGAACTGGTGTAGGAAATACACATAATTTTAGTTCATTACATGACATAAAATTTGGTAACACATATTTTCCTTGGCTGGTCATGATGTATATATTTTCATGGTTAAATAATTAAAAAGAGACACGTTTTTTGGATGAACCTGGAATCTCGGGATTACACGGTATGAAAAGGTATTACGCATCATGTAATTCCTCATTTTGGTATAGTATTAAATGTTTCATCTACTCCGTTTTTTCCAAACCCCATTACCATCAGCTCTTCTCTATTCCCAGCTATCTAAAGGCCTTATCATTCTTCTTCTTCAGATTTATATTAAAGGCGATCCATCCTTGGACTACCGTCTTTGATCCATGGTGCGTTATCCTCTTGTTCTCATTGGTTTCCATTTATTCTTATTAGGGAATTCCTTATAGTGGTAGGGTTTGGTTTGTGAGATGTATTTTGGCTATTTCATTATTTTTATCTTGGTGTGATGTAGGTTAATCCACATTTTCTCATGGTGAGATTGTGTGTTTAGGTTGTTCTTCTTCACCATACAGTGTAAAACGAGTCATAAAAGAGTCTTTGAGGTTTGGAATCAACTATTTATTCTTATTATTTAACATGTGGGAGGGGTTTTAATTTTTTATATATAATATGGTTTTACTAGATAAATTAATGATAAATAATTTTTTTATTTGAAATTGAGGGTTAAATGGGTTTGTTTCACATGATTTTACAGCTTTAAAATTATTTTTCTATTGTGAATTGTATGGGATGATGCCCCACTGATAATTGGGTCTTTCAGGGGATTTTATGGTACTCGATATATGTGATATGATTGATTATTTTTATATTCTTTTTTTATCACCATAAAAATTTAAATTTTCTTACAACATATATTTGGATAATAATTTGGTTTCCCCAAAATTATGATTTATGTAATGAAATACCTAAATATAGTGGAACATGATAAAATAGACTTTATAAATATATAAATGGTTATATATGTTTTGTGATGTGTGGTTGCTAAATGTGGGTATGATAATTTGTGGTACATGTTTTTTGGGAGGAATGGTGATTTTATTATAGATTAGAGGTTGCTTGTGATATGTGGTAATGTTTTCCTAGATGTGCGAGTGGTGATAGAATAAATTAGTGATTAATAATGTATGAAATGTAATGGGTTTGATTGGTTAATGGTATGGGAATTTGTTAATGAAAAATACAATGATGTCTTATATGGATAAATGTGGTTGATGTTATATAATAAAATGGATGGCTATCAAATATGGAGGAAATGTGAAGTTGCATCAGATTATCAGGGATCATCACCTTCTTAAATCATTGTTATAGATAGTAATAAATGAATTTTGTGGTGGATGCAAAGGTGATGGTGTTTTGAGTTGGCTATATTGTTTGAGAACCCATAGGTTGGGATTGAATTTTCGATACTATATAGATTCTTGTATTTTCATTTTGATTTCAATATTCACCCCACTCAAGTTTTTCACTATGTGACGAACACCAATATAGTCTTGTGGGGGTGTCTTTCCCAACTACCTGGTGGTAGGATGGAGGGATGGAAACCAGCTCTTCCATGCTCCCTCTTCCACCTGATAGTGGATGAGGTGTATTAAGTCAAGTTGTGATGTGTAGACCCAAGTCTCTTCAGGACGAGATGTTATTTTTTAAGGTGTATGTGGGATTATATGAGACATGGTTCCTAGGTGTCTTTTGAATGAGATCTATTATGATAGCCTTGGTGTGTATGGGCAAGACGTGATGTGTCATGATAACTGAGGAGTGAGCGGGTGCAATGTGTTGTGACATCCCATGTCTGTGTGTTGGTAGGGTGTGTTTTTACTTCCCAGGTGTGTGCGGTTAGGAGGTGAAGTGATATACTGAGAAGATTTGGGAGCACCAGGACATTTATTCTTGTGGTGTGAGAGTGGATAATCAGTGGGAAAGTAGTATGGGGTACCCTATCGACGATGTTATTTTCTTTATAATCTAATACATGATTTGGGTAATTTATTTAGGGTTTCATGGTGACGCTAGGATGGTTAGTATAACTTGATTGATGTTTTTCGTTTATGTTGTTTTCTCAAAGGATCATCAGTATGTTTCTTATACAAGTACATGAGCGACCTGAGATTCTCCTACAAAGTATACTTCTATGAGCACCCTATGTATATAAAACAATTATTAGTTTTCTAGGAGGATATCATTGACCATGCTAGATATTACTATCTAGAATCCTTGATTGACTTTGGGTCACAATACAAACAACACATTTGGGTATTTACATTGTAGATATTTATAATTATTAGATATATTTATAAAGGCTTGTATAATGGTTTGGGTTTCACATTAATATTATATCCTGGTGTTTTTTTGGATGATTCATTATATATCCTGATCTTGTTTTCTTATAATGGGAAATGCCTCTTATATTGTAGGATTTGTACACACTGGGTGCTTATCACCAACCTGGGGCCTACAAAAGGTGGGACTCGGGGGAATTATCTCCCTCCCCTAATTACAATATCATTGGAGGGTGGGGTCATGACAGAGCGGTATTATAGTTCATTCTTGATAATAGGATTGATTTTGGAGTTTTTCATATTATGGATTTCATGGGGTGGTATTGAAACAGTGCCATAAGAAATTGGTTCATGACATAGGAAAAGAAGATTGGCTAGGAAAAGGGAATTTAGGGGCCCTATGATCAAGTGAAAAGGCTCTGAGATTATTGAATGTCCATGTGAGATGGACCCCCTTGTAGGGTGCATACCCAAGAGGGGTACTAGAATAATAATGACCTGTGTTTTTTTGGGTATTTTTGGGAAATATTAAATGTAAAATTATTGAATTAAATGAGTTAAAATGTATCTTAAATGAAATTTCATACTGCTCTGGCATTGAAAATCCTTATTTACCGTTTATATATGGCTATCATTGGTCATTTTCATGTGGCTCTGGAATTTGATATTCAACATGATACTCTAATTGATTGACGTAGGGTTTATCTTCATAATGAGGATGATTAGTGGTTGAGGATGTTACGTACATTCTAGTATTAGGATCGAGGGAAGTACAAGGGAAATGTTTCAGTTGGGAAGATAGACAGATGGTTGGAGGAGATCAAGATAACTTTCAGATTGATTTGGGACCCAAAAGAGTACTGGGTTCCTTTGGCTAATATCTAGATTCGGGGAATTTAATGTCAGGGGTGGATGATGTATTTTGGAGATAGGAGGCATGTATTTTGTGGTTCTACTTCTATAAGGTTATATGGGTATAGTTCCATTCATGTACCATGAAGGAAGTAATTAAGTAAAGGATTATTTAACATTAATAGGTGAGCATGTCAGTATGGGAGTTTGGAATCATGTTCAAAGACCTTTTGTGTTTTACCTAAATCTTTTTCTGAATAAGGAGCCTTGTGGGAGATGTCATGGGGATGAACTCCATACTTTTATCCTATATTTAGAAACTCCTTTTACATTTCAAATATATTGGGAGGTTTATTAGAAGAAAAATATGATCAATCAAACATAATCATGAGGAGCATTTTCTCGGGTAGAAAACCTAATTGGTTCTTTGAGGGGTAGAGTTATCAGTGAAAGGTCATAGGAACCTAATTTTGTTCATCTATGGTATTCTTGGCCATCTTCTATACTAATTCATAGTTTCTACTCGATCTCAGTTTGGACGAGGAAGGCAGGATTAGTAGCAGCCTTAACAGAAGTTACTAGTTATGTTGTTTCGGTAGTCGGGGCAACAAGATTAGGCTCCGCTAAGGGGTTATTAAGCAGGTAGAGGCTGAACTTATGATGTATATCTTGTTTAGGGACTGTTTCCTAAGAGTTTCCATGTAGGAGGTCATCAACATAGATGTAGATGATCTGGTAATGATTCATTTCACATCATATATATAGAATTTTCAACGGGACATTTGATCACCAGAGGTATAATCAACTTATTTAGTACTCTTTTTTGTAGTTTGTTTTATTTTGGAGCTTCACACTCCTTCAATGAACCTGTTCTATACCATTCTCTATGACTAGACATAGAGAGGCTTCTTATATCCCTGGTGTTGACTATGATATTCAGTGGGCATACTAAGTTTTTTATGTGTGTTGGGGGTGTAGAATAATGACGGGGTTTCATTATTCATGTTGGTAACTTCTATTGCTACATATAAAATCATATTATGTCATAACCAACATTAAATGGTTGTATTACGTAGGTGTTTTCATCAATTACTTCAAGATTAGTGTTAGGATTTTGGATGAGTATGGTTAGATTGTGGTTTTCATCGGTGAGGGGAGTTTTCATCTGGGAAGTCAGTGTACAGAGAACCTTCTTTCATTGTTGGATTACATGTTAGTGGAATCTGTAGACATTTGGATGAAAGAGGTTCCCATGTTCATTAGGGATATCCATGATGCTTTTTATGAGGAGTTTATAAATCTACCATATCAATGAGATATAGATTTTGGGAAAGAAATGTGTCCTGGTGCTTCTCCTATTTTGATGGATCTTTATCAAGAAGAACCTTATGGGTTGTGAGAGTTGAGGATTCAATAAGAAAATCTATTTTAGAAGTATTTTTTCCTACCAAGTGTGTCATCATGCAGTGCTCTCATGTAGTTTGTAGTGAATGATAGTGGTAGGTTTAGACAATTCATAGAATTCTAGATAATGAATTAGGTTACGGTCATAACCATTTCCATATTACATTAATAGAAAATATTTTCAACTAGATGAGAGGGGAGATTTGGGTTTTTATGATCGATCAATGTTCTAGATATCATTATTTGAGGTTGATAGAGGGAGATATCCCAAAGACTGCCTTCAGATATAGGCATGGGAATTATGACTTAGTAGTCATTAAATTTTGCGTTACTAACACACCATCCTTATTTATGGGACTTATGAACTTCTTGTGTTAGGAGTTCTTGGACTAGTTTGTATCATGTTCGTCAATAATATATTGATCTACTTGTAGTCATATATGGATCATGTAGAGCATCTCATAAATTACTTTCATGTTCTCGACGCCAACATAATATTGGATTTTGGAAATAATTAATTTATGGAGACTATAGGTGAATTTCATCAGTAATTTTTTGTGTCATTAGGTTCTGGAAAAAGAGCCATCAATGGTTTAAGCATTTTTTTTCTTTGGTAGAACCCATGGTTGTGGTAGTGGTTTGATTTTTCCTTAGTCTCATAGTCTTTTATAGGAGGTTTTTACCCGATTTACCTTGAGTGGTATTCCAGTTGATATCTTTGAGCCATAAAGAAACATATTTTTTGTGGATTGATCAGTAACATGTAGCATTTTCATACCTAATAGTGATGATGGTTAGTGATACAGTGCTCTAGTTTCCTGAGGAAGGGGTAATGTTTGAGGTGTTTTTTGATTCCTCTCATCTGTTCTTGGGATGTGTGCTTATGTAGCAACATGCAGTTATCTCTTACATGTCTAGGAATTTATGTCCGCTTAAAAATAATCTTGATACCCATGATCAGATGCTAGGAATGGTTTTTTCTCCTCTGAATTTTTGGAGACATTTCCTCATTAGAGAGTGCATTGTGGTCTCTAAAAGTAACCAGAAATGGATGTATATTATTTCATAGCATTATTGGAACAATTGGTAGTGGAGTTAGATATATCTTTTTTAGAATTATGATTTTGAGATCTAAAACACCTTAGGAAAAATGAATTTTGTGGTCTTATAATTGAGAATGATATCAGGGAAGGTTTTTGTTGTGGAGTCTGATGATTCTTGGAATGAAATGGGGTAGTTGGAATCCATTCAATATGATTCATGGATGGATGGTGTTAGAAGATATTTTTTCATATAATAGAAAAATAATATCTAAGGAGGTAAGTGGTATAGTCTCAGTGGGGTGACTCGAAAGCAGATTTGAGGCACGATTATGTTAAGAAAAGTGATTCCCCATTTGGATCATCATAGGATGATTAGAACCATGTGTTGTTTCGTGGGAGGTTGTTCATTATGATAGTAATTTGAAATGGATTTGTTCATAAGTTCCATAGATAACCAATGTATTTACACCTAATAATCACTAAGATGTTTCTTCGATTGAGGATTCATTGTTGGTCACTTAGGATGAAGTAAGAAATGGAAGAGTTTGTGGAATGGTTCTTCATTTTACAATAAATAAAGTAACACATCATTTTTTTTAATGATTTTTGTAACCATTAGATAACCATGAGATGATATCAGATGAAATATCAATGTACATCGTCACTATATTTCCAAGAACATAAAGAGTTTGTGTTGTTATTTGGGTGATAGTGCATCAGTTAATGATATTTTCCCCCCTTTTAGTGATCAATGAGTCGAGAATAGTGGATTCCTTGGCTAAGAGGTATGTGGATTAGGTGGTGTCGTTTCGTGGAGTTGTGAGGTACATTTACTCAGATCGGGATGCACATTTAACCTCATGAGTCTAGAGGGGGTTGTGGATTTATTTTGGTATTATTAAATGACTCATACAATCTATCCACTCATAGATAAATGGGAAAATGGAATGGAATATACATATGCTAGAGGATATGTTATGACCATGTGGCTTGGACTTTGGTGGATCATGGGTAAAACTCTTTCCTTTGGATGAGTTCGCTCGTAATAATTTCTATCACACATCCATTTGTATGTCTACATTTGTTGCTATATATGGATGAATACGCCTCTCTCCATTGTGTTGGATATTGGTTGGGGATATAGTCTTTCCAAACCCAGAAATGGTGCAGATCACATCCTAGAATGCTCATCTCATTCATGAGAGTATGAAAGGAGCACAATACTAGATGAATTCTTGTGCTATTCACATAAGGAGGCCCTTGGAGTTTCAGGTTGGGGTCCATGTTTTATTGAAGGATTCCCCACGATTTGGGAAATATAGTTATGAATGAGGGAGTAATATTTATTCCTATTTTATTATTCCCTTAGAGGTATTAGGGTGAGTAATAAAAGTGGTCTTCCAGTTGGAATTTCCACCAAAGTTAGAGAGGATACATAACTTATTTAATATCTCTCAAAATCATCAGTAGCTTCATGATGACTCTCATATCCTTGATAGGGGAGAGTTGGATATCAATGAAGACGCGATGTTTGTGGAGAGGTCTGTAGATATCAGGGATAATCAGGTGAAGAAACTATGTGTACAAAATATTTAATTGGTTTATATTTTGTATATTCATGGTGGACTAGAGTAGAGTATCTGGGAGTGAGAGATGAAAATGTGTTCCCATAATCTGAAATTCTTTTGGTTTTTATTTTCCCTTTTCTACTTTTTGGTGTGTTGTTTTAAAAATAATTATGAGAGGATATTCTCTCCATAGTTTGTGTTGTGTGTGGTGTGTTTTTTGATAATATACTAACAAATGAAAAAGGGGGACTTGATTCTTAATCTAGATGCAATAACAATGATAATATTATACTGGTGAGGTTGACTCAGTGCCACCCATACTGGATTGTATCATGACTTGGATAAAAAATTCTGTGATTTTTTGTTATATACAATGTGGTTTGTAGTTTAATTTGGTTATTGGATTGGGATATGTGGTGGGTGAGATGGTTTTGAGTTGTTTTGTTGTAGTGTGGTTGGTTGAGAGGTGGTGGGTTGCAGTTTTGGAACATGTTTTATAGCCATTTGAGTTTTCTTGTTTATATAGTGGTAGCATTTAAGGTGTAGTGAGACTCTTCAGACGTATCTCGTGGGGTCATTGTTCAGAACTCCTTTTCATTCAGGCATTGTTTTAGACTCTCAAGGTTGATAATCTATTTATATTTATCTTATGTAATGTTCCATGACCCCCTAGTCCATTAAATTTTCAGTTTTCGTTGTTAGAGTTGATCGGGGATGGTTTATGGAGTTTTTCGTGGAATCTGGAGGTGTCGTAGCACTTTTCCATGAAATACATGTATTGTATGTGAATTACATGATGTGAAAGCTGGTTTCATAGCTTCTGTAGGTAGGTTCATTATGTTTAGATTTTTTGGGGATAAATATTAAAAATCCAACATGTTTTTCAGTGGAACCTAGAGTCTATAGTTTACATGACATGAATGCGGATTACACAACTTGTAAATCCACAATTCTGTACTATTATAATGGTTTCAACCACATTGGGTTTTCCCTAACCCTATGGAAATGGATATTCCCTCAAAAAAATATTTTTATGACCTACTCATTTAGTATTTGGAGTTTACATTCAACATGGATTGATCCTTGGGATCCGATATTCGATCTATGTTGAGTCCTCCTCTCGTTCTATTCAGTTTCCTTTTTCCATTCATCTGGGTTTCAATATAGTGGAATAGTTTGGTATGGGTTGTGTTTTTGGGCTACATATTGATGGTTTCTTGGTGTGGTATAGTTTGATATGAGTTTTCTTATGGCATGATTATGGATTGTTGGCATTTTTCTTTTCCCTACGGTTCCTAGTGAGTCGACAATGCCTATTTGAGGTATCAATTCTATCATTTCCCCTTATTATGTAACATGTGGGTGGGGATTTATTTATTTTACCTCTAGGATACAGTTTTTCAAGATTAAATAAGGATAAATAATTGGAAAATAAAAAATTTATTGCTAAATGGGTTTGTTTTTGATGAATTTACATCATTTATATCATTTTGATATAGTGGATTTTACAGGTTTGATTCCCCAATTAAAATTATTGATTTGGGGCGCTTTGATTAAAAAGGATATATGTTATGTGAGTGCCCCTTTGGTTGTTATTTTTGTGATATCATACTAATTTAATAATTAAATATATACTTATATTATGATAATAATTTTATTTCCCCAGTATTAGGATTTATGTTATTAAAACCCTAAAATACAGTTTATTGTGATAAAATCACCTTTTTAAATATTTAATAGGATCATCATGTGATGTAGTGTGTGGTTTGCGTATATGGGGATGATATTTTTGAGGCCATGTTTTTTGGGTGATGATGTAATTGTGTATGGGCCATGCTTTTGGGGTGGTGAGGTGATAGATTGGGGGCCATTATTTTGGGTGGACAGGTGAGTTATTTAAGGATGAATAGTTTTTTTGTGATGGGTAGTTATGTTGTGCTATATTCCAAAGATGAGATTGAATAAATGAATGATTAAAGATCTTTGAAATGGAATTGGTTGGTCTGGTTGATGATAAGAAAATATTTTAGTGGACATTTTATTAATGGGTTGTGTGGTTAAATGTGGTTGATGCTAAATAATATAATGAATGGGTGTTAAACATATAGGAAATATGATGTCGCATTAGATTATCATGACTCTTCACCTTCTGAAGTAAATATTCCAAATACCAATAAGTTTTTTAAGAGGTGGTAGCAATAGGGATCGTGCCTTGAGATGGGTTGTCTGCATGAGATCCCGTATGATGGGTTTGAGTGTTTAATACTATATATATATATATTCATATATACATGTATTTTTCTTGTGATTTCTATATGAACACTTCTCATGTTGAGAACAATATTCTGAAAACCCACGTAGTCACATGGAGGGTGTCATTCCCAACACCCTTGTTGGAGGATGGAAGGCTCTCCACCAACTCTTACCTAAAACCTCTTCCTAGAAGTAGTTTCTTAGGTGTCTTCGGGCGAGTTGTGAGGTGTGGTCCAATGGGTCTTTAGTAGGATTTGTGATATTTTCCCCATGTTTCATTAGGATGATATGTGATATGTTTCTCTCGTGTCTTCGGTATGATATTTGTTTTGATATCCCTGGTGTGTACGAGCAAGATGTGATATGTTGTGATAAACCAGGTTTGTCTGGGTGTGTTGTGTTGTGATAGCCCAGGTGTGTGCAAGATGTATGTGTTATTATTTCCCAAGTGTGTGAATTTGGAATGTGATGTGATATATTCAGAAGAGGTGGGAACCCCATGACATTTCACAATGGGGTGTGCGAGCGTCAAGTTAATGGAAAAGAGGTTTGGGGTATGTTATCATCAATATTATTTACATTACATTATATTAATTGATGAGTTTTATTTAGTGATCTTATTGTGGTGAGGTTTGGGTGGTAAGTATACCATGATAGGTTCTATTTCGTTCTGATGTTTCCACGTAGGAGAATTAGAATTCTTCTTCCACATGTACATGAGAGACTTGTGCTTTTTCAACAGAGTATGCTGATATCGTCACCATTTATATATAAAAACGTTTTTAGGTTTCCAGGAAGAATTCATGGACCATGTAGGGACTTACAAGATGGGTCCCTGATATTTTTAGTTTCATTACATTATCGTTACCTCTGGGTATACAATTGGGATACTTTTATCTATATGAGTTCTATTTATACAGTAATGTTGGATGGTGTGGGTTTATCTTGAAAATATTTTCATGGAGTTGTTTTGGATGTCAAATTGAATATATTAGTATTTTTTATACAAAGGGTAATTTCGCCCATATTGTGATATTTGTACACCATTTATTCTAGTCTCCAACCCGGGCCTACTAGAGGCGGGGATCAGGGGTCATTATCGCTCTCCCCTCATTGCAGTTTCATTGGAGGGAGGTGGTCATGACAATAGCCAACTTATTTAATCTCATGAGACTATAGTTGAATTGAGGTAATATCAAAAACAAAGCCTCGCTTGTTCCATACATATCTAAATCATTCCTCATATATCAAATAATCAATTTATTAATGTTCCTTATGAAATATTCATATTGAGTAAAAGATGCAGATTTATCTATATTTCAACAAGTGTCAAATAATGATCAATGAAAACACTATTTGTAAATATGGTATATGGTTTAAGAAATATTTATATCCCTGATAAATGATATGGACATTTTATGTTCAATGGTCATAGGAAAGTGAATAAATCAAGTGAATGCTAATGAATTCTAAAATGAATCAAGGAAGTTAATGTTAATATTATGCTTGATCAAAATGATCATTTACGATATATAGGAATAATAAAGATGTTTTAAATGAAATTTATACCTATCTTATTAAAAATAAATTTTTTTTTCGTTGATGAAATAAATAAAGTATCCCTACAAACTTTCTAGGGAAAATTATCTTTTAACATTCAAATTGTCTAAGACCGATTTAAAACATTTGGATAACAATACCCATGATAAAATAACATCGATTGACAAAAAATTAGTAGAATATTGAGATTAATAATATCTCATGTCTATGTAAAAGTATATACACCTTATAATATGAGATAGGTTTATAACATAACAAATGACTAAAATAAGTATAATTCTAACAAAAATATTTACTGATTTGGTACAATTCATTCTCAACCCCTATGAATTATAGTCATTAAATGAAAAATTTAAATAACAATATGATAAAATAATTCCTGATATATTATATCAAAATGGGATGTAGATACACCACACAAAATATGTATGTGGTGAATATGACATTTGTGTCATAGATGTAAAAAAATGTGATGAAAATCACATGAATTATGTTTCATTTGGTGTGAATATAATTTATCCTCATAAAGAATATTTAAAAAAAATTATAATCCAGAACCATATTAATTTTTATGATATCTTATATCATATTCTTATAATATCTTATCACCCTTTTGTTTTTAATCCTTTATTATTTTCATAATTTCAGTTCTTAATTTCCATGATTCTTGAGAATGTTATCACTTTTAATTTTTTTCTCGTATTATATAGATCATGATTTAATCAAATAAAATATTTAAAACATGATGAAAAATCATTGATACTCAATATATATATTTTTATATTAATCTATAATAATTGGACATTGAAAATAAATCGAACCGTTAATGGATATTGTAGGTCGTACATACACATGAACATTACTTTTAATTATTTATCATATTTAAAAAAATGAAAAGAAATATATATATATATATAATAATAATAAAATATTAGAAAATAATATATACCATATATATCAAATAAATTTATTAAAAAATTCTTAATACATTCCATGTGAATTGTGGATGAATCACATTGCATTCAGAACATGGTAGTCTAGACATCCACCAACAATGATATCGTATTCCCAAAAAAATGGAAGGCATGACTGTATGAGTTATATAATAATTAAAGAATCATAATTTCATTATAAATATCATATATATTCTATATAAACTATAAATCCACAATTATTACTTCCATAAAATGTGGTAAATGGACGAATGAATGACATCAGTTCATGAGGTGGTGGTCCTCTATAAAAACAAATTATGATTGCATATCTCAGTTGATGGATGTGTATTAAAGTGTATGTATAAATATTTAATTAATAACATCCAAAAATATTTACTATTCTACTGTCATTATTTAATTAGGATATAAAAATAATATAATGGGTGGATAATCATATGAAACTAAACATAATTGTTGATGAATGTTACGTCTTTTTGGGAAAATCTTTTTGGATTACATGAAAATAATTCATAGGTTTTCGTTAGTTAAAAATTTATGGGGTTAGTTCCTTTTTATAGGGGAGGAATGACATTCATGTAAATTTTTTAAAGAGATAATTACACCTATGTTTTCTACATGTCAATTTTTTCAAATAAGGAAACAAATTATATAAAAGGAACTATAGAAAGAAAATATTGATATCAAATGTATTTTTTTCATGTTCATAGGTCATTTTGGACATTATATTTTAGTCTAATTCCCTTATTAAGCAAATTTTTTTCATAACAAATGTAATTAATTTTTATAAAATTCCCTAATATTTTTGATGAAAAACCAAATTAACATTTTTAGAAATTATTATTATTATTCAAAATATGGAATAATTTTTTTTAAATTTTAATAACACATGTGGCATAAATTATTTTCATATTAATCCCATAGACGGAATGGCACAACAACTTTTGAAAGTAAAAATGGTCAAACAATTCATAGGTTTTTATATCGAATATCAAAATCATATTGATTACAATGACCTAAATTGTAATATTTAATTTATTATTTTTCTAATTAAACAATAAAAATAAAAATAATTTTAATTTTACTGTATAAATAATTTATATGAAAAGGGGTTTTAAAGATAATTTTGGTATTTTTTATTATTTACAAAAAATATAAATCTCCAAAAAAACATAAACAAATTAAACATAATCTTATTATTTCATTAATCTTATGAATATTAATTTTATTTTGAAATATAAAATTTAAAATATTTTCAATATTTAGTTTTAAAATAGTTGGTCCATTAAAAGGTGCTATGATTTTCTATTTGAAAATTCCAATTTGTTATTATAAAACTTGACTTATTATAATTTAATTGTTATAAAAATCTTTCAGATGAATATAAGAAAAATATTTTAGTGAATATATATTATATATATTTTTAGAAATTCATTCACATATAGTAATTGATTTAATTTATTATGATAAAAAAAATTTTTAGTGTTAAATCATTTCAGTTATATTCAATTACTTTTTATTTCAATTTCTAATAAATTTGTATCCATTGATTTCAATTTATTTTAGTCTAAAATATATATTTTCATACGTTAGTATATCCTATTAAGAAGTATACATTTAACTTGAATGTTATATCGTATTATATTTATTAATTTTATTTTAATAATATATTGTTGTTCGATAAAACATGGCCTTTCATGTAATGAAAGGTATAAAATATATCTTTTTTGTGTACGATGAAAGAAAAATAATCTTTTCATACATTTAATGATATATAATTATTAATTTTTTTTAAAATATTAAATATACCATGAAGTCTTGAGAGGTTATATTCCATTCTACATATGGGGTTCAGTGTCATACAAGTTATTGAATAATGTAACTCGTTTTTAATTTTTGAGGTTTATGTTCTACCCACCCAATATAAAATTTGTCCTCATAATTTAAACTTGATCACACAATTCTATGGTTGGATATTTGAATTTTACTCTATTTAAATCAAACATCCTGTGAATTATTAGTTAAATATTTTATTAATAATAGATAATGAAAATTATAAAGGTTATAGGGAATAACATGTAACTAGATCTCTAAGTAGAATAACTTTTGTAGAAAGTGAAAATATGGACTTGGAGGAATAAAATAAATAATTATAGCAACTGATTGAGGACATAAACCAAATTTTTTTCAAATGATCTATGGATTGTTCAGGGCCTAAAATCCAAAAATCTATGATAATATAAAATCCTATGAGTTCAAAAAAATTAATGTATAAGGGAATCATTTCTGTTTCAATATTTTATTCTTAATGTTGATAAATAATTTTACTAACAAATAAAATATGTAAATTCAGTTAAATGATATGTTTCAGTATCATATAAATTAATTCATCTATTCTCTTCTTACATCAAATCTAATTCATCCATTACTTCAGGAAATGGGTGTCTAGAAATTAATACATATCCCTGAAACACTGATATTTTCTTTTAACATATCATAAGATCCCTAAAACAAGTGATTATAATTTTATATATCTATTTTCTAAAATTAAAATATTTAATACATTAGTTAATATACCATAAAAGTGATACTACTATTTCCTTATAACTATTTATTCATAAAATTATTTAATTAAAAATAGTGGCACATTAATTAAGGAATAATATAAGAAATTGGTAGGTGTGAAACCCCAATCATCCTCCGATCATGGGTTCATGCCCCACCACCTTTTTATATTTGATTCCTTGTCACCCAACATGTGGTTTTTCCTTTTTCTAAACAATATTAAAATTATTTACGAAATAAATATTATGTACACCCTTTAAATAAGATGAATCATTAAATATTATGTAAACAATGGTTTTTAATATGACACTAATACATAAATTTATCATTCATTTTATTCCAACATATGTCCTTCTTTGTTTTTGGTTTAGTCTTGGTCATTCATATTCATTATCTTTTGAAATCCTTCATAGTGGGTTATAAATAAAAAGTGAATTGTACTAAGATTGTCTTATGGGAATGTTAACCCAAGTTCCAATTATCTCATATTATTTGTATACTAGATCACAATCACGTGAGGCCCGAAACAACTATTCATAATTTTTATCCCTTGGTACATCTATTCCAGAACCATATCCATATATAGTATCCATACAGGGATGTAATACTAAGAAGACCCACATAATCAATACATTTCTAAAATTCTATGATATTATTCTATAATTATTCTGAAATTCTCTCATAGGGTTATATTCTCTAATAATAGTTTTCTAAATCTAATTTCGAAGGTTTCTATGAAAATTACATTGATACCAACTATAGTGCCCCAACCCTAGTAATCCGAGAGTCAGTGTCTACTAAAATTACAAGGGAATGACTATAAGGAATAAAATATCAAATTATATAAGACATCAGTAGTCTTAGGAAAATAAATATATTCCTAATACTTTTATTAAAAATGAATACACTAGTTACACAATAATTGTTTCCTTTTGATAATAACTTAATTCTGTTAGACATATAATTTTACATATTTCCTTGTACACGTTGTGGATTCATGGGGAAAGGACATAAAATGAGGGGGATATCTAATACTTATTAAGGGGTAGGTATAGGGGATGAAATAATGAACCAATATGAATAGTCTTAATGGAATGGTAATGGATAGATACACTGACCATGTGATTAATAAAATGATAATGAAGTGTGAAAACAATATTGCAAGATAAAGAACTGAACACACATGCCATTTCATGAACTAGATAATGAATAATAAATATGGAATGTAAAATAACTGAAAAAAATTCATTTAATAAATGAAACAACTATGATATGCATCCATAGATAAAGTAAAATAAATTGGATAATTATAACTAAAATTAATGTAATGCTTATTTATTGGATGTTATGATTTTTAGGTATATGATATAATTATTTTCAAGACCATCCAAAAGAATGTTTAAAACATACTGGGTTGTAACCCATTACCATTGGATAAATAACTAATTTAATCTCATTATATAACCAACGCATCAAGGGGTATCTATAACATTCCTCCACCATTGTCATTCCGATCCAAATAATTCATCATTTATCGAATAATCAGAATAAAAACCATTCTTATTAAATATCTATATTATGTAAATGATATCGATTTATCAATATCTCCCCACATATAATATAACTATCAAATAAAGTATAGAATGTAAATATGGTGTACAATTTACGAAATAATCATATCACTATTATGTTAAATAGATATTTAATGTTCATTGGTCACTATAATGATAACAACTCTACGGGATATTAATGACTGCCAAAATGATTCAAGGTAGTGAATGTAAATACTACCCTTAGTCAAAATGATCATATTCAATCCAGATGAAGAATAATGATAGTATCAATATTAATAATAACCATTATTGTAAGAATACTGTTTTTTGGAATGATTAAATAAAGAAATGATCTATAAAAAAATGCTTGAGGAAAATTTCATTAAAGATTCAAAGTGTCCCATACCACTTTGAAGTTTTTGAGTCAAAATACCCATGATGTAATAAATATTAAATTAAACTATAATTATCAAGAGATTAAATTTATACATGATATGTAATTTCAATGAAATTATATAAAATTATCAAAAAATAAAATTGGTGTATAACCTAAAAAACCTGTCAAATAAGGAAAAGTGGGAAAAAATTCAATTACTGCTTTGGTAAAATTGAAACCATATCCCCCTGAGTAATAGTCGTTAAATGGAAATTTTAATTACCATATATATTAAATATTTAATATAATATTATATAAAAAGGCTTCATAGATACATTGTACACAATAAGTATGTTGTGAAGAATACATTTATATCATTAATGTAAAAAGTGAGATGAAAATACCTTACCATGCATTTCATTTTGTTTGAATGTCAATTAACCTCCTAAATAATGGCTTAATGAAATAAAATAAATTATTAAAAAACATATTAATATTAATGACATCATATATGATCTTCTTATAAAATATTATTTCTATTTTTTAGTAACCATTCATTATTTTAACTATTTTAGGTGTTAATTGCATAGTTTCTCAAGTACATTTTGACTGTTTTATTTATTTTTCAAATTAAATAGATCATGATTTAATGTTATCCAAAATTTAAATCATCATATAATTACCCTATATAGTCATTACATATTTATTTATAGTAATCCTTGATATTTGGAGATTGGAATTGAACTGTAACTTATATGGAGAAGGTGGGTCGTATGTGTGCATTAAAAGTACTTCCATTTCGTTTTTTTATGGAATGAAAAGTAAATTATATATATATTAATATATATAAATACATATATATATTATATTTATATTATCTTAGTTATGTCATATATGTCACATGTCACGACCCATCCTTGGGGCCTGTGCCATGACTACCCCAAGCCCGCCTTCCATAGGCCAGGGGCTGGTGACTAGAACCAAAGGCATAAATCCCTATACCAGAAAGAAATTTCCTTTATAATATTAAAAAAACATAGCAGAGTACACAACTGAAGTAAGAACTATGTAAAACTGTATAAAAAAGTATGTGCTGAAAGGAAAGGGGCCGGAAATACAAGCCCAACAATAAGTACAGTACAACTTAAAAGCTAGTAAAACTGTAGTAAAGTAAAACAGAAAGCACTGAGTCATCCTCCAGAAATCCCACCTAAAGGGTGGTTATAGATGGCCTTCGCAGCACCTCAGGTCTGTCTGTCCGCTCTGTGTACGTCTCACCAAGTTGTCCACCTCCGGGTACCATCCACATTTACAAGTCTCCACCTCGATCAGTGTTGTTCGTCGTTTGCATCCAACACAATGTAGTGCGGGCATAGACCGTGTAGGGGTGAGTATTTGATACTCAGTAGAGACCTAGAGACAACGAAGGTCTCCCAGAATCCACGAAGTATGAGCCACAAAAGAAATACATGACCACGAAGTATCAACCAAATATACTTAGGTATATGCCGATTCATATACCTAATTATCAATCACAGTTCGGCTCCAACACTCAAGCACAAGCACAACCCAGTCCACATAGGAATGTACTTCAATCAAATAGATGATAATGATTGAATGTCAAGACTCAGCTCACATAGGTATACAACTGTTTTAGAGTGATATGGATAATCAAATGTAGTCACTGGTTCATCTAAGCTATCGGACCCACATAGTATACTAGACCAGCTATGCTGTCGGACCCACTCCGGATACAAGACCAGCTACTCTGTCGGACCCACCGAGGATACAAGTACAACAGTCATCGCTGTCGAACCCACGAAGGACCCCAATATAGAATTAAATGCCGTCAAACCCCCGGAGGATTCCAATATATTAGACATCGTCGTTGAACCCACAAAGGATCCTAGTATGGTAGTCGTCGTCGTCGAACCCACAGAGGATCCTAGTATGGAAGACATCATCATCGTACCCATGGAGGATCCTAGTACGGTAGAACCCTCGGAGGATCCTAGTATGGAAGTCATCATCATCGAACCCATGAAGGATCCTAGTACGGATGTCGACACAGTCGTAGCTAGCTCTAGGGGTCTCGAACACAGCACACTCATTTCCTGGAGGGTCTGCTCCTCGAGAAAACAGGTCAGTACATCAATTGTCACGAAGTCTAGAGTTTATGTAACCCAATGTTCTATCTCATCAATAAAAACCCAACGCGACAGACGGCACATCAATCAGATGGCTGGTCTGAGAGTTATTGGCGTTTCCGTTCTAGGGGCCCGAATGGAATGACTCTCGTTCCTAACTCTTCTGTTTTCCAAAGTCGTCAAAAACTCACTTAGAGTATCGCAAAATGACTGTTTTTTTCACGAGGGTCCCAGTTCCACAGGCGGCCCGTCGATCGGACTTGCGGTCTTAAAGATATTCATGTTTAAGTGAAAATGGGTCCGACCCGGCAAGCATAGTGGGATGATTGGTCGGGTTGACCCGGTTTTGGCGAGTCCGACCCGGATGGTGTCAGACCGGCCCGGTGAATCACACGGCTCAGGCCAGCTCGGCGTAGTGCGACCCTTTGGGTCGCGGCCTGCCCTGGCGAGCCTCGGCTCGGGCCGGCTGGCCGAGCGTTGCGGGGAGGGGGGGGGGGGGGTGAGGCCCCCCAGTTTTCTAAACCGGCATGCCGCCCGCCTACCCAGCCGGCCAAAGCCAGCCGGCTTCTCCAGCACAAGCGGCCCGCTTGGGTGGGCCGTTGTCCTATGCACACGGTGGCAGGAGGCACCCCAGCCTCCTCCAACACGGTCGGCTGACGAGCCGGACGGTTCAACCGTAGAAGCTGCCTGTGGATAGTGGGTCATGGTCCTCCGCAGCGCGGCGCCATGGGGCGACGCGGTTCCACCAGCCCGCCTGGCTACGAGCGGTATATTCTTCTTCGGCCGAGCGGTCCGCGGATGTGGGCCTTGGTTCCTCTCCACACGACCGACATACGGCCACCGATTCCTCCGGTATCGGCCACCTCTTTTTTCACTGCCTCCATCGAAATCAAATAAGGATCAACTGAGGGTTGTCGGGCCGGTTTCATTCGGCCCGATCCCTCCACGTTATGTGGTATCATTTGTCCGACAATAAAACATGCTTTTGAAAAATAAAAAAGAACAATTTTATTCAATTAAAATTGAAGAAAAATCCCCTACCTTTTTAATTGATGGGCATTCGTTCGTCGCGGCGGAAGATGATGTTGACATCGTTCGCTGTACGCTTCCAATTCCTAGTTTGTGCGTCGGTCTGTTGACAATAAAGAGGAAGTATGAAGGGTTGTCGAAGATATCCCATGTCGAAAGGGGGGGTCCGAGGAAGAATTTTTCATCGCCGGTGTCTTCGCGTTCATTGTTGGAGGAATTGTAATCCTCCATGTGTTGGGCGTCATGTCACATTACCAGCACTTCGTCGCTCATTGAAGCCATCCAAAATCCTCCTCCCAATATCCCTATATATAGGAGAGGGGGATAGGTATGTAACCATTGTGGAATTTATGAAGGTTCATTTATTAGGAACCTTCATAAATTCCAACGATGTGGTTACTCAATTTAAAAAAAAGAAGGGGTGTTAAAGAAAATTAAAAATCGTTGGCACATAAACTTAATTGAAAAAAATTAATTTTATGTTGACACATAATTTTAATTGATAGATTTAATTTTATGTTGACACACATCAGTTAATATAATGTTGACACATAAAATAAATTGACAACAATTAATTTTACGTTGAAGCACGACATTAATTGAGAGGGTTGTGAGGTTTCCTCTCCCTCCCCATTAAATGGGGTGTTAAGCCCCATTTGGACCCCGTGTCATAACCTCTCGCAGGAGGTTATTCTTCTCGGGTGGCCCCCCATCCTAATCATCCTCCCATGGGAGGTTAGGGTGTGGTTGTCCCACCACCAACCCCCTAAGGGAGGTTCCAACTAACCGCACACACAACACATGGTAGCTTAAAATTAATATAAAGTGATGTACATTATTTTATTATTATTTTATTTAATAAAAAGCTAGAAACGAACATCCAAACTCATCAGAACCCAACTGCGGTAAAGGTATCACAAAAAAATTACCAACGATGTGAGTTCAATGGTGCCCTTGGATTCCAATTCCAAGCACCAGTCCAAAAGATATAAAATCCCGAACGTACGTTTACTGAACGTACCCAAAAAAAGTTCGGAAAAGTATTATTAGTCACCCTCGACTCACACCGATTGAGGTTAGGATTTAGCTAGGTGAAACACGCCCCAAATAACCCAACGGAACTCTCGGATTATTAATCCTACTCACCATTTAGAAGTAATGAATTTTACAATAAAATAAGTTTCACATAATTATCTTATTTCCGGCAAAAAACTAACTTTTTATGCTGTACCGCATCAGTAAATGTTAATATCTACATAATGAAATCTTGCCCTCACGAGTTCAACGGTGGACTTGGATTTTTAATCCGAGCTACCATTTGTGAGTTATAAGCATTTAAAAAATAAAATAATTTATTTAATAATTTTATTTACGATTATGCCATTTTTGAGATTTTTCACAGAAGGCCCATGCCGACTAAACTTAAGTCGCGCCTAGAGTAAACCCGCCATCCTGAGCACAATGGTGCCCTAATATTTCTGATCTGAATAACCGTTTAAGACATATTCTAATTTTTTAGTAAAACTGCTTATGCGCGTTAATTTAAGCTTAACAAAACATCCGAAATTAATTCCGAGCACACCAGGCCTAAGAATCAGGCACCGTAAAAAACTGCAGACTTGTAAAATTTCAAAGTATTTAAAAAAAATTCCTTGAAATTTATAGGTCTTTACATTACTCCCACCTTGTATTTTTACGTCCCCATAAGGCTACAACAAACACTAGGGGAACAAATAGAAGGTACTGAGCTCGCATATGAACCTCTCGCTCCAAAGAGCTCTCCTGGACATTCCCGTGCTGATAGGGAATGCACACCCGAGGAATTGACCATCTACATAGGAACCTATCCTATTGATCCTCGATCTCCACCGGGAATTCCGTGAATGTCACCCTGTCGTCAAGGTCCAGCTCCCTGTGATCGATGATATGGGATGGGTCGTGCACATATTTCCTCAGTTGAGATACGTGGAAGACATCATGCACCCGGTGCAACTGAGGTGTAAGGGCCAGACGGTAAGACACCTCACCTACCCTGCTGAAGACCAGGAAAGGTCCAATTAATCATGAATATAACTTTCCGCCCTGACCAAATCACTATATACCTCGTCGAGATGAGACTCGTAGGAAAACATGGTCTCCATCCTCGAACAACAGTGGTCTCCCTCTCCTATCAACATAGGTCTTCTATCTGCTCAATGCAGTCTTAATCCGCTCCTGGGTGATCTGCACCTTATCCATCGTAGCATAAATAATCTCTGGTCGTACAAGTGCTGACCCCCCTGGGTTAGTCCAGCACATGGGTGATCTTCAAGGTCAGCCATACAGTGCCTCACTGACTTGCTGAAGTAGTGGAGGAATGACCGTGAGGGACTGCAGAAAGGTTGATACATCCTTATCCACAAAGGATATCTGTAATGTAGCTAGCTGCTCTGTCGCCTCTCCTTACAGTTGAATGCCTGATCTCCTACTGATAGAAATTGCTACAATGTTCCCATTCCCAGGAGTATATACTATCTCAAATTCATAGTCCCAGAGGAACTCATGTAAATGTCAGCGTCTCAGGTCTAGATCCTTCTATGAGAAGACAAACCTGATACTTCTGAGATTAGAGTAAACTGTAAATCGTTCGCTCAACGAACTATGGAAGTGACTAGCCATTTCTAAATCACCTGACTACACCCTTGTTCGCTTACGTCCGGAAAGTACAACTAAGATTTTTCCTTTTCTGAAAAGATAAATCTGGTCTCATCCCCATGATAAAATACATTATTTTCCTAATATAGTCAATCTTGGCATGAATAGTACTATTTAATGTCATGGAAAACGCCGTAAGTCCTCGACCATACTACCTAGAGATCCAACCGTTAATCTCACCTCCAAGGGTCGAGTCACACTGTCGGCAGCAGTGTGTGGTCACTGGGTCTTCTCTAGTATGAATCTATTATGTGAGGGTCAATTCAATGGTTTTAACCGGAACCTGTCAGTATCAACCATAAGAACTGTTAGTAAATCAGACATCACATGGTCAAGTGTCTTTTATTAGAGCATCTCAAAGTACAAAGACACAGAGAAACCACAAACAACGACATCAAAAAAAAAGATAGAAGAAAAAAAGTATTTATGCATGGAGCTAGTCCCGCTCATGTCCACCTTCTCCCAGAGCACTATGATCGTAGGCCATAGCTGCCTGAAGCTGAGCTCTCCCATGTGCATTCATTCCTTGCGGTTGGGGTGGACCTCCTGGTGGTGGTGGTGGTAGGGCCTCAAAACGTTGTCCACCACCTACTGCTCGGCCATGCCTCCTCCTGGTGGACCACTATGGTTGACCCTCTGCCTGGGAGGTCACTCTACTACCTTCTTCTCATCTGCAGGGTGGGATGGGTAGTCTCGAGCCATGTGACCTTGCCCGACGCATCCATAGAACTACCTGCTCCTTGTATGGCTGGCTCTGTTTCGTGTGCCCTGCACAACTGAACCTATAACCTGAGATCGCTCACCTGATGGCCTGGTCCACTTGGAACTCTATGATAATTATCTAGTACCGGCTGTAGAAGACTCATCTACATGTCATCATGTGAAGGGTCTCGCTACTGGTGACATCTTAGTGAGAAAAAGCTCCTCTAAAAGGGAACTCTTTAGCACCCCCGCCTACGTCAGGATGTTGAGGGAGATCATCGAATCCCTGATCTCATGTCTGAGTCCCTGCTCAAAGGTCTGGGCCCTGAAAATGGATCTTGTACCATGTCAATGGAGTAGCATGAGAGGTCGGTGAACCTCGCTGATTACTGAGCTACTGTCATGCTAACCTACTACAGATGAAGTAACTCCTGAATCCGCACCGCACGAAGGGTGGATGGAACAAAACCAAATCGTAAATGACTCTCGAAGTCCGTCCAGAGTAAAGATGCCTCTTCATGCACCTAGAGCATCAAGCTCCACCATCTACCTACTATTGCGTGCAGGAGACTCGTGGTGAGGATCATCATAAGATTAGCTGGTGTCCCTACAAATCTAAAAACTCTGTTGATAGCCCCCAGCCAATCCTCAGCTACTTGTGGGTCCGTCTATCCCCAGAACCTGGGTGGCCCAGTGTGTAGTGGTACCACTAGTGCCTACGCTATGATGGGGCCCTACACTGATGTCTCGTTGCTCAGTTGGCTACAATCTCATACGTAACTTGGAACCCTAGCTGGCTACCTTCGTGGGGCCCTATTGAAAAGAAAAAAGTGTGCCATGTTCAGACAGTATATCTGGTAAGCTGACACAAATTAATCACAAAGAAAACTTTTGAGACACACATGTAATCATTGTTTTCGTGCATGAGTCAGAAATCTGATGCCAGGGTCCTGGTGTATGGATACGTCGGCCATCACACCAACACTAGACTCCCTAGACTAATAACCACACTCAATACTCTTAACACTTTTTTCACACAGAAAATAATAATCAGAGTCCTGAGTTCTGTGGTAGAACCGACTCCTCTGATACGAATTGTCACGACCCATCCTCGGGGCCCATGACGTGATTACCTCATGCCCGGCATCCATAGGCGAGGGGCTGGCGACTAGCACCAAAGGCATAAATCCCTATACAAGGAAGGCATTTACTTTATAAAAGTAATCAATGACAACAATGTATGCAATTTAAGTAAGAACTAAGTAAAACTTTATACAAAAGTATGTGATGAAAGGAAAGGGGTCAGAAATACAATCCCAACAGTAAGTATAGTACAAATCAAAAGCTAGTACATCTACAGTAATGGAAAACGACAACTACTGAGTCGTCCTCCAGAAATCCCACCTAAATGGTGGGTAAAGATGGCCTCATTAGCACCTCAGGTACGTCCTTCTACTCTGTGTATGTCACACGAAGATGTCCTCCTCCGGGTACCATCCAGCTCTACAAGTCTCTACCTCGATTAGTGCTGTCTGTAAGAACTCAGACCTTCTTTTCAGGTATAATTTTCCTTTTCTGGTCGTTGTTTAAAAAAAGGGGAAAATCTAAAAAATTTCAGAGTACACGTCATGTACTTTATAAGTACACACTGTGTACGTCGACGTCGTGCGTGGCCATGTGCTGGACGTGTCCGAGCCACACACACAGTCGTGTGGGGTGACGTGGCGGCCACTTAAAGTGGATTATAGAAAAACAAATTACACGCCGTGTACTTTTATTTCTTTTTTCATTAATCAGACCAAGGTCATATCTTAACCTAGTTTTCATCTTCTTCTACGCCTAATTCCGTATATGGCATCTAAGGAGGCTGATTCTTCTTCGAGTCACCGATCCATCACTGATTCTCCGAATTGAACACGGTCAGTTGCAATAGAATTGTAGCGGTGAGTTCTTGGTTCTTATATGGCCTCGTTTCCTATTTCTTCCTCTTATATGAGTTATCTGAGGTTGAATGTTTTAGACGTTTTTGCAGATATACTCCGATATAGGCCGATTCACAGGCCTAGGTTCAAGTATATCAACCTACGAGGATCAGGATAGGTGGTTTGATTCTCTACGTTGAATTTTCTTGAGTTTTTGTGTAAATGTTCTGGATATCCAAGTATTGGGTATCTTAGGTTATGGTTTTGAACCTGTTTTATGTATATACCTTAAATTGCTTGTGTGCTTGAGTCTATTAGATGAATAATGTTTGCTTGTTAGCATGTTCATGGATTACCCTAGGGGTGTTTTCCTTCGTTCTGGCTGTTTATCACCGTTTGTATTAGGTTGCCTATGAGGAAAACCTTGTTGCATTGATTGATTTCCTGGGTATGAATGATTCATGTGTTTTCTCCTATTTAAATGATTTTTTTTCATTATATTTATTAGCCAAGAAGTTGTTGAATATAGGTAGGGCTGCTATGATTCATTTACGTATGATTGCTTTTACACAGGGATGCGGGAACCTGGTGTAGTTAGACAACAGTGGGGAATTGATGTTTAGTGCTTCCTTAGAGGGCCTATTTAAATTTTACCATTACGAGACAATAAGGGAGATTGAATTTGTTCTCTCTCAGAGGGTCTGATAATTATTGAATTGAGACTAAAGGGGGAATTTGACTTAAGTGATTCCTTAGAGACTTTATAGTATCGCCAGAAGTCCATAGGGGAATTGACGTTGAGTGCTTCCTCAGAGTGTTTTTTCTTTTTTTCGAATGCTTGACCATAAGGTCATGCCCATGTGAGCCACCCAGAGGATCAGTGTAATAAATATTTTTGGTTGGTTGTGACGAGTCCTCCAAGCTGAAGAACAATCTTGGGATTGTACTGCTTGTAATTTAGGTAGTCTGTTGAGATACTTTTTCTTTTACTTGCTATGCCTATGGACTATAGTGTTTTTTTCTAGATTCTTTGGTTGATGATTAAATGATTTAATTAAATTAATAAATAAATATGAATGGAGAATTATAGGATTGTTTACTTGAGTGTACCCCATTTCTCTGCTACATTTATTTCCTTTACTTTTTCTATATTGCTCACTGATAGTAGGGAAAATATATTTTTGTGGTTACCTACTATGATTAGTCTCACACCCTGTTTGGGTCCTGCTTTTTGGCCTAAACATGTTATATGGTTCCAGGTGTGGATAAGTATTATGGCCCTTCTACTTCAGGTACATGATCGCTGGTTGGAGCTAAAGGGAAAAGGACCGAGCTTAGGCTTATGATGCTTCTGGAGTTGCCGTTAACTTTTAGTACTTTGTTCTCAGTTTTATTTCAACATGTTTTTGTGTTTGATGCTTTCCTTAGAGACATGTACCATGATATATCATTATTATATTATACATTGCTTCCTCTTTTTAGTTTCAGTTGTATTCTACTGTTTACTGCATCCATTATTGTTTATTATTTCATTCCACTGCATATCTTACCAAATGAGGACACAGTTTCCCCACTGACTCATCAAGGCCCTCGCTGCTAGTCAGCAACCTCTAGCATTTGGGGAAACTCGCTTGAGGTCATGTGGTGAACCGGGAAATGGGTGCCAGCTGAGTGGCTCCAGATTCGGGTCTCATAAAAGTGGTATTAAAGGAGTTTTATTTCATTTCTATTTCCTTACTGTTTGGCGAAAATAGATAGGGATAGGAAGAGATTTGTAGTTGGTACTTACCTGTGCCCGGGATTAATTAACTCGTGTACAATGAAACACTATATTACCTCATAATTGCAGTTTTTTGTTTTTTCAAGTGCTACAGTTGATTATATTTCACCATTTGGTGATGGAATTGTTTTGTGATGTTACAGTTTATATGATTGTGGTTCTATTTTGTTGCAACTCGATGAGTTGAGGGTATGCCATCTCATGCATCATATAGGAACTGGTTATAAAATCACATGTCATGCATTTTACCATGCCATCTATAGTGCATTAGAAATTGCATGTTGTTGTGATATATGTCGTGATAGATTATGCATGATGTTGTGATAGTTGCAGTGATATAGATACATGCTATGCTGATAGGGTATTGATTATTTTACAGCTTATTTAGCATGGACGCCAAGCTTCTATCTTAGAGGTGTTATGTGCCCTCGAGGATCAGAATTTGGTGGATCATGGGATTATCATACTGTTTACTTGTTATATGAATTTTTATTATGTCAAGAATTGATTCGTGGGGAGTATGGGCCCCCACAGATTGGAATTTGACAAATAGGTGCTGGTTTTCAATGTTGTTCAGTGGTTTTGGGGAGTTTTGTATACCTACTACCCAGAAACCCTGATAACATAGTGTGTGGCCTTATGAACACATTCCATGTGTTCTTCTATTTGGGAAGAACTAATTTTCATGGATACACATCGTGTACTTTGAAGTACACTTCGTGTACTCTTCTTCCATGTGACCTAGCCGTGTAGTTGAATACATGGGATGGAAAAGCATCGAAACAACACGTCGTGTACCATGTTGACACGCTGTTTAGTAATGGTCTATATGACTTAGCCATGTAGTTGAATACATGGGTTGGAAAACCGTAGCAACAAAACGTCGTGTACCATATTTACACGCCGTGTACCATATTTACACGTTGTGTAGTAATGGTACGTATGACCCAACCGTGTAGTTGAACACATGGGTTGGAAAATTTTAGGGACAAAACGCTGTGGATGTTGTTAACACGCCGTGTCGTTGTGGATCGTGTACCAGTCCATGTGACTAATGAAATAGGATGGGGAAAAACCTTAAGGAAACGTTTTTTAGTGGATAGACACGCCATGTAATAATCGTCTGGGACAGTCCGTGTGACTATGTTGTGTAGGAATAACCGGGAAGGAGGAAAAATAACGGTAAACCCCGTGTAGTTTGGGTTTACACATCCAGGTTGGCCAGTGTACATGCCCATGAAATATCGTTCTAGAACACTCCTTGTGTGAGAACTACACGTCGTGTAACTATGGTTTTTCAAGTTTTAAAAGTTTTCCTCTTCTATTCTGTTTTCGGTCTTTTGAGATGGAGATTGTGCTCATTGTTAATAAATGCGTGCTTTTGACCTTGCAGATTCATGCAACCAAGATGTCCTCCCATTGCACATCATGGATCTGATGATGATCATACGCCGGATATGGCACAGGAAGTTATCCAAGATACTGGTGCAGACGCACAGTTTCATGATGGATTCATGAGGTTCGTACAGACCTTTCAGGGAGCTTAACAACTTTCCCTGTCTATGGAAGAGCTTACGTGAGTCTTCTAGTAGTAGCATCCTACCATGTTCTCTAGTTATAGAGGACCTCAGGCTGCTGAATCCTAGTTTGAAGCTAGGGTTTCTATCTTTTATCATCTCGAGACACCCCTAGATAGAAGGGTGAATCTCGCGACTTACATACTGCGAGATTCCACCAAGAGATGGTGGGACATAGTTACTTTGGCAGGGAATCAGCAGATAGTTTCTTGGGACGAGTTTGAGTGTACATTATACGACTGCTTCTACCTGGAGACGTTAAGGGCCAATTGAGCCAGAGATTTCATGAACCTGCAGTAGGGTACTCTATCAGTTATAGAGTATTCCTACTGTTTTACTAAGTTACAGTGTTTCACTCCCGTTCTGGGGAATGACGAGCTATTTTTACCGAGGATGTTTGAGGATGGCCTCAGACCATAGATCATATAACATGTTAATGTCCTCTATTTAACCTCTATTTCATTGATAGTAAACTATAAGTTCATCACAGAGAGGAATTTGGGAGATATTGGAGTAGTGATCCAGGGCGGTTCAGCATCCAGAGTCAGTACTCTTTCTACAGACATCAGGAAGTGCCCCCGAGAGACTACATGAGGTGAATTGAGGAAGAAATATGTTCCTTTAGGTAGCAAGGTTGAGTTCAAACATTGTAGGAAGGGTGGGAATAAGAATCCATAGTGCACGAGGGACCCATTAGAGTGCCGATCTTGCGGAAAGATGGGTCATCTTCTGTGGGTTTTCAAGGTTCTTCTTCCATCAGCTAGCGAAGGAGGATCTGTTTCGACTCCGCGTACTGGAGCAGGTTTACAAGTTCCAAATCACACTGGGGGCTGGAGTTCTCTGGGTTATTCAGGATAGGTTAGAGGCCGTGATGTCGGTGGTCAGGCTCAGGGAGGATCAGGTCAGGGGTCTCTGACTACTGAACAGGGCCACGGAACTTGGCATACGTTTGTGGTGGAGAAGATTCATTAGGCGTAGGATCCTAAACCTTCTATAGTGAGAGGTATGATCTTTGTATCCTCAGTTTTATCTTATGCACTTCTCGATATAGGAGCTTCTCATAGATTTATTTCTGTGCACACTATGGAATGCCTTAGACTTACTATCTTTACATCTGAGGATATGATGACACTAGACAATCGCTTGGGACTTAGAACTGCTAGTGTGCGTCAGTCCAGGGAGTGACCCCTTGAGGTTGGTGGGTGTCACTTCTTGTGGGATCATTATGTCCTAGAGATTATAGGTTAAGATGTCCTTCTCATAATGGACTGACTAGTTCCTTTTCATGCCCTTGTTGATTGCTATCATCGTAGGGTGAGTTTTACATCACCAGAGGGTAGATCCTTTCTTCACAAGGGAGAATAGGTTGTCCTAGAAAGAAGAGATGGACCAGAGAATCATGGGTTTCGTAGTTTTACAACCTACATTTCTAGTTTATATTTGGACAATCAGGTGACTTCTCAGATGGATTATCCTTGAGTGGTTGATCATTTTCTGGATGTCTTTCCGGATGAATTTTAAAGGTTTCCTTCCGAGCGTGAGGTATACTTCTCTATTAATATTGTTCCAGGAGCAGCACCAGTATCTTTACCTTCTTATAGGATGTCTATAGCTGAGTTGCAAGAGCTCAATATGCAGTTGGAGGAGTTGCATGTAAATGGTTTTATCCAACCCAGTACATCCACTTGGGGTTCGACAATTTTATTTGCGGAGAAGGCGGATGGTAATTTACGGCTATGTGTGGATTATCAGAAGATGAACCAGTTAACGGTAAAAAACCGATATCCTTTGCTGATGATTGATGGTCTTTTTGATCAGCTTCAAGGAGAAAGAGTGTTCTCGAAGATCGACAGGAGATCCAGCTACCATCAGTTGCGGGTCAGACCAACTGATATACCTCTTAATTCCTTTCGGAGCAGGTATGGACTGTACAAGTATTTGTTTATGTTGTTCGGTCTCAAAAATGCGCCAATAGTATTCCTGGAACTGATGGACAATGTTTTCCATCCTTACATGGATTCCTTCATGGTGGTTTTTGTGGAAGATATCTTGGTGTACTCTCACACTCAAAACGACCATGTAAACATATGGAGATCATATTTATTACACTAAGAGAGCATCAGTTATATGCTATTCTCTCTATGTTCCACTTCTGGATGGAAGAGATTGTTCTCCTGGGTCATGTCATCTCAGAGACAGGAGTATCAGTAGATCCAAAGAAGGTGAGAGCGGTAGTTACCTAGGAGCAACCAATGAATGTCTTCAAGGTACGGAGTTTCTTAGGACAGGCTGGTTACTACCAGCGGTTTATATAGGACATCTCACACTTGACAGCAATATTGACGAGCTTGATTAGGAATGGTGTGAAGTATGTTTGGTCAGAAGCATGTGATTCAGCATTTCAACAGTTGAAGGGGTGATTGACTTCAACACTGATTCTAGTTTTACCAGAGCTGGTAAAGAGTTATACAATTTTCTTTGATGCATCTGGCATCAGGAATGGAGTAGTTCTTATACAGGAGGATCGTGTTGTTTCATATGGATCACTGCAGTTGAGGCCAAATGAGAAGAACTATCCTACGCATGACCTGGAGTTGTCTACTGTTGTTCATGCTTTGCGTTGTTCGAGACATTATCTTATGGGAGATCATTTTGTGGTATATACTGACCATAAGAGCCTCAAGTATTTCTTCACGCAGCATGACATAAATCTGAGACAACGAAGGTGGGTTGAGTACCTATAGCCTTTTGACGTCGAACATTCTTATACGCATGGGAAATGCAATGCTATGGAAGATGCACAAAGAAGAAGAACTCAATTATAGGTAGTTCAAGAGGCCATCATCGAGTGTCATCTTATGGATCTGTTCTTTGAGATGCATTTGGAGGTGCACTATAGACAGGGAAAGACGGTTCTTTATTCTAAAGCTTTTACCTCCACTCTTCTGGATTGAGTTCGAATGAGGTAGCTATCAGAGCCAGAAGGCCTAGTTCTATGGGAGGGTGTGCCATATGAAGACCCTACTCCATGGTGGACAATGGTTGATAATGAGGATTTACCTTTTCATGGCCCCATATGTGTTTCAGTAGACATACGTGAGGAGCTGATGCAAGAGTTTCATGCTTCAACTTGGGCAGTTGATCCTAGTGTCACAATTATGTATCGAGACTTACGTCATCAGTATTGGTGGCCAGGTATGAATAAGGATGTTTCTAGTTTTGTTATGCGGTGCTCCACCTATCAGCAGGTGAAGGAAGAGCATCATCGACCAACAAGGCTTCTACAGTAGTTACCCATTCCTGAGTGGAAATGGAATGATGTCGAGATGGACTTCGTGACAGGGTTTTCGAGATTGTCTTGAGGGAGTGATGTGGTTTGGGTTGTAGTGGAAAGGCTCCCAAAGGTTTCACATTTCATACCTATCAAGGTGACCTTCGGTGTGGATGGGTATGGGAGGTTTTACATCCGGGAGATTTTACGCTTGCATGGGTTTCCGAGTTCTATCGTTTATGATAGGGACACCCTCTTTACTTCTCATTTCTGGCAGGTCCTATAGAAGGATTTGGGTACACAAGTACTTTTGAGTACATCTTACCATCCCCAGAAAAATTTCCAGTCAGAGCGCATGATTCATGTGGTGGAAGACATGCTACGAGCATGCGTCCTTGATTTTGGAGGTACATGGGAGAAACATATAACTATAGTGGAGTTTTCCAATACTAATAGTTTTCAAGAAACTATTCAGATGGCACCTTACGGGGCTTTTTACGGTAGGTAGTGCCGATCACCCTTGTGTTGGCTAGAGGCAAGAGAGGCAGATGTGCTGGGACCTCGTCTTGTTCAAGAGACTATAGAGAAGGTGGAGTTGATTCGGAAGAGAATGGCTATGGCATAGTCTCGATAGAAATCTTTTGCTGATCAGCAGAAAAGAGCATTAGAGTTCAAGGTCAGAGATAAGGTTTTCTTGCGTGTTGCCCTGAGGTTGGTACATAAGAGGATTAGAAGACAAGGAAAGCTTTCGCTGAGATACGTCAGGCCATTTGAGGTTCTGGAGAGAGTCAGGCGGGTTGCTTACAGGTTGTAGTTACCTCAGAGGTGTCAGGCTATGCACGACGTCTTCCAAGTTTCTCAGCTTTAGTGGTATTTCTCAGACCCGTCTCATGATTTTCAACCCGAGGAGGTTGATCTGAAGTACGATTCATCATTCTAGAAGCATCCTATTAGAATTGTTGATCGTAGTGCAAAGGTACTCTGTGGCCAGTCTATCTCTCAGGTATGGGTGCTATGGAAGCACGACAGTTTACAAGACGAGACTTGGGAAAGGGTGGCCAACATACGATCATAGTGGTCAGAGTTGTTTGATGGTTCTTCTTCTACTCCTCATTAGAAAATTCAGGAATGAATTTATTTATGGGGGGAAGTTTGTAAAAATGCGGAACTTCTTTTCAGGTATGTTTTTCCTTTTCTAGTTGTTTTTGAGAAAAAGGGGAAAATCTAGACATTTTCAATGTACACGCCATGTAATTTATAAGTACACACCGTGCACTTTGATGCCACGTGAGGCTGTGTGTTGGCCATGTCCGGGCCACACACATGGGCATGTGGGGTGATGTGGAGGCCACTTAAAGCAGAGTACAGAAAACAAATGTACCTGCCGTGTACTCTAAAAATATATGACGTGTACTTTTCTTTTTATTTCATTAACCGGACAGGGGTCGCGTCTGAACCCTATTTTCATCTTATTCTCTGCCTAATTTCGTATAGGGCTTCTGAGGTGTCTGAATCTTCTCTGAGCCACCGATCCATCCCTGATTCTTCGAATCCAACACCGTCGGTTGCAATAGAATCGAAGCGATGAGTTCTTGGTTCTTCTTTGTCCTTGTTTCCTATTTCTTCCTCTTGTATGAGTTATATGAGGTTGAACGTTATAGACTTTTTTGTATATATACTTCTTTCTAGGACGATTCAGAGGCTGGGGATCAATTATATCGACCTACGAGGATCATGGTAGGTGGTTTGATTCCCTACGTTTAATGTCCTTGAGTTTTTGCGCAAAAGTGCCAGATATCCATGTATCGGGTATCTCGGGTTATGGTTTTGAACCTGTTTTATTTATCTTCCTTAAATTGCTTGTTTGATTGAGGCTATTAGATGAATAATGTTTTCTTGTTATCATGTTCAAGGATCACCCCATGGGTGTTTTCCTTCGTTTTGGTTGTTTCTCACTGTTTGGATTAGGTTGCCTATGAGGCAAACCTTGTTGCATTTATTTCTTGCCTTGGTATGAATGATTGCATGTGTTGTCTACTATTTAAATTCTTTTTTTTTGCATTGTAGTTATTATCCAAGTAGTTTCTGAATATACTTAGGGCCATTATGACTCGTTTCCGTATGATATCATTTACTCAGGGTTGAGGGAACATGGTGTAGTAAGACCATAGGGGTAATTGACGTTGATTGCTTCCTCAGAGGGCCTGTTTAAATATTCCCATTAGGAGACCATAAGGGAGATTGACTTTGTGCACTCTTAGAGGGTCTGATAATTATCGAATTGATACTAAAGGGTGAATTAGACATAAGTGCTTCCTCAGAGAGTCTGTTGTATCGCTGCAAGACCGTAGGGGGATTTTACGTTGAGTACTTCCTCAGAGATTTTTTTCCATTGTTATAATGATTGACCATAAGGGACTTCCCATATGATCCACATAGAGAGTTAGTGTAATAAATATTTTTGGTTGGTTATGATGAGTCCACCAAGCCAAAGAAGAAGCTTGGGTTTGTACTACTTGTAGTTTAGGTAGTCGGTTGAGATACATGTTGTGTTACTTGCTATGCCTTTGGACTATAGAGATTTTTTCTAGATTCTCTAGTTTATGATTAAATTATTGAATTAAATTAATAAATAAATGTTAATGGAGAATTATAGGATTGTTTACATTAGTGTACCCTGTTTCTCTACTGCGTTGATTTCCTTTACTTTTTCTATATTTCTCACTGATAGTAGGGCACAGATCTTTTGGTTTTCTCCTACTGAGATTAGTATCACACCCTGTTTGGGTCCTCCTTTTCGATCTAAAAAGGATATATGGCTGTAGGTGTGGATAGGTATTGTGGCCCTTCTACTTCAGGTACATGATTTCTGGTTGCAGCTGGAGAGAATATGACTGTGCTTAGGCTTGTGATGCTGCTGGAGTTGTTGTTTACTTTTAGTACTTTGTTCTCAGTTGTATTTTAGCACGTTGTTGTGTTTTCTTATTTCCTTAGATACATGTACCATGATGAATTATTATTATATTATATATTGCTTATGCTATTTAGTTTCAGATGTCGTGTGCTATTTACTACTTCTGCTATTGTTTATTATTTCCTTCTACTATATATCTTACCAAATGAGGGCATAGTTTCCCCACTAACTCATCAAGGCCCTCACTGCTAGTTGGAAGCCTCTAGCATTTGGAGAATCACACTTGATTTCATGTGGCGAACCGGGTACGGGGTGCTAGCTGAGTGGCTCTGAATTCTGGTTATTACAAAGTGGAATCATAGGAGTTTTATTTCTTTTCTATTTCCTTGTTGTTTGGCAACAATTGATAGGGATAGGAATAGATGGGTAGTGGGTACTTCACTGTGCCAAGGAGTAATTAACTCGTGTATAGGTAAAATTTATATTACCTAGTAATTTCAATTTTTAGTTTTTTCATGTGTTACAGTTGATTATATTTCACCATTGGATGATGAACATGTTTTGTAATGTCACAGTTTTTATGATTTTGGATCTATTATGTTGCAACCTGATGAGATGAGGGTATTCCATCTCATGCATCATATAGGAACTAGTTAGAAAATCACATGTCATGAATTTTACCATGCCATCTAGGGTGCGTTAGAAATTGATTTCTGTTGTGATATATGTCGTGTTAGATTATGCATGATGTTGTGATAGTTTCTTTGATAGAGACATCTGCTATGCTGATAGGGTATTTTTTATTTTATAGCATATTTTTCATGGACTCCATGAATTGGTCTTAGAGGCGTTATGAGCCCTCGAGGATCATAATTTAGAGTATCATGGGATTATCCTATTGTTAACTTGTTATATGCATTGTTATGATGTCAAGATTTGATTCGCAGGGACCATGGGCCCCCACGTATTGGAATTTGAAAAATAGTTGCATATTTTCAGTGTTTTTCAGTGGTTTTGGGGATTTTTGTATGCCTACTGCCCAAAAACCCAGATAACACAGCTTGTGGCCTTATGAACACATGCCATGTGTTCTTCTGTTTGGGAAGAATTACTTTTCACGGTTACACGCCATGTACTTTGAAGTACACGCAGTGTTCTCTTCTTCAATGTGACCCAGCCATGTAGTTGAATACATGGGTTGGAAAACCTTAGGAACAACACGCTATGTACCATGTTGACACGCCAAGTAGTGATGGTCCATATGACCCAGCCATGTAGTTGAATACATGGGTTAGAAAACCTTAGGAACAACAGGCCGTGTACAATGTTGAAACACCGTTTAGTAATGGTTTGTATAACCCATATTTGTAGTTGAATACATGGGTTGGAAAATCTTAGGGACAACATGTCGTGTACGTTGTTGACACGCCGTGTAGTTGTGTCCTTTGTACTAGTCTATGTGAATAACGACACAGATAGGGGAAAACCATAAGGACACATAATATAGTGGATAGACACGTCGTGTCGTCCTTGGCTGGGACAGTCTATGTGACTTAGTCACGTAGGAATAACCGAGATGGAGGAAAAAGAATGGTACACACCATGTATATTAAAATAACACGCAGTGTAGTTGGGGTTTACACAGGTTGGCCTATGTACATGCCCAAGAAAAATAGTTCTGTAAAACACCGTGTGTGGGAACAACATGTCATGTAACTATGTTTTCTCCAGTTTTAATAGTTTTCTTCTTTTGTTCCATTTTTGCTCTTTTGAGTTGGAAACTGTGCTCATTGTTAATAAAGGTGTGCTTTTAACCTTACAGAGTCATGCCGCCAAGATGTCCTCCCATTGCACATCAGGGATCTGACGATGATCTTAAGCTGGATATGAAACAGGTAGTTATCTCGGATACTTGAGGAGACTCACAGTTCCGTGAGGGATTCATGAGGTTCGTACCGACCTTTCAGGGAGCTCAATAACCTGCCCAGTCTATTGTAGAGCTTATGCGAGTCTTCCAGCAACAACATCCTCCCAAGTTCTCTGGGGATGGAGGTCCTCAGGCTGGTGAATCCTGGTTTGAAGCAATGGTTTCTATCTTTCATCATCTCGATACACCACCAGATAGAAGGGTGAAGCTCGTGACTTACATGTTTCCAGATTCCACCAAGAGATGGTGGGATGTAGTTTCTTAGGCAAGGCGACAGCAGATAGTTTCTTGGTATGAGTTTCAACGTACGTTCTATAACTAATTCTTCCAGGAAATGTTGAGGGCCGATAGAGCCAGAGAGTTCATGATCCTACAGCAGGGTACTCTATCAGTTATGGAGTATTCCTCTTATTTTACTGAGTTACTGCGTTTCAATCCCGTTTTGGGGAATGATGAGCTGTTTTTAGCGAGGATGTTTGAGGAGGGCCTTAGACCAGAGATCATATCCTAGGTGAACATCTTCCAGTTGACCTATATTTCTTTGATATTCAACCATGCATTGATCACGGAGAGGAATCTGAGAGATACTGAAGTAGTGAGCTAGGGTGGTTCAACATCTATAATCAGTACTCTTTTTACTGATAGCAGGAAGTGCCACTGAGAGTCTACATGAGGTGACTCGAGGAAGAGAAATGTTCCTTCAGGTAGAAAGGATGTGTGCTACTAGTGTGGGAAAGATGGGAATGAGAATCCATAGTACAGGAGGGACCCAGTAGAGTGACGATCTGGAAAAAATATGGGTCATCTTCAGTGGTTTTGGATGTTTCTTCTTCCAGCGGCTAGCGAAGGAGGATCAGTTTTGACTCCACATACAGGAGTAGGTTTACTAGTTTCACAGAAGACTAGAGGCAGGAGTTCTCATGTCTTTCAACCCAGGGTAGAGGCTGTGGACATGGTTTTCAGGCTCATGGAGGATCAGCTCAGGGGTCTCAAGCTACTGCACATGGCCCCTGTACTGGCCAGACGTTTGTGGTGGAGCAGATTCATCAGGAGCAAGATCCTAGACCTTCCACAGTGCGAGGTGTGATCCTAGTAGCCTTAGTTTTATAATCTGCACTTTTCGATACATGAGCTTCTCATACCTTTATTTATGTGCAAACTATGGAGAGACTTATACCTACTATATTTACTTCTGAGGATATGATGACACTAGACACTCCCATGGGACTTAGAACTACTAGTGTGCGTTAGTGCAAGGAGTGACCACTTGAGGTTGGTGGGGGTCACTTCTTGTGGGATCTTTAGGTCCTAGAGATGATAGGTTATGATTTCATTCTTAGAATGGACTGGGTAGCTCCTTTTCAGGCCCTTGTAGATTTCAATCACCGTAGAGTGAGTTTCATGTCACCAAAGGGAAGATCCGTTCTTCACAAGGGATAATGGGATATTCCGGAAAGCATAGCTAGACCAGAGCATCATGGGTTGGGCAATGTTACAGCCCAGATTGCTAGTTTATATCTGGACGATCAGAGGACTTCTCAGATGGATTATCCTCTAGTGGTTGATCGTTTTCCGAATGTCTTTTTGGAAGAACTTTCAGGGTTTCCACCAGAGCGTGAGGTAGAATTATCTGTTGAGCTTCTGCTAGGAGAAGCACCAGTATCCATAGCACATTATAAGATGGATATTCCTGAGTTGCAAGCGCTCAAGAAGTAGTTGTAGGATTTGTAAGCAAATGGGTTTTATCCGACCCATTACTTCCCCTTAGGGTTCTCCTATTTTATTTGTGAAAAGGGCGGATGGTACTTTACGGCTTTGTGTGGGTTATTGGAAGTTGAACCAGTTAATGGTCAAGAACCAATATCCCTCGCCGAGGATTGATGATCTTCTTGATCAGCTTCAAGGAGAAAGTGTGTTCTCGAAGATTGACTTGAGATCCGGATACCATCATTTTCAGGTCAGACCATCAGATATACCTCTTACAGCCTTCCGGAGCAGGTATGGTCTATATGAGTATTAGATTATTCCGTTCGGTCTCACGAATGCGCCAACATTATTCATGGAACTAATGGAAAAAGTTTTCCATCCTTACTTGGATTCCATCATGGTGGTTTTCGTGGACGATATCTTGGTGTACTATCAGACTCGACACGGCCATTCTAACCATATAGAGATTGTATTGAGTAACCTAAGAGAGCATCGGTTATATGCTAAGCTCTCTAAGTTCCACTTCTGGATGGACGAGATTCACTTTCTAGGTCATGTCATCTCAGAGACAAGAGTATCAATAGACCCAGAAAACGTGAGAGAGGTAGTTACCTGGGATAAAGCGAAGAATGTCATCGAGGTACAGAGTTTCTTAGGACTGGCAGATTACTATAGGTGGTTTATACATGACTTCTCACACTTGGAAACACCATTGACGGGCTTGACTAGGAATGGTGTGAAGTACGTTTTTTCATAAGCCTACGATTCAGCCTTTCATGAGCTGAAGGGTAGATTGACTTCAGCACCGATTCTAGTTTTACCATAGCTGGGCAAGAGTTATACAGTTTTTTGTGATGCATCTTGAATCGGGATTGGATTAGTGATTATGCGGGAGGATCGTGTTATTTCATATGGATATCGGTAGTTGAGGCCACATGAGAAGAACTATCCTATACATGACCTAATATTGGCTATTATTGTTCATGATTTGCATTGTTGGAGACACTATCTACTGGGAGAGCCTTTTGTGGTATATACTGACCACAATATCCTCATGTATATTTTCATGCAGTGTGACTTAAATTTGAGATAGAGGAGGTGGGTCGAGTACCTACAGTCTTTCTACTTCGAGCTTGTTTACACGCCTGGGAAAGGAAATTTTGTGGTAGATGCACTGAGTAGGAAAACTCAGTTACATGCAGTTTGGGAGGCCAGTAGTGAGTGAAAACTTATGGCTCTATTCTCGGAGATGTATTTGGAGGTGCATGACAGACAGGGACAGATGAATCATTCTTCTATAGCTATTTCCTCCCTTCTTCTGGATCGAGTTTGAATGTGGTAGCTATCAGACCCAGAAGGCCAAGTATTATGGGATGGTGTGTTAGATAGAGGACCTACTCTAGGGTGGACAGTGGGTGATGATGAGGTGTTACGTTTTCATGGAGGCGTATGGGTTTTAGCAGACATAGGTGAGGAGATGATGTGGGAGTTTCATGCTTCATCTTGGGTAGTTCATCCTAGTGTCACAAAGATGTATCGAGACGTACGTCTTCCGTATTGGTGGCCATGTATGAAGAAGGATGTGGCTGGTTTTGTTATATAGTTATCCACTTATCAACATGTGAAGGAAGAGAATCAGCAACCAGCAGGGCTTCTATATCAGTTACCCATTCTTGAGTGGAATTGGAATGATGTCACGATGGACTTCGTGATAGGGTTACCGAGATCTCTTTGAGGGAGTGATGCATTTTGGGTTGTAGCGGACAAGCTCACAAAGGTTTCACATTCATTACCAATCAAGGAGACCTTTGGTGCAGATGATCTTGGGAGGTTTTACATCTAAGAGATTGTATTCTTTCATGGGGTTCCGAGTTCTATCGTTTCTGATAGGGATGCCTGCTTTACTTCACATTTTTTGCTAGTGCTACAGAGGGCTTTGGGTACACAGGTACTTCTGAGTACAACTTACCATCCCCAGACAGATGGTCAGTCGGAGCGCACGATTTAGGTGATGGAGGAAATGCTACGATCATGCATCCTTTATTTTGGAGGTTCATGGGGGAAACATATACCTTAGTGTATTTTTCATGTAAGTATAGTTTTCAAGAAATTATTCAGATGGCACCTTACGAGGCTTTGTACGGTAGGCCGTTCCGATCACCCTTGTGTTGGCTGGAGGTGGGAGAGGCAGCTATGTTGGGACCTCGACTTGTTCAGGAGACCACAGAGAAAGTGGAGTTGATTCAAAAGAGGATGGATACTACACATTCTCAGTAGAAATCCTATGCTGATCAGCGGAGATGACCTTTAGAGTTCAAGGTCGGGGATCGGGTTTTCTTGCGTGTTACCCCGAGGTTGGGAAAAAATAGGATTTGTAGATAGGGAAATATTTCACCGAGATACTTAGGGCCGTTTGAGGTTCTGGAGAGAGTCGAGATGGTAGATTATAGGTTGTAGGTACCTCAGAGGTATCAGGCTATGCATGATGTCTTCCATGTTTCTCAGCTTCAACGATATTTCATAGACCCGTATCATGTTTTTCAACCTGAGGAGGTTGAGATGGACTAGGATGCATCATTTTAGGAGTATCCTACCAGGATTGTTGATCATAGTGTAAACGTACTCCGTGGTTGGTCTGTCCCTCTGGTACAGGTGCTATGGCAGCACGACCGTTTACAGGATGAGACTTGGTAAAGGGAGGCCGACATGCGATCAGAGTGGCCGGAGTTGTTCGAGAGTTCTTCTTCTACGCCTAGTTAGGAAATTCGAGGATGAATTTTCTTAAGGGGGGAAGAATGTAAGAACCCAGAACTTCTTTTCAGGTATTTTTTTTTTCCTTTTTTGGTAATTTTTGAGAAAAAAGGGAAAATCAGGAAATTTTTAGAGTACACACGGTGTACTTTATACGTACACTCCGTGTACTTTGACACCGTGCGAGGATGTGTGCTGGCCGTGTCCATGCCACACACATGGCCATGTTGGATTATGTGGAGGCCTCTTTAAGAGGAGTACATAAAACCAAACTACACGTCGTATACTGTAAAAGTACACGACCTGTAATTTTCTTTTTATTTCATTAATCAGACCGGGGTCGTGTCTTTCCCTTTTTTCATCTTCTTCTATACCTAATTCTATAAAGGGAATCGGAGGAGGCCAAATCTTCTCTGATCCACCGATCTGTCACCGATTCTACGAATCGAACACCTTCGGTTGAAATAGAATCGCAGCTGTGTGTTCTTGGTTCTACATTAGACTCGTTTCCTAATTCTTCCTCTCGTATGATTTATCTAAGGTTGAATGTTTTAGATGTTTTTCTAGATCGACTTCTTTATAGGACGAATCATAGGCCTAGGTTCAAGTATATCAACCTAGGAGGTTCGAGGTAGGAGATTTTATGCCCTACGTTGAATTTCGTTTAGTTTTTGTGAAAAAAGTGTCGGATATCCATGTATCAGGTATCTCGGGTTATGGTTTTGAACCTATTTTATTTATCTTCCTTAAATTGATTATGTGCATGAGGCTATTAGATGAATAATTTTTTCCTTTTAGCATGTTCAAGGATCACCCCATTGGTGTTTTCCTTCATTCTGGTTGTTTATCGCCATTTGGATTAGGATGCCTATGAGGCAAACCTTGTTGCATTGATTTCTTTCCATGGTATGAATGATTGCATGAGTTGTATGGTGTTTAAATGATTTTGTTGCATTTTAGTTATTAGCCAAGTAGTGTATGAATGTACTTATGGTTGCTACAAATTTTTTACGTACGATTACTTTTACTTAGGGCTGCGGGAACCTTGTGTAGTTAGACCATAGGGGGAATTGACGTCGAGTGCTTCATCAGAGGGCCTGTTTAATTATTACCATTATGAGACCATAACGTAGAATTACTTTTTTCTCTCTTAGTGGTTCTGATAATTATCGAATCGAGACTAAAGGGGGAATTAGATGTAATTTCTTCCTCAGAGTGTCTGTAGTATCGCTACTAGACCATAGGGGGAATTGACGTTGAGTGCTTCCTCCCTATGTTTTTGCGTTTGTTCGAATGCTTGAAAATAAGGGCCTTCCCATGTGAGACACCCATAGGGTCAGTGTAATAAATATTGTTGGTTTGTTATGACGATTCCTCCAAGCCAAAGAACAATCTTGGGTTTGTACTTCTTGTAGTTTAGGTAGTCTGTTGAGATACATGTTGTGTTACTTTCTGTGTCTTTGGACTATAAAGCTTTTTACTAGATTCATTGGTTGATGATAAAATGATTGAATGAAATTAATAAAAAAATGTGAATGGATAATTCTAGGATTTTTAATTTTGTGTACCCCATTTCTCTACTACATTTATTTCCATTACTTTTTCTATATTGCTCGCTGATAGTAGGGCACAGATATTATGGTGGTTGCCTACTGGGATTAGTCTCACACCATGTTTGGGTCCTGCTTTTTGGCCCAAACTGGATATATGGTTGCACGTGTGGATAGGGATTGTGGCCCTTCTACTTCAGGTACATGATTGTTGTTTGGAGTTGGAGAGCATTGGACCAAGTTTAGGCTTGTGATATTGCTGGAGTTGCTGTTTTCTTTTAGTACATTGTTCTCAGTTGTATTTCAGCACGTTTTTGGGTTTTATTCTTTCCATAGATACATGTACCATGCTACATCATTATTATTTTATAAATTTATTCTTCTATTTAGTTTTAGTTGAAGTGTATTGTTTACTACTACTGCTATTGTTTATTTTTACCTTCTATTGTGTATCTTACCAAATGAGGGCGTAGTTTCTCCACTGACTCATCAAGGCCCTCACTACTAGTTGGAAACCTCTGGAATTTCGGGAAAAACTCTTGAGGTCATGTGGTGAACCGGGTATGGGGCGCTAGTTGAGTGGCTCTGGATTCGGGTCGTTACAAAGTGGTATCAAATGAATTTTATTACTTTTCTATTTTCTAAATGATTGGTGACAATAGACAGGGATAGGAAGAGATGGGTAGTTGGTACTTAACTGTTCCCGAGAGTAATTAACACGTGTACAAGGAAAAGCTATATTACATCGTAATTGCAATTTTTAGTTATTTCATGTGTTACAGTTGATTATATTTCTCCGTTGGGTGATGCACTTGTTTTGTGCTGTTACAGTTTATATGAATGTGGTTCTATTTTATTGCAACTTGATGAGATGAGGGTATTCCATATCATGCATCATATAGGCACTCGTTAGAAAATCACATGTCATGCATTTTACAATTCCATCTAGGGTGCATTTAGAAATTGCATTCTGTTGTGATATATGTCATGACAGATTATGAATGGTGTTGTGATAGTTACTGTGATAGAGATACCATCTATGTTGATAGGGTATTGTTTATTTTATAGCTTATTTTGTATGGACACCAATATTTGGTCTTAGAGATGCTATGGGCCCTTGAGGATCAGAATTTGGCAAACCATGGGATTATCTTACTTTTTAATTGTTATATGCATTGTTATGATGTCATGATTTGATTCGCGAGGAGTATGGGAACCCATGGATCGAAATTTGACACATAGGTGCTGGTTTTCAGTGTTTTTCAGTGGTTTTGGGGAGTTTTATATACCTACTGCCCAGAATCCCAGATAACATGTAGTGTGTACTTATGAACACATGCCATGTGTTCTTCTGTTCGGGAAGAACCACTTTTCACAGTTACACGTTGTGTACTTTGAATTACACGCTGTGTAATCTTCTTTCGTGTGACACAGCCGTGTAGTTGAATACATGGGCTATAAAACCATAGGAGCAACATGTCTTGTACCATGTTGACACTCCGTGTAGTAATGGTCCATATAACCCAGCCGTGTAGTAGAATACATGGGTTGGAAAACCTTAGGAACAACACACCGTGTACCATGTTGACACGTTGTGTAGTAATGGTTCGTATGACCCAGCCGTGTAGTTGAATACATGGGTTGGAAAATCATAGGGACAACACGTCGTGTACATTGTTGACATGCAGTGTAGTTGTGGCCCGTGTACCAGTCCTTGGGACTAATGATAGGGACTGGGGAAAACCTTAAGGACATGCCGTGTAGTGGTAATACACGTCGTGTAGTCCTCAACTGGGATAGTCCATGTGACTTTGTCATGTAGGAATAACCATGCAGGATGAAAAAGAATGGTACATGTTCTGAATATTAAAAGAACACGCTGTGTAGTTGGGGTTTACACAGCCAGGTTGGCAGGTGTACACACCCATGAAAATTATTTCTAGAACACGTTGTGTGTGGGAACTGCACACCGTGTAACTATGTTTTTTCCAGTTTAAATGTTTTCCTCTTCTATTCTGTTCACCCTATTTTGAGTTGGAAACTATGATCATTGGTAATCATGGTGTGATTTTGACCTTGCAAAGTCCTGCCGCCACGTCGTCCTCCTATTGCACGTTAGGGATCTGATGATGATCGTACATCGGATATGGAAAAAGCAGTTATCTCGGATACTAGTGCAGATGCACAGTTCCGTGAGGGATTCATGAGGTTCGTACAAACCTTTTAGGGAGCTCAGCAACCAGCCCAGTCTATGGCAGAGCTTACACGAGTCTTCCAGCAGCAGCATCCCCCCACGTTCTCTGGGGATGGAGGACCTCAGGCTGATGATTCCTTGTTCAAAGATATGGTTTCTATCTTTTATCATCTCGAGACACCCCCAGACAGAAGGGTGAAGCGCGCGACTTACATGCTACGAGATTCCGCCAAGAGTTGGTGGGACGTAGTTTCTCAAGAAGGGTGTCAGCAGATAGTTTCTTGGGACGAGTTTCAGTGTACGATATATGACTACTCTTACCTGGCGACGTTGAGGGCCGATAGAGCCAGAGATTTCATGAACCCGCAGCAGGGTACATTATCTTTTATGGAGTTTTCATACCATTTTACTCAGTTACAGCTTTTGACTCTTGTTCTGGGGAATGATTAGCTGTTTTTAGTGAGAAAGTTTGAGGAGGGCCTCAGACCAAAGATCAGATCATAGGTTAAAGTCTTCCAGTTGACCTCTATTTCTTTGATAGTCAACCAGGATTTGATCATGGAGAGGAATATGAGAGATGTTGGAGTAGTGAGACAGGGTGGTTCAGCATCCAGAGTCAGTACTCTTTCTACTGAGCGCATGAAGCGCCACCGAGAGTCTACACGAGGTGACTCGAGGAGGAGAGATGTTCCTTTAGGTAGCAAGGATGTGTGATAACAGTGTGGGAAGGATGGGAATATAAATCCATAGTGCATGAGGGACCCAGTAGAGTGCCGATCTTGTAGAAAGATGGGTCATCTTCATCAGTTTTGCAATGTTCTTATTCCAGCGTCTAGTGATGGAGGATCAGTTTCGAATCCGCATACAGAAGGAGGTTTACTAGTTCCACAACAGACTTGGGGCTGGAGTTCTTCGGGTCATTCAGGCTAGGGTAGAGGTCATGGAAGCGGTGGTCAGGCTCAGGGAGGATTAGCTCCAGGTTCTCAGGCTACTGCATATAGTCGCGTTACTGGCCATACATTTGCGATGGAGCAGATTCATCAGGAGAAGGATCCTGGACCTTCCACAGTGCGTGGTATGACCTTTGTAGCCACAGTTTTATCTTCTGCACTTTTCTATACAGGATCTTCTCAAAGATTTAATTATGTGCACACTGTAAAGAGCCTTAGACTTACTATCTTTACTTATGAGGATATGATGACACTAGACACTCCCTTGGGACTTAGAACTTTTAGTGTGCGTCAGTGCAAGGAGTTCTCCCTTGAGGTTGATGGGTGTCACTTCTTGTGGGAACATTATGTCCTGGAGATGACAGGTTATGAGGTCAATCTCGGAATGGACTGGCTAGTTCCTTTTCAGGCCATTGTCAATTTATATCACCGCAGGGTGAGTTTCACATCACCCAAGGGCAGATCCTTTCTTCACAAGGGTGAATGTGATGTCCAGGAAAGTAGAGCTGGACCAGAGCATCATGGGTTGGTCGGTGTCACAACCCAGATTCCTTGTTTATATCTAGACGATTATTGGACTTCTCAGATGGATTATCCTTTAGTGGTTGATCATTTTCCAGATGGATTTCCAGAAGACTTTTTAGGGTTTCCTCCAAAGTGTGAGGTAGACTTCTTTAATGATCTTGTGCCAGGAGCAGCACCAGTATCCATACCTCCTTATACGATGGCTATGCCTGAGTTGAATGTTCTCCAAAAGTAGTTGGAGGAGTTGCAGGCAAAGGGTTTTATCCAACCCAGTTCATCCCCTTAGGGTTTTCCTGTTTTATTTTGGAAGAAGGTAGATTGTACTTTACGTCTTTTTCTGGATTATCGTAAGCTGAACCCGTTAACGGTCAAGAACCGATATCCCTTGAAGAGGATTGATGATATTTTTTATCAGCTTCGAGGAGAAAGAGTGTTCTTGAAGATCGACTTCAGATCCGGCTACAATCAGTTGCGGGTCAGACCATCTGATATACCTCTTACAGCCTTTCCGAGCGGGTATGGTCTGTGTGAGTATTTGGTTATGTTGTTCGGTCGCACGAACACACCATCAATCTTTATGGAACTGATAGACATAGTTTTCCATCCTTACTTGGATTCCATCGTGGTGGTTTTCAGGTACTATATCTTGGTGTACTCTCACACTCGGCATGACCATACTACCCATCTTGAAATCGTATTGAGTAAACTGAGAGATCATCAGTTATATGCTATGTTCTCTAAGTACCACTTCTGGACGAGCGAGATTCACTTCCTAGGTCATGTCATCTTAGAGATAGGAGGCGACCCCCCAGTTTCCCGAACTGGTGGTACCGAGCGACACCGCCCTCTTGCTCAGATGGCCGAATCGAACTGGCTTATCTAATGCGAGCGGCCCGCTTGGGCGGGCCGCTATCTTACGCACGCGGAGCTAGGTGGCACCGAAACCTCCTCCAACCCGGCTTACTGGGGAGCCAACCGATTTTCCCACTCAAGCGGCCCACGGAGAGCGGGCCACGGTCCTCCACAACACATCACCATGGGTCACCGCAGTTCAACCATCCCGGCCAGCTACGACCGGCCGGTTCTTCTTCAGCCGAGCGGCCCGCGGATGCGGGCCGCTGTTTCTCTCCATACGGCTGGCATACGGCCACCGCTTACTCCTTTCACTGCATCCATTGAAGTAAAACAAGGTTCAAATGAGGGTCGTCGGGCCGTTTTGTTCAGCCGGCGCCATCCACGTTATGCGGTATCCTTTATCCGAAGATAAAACATGGTTTCGATGAAGAACGAAGAACAATTTTATTCAATTAAAACAGAACATATCCCCTATCTTTTTAATCGACAAGCGTTCTTTCGTTGCGAGAGAGGATGATGTTGACGTCGTTCGTTGTAAACTTGCACTTCAGAGTTCGTGCATCATTCCATTGATGGCGAAGAGGAATGATGAAGGGTCGTCAAAGAGATCCCATGTCGGAAGGGGGGGTTCCGAGGAAGAATTTTTCGTCCCCGGCGTCTTCATGTTCTTCGTTGGAGGAAGCACAATTCTCCACGTGTAGGGTGTCGCCTCACTTTACCAGCGCTTCGTCACTTGGTGAAGCCATCCCAAATCCTCCTCCCATGGTCTATATATATAGGAGAGGAGGAGAGGTATGTAACCATCATGGAATTTATGATGGTTCATTTATTAGGAACCTTCCTTAATTCTAATGATGCGGTTACTAAAATTATAAAATATAAGTGGGGTCAAGAGAATTAAAAAGTGTTGGAGCATAAAATTAATTTACCTCAATTAATTTTATGTTGACACATAAAATTACCAATTATTTTTATGTTGACACATTAAATTAATTGATAGCTTTAATTTTATGTTGACACACAACATTTAATTTAATTTTGACAAAAAAAATTAATTGACAACAAGTAATTTTATGTTGACACACGGCATTAATTGAGAGGGTTGTGAGGTTTCCTCTCCCACCCCATTAAATGGGGGGGGGGGGTTAAGCCCCATTTGGACCCGGTGTCATAACCTCTCTTTGGAGATTATGATGCTCAGGTGGTCCCCACCCCAATCATCCTCCCATGGAAGGTTAGGGTGTGGCAGTCCCACCACCAACCCCAAAAGGGAGGTTTCAACAAACAGCACACACAACACATGGCAACTTAAAAATTCAATATAGTGTTGTACTTTATTTTATTAATATTATTTTTCATAAAATTCCATAAACTAACTTCCAAAATCGTCAAAACAAAACTGCGGTGAAGGTCTCAATAAGAAATTACCGATGGATCAGTTCAATGGTGCCATCAGATTTCAATTCCGAGCACCAGTCCAAAAGATATAAAATCCCAAAATACGTTTACTGAACGTACCAGAAAAAAAGTTTGGAAAATAATTATCAGTCAGCCCTGACAAGCGCCGGTTGAGGTTAGGCTCTACATAGGTGAAAGTTGCCCCAATGAGCCCAATGGTACTCTAAATTTTTTAATCCGACTCACCGTTTAGATGTTATGAATTTTACAACAAAATAATTGTCATATAATTATCTTATTTGCGGCCAAAAACTAACTTTTTCTGCTGGCCCGCGCCGTCCAAAGTTAGTATCTACTTAAACAAAGCATGCCCTCATGAGTTCATTGGTGGTCTCAGATTTTTAAGCTGAGCTACCATTTTTGAGTTATAAGCATTTGATAAATAAAAAAAAATTATTTAATTATTTTATTTACAGTTATGCCATTTTTGGTATTTTTCACAGGAGTCCCGCATTGACTAAACATAAGCCGCGCCTAGGGTAAACCCACCATCTTGAGTGCAATGTTGACCTGAGATTTATGATCTGAGTAACCATTTATGAGTTATTCTACTTTTTCAAGAAAACTACTTACGGATGTTAATTTAAGCATAATTAAACTTTTAAAATTTATTCCGGGCACACCGGGGCTCAGAATCCGTCGTCGTCAGAAAATGCAGACTCGAAAAACACCAAATTATTTTAAAATAAATTCCTTGAAATTTCCAGGTATTTACATCACATATATTTAAACCATTATTAATACATTCCTTGTGATGTGTGAATGAATCACATCTATATGAGGATGTGGTAGTCCACACACCTAGAAATGTTGTAATCATATTCCCACAAAATCGAAAGCATGAGGGTATGAGTTATATAATAATTAATGAATACAAAATACAATTTAAATATCACATATATAATATATAAACTATAAATCCATCATTGTTACAACATTGAATAGTGGTAAATGTTATAAGGATCAACAATTGTTTGTGAGGTGGTAGTCTTCTATATACCTAAACGATGATTGTGGATCCCATTTAGTGGTCGTGTGTAAAAGTGTAAGTCAATCTCTTATCATAAAAATATCTCAGTATATTAAATGTACTGAAGGTATTATATAATAAGGATATAAGTAGAATTTATATGACAGAGAAATAAATGAAACATAATATTATCATTGAATAATTTTACTAATTTTTTGGGAAACATCATTTGGTTTATAGAAAAATTCTTCATTAGGTTGTCTTCTTCCTAAAGTGAGAATTCTAGGATTATTAGAATGAAGTTTGGGGAATATTTTTTCAGGGATTGGAAGATCCCAATATCATTTGAGGAGTAAATAAGTGTGGGGGTATGGATGAGTGCCTTTTTATATAGTCAGAGGATTGGAATTCTTATAATTATTTGAAAGAGGGAATTCAACCTTGGTTTATTCAACTCATGTCTCTCTAGTAAGGAACCAAATTATATCAAAGTGAGTATATTTTCTATATATTTAGATTCAATGGATTTTGTAAAAAAAATTAGGTCATTATTTCACTTTAGTTTATGGTTTAGTCCCTTATTAAGTTATTTTTTTCTTTAAATCAATGTAATTAATATTAATTACATTCAAAATTATTTTGATAAAAAAATAATAGTTCCTAATAATAAAGTATAAGGTATAATAATTCAAAACATTAAACCCATATTATATTGTTCAAAAAATATAATAGGAATCAATTTAATTAAAATTAATCCCACAGATGGGACGAAAATGCATGTTGTTAATGAAAAAATGATCAAAATATTGTTAAGATTTTATATCCAATTTCAAAGTTAAATTGATTCCAATTAACTAAATTAGATTAATATATATATATATAGTGTAACTAAAAATAATTTCAACATAATGTAAAATTCAATTTAACTATATAAATAAATAAATAAAAAATTCAAATAGAATTCTATATGTTTTCACTATTCATCAAAAAAATAAAACTTCACAAGAATAAAAAAATCACCCTAATATACTTTTTACATTAATAATTAAATAATTTAGTTTATTTGGACATATAAAATTAGAAAGTTTCAAAATATTGTCTTAAAACATATCCACCCTTAAGAAAAGAAAAATTTACCTTTTAGAAATATATAATATTAAACATACATATAGATTTCTTCTTATCTTATTATTTAATCTACTTGATTAATATTAAAATTATTATATTGGATATGTAAAATATATATTTATATTTAAAACAGTTCTGCAATAGTAATTAATTTAACTTATTATTATAAAACCCCTTGGTGAGAACAAACATATTTCCTTTATATTTAATTGGTTTTTATATTCATTTCTAATTAATTTGTAACTAAATATTCATTTTATATTTTTGTAAAAAATATATATTAATATTTTATTTTTACTATTCATAAATAATAATTTATTGTCTTGTTTATATCTTATTACATTGAGTAATAATATTTTAGTTATACAATGTTGTCTGGTAAAACTTGGTCTTACGCGTAACATAAGATATCGAAAAAAGTGTTTTTCAGGTTCAATGTAAGATAAATCAGAATTTAATGAATTGAAATATATATAATATATATATATTTTTATAATATCAAATATTCCATGATTTCTTGGGAGGTTATATTTAATTCTACATTTGGAGTTTCCGATCATGCATACTATCGAATAAAAGTTACTATTTTAAAAAAAATTGGAGTTAGTAAAATTATTTTATAAATGTTATGTTTAATTTTTTCAATTATAAAAATTTTAATCAAATTTATATCATTGGAATTATTTTTAATATTAATTTTTATATATATACCTAGAATAAAATTTAACATTTCTAGTTTAGAAACCCTCTTTCTCGTTTTGACGATGAGATTAATTTTAAATAAATTTTTTACACATATGTGAATAGAATTTGAAAACAATTATATAATATTTTGTATCTTCATAATATATATTTTTTACAAATGATATCATAATTATTTACTAAATTTATTACTGAATCAAAATAAAATTAATTATCATGATTAAGGATAAAATAAGATTACATAGTGGTTATATATTGATTATACGACGATAAACTGACCCCAAACTTATTTAATTCCCAATGTATGAAAGTATTATTACCATTAAAAAACTATTGTAAAATTAAGAGTTTTATGTAAGCCTATTTTTGTGTAAAAACATTGGTGAACCTATCTTATTTTAAAAAATTCCATGTGTTTCATATCCCTCACTTCTAAAAGGCCCCACCAATATCCCATATTGACACCTCTCAAACCTCTTTATTTAATCCACTCCCTAAAAAAAATCCCTACCATGCTTCCCAAAACTCATCCTAGAAAACTTTTATTCAACATAACAAAAAACTTTTACAATTTTTTTGCAATCCTAAGGATGATACCTAAAGAATAGGTAATGTTTCTGTAAAAATGATTTTATATTGTTTCAATCTCCAAGTCCTTCAGCTATTTTTATATCATTAATATAAAATAGCCATAGTTAATTCCATATACTGAGATGTTGTTATGTTATCGTTATGTCCTAAAATCCTAAACCAATCCATCAAATGGGATACACAATCATCATTCTTGTGTATGGAAATCTACCACCTCACAAATATATGTCAATATTTATTTCATTTCCAGCATTAATAGTTAGGATTACTGATGTATTTATATTGTATATATTATATATATGATATTTCTAATTTAATTATTCTTTTTAATAATTATATAACACATTATTTCATTCATTCCATGTTATAGAAATATGATAATTTTCTTTGTGTGTACGGTGTACTATAGGCTCGTGAAGCAATGAGATGTATTCAAATATTGCATGGAATGTATTGATGATGTTTTTAATAAAAATGTGTGATATATATGTTAAAAAAATGAAACTGAAATTATTATATATATATGTATAAATCATTTTAATTTCATTGTTTCAATATGTTATGGAAATGGAAACATTGTTCATGGATTCATACATCCTACCATCTCCATGAACGATGAATTTAATTTCTTATAACTTAATTATATTTATTACCATAATTTCATATATACATAATATATCTACTATTTACATAATATTTTACATTCATGACATGGGTAATTTATTATCTATGTAGGAGGACAAAAAATAATTTTTCAAAACATACTCAGAAAATATGCCAATTGACTCTCAAACCAGTGAAAATTATGAACATTTATTAACAAAGTGGTGATTAAATTTTACAAAATATTCATACATGATATTTATATGGTTATTATTAATGTTAATAAAATTATTAAAACCATTATTCATGAATTTAATGTACTTCCACAAAAAGATGTATGAGGAAAGGAATTATGTCTCAATTTCATTTCATTAAGGTATATTGTAATGTTATGTACCTTGTTTGTTATATATAGTGTATAAAAAGTCCCTATTAAATTTAAAAACATTTAATACATAATTATTCATGGTATATTGAGTTTCAATTATAATTATTTCATTTATTGGGATTTAAACATAATGTTACCATGTGTTAATGAAATTTCATATCTCAATTCCTTTTCATTTTGTAAAATTACTTCCTTATTGTTGTTAATATTATTTAATTAGGTGTATAATTAAATTGATTATATAATTATTTGTTTTCACTTTTTTATGTTGATTTTTTGTTGATACACATAATTTATTCTTTAGTCAATTCTCAATTCATTTTATGATCATTTTATTGAATGATTTTACAATCGCATTATAATATAGATAGTTTATTCATGATATTCCATTAATAAAAATTAATATATCATTGTTTAATAGAACAATTATATTTCATATCCTCTCTTTATTCATGGTAATTTTTTATTAATAGTTAAAAGAATAAACTCTTTTTTACATATAATATTTTATAAATTTTTTTGTGGAAAATCGGACATTGTTTAACGATTCTGTCAGAAATATGTTTTCTTAGAAACCATGATTTATAAATAAATATTGGAAATATTTCGTTATAATATTCAAATTGGTCTATTAAAACTCATTTTTACACTTTTTTCCATTTTACAACATTTTTTCAAAGGAATATTCTTGTATCTTTCCAAAAAACAAGCTTCTCTAACCTTTTGGCACTGTGAAAGAAAATATATTTCTACCTTGTACTTAAATAACCTCGATCATTTCATTAAATTTGAAATTTTATTTTTATGAAGATATTTTTAAAGAATATTTTTTTAAAATTTAATTTTAAGGGAATGTAATTTAAAAAAAATTAAAAGTTTTTTTTCAAATGAAAATTATATTTTCTTCATGAATGTTTTTAAAATTGTTTTTATTGAATTAATGAAAAAAACCATTATTCTTACTCCAACAGGTATATGTCATATTGATTCCATCTTTATTCATACAATAGATGGAATATGATTATTTTGACTAAGCATAATATTGAAATTATATTCCTGGAATTATTTTCAAAAGGTATTAAATTCCACATGGGTTAGTAACATTATTATTATCATTAAACATTAATGTTACTCTAAATAACTATATCATTTATCATGGATTTTATTATTACAAAAAATGTATACATTTTTTACATATGTTGTTCACATGGAAATTTATTTGATTAACTGATGAAATTTGTATTAATTTGTATCATTTATTCAATAATAATATTTTATGAGGCACATTGTTTATTAATTTAACATATTATTCAATTTTTAAGGAATAATTTGGATATGAACCAAATTTATTGGCGACTGTATAATGCAATCCCCTCAATGCATCGGTAGTATCATTGAATGAATCACTTGTCTATGCTAAACAAATGGGTTTTCACCCATTATTTATTAAACCATGTAGTTGATCGATCTTTATAGTAATGGTATCATTTTCATGGAAAACATGACTTTTAATAATTAAGAATTTCCATTGTTCAGATTCATTATTTATTATCCTTGATATTTTCACTAGGAAAAATCAATAGATTCATTAAATTCTAATTTTACAGATTAAATGGCAGATGTTATCAGATATTTAGCTTAATATATTGATTCCTCATTATCTTATCATTATAGAAAAGTTATTTAACTAATATTTTTTTAATTATTTACCTTTTCATATTATTTACACACATCTTTATCATTTTATTGATTAGATAGAATGTTTTTACACTTATATACCTTGATAAATTTGTTATTGATTCATTATTGCTTCCACTTAACAGAACCTAATTAAAAATTTCTTTACACTAATATTTTTTTCCTTAATGTAGAATTCTATAAAATTTACAATGATTCGTATGTTGGGATATGATAGATGGAATAAACTTATTCTCTAAATAAATATAATATGTTGTAATTTATGTATTTAATTGTAATTATAGACTCATGTATTTATCTCATTTACCATTACTACTAAAATGATCACTCATTTGTGACGTGATTAATTGTATCTTATGCCAATGTAATTATAGTTAGAACCAAAATTAGACTGCTTCGATCGGGGTCACTACAGTTAGTATCAGATAAATTTTATTAGAATCCTTGAGAAATAGATTTATGAAAACATAGATTAGTGAACATAGAAAAATGATACAATTGGAGCGTTTGTATAGAATAATATACTAGTGTTTTGTAAATGAAGATACTATGTGGGTTTTCTCGGAAATTCATCCCCGTCAAGATACTATAAGTTGATATGGTTCTAACACATAGGTCCATTGGGCTAATACTCTAAAAATTAAATGTGTGTATTGACTGAAGCCTTACCTGATGTCCAAAATGGGCCTTACTTCACACCTTTTTTGACCCTCATAGTGGATATGAATAGGTTTATACACATTTTATCTATAATCCATTGTGAAGGATTTGAATGGATGATGATAATGAATAATCTAGGTAAAATATTACCCCATAGAAGGACGTATGTGAAAATAAAATGGATAAAGTATTTATGTATTGGGACCAAGAATTGAATAGTATGTGTTTTATTCCACTGGAATACTTTTTATTGGATTCATGAAACATCTAAGTATTGTTTATGATTTTAGGAGAAATTTTATATTCATTAACATAACATTTATGGATACTATGTTGTCTTTGATTTTGTGATTGATCATGTGTTAAAATTATTATACACATAATTTTAGATTTTTTATTATGAGATTCTACCAATATTAAAGACATTTTAGTGTAATTTAGGGAATGAATTTGTTTTAGTGGATAACTTATTTGAGGAAAAGTACCTTTACATTTCATAGAATTTTTTTAATATTATTGATAAGTATTATGGTTGATAAGAACTCTAATGAAATTATAGGCAAATAATACTATTAGAATTTGTAAAAAAAATAATTGAAAACAATTTAAAATTTTTATTTAATAATTAACCTCATATTAATATTTCTATAATATTTTTTAGAAAATTATAGGAATATAATTTAAAAAAATAAAAACCCACATATTGGGTGACTTCCTACCCAATCTGGTAATGTATTGGGGATTAAACCCATAAAAATGGATAATATTGTTTTCACTTATTCCAGTGGCCTATGTGATGTCCTGTTAAATCATTAAATGACTATAGTGAAAGAATTTGACAAAAAAATATTAATGATTAAGTTATGGTATACATTTTTTTATAGATTAAAATATTATGAATATTTATATTGAGAAATTTTATGAGATAGATAGAATAAAATTTCAGTCATTTCTATATCTTGTGAACTATTAAATTTTTGTATTCTATAGAAATAAAAAACATTTTTTCATATTCATTTCTTCTAATAAAGGGATGAAATGGGTAATTGGTCAAATCTAAACAACAGATTAAATTGTGTTTCCAAAATATAAATTTATCAAGCTAGTATAATTCATAATATTATAATATAGTAAAATATTTAGTAAACATTAGGAAAATGATTATGAAGGGATGTATCCTTTTATATTTGTATTCATGAATTTGATGGTCTTTTAAATCGTCACAAATTTTTTGTTTTGAGGCCCTTAACATTCCATTGATTAATCACTTTATTATGATCAATGAAATTAATAACTCATAATTTTTTTCCCTTTCAGAGGAATCCTATACATTCACTTTCCACTAATGTTTTCATACAAAGAATCCTAGTAATATTTTATTCAATGTGACCTCTGTACATCCCACTTTCTCTTATTGAGAGGATATTTTTTTCACACATTTTTTATGTGGTTTTTTCTAACAATAACGTTCCAAATTTCAATACCTTCATTACTAAGATCATGTTTAAACTGTGTAGGTGATATTTATTTATGATGATTAAAATGTTACACCACAAAATATTAAATTATTAAAATCTTATTTGGTAGTGTGTAAAAAACAATAATCCTATAAGGGTATATGAAATCCTAAACAATACAAAATATTTATTATTTTAATTATATAATATTGATCATAATTAATAAATCACCAATATTATCTTTCACTAATCTGAACCCCAATTTTATCTTTTATTAAACCCAACAATGACTTTCATTGATAGCTTTGGTTACACCCAAGACGTGGTTTTACCCATTATGATAAATATTATTACATAATATGATAATTTTCTACTAGTTTTTTAGTTGGATGTTTTGATTAGGATTTAAAAATTATAAAAATTAATGGTTTACGTAAAAATGAAATGAATTTTTTTGTTGATAGTTAATTATAAATGAAATAAAAAACCAATTGAATATAAAGGAAATTCTTTTATATAAAAAAATTTCTGTGCTCCCATAGGTATTTTATCATAATATATTAAATTATATTCTATTAGTGAATGATAAAAATAATATATATATATATATATATATTATTTAAAAAAATATTTTTCACATTCATCCAATATATTTTATAGGTGTGAGATTAGAGAAAAATCAATTTTATGCACATAATACATATTTTATAAAGGCATTTTTTATCATTTTAATGGAACAAAAATTAAAATAATATATACCGAAATATTTTGGAATTTTTTTTAAAAAAATAAATAAAATTTTAAAACAGTAAAATCAAAACTAGTTTATTTTTAGTTTTTGATATTTTTCTAAGAAGTATCATTTTTTATTTATAATGAAAAACAAATAATTTGAATTGAAAACATCTATTTTATATAATTAATTTATAAGGATAAATGATATTTTAAATATGTATCAATGTTTATTTATTTATATTATAAATATGTTAATCAAATTTAGGTTAAAAGAAACATTTTTAAATTTATTATATATATATATATATATAAATTTTGTAAATTTTTGTACATTTTAACTTCTAAAACACAATTTCTCATTAAACCAGTGAGATTCGTTTTAAATTAATATTTTCTTATTTTCTTAATTGAATTTGAAAAAATTGATTCTATATTTTTGAATAAAAATAATTTATAATTCAAATAATTTAATCTTAATTTTTTACCATAATAATTAGCGACTGTAGTTAAAATTAATTATAGTGATTAAGGTAAAAACGTATTTTCTTATCGGTTAAACTAATCACGTAAGAAGTAAACATTACCCAAATGTTATCCAATACACAATGGATTTCCATATTTCCACCCAATATTATTCATATATTTAAGTCAAATTAAAAAATAAGATGGTTTATATGATATTTTGATCATTATGTAAATGAATAATATTACTTACATCATTTCTATAATGATTATTGAATAATGGAAATGTTGATCATTCATAGGAACAACCTACTGTCTCCATGATCATAACATATATCATTTTTTGTAACATTCATTCATGATTGGTTTTAAGAAATAAAATTGAAGAAAAAATATGATAATTTGGCCATCATTATTATTATTGAGATGATTAAATATTATAATATTCAATAGAAATGGAACATTAATGATAAAAAATTCATGACAAACCATTGTAATTAACAACCTAAAATGGATATAACGAAATATTATTAACCAATGGGTGATACTATGTTATTAAAAGATCATACATGATATTATTAATACTAAAATGGATTTTTTATAAGTTAATTTCATGTTTAGGATCACTTTGTCATAGGGAAAATAACATTGAATCAAAAAGAAGTGTGAGGAATAGAATTTCATTCCAATTAACATTCTATTTAGACTTTTTTTATTATTATGCACTTATTTACTTTTTATTAGTTGTATATAATACCCCTTTGACATGTAAAATCATAAAAACTTCATTATTCAGTGTATTCTATGTATTAATATGAAATATTTAGTCCTAGGTGATTCAACATGAAAATTACCCAATGGTAATATTTTCATTCAACATCACTTTTTTTTTTGTGTTTGATCACTTTAAATTCTAACATTAATTTTTTTATTACATTTTAATTTGAAATTAATTTTCAAATTAATATAAATATTATTGTTCAATTGATTTGATTATTCCTTAATCTTTATTCCATTTTTTAAAATGTATTTTACCTTGAATGTTATTTTATCAATTAGAAAATATTAATAAGTCTTTATCTATTACTAAATATAGATATTTTATAATGCACATTTTTTATGAATTAATTATATTATTACAAATATAATAAATTACATTGAAATTTTGACCATGGTTTAGGAAATAGTTAATGTAATCCAATCAATTCATCTATAGTCACGTTAGATGTATTAGTTTTCCAAAATAGATATGAATTTAACCACATACTAAAACTACATTGAGGATAGATCATGATAGTAACTTTCTTGAGAACATATAATGATATTTGAATTGTATAACATTATTAATTATATAATAATTGATATTCCATGTATTTATTTAATTATCTAAAACATTAGTGGTTAATTTTAAATCTCATGTGATTATTTAATTAGAATTATTTTATCATCATTTATTTCTTATATATAATGATTAATTACATGATTATTTAGAATATGTTTTACTCATTTAGGTTTCCATGTTGATTATTATTTTTTAATCCATGATATATTCAATTTTATATAAACTTTACTATGAATTTTTGCTCACCCTTATTTTATTTCTTTTCAAAAGATGTGAAGAAGTTGTCATTGAATGATATTTCAAGGATGTTGAATATTTGATGCTGTAAGGTATTATATGATTTTCTTAATATAAAATTGGTATCAATAATGTATCTTATTCTCCAAAATATATAATTTTATTTTTCCTTTGTGATTATATTCATTGTATATATTATAATGTAATAAATTAAGTCACTGAATTTGAGCTACTAGGGTCGGGGTCGCCATTGATTATAACACAGGTTGTTTAGTTGAAGCCTTGGAACTAAATTTATGAAAACATAGATTAGAAAACATATATAAATAAGTAAATCCTAGTGTGATAACATGGTATTTATTTTGTAGTATATCATATCAATACATCCATTTGTGGATACTACCTGAGGATTCCGTTCTGACATAGATGTGCCTATCAGCAATAACATTGAAAATAGAATTTTGGGATAGAACCAACTATTATCTGGTACACAAAAATGGTAATTACTATGAACTTGGTTTGAAATTACTTTGGTATATTCTTAGGATAATTCCCACATTATTAACAAACCATTAGGATAAATTTGAATCTACAATTAGAATTATTGACCTAGGATAAATCTTATTCCTTGGAAAATCATGTGTTGAAGTAAAATAGTTGACATATTTGTGTATTAGAACATAGTAATTAAATTGAATTAGTAAGTTTACGAATGGTATTTTTTTAATAAAAAAATAAGGATTCAGTTAAAATAATATATTTATGGGTGTGTCCATTGACATATGAGTTAACAATACAATCATAGTATTATGATTTTATGATAGATTATATTTTCAATTTCTTAAACACCTTATTTAGGTCTTATGTGATGGAATTCTTCAATGATTATTGTCGTTTTAGGAAAAAAATTGGGAAAGTATAAGTTCTAGTGAAAAAACATATATGAGGAATAATACCGTATCATTTTATAAACAATATTTTAAATGTATTGATAACTTTTAGGGTTAATATGATCTTTAATAAAATTGTGACAATATTAAAATTATATTATTTGAAATTGTAAATATATTGTATAGAACATAATAGTAAAAATATTATATATTGATTAATTTTATTACGATGATGTAAATAATTGTTTTTGGAAACATTATAGAATTATATTAATTTGTTTTTGGAAAAAAGAAAACCAACAAAATGGGTGAAAACTCATCACACATAGAAAGGTGGGGGTATGAACACTGGACTAATGGACGATTAGGGAACATCACCTACCACTAGCCTTCAACATTCCCTTTGTAATATTTAACTATTTTGAGTTAATATATTTTATGAATATATGTTAACAATTAATCAGTTGTATGACATTTTAGATTTATAGATTATTTTATTTGATAACTTGGGAGAACTATATTGGTTTTTCAAAATATTTAGAGACATAAAAAAATGTGTATCACTATTTTTTTGGATCTTATGACCCATTAATAGTGAATTTCAGTGGATCATGATTAAAAAAGTCATTTTTGAATATTGATAAAAGATAAAAAATGATTAAATTATTATTATTAAATAGAAATATTTAATGTTTGTTTACTTCCATATTTTATATGACAGAAAAATATTTACTCATCTTTATGAATACGGTATTGAATCAAAAAAATTATCCTATTAATTTCATATATGCGGATACACATTGTCTTTAAAATAAAATATTATTTGTGGTTTTGTGGACATTAACATTCCACTGATAATTCAGTTACCTATTATCACTGACCTCAATCACATTATATAGTCATTTACAGTTTTATTTCATGTCCATGGTTTATATACCCACACATGATCTCTTATATGAGAACCATGTTATGTGACATTAATGAATACATTTAACTCATATTAAGGGGATATTTAATTAAAACTATTTAGTATTTTTTGAATAATTTTACTTCAAGATATCAATCTTTTATTACCCACATCATGTTAATTTCTTATGACACAATTTATTTATAGTTGGGAAAATGTACTCCCCTAAAATTATAAAATAATGACATTGTATTTAATTTCTTGTTTGGAACACATCACCAATTGAATAAAGGTATATAACTCCCCATGAAAATACAATATATTTAATATTTTAAAATTTTAATCTCTTGAAAATCATTCATTTAACACAATATTTTGTTTATATTATATTACAGATAATAATGAGTTTCTTCAAAATATTTCATTACATATAAGACCAAATTTCACTAAATTACACTATATTATTAATATTGTTATTTAATATGATAGTTAGTGAACATAGCTAGAATGGTGGATATGAATATAAATGAATAATTTATGAGAATATATATTTTAAACACATTTATTATCAAACTATTGACTATAAAAAATAACTATGATAAAACAAGGAATGAAATGTTTTTGGGAAAACATTATATCTTATAAAGGACACTTTATCCATGCCTTACACACAATACACAATATTTTTTTAATTTTTTGAAAATTTTGATGAAAAAAATAAACTTAATATTTGAACATATTATATCAACAATATTTTATGAGGAATTTTTTGGATTTTTTAGAATTGTTTAATTTTTTTATAAACAATGAAAATTACAAGATTCTAACATAAAACTACATTTTCATTTAAATAAATAATAATGATAAATTATAATATTAATTTTTTATAAATAAAAATTAGATAAATATTATATAAATCCATCCAATTTAGTTAGTTTCAATAATTTAAATTTTTAATTTTGATATAAAAACATTGTAAACTTTTAATAATTTTTACATTAAAAACATTCATTCTCATTGTGTCTGTATGATTAGTTTTTAACTATATTAATTCACTTCTTTGAGTTTAATTTAGAAAAATGGATTCCATATTTTTAATATGGATAATATATTATATATAAGTGGGTAAAGTTAAATTTTTAAGAAAATTATTATTGAAAAAATCTAAAATAAATTACATTGATTAAGGTTAAAATATGGTTTCGTTCATTACAGGTGTTTTTATTAAAGTTAATATTATAGACAACATAGATTTTTATTTAACATTTTTTCATTTATATATATGATATTTAGGTGTAAATTATCAAGTAAAAATCAATTTTTCTATAGTCTTATTTTATAAATGACCATGGTAATTAAAAGGATACATGTTACTGAGGTAACAATTGATAGGGAAAAATATAGTAAACGTAATGGATAAGGAATAACATGATAAAAATGTATTTATTATTTGTGTTCATGAAGTTCCTAGAGGACACATATACCATACCCACCATTATTGGACAATATTAGAGGTACATAAGGTAAGGGTTACCTCCTAATAGTGAATACATTTTTGTATTAACAAAAATGTCCCTCCTTCTCAACTATAAAATTACACAAACTCCACACAATTATACATATCAAAGAATCAATTGGAAAATTATAAAAATATCCCAATTACATCCCAATATTCCTCCACTCATCCTAGAATCCGTTGTTTGTGATAAAATCTAAACCCATATGGATCTAGGCTATACCTATTGATAATACGAGAAGAAGAGAAAATATTATTCATTAACCATCATTAATTTACTTATTTCTCCACCTTATTACACTTTGAAAAACCATGGTGATATAATAACCCAACTATATTAAATATAATTGGATTTTTTAATTATGTAATTATTAAATCCTCCTCTACTTCTATCAAATGAGTTATGAAATCATACAACCTCAAAAACTAATGTTGTTAGTTTTTTCATTACCACCTTTCAAGGTTGCATATTATGGGCGATATAAAGTATATTATATATATATAATAACATTATACCTATGGTTTCTTTATAACATTTATAACATATTAAATTTTATTCCTTTAGATACATTATAATGGTAATCATGGGTATGGCAGACTACCGCCTTGCGAGGTTATATGATTCATCTTTCTCAAACTATTTGCATGAATGGTGATAAGGAATAATGGTAATAATTATATATGAAATGCATGGAATTGTTTTTATATTATTTAAATATTAATAATTTATATAAGAAAATATATCTTTATATTTTCTTTCACTTTAGGATGATAACATCATCTGGGTATGTGTGACCTACTGCCTTTATGAAGAGATGTGACTTTTTTTTTATCACAACACCACCTAAATTATATTTATACATATATGTAAAAATGAAGTTATAATAAGTTATATATGATATTATAATCATTTTTATATATAAAATATTACTTAAAAATATTCTATAATGATCTTTAAAAAATTGTTACATCACTAATGTGTACGTATAACTACATGTCTCTATACTAGTAACATACATCAATTTTCGCAAACATCATTCATGATTAGTTGTTGAAACTAATATTGAAGTAAAAGTATTATAGTTATGTCATTATTTTTTTTATTTAGATGAAATTTAATTATAATGTTCTCATTAAATTGATCTCTAATGTTGAAAAAATAATGATAAACTAAGCCAATTAACACCTGAAACAATAGAAACAATGAAATATTTTTAATGAATTGGGGATAATATGCTGTGAAAGGAATATATATGATAATATTATTAATAAAATAGTTGAATTAAAAGATTATAACATGGTTAAATATAATATACAGGTGGTTAAATAATATAAAATCAAAAGGAATCACAATTTAAGAGATCTCCTGTCAATTTATATTTCATTGCGACCTATTTGTTATTTTGAACCAATTGATTTTTATGTTGTGTATATACTAACCCTTTGTCATGTAATATCATTAATAGTTTATTACTCATGGTATTTTATTCTTCAATTTGAATTATTTATTACTAGGAAATTTGACATAAAATTTATCAAATCGTTAGATTTATTATGTAATTTCACAATTTTTTCTGATTGTAAAAATTCTGATGAAACAATCACATTATTGTTATAATTTTTCATTGAGAATTAAATTTATCTTAAAAATTAATATTTTTTTGTGACAGATAAGACTCTTTCCTATGTCATATATCATTTTTTACATATGGTGTTTAATTTAAATTATATTTGATCAATTGGGGAATTATTGATAAATAATTATCCTTTAGTCAATGTTGATATTTGATATGGTACATTTTTTATAAATTAAATCAATAATTTGTTCTATGAAGAATGAAAAGGTCATGTAGAAAATTAGTTGGAGACTAGTTAATTTATACCCCTGGATACATTTTTAGTCTCATTAGGTTAATAAGTTAGCAAAATCAGATGGGTTTCTTCCAAGATACTAAAACACTTCTGAGGATAGATCTCTATAGTAACAATATTGAGGATAAATCATCATATATTAGGTGTCCAAAATATTAAATACATCATTTTTAGTTTACTTATGATAGTTACACAAATTAGAAATTCCTGGTCAAGTTTGAAACTCTTTTTATTATTTATATGGAATTATTTGATTATATTTTATTCTTTTAATATTATGCTCATGTAATTTATTAATTTGAATTTTTTTAGTAATTAAAAATTAAATTTATATTATTATATATTTATTCACGATGGATTCCATTGTACATAAACCTTAGTGCTAATTTGATATCACCCTTATTTTGATTCCTTTCTCCATTATATGAGGAACATATCTCTAAATTAATATTCAAATATGAGTTTTTTTTAGTTATGTATTATGATATTTTCCATCAAAAATGTGTATCATATATGTATATGGTTCTCCAAAACTACTAAAATAAATGTTCCATTGAGATTTTATTCCTTATATCTATGATAATGTAATTCGGTAAGGCACTAGTTCTGGGAAATTGGGGTTAGGGTTAGTATAAATTAATTATAATACATAGAGAGACTATTGTATAAGAAATACGATCATGTTAATGGAGTTTAAATTGAATATAAATTCAAACTGATAAACAAATGTATTCTATTATACACTTTATAGTAGTGTATTTTTAATGAATATTGACGCACACCTGTCGTGGGGTGTAGAAAAAACTTCTATGTACAAATTTAAAATATAATATAGTGGTTAACCTAGGCTGTCTCCCGATGAGGAGTGCACACAAAATAATTTGTCACTTTTTATTTAGAGAAAACGTTGGGTGTTTTTGAAATAGTTTGGTTTTAAAATCAAAGAGAGAAATGAAACAAAAGGAAGAAATTGAGGAAGTGATTTAATACAAATATTTAATTCAAATGATTTAAAAACTATTTTATGAGATGGGTGATCAAGTTAGGGTTGGTTTTATAATTTCAATACTATCCTTGTTCCATTTAATTCAATCCTCTTCTGCTAAGTTGATTTAAGTGATATTCCATAACTACTTAAACTCACTTCTTTGGTTAAATGGTTTAACAAAATTATATTTTGATATACACTTCTTCTGTTGTGTGATAGATTTGTAGTGAACACCCCCAATTATATAAGGGAATTCCCAATCGGGTATTGTTTATCCTAAATAATCCTGAATATTCACCACCCCTCCCACACGTACTAGCGATCGCTAGGTACTTCACAACTAAGCCCTGATATTTATTCTATCAAATATATACCAAAACCTAATTGAGGGATAAAATGATCATTTATCAAAGAAATAATAATAACAGAATAGAAAATCGAATACGATCTCATTAGATAATAAATTCTGTTTTTAGAATTTGAAAAAAACTTCGCAGAAGAGAGAGAGAGAGATTTTATTCCATCAAATGTAAGAACTCAATTCATTAAAAATATAAAACCTTCCCTCCCCCAATCACCTCATATGTTTACCCCACTATGGTAAGGGTAATTAATATGAAAGGGGAAGAAGAAAGCATTATGGAACTTGAAGAAAGAAAGAGAGAAATGAAGAACTCAAAAATAAATCCTCCAGAATCTGTCTGCTAGAAGATCACTTCGGTTATTCCCTCCTCTGGCCGAATGAGGCTGAGGTCCCTTCTTATAAGAGGTGAGTAATGAAGTTGGACATTATCCCATAATGTTTGAATTCATTTGGAGCCGTTTGGAAGGAGTTATGGACGATTTAGTAGACTTGACTTATTCTAGCTTCTGATCACTATTCCACCATCCCAAATATGACCGTTTAATTGGCTGCCAGAATGAATGTATTTATTTCTGATATTTTTAAAAAATATGACCCTTATATAAGTCTTTCAAACACAGATGGAACCAATGAATTTGGAGGTAGTTGGTCCAAGATATGGTTCATTGAATGTGGTGTGGTCCATTCTGCCGGCCAGAAGAAGAGTTCACATTGACCGAAATGTTTGGGCATGTTGGAGTTCGAATTGGCTTTTGTTCTTGAAGAATTATATGTAGCCCACGAATCTTGAAATCCTAAAAAAAGGAATCATGTGAATTGGATAAAAATTATAGGAGTTATGCTTGAAATACAGAGGCAATATAAATCTGTTTAATGTCCAGAATTAACCACTTTTCACATTTAAGCTCGAAACTCACCAAAAATCATAAAATGATGAAAATAAAATCAAATTGATTAATGCGAAGTGATTAAATCAATTAATAACATATGTATAAATATGAAAATATTATCTCTGTCAAATATTCAGTGTTGTGTTGTCCCAACCCTAGTGCCACATATCAGTGCGCTGAGAAGGATCGTTACATGACCTCATGCGCACATCCATTTATTATAAAGGAATCCAAGTAGAAAAGAGAGTTTACCATGTCATATGTGGATATTATTCTGTCTTTAAGAAAAATTGACCACATAAGAGATAAATAAACAATATCCAAAATAACAATCATCGATAATCTATAATTAAACCATGAAACATCTATTTAATTCCAAAATAGTTAAAATGATAATAAATTAAATAAGAAAAAATTTCATGTCAAATATGTTTCATGTGTTACTAGAAAAAAATAAAGACATTATGAAAACTATCAAGTGAATCCGGATTTCATGTATGGTTCCCTATCAATGGTCTATCTTTATTACCAACTCAACCATCCAACATAGGGCCTATTCCATTACCCTGGCATGAAAATATGATATCTATTTAGGCACCAAATGTTGGCCCATGTAGTGCAAGAGTGTAACATAGTAGTCCACCACCAATGGTATCTAAATAAATATCTATTATATAATTGTGTCTAAAATTTTATGAAGAATAATAGATTAAATAATAAATGTAATTCGGTTCTACATTTAATATCCTTCATTAAACCATTCCATGCCTTTTTAGCCCATGTTGATGTATTAACCAAATGCCAATGGGGTTTTTAATTCATCATTTCAATTGATTTCATTGCCTAATTTAATTCCATTTTATTTCAGTTCCTTAGAGAATTAGTTGAGGTACCATTATCTTGGTTATAATGTGCATTATTACAATAAAATTATCTTGAGAACATAGAGAATCAGTACAGTGCCAATATCACATGTAATTAAGGTATCATTCCAAAACCAAAATCTCTACTACATAGATCATTAGTCTTAAACTAATTCAAATTCATGCATTGGGTAAAAAAACAATATCGTAATCCTTAATCATGCACCCCCTTCTAGTGACATATCATGGTCTGCCCAGTTTTATTTAGATAACCATGTAGTATTCCTCAATCATGCACCAATTGTGAAAATCCCCATGGGCTTCCAAAATTACCAAATTTTACATGAAACAACCCTAATATAAAACAAAACAAATATATGGTGAGAAAAAGTGTAAAATAATACCTATGAATGAGTTCGATATATCTAGTGAATGTTCGTGATCATACAAGATTATTCTCAATACACAAGAAGACAACATTATTAAATTGATTCTTGAATGTATAGGTATATATTGAGAAACTAGATGGATATGTTATCATAAAATATTTTTTTAACAAAAATATTAAACTATGTATTATTTTGTAATATTATATAGATTAATAAAAAATCAATGCACTGAGACTGCATGATATTCCAATGACTGGTGTTCCCCGAATTACTTTGGAAGTTTATTAAATATATTATTTATCAAAGATGCATTATTTTCCATAAAAAATTAAATAACTTCTTAATGAGTAATCATATCAAAAATTTGTGTTCATTGTAGAGTTAAGATCATGTTTTTTATCCTATGAGTAATTCAACCAAAAATTTCATTGATCATTCGAGTTAAGCGCATGGATGAGAGATAATTTAAATAGATTAATTTAAATTAATTAAATTTTTAATTAAATTTTATTGGACTGATTATGACAGTGAATATATGGTTATAATAGAATTTCAATTATAGACTCATAATCCTTGATATTTTGGAGAGAGTGGTATAGGTTTGTTCTAAGGAAAACAACCTTGCATCATGGATCGACAATCTGTGTGCAACAAGAATTTAAGGATATCACTATTGACCATGATACCAGGAATTTATTTGACAGTGATCAATAAAAAGTGATGTAAGAATTTTTTATAATTGTATATATGACATTTTATTATAATAGTATGTAATAAAATAAACAAACCAATAGAATAATGTGTTATTCAATCAGATTATGGGTTTGATATTTTTCTGTGGGGATTATTGAGAGAAAATTTTTATCTGTATTGGATCATCATTCATTATTATAATTACAGAATATTGTGTCCAAAATAAATATATATGAGGTTCATTACCCATTGTTGATTCTTTTATTTCTCCCCCCATTCATATTTTGATCATCACTATCATTCATTTTGGAAAAATATTTGATGAAATTACTATATAATCAATCATTGCGTACCCATTTCATAGAACAATAGATTGTTATCACATATCCTAGTTTGGATCATCGAAAATATCATGATTCAAAGATGATGATGAAGATTGGTTGAGGATGAAATTGAGACCCCTATTTCAAAAAGGTAAGTAATAAAGACATAGACCAATGGATATCACTTTCCCATGCATTTTGGGGGCCATATTCCTATGAGCATTGATGAAATTTTTTGGTCAAACCAGATCCATTATCATTGGGGGAGATTAGCAGCGTAATAGAAGGCTATTGAGAAATTGGAAAATTTAGATAAAGTATCTATAATTCTAGAAAATTTTGGATAGCATGATGCATCATTCCTTATCATACATTTTTTGGGACCCCCTTGTGCGGCACTAGTGTTTATCAATGAAGATAAATATGATGTTTCATTTGATATGTCACACCCAGTTTTTCATGTCATTGTTTTGATGGGGTTCATTTGAAATACCTATACCTTTTTTTGGGTTCTTGGGTTAGATTATTTTTGAGTTTTTATGTTTCATATACATAAAATCACCCTAATTTGGGTTCCCCATATCTTGTTTAGGTGTTTTTGAAGAAAGGGTGGTTACTTCATTATTTTGGCCAACCATGAGCTCATTTCCAGTTTTAAAAACTGAATTTGATTCTTTTATAACTCATTTTTTTAATCTTATCTCACCCATTATACTTCCCACCTATCCGATACTGACATATGAAAACATCAATATCCTTTTGGACCACTTAATAATTCATAATCATGGTGAAATTGGGTTACTTATTTAGGCATTGGGCCAGCCCATGGGCCCATTTCTAGTTTTTTAAAAAAAATTGTTTAGTTTATATATAATTCAATATTTAGTATATTTCTATGATTCCACCTCCCACTATAATAAAATATCCCTCTAATCACTCCCATAATCTATTCGACCTCTTTGGAGCTCATATGAGTCACAGATTAGGGCAAAGGGTCTCATGTTACCTCAAATCGTCCATAATTGATAAGGTAAATTATTTCATACAAAACTCATTCAATTCATACTCTTTTTAAAAAAATCTTCTTTACATGGTTCTTCCGGACCTTAAGAGTATCTCCAATAAGTTACAAGACATTAAATTTTATCTAAGGGTGATGATCTAATGGAATACGAATAGTTTTCTTGTTGAAAAGGTGAGATTCCTTCCCTTTATCCTTCCTCTTCCTCCTCCTTTCATTATTTCTTGATTTTATAATCTCTCATAGTCATTTTCGACCTAGTGTTATGTTATTCCATTATTTTTGATGAATTATTTATTCATTTTTTTTGGTCGTCATAGGTTTAGGGTTTGCAATCCCTCGGATGGAGATTTTGGGTGTGTGTTTCCATTACGCCAAGGATTTGAGGTAAGATGTCCCTTTCATAAGCCTTTATCATTTATGTTTCATCATTATCATACTGTTATAAAGTTATTTATATGGTATTTTCTATTGTGAAACCTTGATTTTAATGTTTTTGGATGAAAATTATGTTTTATGATTTATTTTGTAAAAAATATAGTTGTTTTGGTATAAATGTGCACTCCTGATGTTTCATAAATTACTCCATGAGAATCCGCACATGGTTTATTTTATTTTGAATATTTTTCATTATCATGAATATTTTTGGAATTAAAATGGTATTTTATCCATTTTTAAGTGCACAACATAAGTAGTTTTGTTAAAAAGAGCATGCCACGTGATCGGTAAATTTCTCGGTTAGATTTTATGTATCAAGTGCAATTTAAAATGATTTTTTTGGATTTATAAATACATTGAATGAATTTTAAAAAAAATATTTTGGGATCCATTTATGGAATTCAAATTTTTATTTGGTTTTACAAATAAATGTGTTTTGGTTTACAACATGTTTTGGCCCGAGTTGCCGGAAAATGGCTTGTTTCACATTCTTATAAAAATGGTTTTGTTTTGAATATGTAACCTGAGTGTTTTATGGAATTTATGAATGTTTTTTGAGGCTTTATATGGTGTTTATACACTTCTTTAAAAAAATTTGAATACATAAGTTTTTCAAATGTTAGTTTTGGGTAAATGTTTAAACACCTATTTGGCATTTACTAAAAATGAAGAATGAGTGTTTTACTTGTATATACCATGTTGCGTCAATTGGGATTATTTTATAATACATGAAATAATTTTTTAAAAATGTTTTTAGGGAATCCAAATATGGTTGGTAATGGTCTTTTTGTGTGTTCATGATTCAAATAGTTTTTTTGAATGAGTTTTATGTGCAAAGCATTAATACACTCCTTGAAATTGATTTAAGAAAATTTGTAGTGGTTTATTGATTCGTGAAATAAATGTGAAGAATATTTATGGGTGGTTTGACTTTTTATGGTTTGGGAATGTAATTTGGATTTAAAATGTGTATATTATAATATGTGTAACTTGATTGAGAACTAATGGGAATCCCAGGTATCTAGGTGGGAAGAAGTGTACTAGTGTGCTAGTGATTCTGTCGGGTTTTGCCCATGATTCACGTAGTAGGTTTGACGATGACAACACTAACTAAAATATAATGATGATTCTGTTGGGGACCACTAGGTTATGGTTATGATCCCTACTAGTGGCTCGTGTGCACTAGAACAAATATTTTTTATGGTCACTTTCACCAAGATATGAGGTACCTGGGGCTCACAACTAACTAGTGCCTAGGGGTTTTCCCATGAGTTCTGCTCATTGGCTATTTTTTACTCACCATAGGCATACAATTTTTTTGGTTGGTACATTCATTAGTGTGTGGTATTTATTTAAAAGTGTACATATTTAAATTATCCCTCATTTAAACTATTTTTATTTTGATGTTGCACCTCTTGGAAAAATTGTTACATGCTTTTTTGTTTATAATACATGACTGTTTTTGTCCGATAATTATTATAACATGGAACCTCATTTGGAAAAAATACTTTTATATCCTGTATTTAAAACATGAAATTTATGTTTCTGTTATTTTAAAGGATGTTCATTGGGAATAGAATATCAGGCTATCCTACTATGTTTTAGTACTCACACCTATAGTCTTCTTCTGTTTTTAGCCCTTGCACAGGTTTCTTCTTGACTTCGATCGGCTTGGGAGACATGTGATCATTGTGTGGAAGAGTAACTAGCGGTTTCAAATGGATTTTTTTTGGTTTTTGACTTTGGTCAGTTGAGATGTTTGTTTAGTTCTACTTTTAGTTTCTTGTACAAATAATGTTTAGTTCAATTTTTATATAAATGTATTTTGGGCTGTCCATTTATTTCCATTGTATGTTTGAATGTTTATATATTAGAGAAATCATTCCCAAGTTTACTCTATTTATTCCCTTGGTGATTGTCACCATCCTGGGAGGATCGGAAACACCTCTCGGGAATTGTCGCGGGCTGGCCTAGGTGACTGGTTAAGGGTCGAATCGGGCTGGTTTTTGACAAAATTGTTTCAAAGGAGGTCGGATCTTAGCAGACCATTCTTTTTAAAGAGCCCTTTTTATTTGGGGATGTCAATATAGATGAAGTATTATTGTTGGGACGTGAAGGGTATGTGTGGGAAGAGCATCGCGATCTCTTCCATGTTCTGATCCTCGGGTTTCCATGGGAAGTATGGTTTTATTAGTGTCCTTTGTTCTTGCTGATTGGTTGGTGTTGGGATATGACAAGGGGAGTCTGACTAATGGAATATGTGGTCTCGCTGGGCCTAGAAATCCATGTAGAGCTGGGTCATGGTCACAATAAGTCTCTTCGTGTTGGTATTGTGTTTGAAATATGGCCTCCAACCATATGGTCAAGTCACCAACTGACACTAGTTCCCCTTATTGGGTTTCTTGCACCTTTCATGAATTCTAAATTTTTGTTTTAAAAATCTATGTGTGAGAATTATGGAAATGGGTTTTAATGGAAAGATTGTATTTTTAAATGTAGAAAATTAGATTTCAAAAGTTAAATATAAGAATGGTTTTGTTAAGGTTGTGTCCTTTTAACCAAATTTTGGGGAGGAAGTGGAAATGATTTAACAGGATTGGATTTTCCCTAATTTAAACATGTGGTTTGTTGAAATAAAATGTTTTGATAGTGTGAATCATATTAAAGTAATTCTGAAACTTTTTTTTAAATGGGGTGTTTGATGCTGTTGAAAATTGATTGAATCTGATGAATAGGTTTTTGAAAATATTTTTTTGTGTGGCTAGTGTTTTTCTCGAAAGGGGTTTTTCTATTTGTGGTTCTTATATTATGAAAAGACACATTGCTGTTTTTTAAAAAAAAATGGGAAAGGGATACTTGGAATAGAATGGTTGTTTTTTATGTTCTATTAAATGAAATGGATTGTTTTTTAAATCAAATGGTTCTTGATGAAGTGTGGTTTGTCTTTTGGAATATGAAAAGCATTTTTGACTTGGTGGTTGTTGTTCCTTTTGATAGTACACGATTTATAGAATGATGTTGTTTTTATTAAGACTTTGGTGTTTTCATGGGTTCTCACATGCATGGTATTATGGATATCTAGAAGGATGGCCTATATGGAATGTTTTTTGAGAGCCTGGGGTGGCACGTAAATTTTCATGTGAACAAGAAATGATGAAACACCATTGGTGAATGTGAAAATCCACCAAGTTAGTTTTTCTTTCAAATGTGTTTTTAACTGAAAAAATGTGGTTTCTATTTTGAACCGATAGTTATGTGGATGTTTTACACTATGTATTAGAAGTTTTGTCTATTAAGTATTCTTCCATATGATCTAGAATTCATAATCTTGTTGCATATTTATATAGGATCTTGTTGTTGGATCAGGTATGGAGTAATGTTCAGTGGGTTTCTGAAGATGTGCTGGATGTTGTGATGCGCCCACAGATAGTTCTATGTTTTCCAAATATCTAATTGATAAATAGAAGGATTCTTTATCATGTTTCACAATCTATATCCACCTCCTCAAATAAATCCTCATCCTATCACATTAAATAGAGAGGTTTTTGGGATCAATTTAAAGTGCTTCTACATCGTGATAATTCTTGTGGACATAGCAGGTGTCTTCATTGATGTTGATGCTTTTCGACGTATTCGTTGTCAATTTTACTCCTCATTCTTTGTGAGATAGAATTTTGATATGTATCTATGAGGTCCTATTTATATTAAAGTGTTAAGTTGAGAAAGTGATTTTTTTAAGTGGTGTGATACATAGCACCTGACTGTGGGGCATGTGATGCTTCAAGATTCAGGGCTCCAGCCATAGGCCTAGGAGTGAAACTTTTCACGCAGTCAGTAAATCTACAGAGGTGTGGGGAACTTGACTAGGTTCCTGCCTCCACCATTGTGGTATGTTTGTTTCTATATCTATACTATGGTTAATCATTACTATGACATTCCATTTGTCACAACAAGTGTGGTGGACTTAACCCTCACATAGTGTCTATGGTTATGCCTTCATGGATGTGTGTTTCCGTTCAATGTCCATGTGTTGACCGCTTAGGTAAATCGATTCTAGTCTTGGTATTACATGTTGATAGGTGGAAATTTTTGGGTAAATTTTGTCTTTCATTTGTTTTTTAAGTTAAATAATGATGTTTTCCCTTCCCTACCCTCCCCGAGTGGTGGGGGTCTGCATCCACGCCGAAAGTGTTGGCCTAGTTATTGACCCCTTCGTTCAGGAGTGGGTGGTTTATATGTTCATGTTATAACCATCTTAACATGGGTTGGTAGGTTTTTGTGGGATAGTTTTTTTGGGCTTGTAAAATTGAAGCCCAATTATAGTTAATGTTTAGTTCTTGTTTTTTTGTTACTAGTGGGGTTCTAATGGTCGGAAGACCCACCATAGGTCTCATTGATTTTTCTTCCTAAGAACTTGTCTAGTGGTAGTTGTTTAATAAGGGTGGGGAGTCCATTATATAATCCCCTGGATTATTTGGTTTTTTTAGTTCTCATTAGTTTGGGTGATTTTTGGGTCCATTGGGACAAATCCCAACAATCAGGTTCTTGTCATGGTTGTGGAGGTGGTGGATTGATATTTTCATTGATTTTTACAATGTGGTTTTGAGGTGGTGTTTTCCTGGGAAATAGGATTATTTATGTTGATTGAAAATAATATTTTACTAGATTTATAGGTTTTATCATGTTGATAAGGAATCCATCGGTTTTTATCTTTCAACTGGAATGTGTTATGGCTTTCTGGGGGCGGAAATCATTAATGGTGGGGAGAATTGTCACACTCGGTTTTTCATGTCGTTGTTTTGATCTGGTTCATTACAAATCCTGAGAATTTTATTTGGGGTATTGGGTGAGATGATTTTTATGTTATTAATTTTCATATATGTTTAATCACCCTAATTTGGGTTCCCCATTTTTTTAGGAGTTTTTGAAGAAAGGGTGGTTACTTCATGATTTGGGCCAAACGTGAGCCCATTTCCCTTTTTAAAAACCGAATTTGTTTCTTTTATAAATCCTTTGTTTTCATCCTTTTTCCCCCATTTTACTTTACAATTATCCTATACTGACATATTAATACTTCTATATCCTTTTGGACCACCTAAGGATTCATAATCATGGTGAAATTGGGTTACTTATTTAGGCATTGGGCCAGCCGATGGGCCCATTTCCATTTATGAGAAAATAATTTGTTTATTTTATATCTAATTCAATATTTTAGTAGTTTTCAGTGATTACACATCCCCCAAATCCAATATACCTATCCTCACCCCCATTATCTATTTTACCTCTTTGGATCTCATATGAGTCGCAGAGTAGGGAGAAGGTTCTCATGTTTCCTCAAATCATCAGAATTGATAATGTAAATTGTTTTATACCTAACTCATTAAATTAAAACGCTTTTTTTCCACCAATATTCTTTACCTGGTTCTTCCAGATCATTGGAGTATCTCCATGAAGTTACAATCCATTCCCTTTTATATAAGGTTGCAGATCTAAAGGAATACAGATAGTTTTCTAGTTGAGAAGGTGAGATTCCTTCTCCTTTATCCATGCTCTTTTTCCTCCTTTCATTATTTCTTGCTTTTATAATCTAATATAGTCCTATTTCACCTAGTGTTATGTTATTCCATTATTTATTTTGGTGTTTTTATTCATTTGGGTCTGGTTTTCTTAGTTTTAGGGTTTTTAAACCCTCAGATGGTGATTTTGGGTGTGCGTTTCCATTACGAAAAGGATTTAAGGTAGTATGTCCCTTGAAAATTCCTTTATCATTTATGTTTCATCATTATCATACAGTTATAACCTTATTAATATAATATTTCCTACTTTGAAACCTTGTTTTTAAAGGTTTTGTGTGCAAATTATGTTTTATGACTTATTTTGTTAAAAATATAGTAGTTTTGATATAAATGTTAACTCCTCTTGTTTGATAAATTAATCCATGAGATTCCACACTTGTTTTAGGCTATTTTGAATAAGTTTAAGTATATTTAAAATATTTTTGGCATGAAAATGGTATTTTATCTCTTTTTAAGTGATTAACAGAAGTTGTTTTGTTAAATAGTGTATGCCACGTGCTCGGTAAATTTCCCGGTTGGCTTTTATGTGTCTAGTGAAATTTAAAATGATTTTTTGGGATTTATAAATACATTGGAAGAATGTTAAAAATTATTTTGGGATCCTTTTATGCCTATAAAATTTTTATTTGGTTCTACAAATAAAAGGGTTTTCATTGACAATATGTTTTGGACCGAGTTGCAGGAAAATGGTATGTTTCAGATTCTTATGAAAATGGTTGTGTTTTGAATATTTATCCTAAGTGTTTTATGGAATTTATGAATGTGGTTTGATTATTTATATGGTATTTATACACCTATTTAAAAAAAATAGAATTCATAACTCTTTCAAATGATTGTTTTGGGAAAATGTTTAATGACATGTTTGGCCTTTCTTAAAAATGAAGAATGACTGTTTTACTAGTACATACCATGTTGCGTCAATTTTGATTGTTTTATCATCCATGAAATGATTTTCTTAAATGTTTTAGGGCTTCCAAATATGATTGGGAATAGTCTTGTTGTGTTTTTATAACTCAAATAGTGTTTTTGAATGAGTTTTATGTGCAAATCCTCAATACATTCTTTGAAATTGTTTTTGAAAATTTGTAGTGGTTTGTTGATTTGTAAAAGAAATGTGAAGAAAGATTATGGGATGTTTGTGTTTTTTTGGTTTGGGAATGGAATATGGATGTGAAATGTGTATTTTATAATATGTGTAACTTGATTGATCACTAAAGGGAATCCCGAGTATCTAGGTGGGCGGGTGTGTACTAGTATGCTAGTGATTCTGTGGGGTTTGGCCCCTGTTTCACATAGAAAGTTTGACGACGAAAACACTAACTATACTATAATGATGATGATGTTGGGGAACCCATATGTTACGAGTATGTTCCCTATTAGTGGATCATTTGTATGCTAACATATATTTTTTATTGTCACTTTCACTATGATATGAGGTACTTGGGGATCACAACTAACTAGTGCCTAGGTGTGTTCCCATGAGTTGTGATAATTGGCTATTTTGTACTCACCGTCAGCATACATTGTTTTTGGTTTGTAAATTCATTAGTGTGTGTTGTTAATTTAAAATTTTACATCTTCAAATCATCCCTCATTAAAACTATTTTTATTTTGAATTTCCACCTCTTTGAAAAATTATTTCTTGAATTTTTATTTATAAAACATGCATGTTTTTGTCTGATAATTATTATAGCATGGAACCTCATTTGAAAAACATACTTTTATATCTTGTATTTATAATATGAAATTTATTTTTCTTTTATTTTAAATTATATTCATTGTTAATAGAATATCGGGCTAACCTACTGAGTTTTAATACTCACTCCTATAGTCTTCTTCTGTTTTTAGCCCCTGTACAGGTTTCAACTTGAGTTCAATCACCTTAGGCAACGCGTGATCATTGTGTTGGAGAGTGACCACCGGTATCACATGGATTTTTTTGTGTTATCGAGTTTGGTTATTTGAGTTATTGTTTTAGTTATAATTTTAGTTTCTTGTAAAAATAATTTTCAGTTCAATTTTAATATAAATTTATTTTGTGATGTCTATTTATTAACGCGGTTTATTTGATTTTATATATATGGGAGAAATCGTTCCTTTCTGTACCCTATTGATTCCCTTGGTGCTTTTCACCATCCTGGGAGGATCGATAATGCCTCTCAGGACTTTTCAGGGATGGCCTAGGTGACCGGTTCAGGGTCAACTCTGGTTGGTTTGTGACATGATAGATATCACACAATGTGTAACTCTTACTCAGGGGGATTGGAATATTCCCTTGGATATACAAATAAATAGACATAGACACGACTAACTATACAATGAAATTGTCTGGAGTGCATGTTCTTAGACACTCAATGTCCTTAGGAATCGAAACAGTCATTGGAATATAGTGTGATACATGATAGGAAACTAGTGCCAATGGGACTCACCATTTACTCATAGTACATGTGTTTTCCTCCTTTAACTAAATCATGTAATAATTTCCCTCTTCATCTTAGACTTTATTGAAAAGGTTATGTTCCCTTATTCTATTACTTTAGGGTTTAGTATGGAATCGCATACTATACATATGATGGGTTTCCCTTCATTGAAACATTAGTCTTATATAGAGTTATGAGAATCCCTCTATGAGGCTTAGAGTGGGATCCTTTATCATCACCTCTTAACTATGTGGAGTTCTTGGTATTGTTGTGACTAACTCAATGTGGGTTTTGATCTTCTATAAAAATGATTAATCTACATTGGGTTGTATGTATACTACACGCCCTTTGGTGTGATCACCATCTATTAATTTTTCACATCATAGTTCCATCATGTAATTATTATTGTGTGACTCGATGAGAATTTCATCCAGGATCAATTCAATCTATTCTATTTTGACTCATGGAGTGTGTTCTCCCGTATGAGTTTTATGTCCACCCATCGTGTAGAATTCCTACATTGGTATTATAGTTGTGACAATACCTTTAGAATACATGTCTATATTATGTATATTAATAAAATAGTATTAAATGTGTTTTTAACATATATATGTGATGAGATGACTATTATTGTTGATCCTATATGCTTTCCGATTTCAGGGTGTCCTATTGAATATTGTTATACTCACCCCTACATGGTATTTCCCCACATATTTGATGTATAATTCATATGATCAACCATTTTATGGTGACCTATAGGTACTAAAACCAAGCAGAGATTAATGATATAGAGAGTCCATGGTGTGTTCCTACAGTGACTTTGACTGTAGTCCAAACCCATATTATATGTTATACTTCATTTCAGTTTCATTATGGCGATGCTGTATTTTTTCAATTTTTATACCAGTATATGTTTTCATTCTCTTATATATGTAATTGTAGATGTCCCCATAAATAATTCTCAGTCCATAAATTTCATCATGTTGTGGATTTGGAGGTTTATTATTGTGTAAATTTATATTAGGAAAATGCATCAAAGGTGTGTGAAATGCCTACTCAACGCATGACATCATCACATTTCATATTTTAGGATTTCATTCTACAGTCACAAAGGGTCCCTATTAGGATGGGTCATGAAAATCTTGTACTAGTGGAGTTTGTTACACCTTAGGTCCTGAGACTTTTGCATTGGATTGGGGAAACAATGTTATGTGTTTTGAGTTTATCATTATATCCAATGAATCTAGTGATGGTACAACAGTTGACATATCCATACACTAGGACTAATCGGACATTATTATTTAAATTGTACATGTAGAAACTAGTTATAGGTATACTATTGGAACATGAATCATATAGGAATGTGTTGTGGTTTCCATGTCTTTCATTATTCAGCTATCCAGATAAACTCATTGATCATGGTATAACTATTTCAATATTCCTCCATAATGTTTTCCATCTATTATTAATAATTAGGATAACGAGGATGATCAACTCACTGTTGAGTCTTTGTTACATGGATTTATTAATGATGTTTTACCTCCAAGTGATGCAGCAATCTGACCACCACCTATTAAGTATATGATAGTACCGACATTACCAATGGATGAGGTATGCATGATGATCATTATTTAAGAGTTTTAGAGATAGAAACATGTAATGACCCAAATATTAATTAATAAAAATTACACTTGATCTAATTAAATGTCTTATTATGGTAACATAAAATGTGAACTTCATTGGTTTTATGTTTCTAGATTTTAAGACATAGTTATGATTTGTGAATGTTTCTAATATAGTCGTTGAATAGTGGCCACATGATTAGTATAAATATAGGGATTTAACGAATCCAATTTTCTCAGACAAAGGAAGCGATGGACTCATATAGAAGACTTTCCATATACGAAGCCCATTTTTCTGAGATTGGAAAGGAGGTGTCATCATTGGGATTCACACTTGACAAAGCTCAATCTGAGCTTAAAAACATTATTCTTGAGAAGAACCTACTACGGGGGAAGTGGAAGTTAATTGAGATTACCACCCGAGCAATGTTATACGATCCACCCCAAAAGATTGTCACCATCGCACACATTTCTCTTCGGTCTTTTATGGGTGTTATAAGGGTTCATGTAACAATACCTTAGCACTATGATTAGGATTATTATTTTGTATATAATACTGAATATAAATTTATTTTATTAATCTTACATTGTAAATAGTTTTTAAAGCACCAGAAGTTTTTTTAGTTATTATACAAGTATGAAATATATTTTTATGAATTATTAAATTTTAGAATTAATAATATTTTATTATTATTTTGAAATTAATTATTATTAAATATAAATTATTGTATAATTTTATGAGTGCAATTTTAATTTCTATTATGGTTTGAAATCGATTTTTGTCAAAACCTATGAATTTTTTATTAATGTTGGATTTTATATTAAAAGTAAAAATTAGAAAATTTAGAAAATTATTTAGATAAATTAAATATTATTTTAGGAATCATGATTTTAAAATTATCCAGTGGTGGATTTTTCATAATTTTCTGAGAGAGTCGAATTTTTTGGTAAAAAATAAATATCGTTTAAATATAAACTTCATTTTATGACATCATAATGACCCAATAGTGAAAAAATAAAATACATTAAATTATATGTTCGTCCATTATATATTTTAATATTAAAATAATGTTATTTTAGGTTGTTTTGAAGCTCCAAGATTTATAAAATATTTTCACTTTTTAAATGAATTTCCTTGAAAGTGTGTCTCACCTCCACATAAGCAGCACTATTATTTTAAGAAGTTTTTCCATTGGCCTTAAAAAATATTGTTCTATACTCCGCATTGGAATAAACCATGGGAAAATCCCATGTTACAGTTTGTAGTTTTTGATTAGTTCAATGTGAGGTGTCCCAAACCTAAATAATAAATAATTCCCTCTCATTTCCTATATAAACCCAACAAATCTCCCAATTCCTCTTCACTCAAATCCTTAGGATTTCGACCAACCCCTAACCTCCTTTCTCTAGAATCCTCCCTTGGTTCCCCATGCTCCCAATAATCCTCTCTCAAGCCTCTCCCAACCTTTGTGATCACACTTCCATGTAAGGGATTTCTTCCATTGTCATTTTTGTCCAATTTTTTTTAGTTTTTATGCACTTTTGTTTTCAATTAAAAATGTTGGGGTAATATTTCTCACCAACCCTATACTGATCTATTTATTTTTTTACGTTGTGAGACCCCTTTCTCTCTCATTAATCCCTCCCATGTAGACTCGTTACCATGCCAAAATTCCGTGAGGGATTTCATTCTCTTCTTTTACTTCCATGTAATTCTTTTGAAGTATGCATAGAAATTCAAATATGTTTTGTTGGGACATGTATCTATTTGACCTAATTAATTCCCATTTCATGTAAATATTATGAGACACCTCTTTCTCTCCCATAAACCATTTTTTATGAGTTATTACCTCATGCTGTTATGCTTCCGAAACTGCATTATGATTTTCCAAGAAAATTTCATTTTGTAGTGAATACAATGACCATTTCCCTATTAAGGGTATTAAACATTATGAAAATTTACTTATTGATTATAAAGAATCATGTATGTATTCTACATCCCTTAATCATGGAATAGATGATGACTATTGATTCCATGTTGTTTGATCCATGTGACAATCTTATGCATGAAATGAAATTTTTATGAAGGGGGCACCCTGATAGTGCTCCAATGCATTGGATAAAGTATAGTCTCATGATATGTCATGTGAAATGGGTGTTGACTCATGCTAATTCAAGTGCAATATGGTTTTACTTGTGCTTCATCTACATTGAGGTTTTACTCATGCTCCATGTGCAATGAGCATTAACTCATCCTAATTCCATGTTTTGTGTTGTTGACACATTTCCATGTTATGATTATCATGATTTATCATGCCTTTATGTTCATGTTTCTCTTGTTCTCAATTTATATACCTATTGTATGACATGTATTATACTCCTCATGTTATTCCATGTTTATTACCTTACTGGGATTTATAGATCAAATTTTTCTTATGCATGTCATCGGGTTATCCCATGAAATGCAAAGTACGAGGGAATTTAGTTGTCATGTTATGGATGTTTTCAATAAAGATGTTTTATTTCATGTTTTATGATGTTATGTAATGATCTTAATCCCCACATACACTAGTCTTATCGATCTTATATGTTGTAACATGTGATGTTTATGTAATAAATCATGTTTTTGTGAGTAATAAAGAGCGGGGTTATAATTGTTGGTATCAGAGGATAGTTTAGTTATATTTGGGATTAGTATTAGAAAAACCTAGTGAAGACTTAGAGACAAGAATAAGTATAATAAAAACATCCTTAAGTATTGGTGAGTATTTATTAAGTGGTTTATCATGAAAACACTTCCCAGTCTAGATACGATCTGGTAGAGGAGGGATATGCACATATGTATCCTATGGGTAAAAACTGAAAACACCACTTTGAGCTAGACTCGAATGGGAACTAGTGCACAACAACAAGCCTTGCTGCAATCTTGGTTACAACACTCCTAGTAGATATTATTTGGTAACTTCACAATCTTATTATGAACCTTTATTATGAAAATTAAAAAATTTCACCTAAGACTACATGTTAGAAATTAGATCATGAATAGCATAGACTGAAGCATATAGATTCATAAATTAAGGAAGTAAAAGTTATTTATAAGTAATATGATTTTTCCTTGGATTTCCCTTTATTTTTCAACCCTAAAATTACTTTTATTCCGGCTAATGGTGATTAATAGGAGGACTCAGGCTAACAACCGATGTGAAGATCAATGTGATGACTGTTCTAATTAGATGCCCAATCTGATGGGAGCGGGAATCACGGAATTTTTCACACTTCTCTCTATGTTAACTCATGATGTGAATAGAAACATGGGCGAAGGGGAACATTCAAACCCCCCCCCCCCCCAAGAAAGAACAAGTCTCTATCGAATGATTCATGAGATAAAGGCCACCTATATTTAATGGATCGTCTAATCCCTTAATCTATGAAAAATAGATCAACACCATTGAAATGATATTCCCTATCCTTCAAAGTTCTAAACAAGAGATGGTTCTTAGGGCTGTTTTTTGTAGGGGGGGTGAAGCCGATCAATGTTGGAAAATTGGTAAAAAATATGAAGCATGAGGGGAAGATCAAGGTGTTTGAATAGAAGGATTTTTAGAAGATGTTTCTGATAAATATTTTTCACCCACCATCCTTATTAAGATAGAAAGGGACATTATTTCCCTCAAGACAAAAGATGAAGAATCTGTCAGATCATATGAGGAAAACATCACAAGGCATTCCTAATACATCTTCAGCTTTGTCGTTACCCCTGAATGAAAGGTTTACCACTTCTTTGGTGGGATGAAACCTAGCCTATGGAAAGAACTTGTGATCCATGACTTCGACAGCTAAGAGGAAATTTTCTGATTAGCCCTCATGGTTGAAATGGAAATTGGTGAATCTTATGGTATCATGGGGATAAGAAGAGTAAGGTGGACATCAATGCTGGTGGTCTGATGGATAAATCCAATGGTGCTAAGAATATCTAACTCCTCACTTACTAAAGGTGCGGAAAGAAGCACCGCGAAAATTACCTGAAGGGGATGAGAAAATGATTTATGTGTGGAAGATAAGGGAGCCTAGCTATTAACTTCCCAAAAGAAAAAACTGCTGGTAAAATATAGGAAAGGAATGCTCCATTAGAACCTCATCATGTTGTTCATTGTTGCCACTGCAATGAACCAAGGCATCATTCATATCAGCACCCAAAGACATTAGTTTTTGGAGGCAAAAAACAACCTCCATGGAATCAAAGGAGATATTTTTCAATCACTACTGCTGAAGTGAACCCCGACAATGAAGTGGTGAAAGGTACACTAGTTATTCATCCAATAATAGCAAATTTATTTTTTGATTTTGGACCTTGCTTTATTTTTTATCCAAAAAATTTAGTAGAATAATTTGAGAACCACCAAAAATCATGGAATAATGATGTTGGTGTGTACGGAAATTGTGGAAATTATGGCATCCCATTAAAATGACTCCTCCCCTATCATAATCGGTGTATATAAATTCCTAGAAAACCACATCATACTCCCTCAGGTGGAATTTCATGCAATTGCAGCCATGGATTGGCTTTCCTTATATAGAGCCAAAATAAATTTCTGTGGGAGGGAAATCACTCTCCATGTGGAGAATTGACACCTGATTCTATACAATTGAAAGGAGGAAGATGAATATTTTTTTATCTCCATCATCTCAATAATGGATATTACCACACTAAGATCATGCATATCTGGCTTATATGATTGAGTATAAGGAGGCAACCATCCTTGAAGACACAAATTTTTTGAGGGAATTGGATGAAGTGTTTCCCAAGGAATTTAATGGTTTTATGCCTTGAAGAGATGTGCAATTCTCAATTGATCTTATACGTGGGGCATTTCCAATATCTAATACTCTGTATAGAATGGATGTTGTAGATCTTGAAGAGCTGAAGAAACAACAACTTGAGAATCAGGATTAAGGGTTTATAAACCCAAGTGCTTCACCATGGGGTTCACCAATCCTATTCTTCATGATGAAAGATGGGGCAGTCCACCTTTTCCTCAATTATCACGAGCTTAAAAAATCATGATAATGAACAAGTATCCTCTCCTATGAATTAATGACTTGTTTGTTCCATAGCATGGAGCACAGTACTTATCCAAGGTGGATTTGCAGTTGGAATATTATCAAGTAATAGTGATGATGGAATATATCACCAAGAATGCTTTTCATAAAAGATAAGAGCACTATGAATTCATAGTAATGCTATTCAGACTCACTAATGCTCGAGAAATATTCATGTACATGATGAATAGAGTCATTAGGGATTACCTCGACAAATTTCTGGTAGTATTTATAGATGATATTATCATATAATCTGAAATCAAAGAGGATCATGAGGAGCATCTAAAAACTATACTAAAGACCTTGTGGAAGGAGAAGATCTATTGAAAGTACACCAAGTGTGAGTTCTAGTAGATGGAGGTCTCATTCTTATGCCATATCATCACAAGAAATGGGATATCTATGGATCACTCTAAAACAGATGAAATTAAGGGATGTCTAAGGCCACATCGATAATAGATATCCATATCTTCTGGGGGTTGGCTGCATATTATCGAAGATTTGTGAGAAATTTTCCAATATTTTTCAACCCTCTTACCTAGCTAACTAGGAAGGGAGTAATGTTTTCTTGGAGTGAAAAATGTGAAAAAAAGCTTCAAGGAGTTGCAAAAGAGGCTCATCACTACACCTGTGCTCACTTTACCCACAAGTGGATAACATTTGTGGTATTTAGTGATTCTTTGATGAAGGTCATGGGCTATTTGTTGGTGAAAAATGAAAAATTCATTGCCAATGCTTCAAGGCAATTGAAAGTTCATGATCGGAATTATCCAACACATGATATAGAGTTGGCTATAGTGATCATTGCTTCCAAATTTTGGTTGTAATATTTTTTTGGGGAGAAGTTTAAAATATATACGGACCTCAAAATCCTCAAGTATATATTCACATAGAAAGAGTTGAACATGCTCCAACGAACATGGTTAGAGCTTATCAATGACTATGACTGCTCAATACATTACCACCCTGGGAAAGCGAACAAGGTGGTGGATGCTCTATGTAGAATGAACCCGTAGATTCTATCATTGATAAGAATTTAGAAGAATCCAATATTCTTATTTTTGATGAAGTTGGACATGGGAAGCATAAAGATGGGAACATCATCAATCCTTTAACTCATTATTGCTCAACCATCTGTTTTGGAATGGTTAATGTATTCTTTAAATGATTTTGTGGGAATTCAGAATAAGTTGGAAGCTATCAGAAAAGGAAAATCCTCATAGTTCATTGTTAATGAAGAATGAATTTTGAGATCTGGGAAAAACCAATGTGTTCTAGCATGTAGGGAGCTTAAAAAGGAACTTTCGGATGATGCATATAGATGAAATTTCTCTAGTCACCCAGTAACAAAAAGAAGTATCGAGATCTCCGATAGTATTTTTGGTGTGATAATTTGAAGTAGGAGATTGTTGAGTGTACATCAAAGTGCCTGGTGAGTCAGCAAGTGAAGGCAGTGAGGCAAAAGTCTAAGTGCATGATGCAACCATTTCCCATACTAGCATGAAAATGGGATAACATCACCATAAAATTTGTCACTGGACTTCTGAAGACATCCAAATGAAACAATGCAATCTGGTTTGTTTTTGATCATCTTACAAAGCTTCCACACTTTTTTAAAATTCGGGAGTATTTCTCATTGTATTAACTTGAACGAATATATATGTGGGAAGTGGTAAGGTTTCATGGAGTGACACTGTCTATTGTATCTGATATAGATCTAATATTCAACACTATTTTTTGGATTATTCTTCAACATTCTATGGACACTGAACTGAACTTCAGTAAAGCCGATCAAATTTAAACGGATGGCCAATATGAGTGAACTATTCAGAAACTAATGGATATGTTAAGATCATGTTCAATGCACTTCAACGGAAGGTGGGACCAACATTTTCCACTGGATGAATTCTCCTACAAAAAAACATTCTACTCAAGCATCCAAATGGCCCCTTATGATGACCTGAATGGGAAGTGGTACAGAAACAAAACATGTTGGGATGAAGTCGGTGAGCGTATACTGCAAGGACTAGAAATAATCTATGAAATGGTGGAGAAGGTGAAAACCATTTACCATCATATCAAGGAAGACTAGAGTCGATATAAGAGTTATAATGATATCCATCGATGAGAAGATGAGTTTAAATTTGGAGACATAGTATTTTTACACATATCCCTATGGAATAAAATCACGAGGATTGGAATTATTGGGAAGTTGTGTCCATGGTACATAAGCCCCTTCAAGATTCTTTATCATTTCAGGGCTGTGGCCTATCCACTACACATCCACCTACCATGGACAAAGTTCATGATGTCATTCATGTATCCCTCATAATGAAGAACATACCAGAGCCTTCACATGTACTCTCATTAGAGGTAGTATAACTATAAGATGATCATTCTTACGATGAGCTACCACTGAATATCATAGATCGTAGAGAAAAATATCTACAAAATAAGAAAATGCCCCTTGTTGAAGTGTTGTTGTGAATCAACTAGTTTGATGAAGCGACCTGAGAATCTGACGAAATGATGAAGCAAAGTTACCCACTACTGTTTTAGTGTGGGAAAAGGAAAATTTGATGGAGAAATTTCTAAGGGGGGGGGGGTGGGAGATAGTAATGGCCCAAACATTCATTAATAAAAATTCTTCTTGGTCTAATTAAATGTATTATTATGGTTATATAAAATGTGAACTTAGTTTTTTTTGTTTCTGGATTTTAAAATACCATTATGAATTTTGATCATTGTTAATATATCCATTTAACAATGATGATAGGATTTCTATAAATATATGGCTTTAACAAATCCAAATTACTCAGAAAAAGGATGCGATGGCCTCATCCGGTAGACTTTCCCCATATGAAGCCCATTTTTTGTAGGATGGAAAGGAGGTGGAGTCATTGGGATTCGCTCTTGAAAAAGACCCTGATGAGCTTGAACACGTTAAGATTGAGTGAAACTGGCTATGAGAGAAGTGGATGTTAATAGAGATTACCACTCGAGAAATGTTATTCGAGACTCCCCAAGAGTCTGTCACCATCTCACACCATACTCTTCAGTCTTATATGGCGGTTATAACGGTTTATGTAACAACACCTTAGAACTATTATTAGCTTCATTATTTTTTATATAATAATGAATATACATTCATTTCTTAATGTTACATTGAAAATAGTTTTTAAATCACAAATAGTATTTTTAGTAAATGTTCCACTATGAAATATATTTTGATTAAATAATTTATTTTTTAATTAAATAATATTTTATAATTATTATCAAATTACTTTTTATTAAATATAAATTATTGTATAATTTTATGAATGCAATTGTCAATTTTTATTATGCTTTGAAAGCTATTTTTGTCAAAACCCATGAATTTTTTAAAAATGATTAATTTTATTTTAAAATTAGAAATTCACATATTTAGAAAATAATTTAGATAAAATGAATATTTTTTTGGAATCAGGATTTAGAAATTATCCAAGGGTAATTGTTTCATAATTTTCTAAGAGAGTAAAATTTTTCTGTAAAAAATGCAAATAGTTTAAATATATAATGTGTTTTATGACATCATAATGACCTAATATTAATTTAAAAAAATTAAATAAATGATATGTTCTTCCAATATAAGTTTTATCACTATAATAATGTGATTTTTGGTTTGATTTATCCTCTATGAGTTATATAACAGTTTCACTTTTTATATGTATTTCTTTGAAAGTTTGACTCACCTCAACATATGCAACCATATTATTTTAAGAATTTTGGCCATTGGCCTTATAAAATATTTTTTTCTACTCCCCTTGGAAAAAAACATCATAAAAAAACATGTTCTGGTTTGTGGTTTTGATTATTTTAATATGAGGTGTCCCAAACCTAAATAATAATGAATTCTGTCTCCTTTCCTATATAAACCCACCCAAGCCCCAACTTCCCCTTCACAAAAATCTTTTAGAGTTCGACCAACCACTACCCTCCTTTCTCTAGAATACTCCAATGGTTCCCCAAGATCCCAATAAGCCTCTTCAAAGCCATTTGGGATCACACTTCCATGTAAGGTATTTCATCCTTTCTCATTTTTTTTCCAATTTTCTTAATGATGTTATGCAATAATTATTTCAAATAAAAATGTTGGGGTATGATTTCCTACCTCCCTCATACGGCCCTATTTTTGTTTGGATGATGGGAGTCCCCTTTCCCTCTCATTAATTCCTCCCATGTACTCATGTTACCATGCCGATATTCTGTGAGGAATTTCTCTCTCCTCTTTTACATCCAAGTAACTCTTTTGAATTATGCATATAAATTCCATTACATCTGTTGGGACATGTATCTATATGACCCCCTTACTGCCCTTTTCATGTAAATAGGAATAGATGACTTTTTCTCTCTAATCAATGATTTTTTATGAGATCATATTTTACGTTGTTATGCTACCAAAATTGCACTACGATTTTCCAAGACAATGTAATTATGTATTGAATATAATGTCAATTTATCTATCAATGGTATTCACCTTTATGAACATTTAATTATTGATTATAAATATAAATTTACTTTTTCCACATCCATTTGTCATGGAATAAATGATGATGATTGATTCCAAGTTGAATGATCCATGTGGCACACTTATGCATGAAATAAAATGTTTAATAAGGGTGTGCCCTGATTGCGCTCCAATGAATTGGGTAAGGTATAGTCTCATGATACGTCATCTTCAATGGGTTTTGGATCGTGCTAATATAATTTTAATGATGTTTTACTCATGCATCATGTGCAACGAGGGTTTACTCATGCTCCATGTGCAATGAGCCTTGGATCATTCTAATTCCATGTTAAGTGTTGTTTCCACATTTCCATGTTATGATTACCATGCTTTATCATGACTTTGTGTTCATGTTTCTCTTGTGCCCTATTGATATACCTATTGTCTAACATGTATTGTATTCCCCATTTTATTCTATGTTTATTAACCTACTGGGCTTTATAGCTCACCCTTTTCTTATGGATGCCCTCAGGTTATCCCATGCAATGCTATGTACAGGGGAATGTAGTTGTCATGTAAAGGAGGTTTTCAATAATGATGTTGTGTTTCATGTTTTAAGATGTTATGTAATGATATTAAGACCCATAGACACTATACCTATCGATCTTATAGGTTGTAACAAGTGAATATTTTGTAATTAATCATTTTTTAGTGTGTAATAAAGAGTATGGCTGTTATAGTTGGTATCAGAGGATAAGATTATTTATTTTTGGTATTAGGATTAAAAAACACTAGTGAAGACATATAGACATGAATATGTATAATAAAAAAAATCCATAACTATTAGTGAATATGGATTTAGTTTTTTATCAAGAAAACACATCCATGACTGGATACGAGCATGTAGAGGTGGATCTGGTATAGATGTATCATAGAGGTAAAACTTGAAAACATCGCTTTGAGCTAAACTCGAATGGGAACTGGTGCATGACAATGGGCCTTACTGCACTCTTTGTTAAGACATTCCTGGGGGATATGCTTTGGTAAATTCACAATATTATTATAAACCATTATGAAGGAAACTCAAAAAATGACCCTAAGATTATATGTTAGAAAGTAGATCATTAATATCATAGATTGAAGCCTATGGATTCATAATTTTAGAAAATGAAATTAATTTAGATGTCATTAGTTTTGTCCATGGATTAAACTTTTTGTCTTACCCCTAATTTTCCTTCTATTCCAGCCAATGGCTGGTAATATGAGGACTCGGGCTAACAAATGATGTGAAGATCAATGTGATGCCTTTGCTAATGAGATGTCCAATCCAATGGGAGTGGGAATCACCAATGTTGCCAATATTATCTATTAGTTAAGTCAATATTTGAATAAAACATGGGTCAATAAGAACATTAAACCCCACTCCCCCTAAAAATAACGTGTTTCTATTGAGAGCTTCATGAGAAAATGCCCTCCTACTTTTAATGGATCGTCTGATCCCTCAATCACCGAACAATGGATCGACTCCATTGAAAAGATCTTATCCATCCATCAATATTCTAAAGAAGATAAGGTTCTTATAGTTTCTTATCGAATGGTTGGTGATTCTGATCAATGGTGGATATTGATAAAAAATATAATGCCTGAGGTGGAGATCGAGGTGTTGGAATGGAAGGATTTCCAGAAAATGTTTTTTTATAAATATTTTCCCTGCACCCTTCAGCTTCATATTGAAAGAGACTTTCATTCCCTCATGAAAAAAGATAATGAATCTATCATAGAATATGACGAAAACATCACATGGATTGCACGATACGCCTCCATCTTTGTTGTTACCCATGAATGTAAGGCTGAAAGCTTCTTTGGTGGAATGAAACATAGCCTATGGAAAGAGCTAGTGATCCGTGACTTAGACAGCTATAAAGAAAATTGTATGATGTGCCCTCAAGGTAGATATGGATATTAGACAATATCAGGGGTATCATGGGGATAAGAAGATTAAGGTGGACTTCAATTCTAGTGGTCCGATGGATAAATCCAATGGTGCTAAGAAGATACAGCACCCCACTTTCCAATGGTTCAGAATGAGGTACCCCTGAAATTTCCTAAAGGGGACGAGGAAATGAATTAGGTGTCGAAGAGAAAAGAACCAACCTATTAACTGATGACAAGAAAAACACATGGCTGCAACATAGGAAAGAAATGCTCTATTTGAACCTCAATTCATTATTCATTCTTACCACTGCAATGAACCAGGGAATCTTGAAAATTAGTTCCTAAAGCCAAGGGTTTTCAGAGGCAACCCACAACCTCCAATGCAGCAAGGGAGAGGTTTTTTGGTCACTACTGCCAAAGTGAACACCGAAAACGAAGTGATGATAGGTACACTAGTTATTCATTCAATAATAGTGAACAATTTTTTTTTTGATTTTACACATTTTTTTATATCCCAAAAGATTAGTAGAACAATCTCGGAACCACCACAAATCATGGAAGTAATGATGTCGGCGAGTACAAAAAATGGGGCAATCATTGCAACCCATGAATATAACCCCACCCCTATAATAATATATAGACTGAATTTCCTAGAAAACAAAATCATACTCCCTATGGTGCAATTTGATGCAATCCTTGACATGGATTGTCTTTCCTTATATATAAGAAACATAAATTCTCGTGTGAGGGAAATCACTCTCCATGTGGAAAATAGACCCTCAATTCTATGCATGTGCAAGGAGGAGGATGAATCATATTTATCTCCATCATCTCAAGCATGGATATTACGTCCCTATTAGCTCACATATGTGGCTCAGATGATTGAGTCTATGAAGGGTACATTCCTTTAATAGATTAATATTTTGAGGGAATTCACTGAAGTGTTTCCTGAGGAATTGTCAGGTCTTCCTCCTAGAAGAGATGTGTAATTCTCAATTTATATTATTCCTGGGCTGTTTCAAATATCCAAGTCTCCGTATAGAATAGATATTTAGAAGATTGATGAGATGAATAAACAACTACATGAGAATCTGGATAAAGGGTTTACACGCCCATGTGCTTCACCTTGGGGTGCACCAATGCTCTCCGTCAAGAAGAAAGATGGGTCAATGCGCCTTTTGCTCGATTATCTTGAGCTTAACAAAATCATGATAAATAACATGTATCCTCTCCCACAAATCAAATTCTTTATGCAATCAACTTTATGGAGCATAATACTTCTCCATGGTGGATTTTCGGTCGGGATATTATCAAGTAAGGTTAAATATGGAAGATATCCCCAAGACTGCTTTTCGTACAATATATGTGCACTTGAATTCATAGTAATGGCTTTCAGACGGACTAATTCTATAGAAATCTTCATGGAATTGATGAACACAATCTTTAGGGATTACCTTAACAAATTTATTGTAGTCTTTAAAGATGATATTCTGATATACTCTAAACCCATGGAGGATCATGAGGAGCATTTAAAAACAATACTAGAGACCTTTCAGAAGGAGAAGCTCTATGAAATGTAAATAAAGTGTGATTTCTGGTGGAAGGATGTCTGATTCATGGGCCATATCATCACAAGAAATTATATACCTGTGTATCCCTCCAAAACAAATGTAATTGAGGGACATATGGGCCCCACATCGGTAACAGATATCAGTAGCTTCTTTGGGTTATCTAGATATTATCGACGATTTGTGAGAAATTTCTCACGATTGTCCAAACCTCTTACCATGCTAACTCGGTACGGATTAAAGTTTCCTTGGTGTGATGAATGCAAAGAAAACATAAAAGAGTTTAAAAGGAGGCTTATCACTATGCTCGTGCTCATGTTACCCACAAGTGGAGAACTTTTTGTGGTATATAGTGATGCTTCGAAAGAAGGGAATGGGTTGTGTGTTGATGAAAAATGAAAATGTCATTGCCTATGCATCACGGAAATTGAATGTTCGTAAGGTGAATTATTCAAACAATGATCTGGAGTCTGTTGTAGTGATATTCTATTTAAAACATTGATGGAATTATTTCTTTGGGGAGATGTGTGAAATATATATGGACCACAAAATCCTCAAGTAAATTTTCACACAGAAAAAGTTGAACATGCTCCAACTAAGATGGTTAGAGCTAATCAAAGAATATGAATCCTCAATCCATTACCACCTTGGGAAAGAGAACATGGTGGAAGATTCTTTATGTAAAATGGACAAGATGATTCTATTATTGATGAGAATGGGGAAGAATCCAATATTTTTAGATTTGATGAAGATGGACATGGGAATCATAAATAAGAGAACATCATAAATCCTTTAAAAATGATTTCTCAACTATATCTTTTGGAAAGTTTGAGGGATTCATAAATGGTTGATGTGGGAATTCAGAAGAAGTTGGAAGATATATGAAATGGAAAATCTGTAGAGTTCAATGTTAATAAATAAAGAATCATAGATTTGGGAAATGACTATGTGTTCTAACAAGTCTGAAGTAGAATAAGGAACATTTGGATGATGCACATGGTTCAAATTTCTCTATTCACATAGAAAACACAGTGATGTTTTGAGATCTCTGAGGCTATTATTGGTGGGATAATTTAAAGAAGGAGATCACTGAGAATACATCAATGTGACTAGTGTGTCAACAAGTGAAGTTAGAGGGGTAGATGTCTAAGTGCATGATGCAACCATTGCCCATACCAGCATGGAAATGGGAGAATATCACCATGGACTTTGTCACCGAACTTCTGAATACATCCAAAGAAAACAATTCAATATGGGTTGTTCGGGATCATCTTACAATGTCTACAAACTTTATTGTAATTCGATTGGATTTCTAATTGGATCAACAGGAACATATATATATCAGGGAAGTGGTAAGGCTATATGGAGTACCAATGTTTATTGTATTGGATCGAGATCCAAGATTCACCTATATGGTTTGGAAGAGTATTCAACATGATATTGATATTGAACTGAACATCACAACGTCCTATCATCCTCATACGGATGGACAATCTTAGAGAACAATTCATACACTAGAGGATATGTTAAGATGATTTTCTATGTATTTCAAAGGAGGGTGCGACCAACATCTTCCACTGGTTGAATTATCCTAAAATAATAGTTTACACTTGAGATTCTGAGTGTCACCTTATGATGACCGGTATGGGAAGTAGTTAAAAACCCATTCATGTTGGGATGAAGTCGGAGAGCATAAGCTAATAGGACTAGAAATATTCAAAGAAATGGTGGAGAAGGTGAAAACCATTCATCATCATATCAAGGTAGTCCTGAGTCAACAAAAGAGTTATGAAGATAACCATTGACGAGACCTTGAGTTTAAAGTTGGATATATGGGATTTATACATATATCCCCATGGAATAAGGTCATGAATATTGTAAATAAAGAGATGTTAGGAACTAGGTACATCGACCCCTTTGAGATTCTTGATCATGTCGGGGTTGGGGCCCATCGATAAGCACTTCCACCTACTATGTCCAATGTACATGATTTATTTCATGTATCCTTCTTAAGGAAGTACAACCCAACCCCTTCACATGTACTATCTTTAGAGGTAGTAAATCTAGAGGACGGTCTTTCATACGATGAGCAACCGGTGATGTTCTTAGATCGTAGAGAAAACTTTCTACGAAATAAGATAATGTCCCTCGTCAAGGTGTTATAGTGAAACCACAAGTTTGAAGAAGCGACATAGGATTCAGAGGAAATGATGAAGCAGAGTTTCCCATATATGTTTTAGTGTGGGAAAAGAAAATTTTGGGGTAGAAATTTATTAATGGGGGGAGATTGTAATGACCAAAACATTCATTAACAAATATTCCTCTTGATCTAATTATATGTCTTATTATGGTTATATAAAATATTAACTTCATTGGTTTTATGTTTATGGATTTGGAAACATAGTTGTGAATTGTGACCACTTCTAATTTAGTTATTGAACAGTGATCACATGATTAGTATAAATATAGGGCTTTAACAAATCCTATTTACTCAGACAATGGAAGTGATGGCCTTGTCCAGTAGACTTGCCCCATACAAAGATCAATTTTTAAGCATGGAAAAGAGGTGGCATCATTTTACTTCTCTTTTGACGAAGCCCAAGCCGAGTATGAACATGTTATTCTTGATCGGAACCGGCTACAAGAGAAGTGGATGTTAATAGAGATTACCACACGAGAAATGTTAGCTGAGCCACCCCAAGATTTTGTCACCATCAGACACCTTAATATTAATTCTTATGTTGGTGTTAAATGGGGTTATATAAAAAGACCTTAGAAACATTATTATGTGCATTATTTTTTATATAATAATTAATATGAATTAATTTTATAATGATTACATTGTAAATTTATTTAAATAACAAATAGTATTTTTAGTTAACATTCAACTAAAAAATCTATTTAGATTATTTAATGGATTTTTGAATTAAATAATATTTTTTTATTTTTATCAAATTAATTTTTATTAAATATAGATTATTGTGTAAGTTTTATGAATGCAATTGTAATTTTTATGAAGATTTGAAATCCATTTTGGTCAAAACCCATGATTTTATGATACATTTTTATTTTTTATTTTAAAAGAAAAAATTCACATATTTAAAATATTATTTAGATAAAATGAATATTATTTTAGGAACTATGATGTCGAAATTATCCAACGGTGAATTTTTCATAATTTTTTGAGGCACTCGAATTTTTGGGTAAAAATAAATACCATTTAAATATATGATGTCTTTAAGTCATAATAATTACCCAATAGTGATGTAATAAAATACAATAAATTATTTTTTCGGCCAATATATGTTTTACCATGAAAATAATGTGATTTTAGGTTTATTTTATCCCCCAAGAGTTATAAAACATTTTCACTATTTAAATATATTTCCTTAATAGTGTGACTCACCTCCACATAAGAAACCATATTATTTTTAGAAGGTCAGCCATTGGCCTTATAAAATATTATTTTACACTACCTTTTGGTTAAACCCATGGGTAGAATCAATGGTCTGGATTGTGGTTTTGATTAGTTTAATGGGGGGTTTCTCAAACCAAAATAATAATGAGTTCCTATCCTTTCCTATATAAACCCTACAAAGATCATACTTCCTCTTCACTTAATGCCTTTGGAGTTTGACCAACCCCTTACCTCCCCTCTCAAGAATGCTCCAAAGGTTTCCTAGGCTCCCAAGAAGCCTCTCTCAAGCCTCTCCCAAGCCTTTGGGATCACAATTCCACGTAAGGGATTTCTTCCATTGTCATTTTTGTCCAATTTTCATTGAGTTGTAATAACCTTTTTTTTCAATAAAAAATATTGGGGTATGATTACAAACCTCCCCCATACTTCCCTCCTTATTTTTGGATTATGGGAGACCCCTTTATCTCTCATTAATGCCTCCCATGTACACCCGTTTCCATGCAAAAATTCCATGAGGGATTTCTCTCTCCTCTTTTAAATCCAAGTAATTATTTTGAATTATGCATCAAAATTTAATTAATATTGTTGGGAAATGTATATATATGACCCCATTACAGTCCATTTTATATAAATATAATGAGACACCCATTTCTTTTTCATCAACCATTTTTTAGGAGTTCTTTTTTTACACTGTTATGCTGCCAAAATTGCACTACAATTTTCCAACCAAATGTCATTGTGTTTTCAATACCATGCCCATTTCTTTATAAAGAGTATTCACATTTATGAACATTTACTTATTTATTATAAAGTTTAATGTATGTATTCAACATCCCTTTATTGTGGAATAAATTATGATGACTGATTCCATGTTGTATGATCCAAGTGGCACACTTATGCATGTAATGAAATGTTTAAGATTGGTGTGCCCTAATAGCACTCCAATGCATTGGGTAAAGTATTGTCTCATGATACGTCATGTGAAATTTGTGTTAAATCATGTTAATTAAAGTTCAATGAGTCTTTACTCCTGCTTCATGTGCAATGAGGGCTTACTCATGCTCTCTGTGCAATGAGCCTTGGCTCATGCTAATTCAATATTAAGTGTTGTAGCCACATTTCCATGTTATGATTATCATGCTTTATCATGACTTTGTGTTCATGTTTCTCTTTTGATCCATTGATATTCTTATTGTCTAACATGTATTTTATTCCTCAGGTCATTCCATGCTTATTCCCTTACTGGTCTTTATAGCCCACCATTTTCTTATGCAAGTCCTAAAGTTATCCCATGCAATGCCATGTACAAGGGAATGTAGTGGTCATGTAAAAGATGTTTTCAATAAAGATGTCGTATTTCATGTTTTATGTTGTTATGTGATGATCCTAAGCCTCAATGTAACTAGACCTGTCGATATTCTATGTTTTAACAAGTGACTTTAATGTAATAAACCATGTTTTAGTGTGTAATAAAGAGAAAGGTTGTTATAAAATCCCTCATGTTTTGAGGATACTAAGACCCCACATGTAGCTATGTACTAGATTAAAGTAGTGAAATGAGTCATCGATCTTGTTAGAATACTGGAATATTAGTTTGTGTTTCTAATAGTGATCCATCTCCCTATCTATGTAATATAATGGTGGTTCATAGTTTTATATTCATATTATAAGGTAAATAAAGTGCTATAAAATATCAATAATTTTTTCATATAGTATATCAATGAATCTTCATTGAGGTTTCTATATAAATTAGTGATTAAATATCTTTAGATGTGTAGTAAAATTGTACTTGAGTAATCATAAATGTTCACAAACAACTATTGGTACTTGATCGATATGGTATATATCCAATTATTTTAGGCCCAAAAAACTAAGAGAGGGATATGAAAATACATCCAAGACATCATGATATATGTTTGAATTTAAAAATATTATGGTGTAGTAGAGAATACTATGGGGTCTAGAGGTTCCCACCTGAGAAGATGCAGACGGTGGGTGCTATCATTGGGATCACATTATCCAAGTCCTCAACAACATATAACTGATGTCGAAGTCAATGACCTGGACATTTGAGGCATTTCAAACGAAAATATAATGACATGTGTTTTTTTGGGCTCATAGGATGTAGTGTTACTAATCTTCTGAGGGAAGAGGATATCTCATATGGGATTGTTAGACCCATCATGTGACTGAAACTGAGACACTATATGGGATACCTATAAACAGGAAATGGAAAAAAAAATTAGGTGTGAAGGGAAGTGGATTTTTAATATTATCATGGAGGGTAGCTGGAGGTGGTAGAAATTTTTATTTTTTACCACCACCACCGCAGTCTGTCCCCGCAAGGATAAGGGGGCTGGTGGTTATGTACGAGGGTAGATGTAGTATATAATGGATTATGAAACAGAGGCTCATAGGATGATATGTGGTACAAGGTATATATTTTAAAAATTATGTGTAAACTAATATAAACATGTATGATTAATTCCTTTATTTTTTATTATTTGGTTCAATACTTGGATATTTCGATTGATCCCACATATTGAACCTTATGCATCGACACTCCTATAATAGGTGACTTGGAAAATCACACAAATATACCTATAGTGTGACCTAACTCTTTGATATCATTGTTTCACTGGTTATCTCATTTTATTATCAATATATCCTTTTGACATAATCTTGCATATGGAATGGTAATCCATAGTTCGTACCCAGATAGACTATTTCCAGGGTAGGATAGTTGGTGTCCACAGTGGTGGGATGATTGTTTTTCATTATGGGTTAAAAATATTCCCATGTAGTGTATAATGGCCTCATACCTTGGATGGTGTACTCGATTACTCAACAGTTGGCTAGAATGAAACATTATTCCTTATATTATATGGGTTATATTTTCCATAAAATTGTGGTGGAGTATGATGATGTATTTTCATAAGACATTCCAAGTATACCTCCCCTATGAGTGATAGTCATATACATTTATATACACCCAAGGATGACCTTATTATCTATTCCATCATATTGGAGGGCCCCTGTAGTGCTTCATGAGATGAGGGTGTTGTTATATGATTTTTAGAGGAATGGATTCTTCAGACATTGTGTTTCACACATGTAATTCACACTGTTTTTCACCAAAAAATCATACAGGTGATTGAGCTTATATATGGACATAAATAACCTAAAATAGTTTACTATAATGTTCATCTATCCACTATCGATAATATATTACCACTTTTATTGGATGAGAGGTTCATGATGGTTTTCAAAGATTGACCTTAGATATTGTTAACACCAATTGTGAGTACAAGATGAGGATATTTTTAAGATGGTATTCTGATGTCTCTATGGTAATTATGAGTATATGGTGGTTCCCTATAATGTGACAAAAAAATAGAAGCATTCATGGGACTCAATATGTATATATTGTTTCCTATCATAAATGGTTTCATCATATTCATCACCTATTATATCTAAGTGTACTCATAATTCATGGGGGAACATGGAAGCAACATATTGATGCGTTTGGACATACATTGAGAGAACATTATTTATCAGATTCCCTCAAAGAGCCAAATATTGATTTAGAAGGACCACTTTTAAGGACATTTTCTCTCAGTTGATAGGGTAGTAATGGTCCCAGTAATGTTGTAGGTAGTGTTATCTTGGGATCCACCCCTGAGTTTGATGGAGTTTTACAGTTCCTTGTGTTTTTAGGATACTATCAAAGAGTCATATAATATTTTTTTGGTATGTTATCACCTTGAAATATTTTACCAAAAAGGGAATCCGTTAGATTTGAAAGGGTTTTTTTAGTTGGCTTTCCATGATTTGAGGAAAACATTTAAAGGTGCTCCCATCATGGGATAAAATAAGGAGTCGAGTACATAATGTTTTTTGGTTCATCTAGGATAGATCATGGTTGTGTTTTTTTAAGATGGAGGTGATGATTTCCTTATGGTTCACATTTTTTGAGACTACATGAGAAGAAATACGCAACCAATGATCTTGATTTGGTACTAGTAGTCTTCACACATAAGATTTGGTAATACTAAATGACCTGTGAGCAATTTATCATCTATTATGAACATAAGAGTCTCAAGTATATATTTCCTTAGAAGGTTCATAACATGAGATATGGGATATGGCTATATTTCCTCCAATATTATGACATTAATATTTCCTATACTCTTAAAATGGGAATGTGGTAAAAGATTCTCTTAGTATGAGATATTTTTTTTAGTTATTGAGTGAGGCCACAAATAATTTATCATATTTTCAATTATCAATTATGGATGGGGATGAAATAGCTTTCCTCTAGTCGATTATCTTTACCCTTCCAATATTTCTACGATTTGTGGAGGCACATCATGGGTATAATGTCCGCGTGACCCTACATGATTAAATATCCTCTTGAATTGTCATAATTAATTTTTTGAAGGTGGTGGTCATGTCATTATTTTCAAACAAAAAATAATGGTACCATTTGTGTAGAGAATGGAGGCAATAAGTTAGTTTCATAATTCACCCTTATTCATAGATTATTATATGGAAAATATGTATCCTAGACATTAGTGATATTTTTTATTTCCATAAATGATGTAGGGGTTTGCAGTTTTTTTCACTTAATACCTTACTTTTCAGTAAGTGAAGGCAAAGAATTAGGGTCCTGGGGGTTTATCTCAATCCATTGAGGTTCCAATGTTATTCTGGGATTGGATATTCATGGACTTATTTATTGGGTTACCACATATGTCAAGAAGACATGATTCCATCAATATGATCATTGATCGAAACCCCAAGTCAGATAACTTCCTACATTTTCAAAATAATAGTTTAGTTGAGATATTGGGACACCTATATGTTAAAGAGATAGTTAGGATCCATGGAGTCCCATCAACAATAAACTCTGCCCATGGTTCTCACTTCACATCTTGGTTATAGAAGTGATTACCTGAATCCCCTAGGACATAGTTGTGTTTGGGCATAGATTTACACACCCTAACTGATAGGCAGACAGAGAAGGAATTTTAGATCCTAGAGGACATTTTGCGATCTTTCATGTTGGAATTTGTCCATAGTGGGGAGGATCACCAACAATATGCATAATTTTCATAAAATAAAAACTATCATTCTACCATTGTTATGGAACCATTTGTGGCCCTATATGGGTGACCCCATAGGTCACCATTATGTTGGACCAAACTAGGTGAGTCGACACTTATGAGTTCAAATTTGGTGTGAGAAATGATAGAGTAGGTAAATATCTCCCAAGAGTGGATAAGGACTACCCAACACTTTCCTAAGTATTATTTTAATAGATAATGGAGGTCATTGGAGTTTGATGTTGGAGAACATGTGTTTTTAGGGTCCTACATTGTTGTGGGTTACATATATTTGGTTGTGGTGGAAATATATCAACCGGACTCATTATCCCATTCTATATACTATTTATAGTTGGTGAGGTGGAATAACAATTACCTCCACCCCCATAGTTAGACCGAGTACACGATGTTATCCACATGTTGTAGGCGAGGATGTATGTGCATAACCCAACTAATATTATATACTAGGATGATATGGGCATCAAAGATAGATAATCCTTTATTGAGTAACCAATAGAGATTGAGGATTCGATGTAGAGGATAATTCAAGTAGTATATTTTACCCAATTTTGTGTCTAGTAGAAGCATGGAAATCCTTAATAGAGAACCCAGGAGTGGGAGACCTAGATATTGGCTCAGTACCCACATCTCTTTGTGTATTCTTTAGTTTTGTCGTTCCAAGAAGTAAAGGCTGAAGGTGAGGAGTATTTAATGAAATAAAACTTTCCACATATTTTTTTTTGCAGATTTTATTTATTAATTAATGTATATTATGTTGATTAATTTTAGAGATAGCTGCTAAGGCAACATCATATTCTGAGGACATTGTTCCCAAAAGTAAATGTCAAAATATATTAGATAATTAACATTTCAATTTTGTGATGTATTCATGAAAAGATAAATAAATTATAAAAAAATGGTAAAATTTTAAATTTTCGGCTATAATTGTGTTTAGAGAATGTTTTTCTCCCTAGGAACTACATTACCTTAAGGAACATATGATGTTTGATAAGAAAATAATTGACTGTGAGAATTTTAATAAGATTATTTGAAAAGTTAATTTACTTAATAATAATATAATGGCCATATTTTTTCAAAAAATATATGATTATAGAGGAATTTGAGGGTTATCCTTAGAACCCTCCATCCATTAGAGAGAGTATTGGAAGATCATTTTCATGAAAATGACATCAGATCATGGATCTTCGATCAGTGTCAAAGGGTATTAGAGGATCTCCCTAATAGAAACAATGTATAAACATTATTCATCATTAATTGATTCAACATGAGGTAGGAAATTTTATTATGTGTATTGTATCTTGCTTTATTAATCTACGGTGAATGCGAATAAATTGACCAATGGATTAATGTTATGTTTGATTCTATTTCATGAGTGTGTGTTTCGTGTGGGGATTATAAGGAGAAATTATATATATATATATATATATATATATTGGATCTATTTATATCATTCTAATATAAAAAAATCAGGTCCAAACTGAACATGGCCGACAATCATTCCACATTGGTATTTCTTGGATTTTACCCATCATTACTCAAGTGATCATCACAAGAATTTATTTTGGCTAGTGGTTTCGATAATAATAGAAGATAATGAATCATTATGTAACCATTTCTTGGGGAAAATGGATTTTAATCATAGATATGGGTTCATATTGACAACATGATCAGTTTGATATGATGATACTGGAGGATTGAGGAAATATTTGAGACCCCCATAGTTTGACTAGAGTATGAGACGGCAACGGGGACCTATAATGTTCATTTTCTTATAAACATTGGTTGCTGAAATCTAATGAGTAGCAATGTTGAGGTCTAGCCTGACCCTATCTGTGATCTATGTGTGAGATTAGAAGTTGAACTGATGGAGGAAGCGATGTAAGTGAGTAGAGAGGAAAAAATAAGGAATTTTGAAAAATTATCAGTCACACAGAGTGGAATTCGGGATGAAAAACTATGTGGGATCACACTATACGGGGATAGGGTTTTATAGGGAAGATAAAATTCACAAGGTATGTGATAGATGTCACACTGCTGGTGAACGTTAACCAAAATCTTGGTGTATAACCTAGGTGGACCACAAACATGGACACAGTTAGCCAGACATCAACACGACCATCCATACAAGGACATGGACAGCAGTATGTGGGCTCATACACACTGTGTACTAATGCATGATAATAGACATGGGTTCGGGATGTGATACATGTCCATCACCTGGAATCGATGGGACACACTATGTAATACCAGTATACTACGTGTACTCCTTTAATGGAAACTTAGAACCCCTTTATTAAAAAACATGGGCGTGTTTCCTTAGGTTACGTTCACTTATTTCATTCAAGAAGGGTTAATTATAATATGAACTCACATACATAGAATGGTTATCTCTTTAGAGGAACCTTGGTCTTGGATATAGTCATGGGAATCCCTCCATGAGTCCCAAAGTGATATCCTTTATAATCATATTTTCCCTTAGTGTAATTAATGTTATCATCATGGCCAACAATATCAAGCATCAATCCTCTACATAGTGGGTTAATTTAGACTATGATGTTGGTATTCACCATGGATTTGGTTGTAATCCCTATCGTTGTATGGGTATCTTCAATATTCCATTGTGTACTTCTTATAGAGTTCCCCAATGTGCATAAAATCATGTATGGATTTCATCAGTGTTATTTTGACTCATTGAGTGTGTTATCATGGTTGATTTAAATGTGGGGCATTTGGGAGATATTATAATGGAATCTTTTTGGTTATGACATTAACTTCAGATTGTGTGTATTTGATGAGTATATAAGGATATTCTCATTATATGCTCAATTGAGATATACCTCTTATGAGATAATATTGATCTTGATGATATATTAAATGTTATTTTAGGGTGTCCAAAAGTTGATTTTTATACTCACCCATACATGGTATTTTCATGCTCATGTTGTATATTATGTAGAAAATTGACCATTTGATAGTGTCCTAGTCGGAGGATTTCCTTATGAATCATAGTGACCTAGACAATATAATTTTCATTCTTGTGGTTAATTTGACCGCATTCCTCACCCACATTACATGTTTTACTTGTTTTTTGTTTTTTATAACGAGATTCTATTTTACCCTTTTCCTTTTCCGTTCTTGTTTTCATATTCTATTGGAAGGTATTTTTTCATTATGCATACATGGTTATAATTTGACTACATTTTATCATTTTATGGAATTTTATATGTGCACATGTTAACATATAGATTAAGATAATTTCACTCATATGTGTGATATATCTACTCAGCACTGGTCAGCTGCATCTGGCCAATAAAAGGTGGGCTTGTGGTATTCACACCATGGGCCCCACTAGGATGGGTCATTAAAATGATACTAAATTATTAATATTAAAAAAATGGAGAATTAAATATATTAATTATTATTATTCCATGTTATAAACCTTTTTTAGGTATATATAGTTAATGATTTTAGGGATAATCACATCCTCTAAATAATTTTTTTTAACATGAGTTTTTAGGGTACCCGTGTATGCAGAAAAGATCATATTTAGTATAAGTAATAAAAATTCTGTTGATATATTCTCTAAATTAAAGTAACCTTAATTTGAAATTTGATTTATTTGAGAGTTTAAATATTTTATTTTTATTATTTTTCATAATGATGAATATAATATAATGTTCTCATAGGTTATGTATGAAAATGATGGTTTAAGGATATTCAGAAAACAAGAGTACAACAATGTTTCAAATCTTATAGTAGTTGGAATAAAACTCTATAATAGTGATGTTAGATAGGTGTAGAATAATGATTATCTATTACTATAATTTGTATTTTTTCTGATCATATTGTAAAAATTCCAATCATAATCTATTGTTAGACCTTGAGAGCAATGTTTAGGAGTTTCCCAAAGAAAGAACATCTCATAAAAGTGAGAAGGTAAAAGGTGTATGTTTGTTGAATATTACATTATTTTTTTGTTATTTAAAAATTTAATTCAAAAATATTTATTTGTTTTTCTTAATATTATTGGCCTAGTGACAATTTTTTCAATAATAAAAAAGTGGAAGAACATTTAAAATTATAATAAAATGAGTTTGTTGGTTAATTAAGAAATATTGTTTGGTTACTTTTTATTATATTTGAAATAATGTATATCTATATAACTAACACTTGTAAAAATATAATTTTTCAGAAGAAATTGTTTGAAAACATTGGTGAAGTGGTGAAATATATGATAATGGTTTAATTGTGGAAACAAAAGTGTTATTAAGATGATGAAAATTTTATTTCATCACTCTACCATGAAAAATATAGATATCTATTAACATTTTATAAAAGAGAAAATGGAGAAACTTTTATGATGATGGGATTTATTAAAACTCAATAACATGGGGTATATATATTTTCAATACAGTAGGTATACCATGTGATTAGAAATCATGTCATTTACATCAATATTGAATTAATGTCCTAAAAAAAATTGGTTCAAATTACACAACCCCCATTGAACACAATACATTATATTTTCATTTATATATTTATATATTTCTTTGGTAGACAGATGATTATTGGATATAATATCCATAGGGACATGAAAGAAGTATAATCTCAATTTTTTATGGGTTGCCATTATTTCATTTTGTTATTCATCTTTTTTCCTATGCAATGCATTGACTCGTGTTGTTTTAGAGATAAATTAAATCATATTGTCTAAGATTCAAAACAAAGGGAGAATAAAAAATTCATATATTATTTTTTAAACTAAATTTAAAGATCAATGTGAATGAGAGTATCATAGGGGGAGATATGTCATGTCATAAAGATAATAATGGATAATATTGAATGTCAATTTCATACTATATAGATATTTAAATAATGTGATACTAAATGTGGAGAATTAGAAGAAATAATAAAATTTTGGTAATATTTTATATCATAATAAATATTAGAATATGATATATGGAGGTTATGTTCAATTGTGTTTACGGTTGAAAAAAATACCAAAGCATGAGGTCTTTAAAACTAATGGTTGTTTTGGACAGACTTTTTTTCCAATATATTTTTTTATTATAATTATTTGTTACGATAGAAAAATAATATGACTCATAAGGTTTTTTTATGTTTGTAGAAGATTCCAGGTTATTTATATTGTATAATCATGAAATTTAATCTTTCATGCCATTGAGGAAATGTCACATCGAGAATTGAATTGGTGTTTCAAAATTAGTATAATGTATGTTTGGGATGATACCTAACATATGATATAATAATGACACATGTTATGATAAAATATATTCTACCACTATAAATCATTAATATATTACTTTAATAACATAAAAATATTTCTTTCACATCGATAATGTACATTGTATTATTAGTGCTATCTATTTATGTTTTTCATTTATAATTTTTTATTATTTTAATATTTATATAGTTTTCATATTAATGGGTTACAAAATAATTCAGAATTATTTGGATGAGAGATACATAAGAAGAGTACATGGGAACCATTGGAATAATGGTACAATTTGATATTCCATTAATCATGTAATGGATAGATCTTTGTATGGTGTTTTGAAAATGTGAATGATGATTTATCTAGAATGTTTGATGTATTATTTTGTAAAATTTGGTGATTTATTGTTCACACCACAATATTATTAATGGTTCAATAGATGATATTTTTATAATTTCAGTAATTCTAGAAATAATATGGACGAATTGTGGCTCACACGATATCCCCATTAGGATTTATCTAGAATATTCATTGATTTCAGAACATTATTTCTTTTTTCAGCAATTCTACAAAACTATATAAACATATACTAGAGTAATATAGTGTTTTTGATGTTCATGTTATCATGAAAAGATACTGAAATCCACAACTCAATGATTTATAATAATATTTTAGGGATTTTTCTAGTAAATCATTAAAATGATATAGAATAGGACTATATGTGACCTATTATGATGTTCAAAGACATTAAAAGGAAACTATCCAGTCACCCCATGAGGAATTCATTCACATCATGCTATTTATTTTCAATATAATTTGAATATATGTGACTAGGAGGTATATTTTTTTGTTTTTTTATTTATTAATAAAAACTAATAATGACTAATTTTAATTTAAATGAGGTGCATAACATGGGAATCAATCAAATGGATGTATTCGAATTATAATTAATTATAGGATTTTGATTTTAATTAAAAATTCATATTATATGGGATATAAAAACCCCAATAAATGAATGTTGAATAAGATCACACAAATTTAAGAGGGAAGAGACCTCAAAATAAGGATGAACATAAGGCCAATTTTATATTATTATTAAATATTAGTTGTTGAAAAGCTTAAATAAGTGATATTGAATTATATTAAAGATTATTATTAACATATAGATTGTTTCATATATTAATAAAGATATATAAATTGAATAACTAAACAACATGTATAACTCCCATGTCATTTTACTTCAATGATTTAATTTAAATCTTATTGGATTGACATGATAGTTGATTATATCATTGTATACCACTTGAAATTAGTGCATCAAAGAGTGGAAGTGGTCATGGTCGGTGTATAAAAAATTTGATCTTTCAAAATATAGAATTATATAGTAGTGATATAGGGATTTAATAGTATATAAACACAACACTATATTGTGTTCCCTATATATATCCTATTTGGTGTGAACCATGTAAAACCTTGTATCCATGATTGATATGATTTATGCATTCTTGTAGTTCCAAGGAAAACATGTTCACACTCCCTTTTTTAATGAAATGACATGATCCAATTTGGTTAAAAAATCATAGCCTAAACCCCCCACAAACTAAGGGCGTTTGGAGGGACCAAAGACATAACAAACATTATTTTTTTTAATATTTCCAACTAAACCAATGAAGAGATAAGTTGTTTATCCATTCTATTTTAAAAAATAATTTTCCATTTGTACAGATTGTCTAAAAGTGATTTTTTTATTTTCCTTTTTACTAAATTTAAAATTGAAGAATGTATTGGATAACTATATTATACTCTATGTTTGTAGGGTTGGAGAGGTGGGTAGTCATTTACATAAATAATATTATTATTATTATTCCTTCTTCATTATCTTAATTTCCAAATATATTACACCAACTTCATATTATCAACAGTTTGACATGAATTTATTCATCTCTTAAACAAATAAATTTTACATTTACTATCATAAGAATATAATTATTTTCTATTTCTAATTCACTGTCTCGATTTCCTTTACAAAAATCTACCTGAAACATACAATTTGGTGACAAATAAGCCCTTATAATATTTGTGATGTTTCTTTAATTTTTGTGATACCTAACATTCGTTATTAGATATCATCCAATTCAATGCCCATTTAATTTAAATTTTGATTCCATATTATCTGTTATTTCTATTTGGGGTCCTAATTATTATTCAGAACATAAAAACCTTTGGTCTTAATATATTTTATTGATTAAAAATAATGACATGGTGGAAGTTGAAATCATTTAAGAATACCAAACATTAATGAAAGTGGTTATGTATACTTGAAAAAAATATGGATGTATTCATAATAACATATGTATTGAGTAATGGGCTTTATTTTTAAAACCATATATGGTATCATATTTTGGTAATAACACAATCATTGGTAATAATGTGATTAAATAATATTGATTTATAATGTTTTGACTTACATTTACTACGTGATTAGAAAAAAAATGTTTATTGAAACATATCTATTTTTATTATACATAAAATATATATATATATATATATGTGAATTTATAAGTCACTCATAAAGGTTATAATAATTAATAAAAAATCATAACTTTTAAAGTGATGAATATCAATACTTCATATAGATTGATAATAAAACTATGAATTATATATAGTGTTTATTCATAAAGAATGTGAAAAACATGATCACATGTTGGGAAAACATGTTGAATTAATCAATAGCGAAAATAATTTTGAGATTAATATCTAATAATTTTAATTTAATGATGGTTTCCATCTAATAATGAAATATATTTAATGAATATTTAATGTTTGAGATAATTGTATCTATTTTTTAGTATTGATCATGAATGCAAAAATATGGATGAGACTGGAAATAATAAAAATTATATTTTCTCTTATAAAAATATTATTACCTCATTAATTTACTATTAAAATGACATATTTTTATAATTTCACAATAAATATGAGATAAAAAATTTGTTCATGTTGTTTGGAATGATCTATAAAGGATTGAAAGAAAAAAATAGGAGGATTTGTTGGGTCCATAAAGAAAAAATATATCGACATTTAAATGTTTTTATTATGTTATTATTGATATGTGCCACCTGAATCTGTATTATCTAAAAAGGAATAAAATTATGCATTCAAAAAAGGAAAAAATAAATGTTTTTAGTCCTATATGAAACTACTTGGATGATGAATCCATCATAACATTTAGCGTGGTTTATAAAATAAATAAAAGAAATATGTTCTTGGTATTTAATTTTTAGGAGGTATCTCTACCATCATTCTCATTTAGCGGATCTTCTAATACTGTTTCTAATAATAAAAAACATTTTATTTTTTACGATTTTTATAATGTGATTTTAAAGTCAACAAATAAATTAAATTAGATTATGTAGACTCATATTATTGTGATGAAAAATATTAAATATTATGGAATAACATTATATATTGAATTATATGGAATCATATAGTAAGGAAACTGTATATGATGTGCCTAATAATATTAAAAATGAGAAAATATATCTAATGTTTGCTCTTATAATTTTTATAATGGGAATAAAAAACAAAGAGAATCTACCTGTTTTATTTAACCATTCAATGAAGATGTTTGGAATAAGATTCAATTATTTCTTGGAAACTATATAATGAATATATTTAAACAGTAATTTGTAAGAAATAAAAAGTGAATCCCTTTCATTATAAAACGTTTTTAATGTGGAATATTTTTTCATTAAACCAATGATTATCCTGTGATATTTTCACATTCTCTAGATTCAAAAGATTTTATTTTAAAAGAATTATTTCAAATTATATTTGAATAAAAACAATTTTTTTATTCTTAAAGGTTTCAATATAGTTTATATTGGAGTCATAATTTTTTATTTTCTTATGAAATGTCTTTTAGTAGGATAGAATGGATAAATTATTTTTAATACATGTAGTCTCGCATATGAAAATTTATTCATCATATTGTTATGTGGATATTAAATATATTATTTGTTGTTTCCATAGAAGGATTCAAAATATTTCTTATAATAATTTTCACATTTATTTCACAAATTCATTGGATACCATTTTATAGATCATGGATCCTTTCTTGAATTTTATTCGTTAAGGAAGGATTTATTGTAAATGTTCTATAATTGTTTTATTATTCTGTTAAGGGTGAGATTACATAATTATGGGAGAGTTAAATCCCATATCTAACATATAACTATAAAATGAATAAAAGTTTTCTATATCATTCTGTTTTCTAATGGGGAAATGATTTAACTGTTATATTATTAAAAAAATTATTATATCTCTACTATAATGTGATTTAATTTTAATTTTTTTTATTAATTATATAATGGTTTAGATATAATTTTTTTGTTTTATAGTCCTAAAATAATAGTGGAAGGATTATTGTATCCTTAAAATCGTTCTCTCATCGATATTACCTATATCATCACACATGTTTATTAAGAAGAAAACATGGTTGAAGATGTCATTACCAGCATGGGAGTAGATCAAGACATTTCATGGTTTGGAGACCTCCCCATTGATCTCATTTAATTACAGGAAAAATATAGTAATCTGATCCATTATTTTGGAATCCTATAAACTTAATTATAATAATATTTATGCTTTTGTTGTTCTAGGCCAAGGCATCATATTTTTTTAAAAAAAATCTATAAATTATCATAACTTCAAAAAAAACTTATCAAGCTATATAAATCATAATATGTATGACCCAAAGACAAAAATTAAAAGGGTAAGTTGAAAAGGGACAATTTAATATCCTAAAACTCATGCCTAAAACCTTTATTAGGACCCATGGTATGGTGAAATCATTAGTAACACATCACATTTTGTCAATGCCAAAGTAGTAGAAATAGTGTCATTAATGTTGAAGAATTGAAAATGGTTTTTTTAACCGATGAAAAATGTATCGGTGAGAGATGTTTTGCGTTGGTTTTACTAAATAACGTCATGGGAAATTTTTTATTCATGTTTTTTGGTGTCAGTTTTAGTTAAATAGTCGCAAAAAACTAGTGTATACACTATTCATGGCATCAATTTTATTAAAAAACCGACACTGACACCAATAATAATAATAATAAAATACATTTCACGTCATGTTTTTCAAAAACAGATGAAAGTTTTTTTATTTCAGACTCTTCAGTGTCAGTTATTGTAATAATAGATGCCAAATAATATTTTAATAATTATCTGGATGGAAAACCATCATTTTCTTGTTCTATGATATTCTTATGCTCACAATGAATCCCTCATGAATCGCGACAACCGCAATGAAAATCGGGTTCTCTCCAATTCCATTTTTGTTTATTTTCTTCTATTTTCATGATCATCTATCTCCATTCTACATCATATTCTATTACTTCATCACCTCCTCATTATTTTCTCCCCCAAAACCTATATCTATCCCAAATCGGGGTTTGATTTTAGTTTGTTGTTCATATTTAATGTTCAAATTGACAATCAATTCCCTACAGATCATACATTCTATTTTTATTATTAATACACAATCATGGGATGAAGTTCAAATCAAGGATCAAGGAAAACATAAAATCTTAATTTTGTAAGTAGTTTATTTAACTTGGGAGATAATTTTTATTATCATTTAGTAATATTTTTGAGTTGTTTCAATTATTATTTTGTATCAAAATTACCTAAAGTTCATAGTTTAGTAATTATATATATCCATTGAGTATTAAAAAGTCATTATTGGAAATGAATTATATATTTGATTCTATATCTGAGAGGGAGTGGGTATCATGGATGTGAGATACAACAAGAGCTTATGTGAGACAACATGTATGATAGGGTGTTTGTTTATAATAGTGCCATTATTTACAATTTTTTAAATATACAACATGTAATATTAAGATTTGATGTATATGTGATTTATATATCTACATTTTTGTTGTAATATAATTATAATACATTGAATTCTGGTCGAACAAAAAAATGGTATGAATGGGTATGTTACATCATATATTAAGATAGAAACTATAGTTATACAATTAAATGATCATGATCAGCAGATATGTTGGTGTATTATTAATTTTTTTCAATCTATTGTAGGTGTAGTTTTGAGATGTAAGAATTATATATCTATTATGACAAGTGAGTTTTAGTTGTAACATCCCCCACTTTGTAGTAACATCTATATAAACTAAACTATTAAATTAATTTAGTCTTCAATATTTTCACACATGAAACATTGAATTACAATAACAATTATATAAAAAACTAATAAATTTTAGATTATATAAAATAATTAAATTATTATATCAATAAAACACTTGTATATGATATTTGAATAAAAAGATTACTATTTTTAATTGTGTTTTATATATGATGTTTTCAATTTTATTATCAATATTTTTTATTAAATGTGTTTCTGTTTATAGTTTATAAATATAATTATTTATATATATTAAAATGTTTTAATGTTTTAATATGCTCAACAATTATATTGTGAAATCAGGTGTTTAATGGATCTTAATTTGATAAATTTACGAAGAACCACTGGTTAATTTGGAAAAGCAGTTGATGGATTAATGGAATTTGATAATCTAAATATTTAAAACATTAATTTTATATTGTATCCAAGTGTGATTAGTTTGAATATTAAAATGGTAAACTCCAAAGAAATTAGTGATCATCTCATTTGTTCCTGTTTTTGCATTAATTATATTGGTTGGAACTAGAATAGTGGAAGAATTATAAATTCAAATTTTAAAGTTAAATTCAATATTCATAATGTGATAAGAGATCATATTGATTATTTAATTCATTATTTAGGTATTGAAACTATCAAAAAACAACATGCGTTGAATTATTGTATGGAGATTTTATAAATCCAATATTCCTTGGTTGTAGTAAATATATAGTGTTATCAGTCATTTTGAGATTGGTTAACTTGATTTCATTTAATGGTTGGAGTGATAAAAGATTCTATAAATTACATTATCTTCTAAAATAGCTAAATCCAGAAGGCAAGAGGCATCCAAATTTCAATTATGAGGTGAAAAAATATTATTTCCAATTGGATAATTGTATAGAAGATACATTCATGAACCAAAGATTGTATGTTTTATTGTAATTAATATTAATTTTTATCAAATTTTCCTACATGGGGAACATAACGCTATAAGTTGAATGAAAAATTCAATTCAGAATCATTCTCAATTACTGACATCTTACCTCATGCTAAATAAAATAATTTCTTTCATTAGTCCTTTCATATATTTTTGTTATATTGACATTGATTCATTATCAGGTTTTTAAATCAACTCTCCTACTGAAGAAATTTGATACCTTACAAAAATTCCGCATTTGAAGTGTCTATTTTCAAATTCAACTGATTGAAAAAGGTTAAGATTTCCTTCAGTTGATTGCATTTTTGATATTAAATTACATCACCCTACTGACTCATCAAGATTTAAGATAGTTGATAAACAATTTCATTATTTGGGATGTAAATTTAGAAATCATAGAATGATACATTCTTTAGATGGAATGAATCTATATCTTAGCCTATCAAGCCAACACGGTTTGTTGACTGTTTTGTTGTATGAAGAAAAAATAAGTTATGATGTGTATGAAGATTTTTTGACCAAAAAGATAGGAAACTATATTTATGTGTATATTTAACAATTTATTCATCATTTGAAACATCAATGGGAACAAGGTGTTAATGTTTTAGATGCATTCAAGAATGAGTATTTTCTTTTGCATGCTATGATAATTTTACGTATAAATGACTTTCATGTATATGGAAAATTATTCAGATATAGTGTTAAGGGAAATAAATCTTATCCAATTTGTGAAGAAGAGAATTCATATTATCAATTGAATAATTTCTGAAAGGAAATTAACATGGGAAATTGATGTTTTTTGTGAATCGATCATCCTTATAATAGATTGTAAAATCCATTAAATGTTTTATAAGAATATAATTTTCTTTCATAGTATTTTATATTGAAGAATATTACAATAGGGTAGAAAATATTTATTTAGCATTTGGAAGGAAAGTTATTTCTTGTTTTCAAAAAATTCAAGATAAAGGAATATTTTTTTTTGAACCACCATATTTGAGTTTTTTAGAGATAAAACATGCAATAGATGTTATGCATGATGAGAAAAATATATGTGATAGCTTTTTGGGAACATAATTAGACATAAAAGGAAAGAAAAACGATGGATTTAAATCTATATTAGACATTATATTAATGGGAATACATTTTGTGTTATCTCCCACAATTAAAGGAAATAGAAAAAATTTACCTCCAGCTTGTCACACATTATGAAAGAGTGATAAGTGGAATTCTTTTAAATATATTATTGGTATAAAAGCACCTAGTGGATATTCATCAAATGTGAATAATTTTTTGCCAGTGAAGAATTTAAAAATAAAAGGTATGAAATCACATGACTGTCATTTATTGATGCAACAACAACTATCGATCACACATTATGCTATATTAATGTCAGCTATCAGAAAGACTATCATTTGGTTAGGTAAATTTAAAAATTCTATTTGTATCAAAGTTATTTATCCAAATTTTCTAGATGAGTTGGAGAATGAATCTGATCTTATACTTTGTCAACTAGAAAGGTATTTTCCACCTAAATTTTTTTATATAATGGATCATCTAGTGATTCATATGGTGCATGAGATATGAATATGTCGGCCTATTTATTTTCGTTGGAATAATTATTATGAAATTAATTTGAAACTTTTAATGGGATATGTTAAATATTCTTATTGACTGATGGCCTCTATTGATAAGAAATATTTATTAGAGAAAATAATTGAGTTCTATACTGATTATTTGTATGAAGTTGATCATATTGTCCTCTCTAAATCATGACATTTGAAAATTGATAGTAAAGGTAGAGGGATGTGAGGCTTAAAGGTATTGTTTTTTCAATGTGATGAAGTGGTTTAGGAAACATTTATATATTTTAAAAAACATAGATGATGTTCAATCATATATGTCAAAACATATTACTGAATTAAAGAGATGATAACCCAAAAAATGACAAGTGGTTGATCATTGAGCATAAAAATAAATGTGTTCCCTGGCTTAAAGGGAAAGTGAGAACATTTATATCTGCATCAGAAAAATTGATATGGATGTAAGGGGGACAATATATTAATATAATAACATGGATTGGTTTTGATATTAATGGGTATGCTTTGTACACAAAAAATATGGATGACAATAGTACCATTCAAAAAATTGTGTGATGGTTATCGCTGATGTAGTGAATTTTCATGTGAAAAGGTCAAAAACAAAATTTCTTCCCTGTATCCATATATTGAAGTTATTTAGTATATATAGGAAATTGATTATATTGAATTTAGAGAAACTATATTTACCGGTAATTAAGTTTATATCAATTGTAAATACCAAAAAAATTCCATGTAATTGTTTTTAATTTTTTGGGATTATTAAGAGTCTATAAAAATTGATGGTAGGTAATTCTGAGACCTGTTGTGGCTAGAATGAATTTATGAACTTTGATTATGTACATTAAGTAAATGAGTTGATGGAGTTATCTATCTTTTGATCCAGTGGTTGGATTAAAAATTTGAGGCAATGTTGAATCTGTAACCCTGAGATTTGCTTAAAAAATATTTAACCTCGGCTGGAGAGGGCCTAGTGGAAAAGTTAATTATTGTACTTTTAGATAAAAAAATAAAATAATTTAAAAGAATTATTTTATTAATTTCTCTCCATTGTGTGGTGGATGGTGACGTTGCAGGGCTGCGATGATGCAGCGACATGAAACCTTAATAAAACACTTGGATGACCATAATTCGCCAACATAATAGTGAATTTAACGGTGCAAAACAACAAAATTGTTTCATAAATGAGACCATGTAACGACGCGACGTCACAACATTATGGAAATAATGTAGAGTTGTTATATAAATAGTTCAACATGTTGGAAAAAATATGGATGAATAATTTAGAGGATTCTCAGGTGAATTTCTAATGCACTTCCACACTAGTGAAGAATGACAACTGACCATGAACGCCTTCCCATGGTCAGAACCGAGAAGCGTTGTCGACGCCGTAAATCCTCAAGGACGAACGTGCAACAATTAACATCATACATGGTAGGGGATTATGTGCTTTGATATTCCCTCTATTTACGTTCTTGAAACATATATCGAATGCAAACAAACCGACGAACAGGTTAATCCGTGTTTCTCCACATCATGCGGTTTGTTGTTGCAGGATCTTAAAATTAGGGATTATTCATGCATCTGTTATTATTAGTTTTTCTGCATGAATAAAACGTTAATGTGGATGGTGTGGGACAAAACCAACAAGGCCCAGCCCGTCAGCTAAACTTGTCCATGGTGAATTCTTCTGGGCAGAACAATGAACGTAGAGAGAAGGCATTTTAGGGCCCCGAAATGATGGAAACATTCCACTTTCCCATGGAAACGATCATCGGTGCGCCAAGTCAACGATGTCCTGTGGTGACTGTAGGGGACCCGTGACAACCAACCATGAGTGGTGGAAGGTGGCGCGCCATCACATGTAGCGGTGGCTCGAGGTGTCCTGTCTGCACATGGGGTGGGCGACACTCGATGGTTTTACCGGTGGCAGGATGGGGTGGCACGAACCTATCCCCACACCACGTCGTTCCGGAAGGAATGGCTCCGCATATGTGGGGCTATTTGGCAGAAGAGGTCCGCCTTTAGGAGGAGCAGGCAGGAACTAACCAGTGGGCCGGACTCAGGGCCCAGTGGGCCGGACTCAGGGTCTAGTGGGCCCGCGCGGGTGGGTCGAGCCCTACCCAACAGGCCGAGCCATCCACGTATCGGGACCATGAACTAGTTGGGCCAACCTCTATTTGCTGGATGAAAACAATCAGACTAACCCCTAATGGTCCAGAGACGAGTGGGGCCAGATAGACCCCGAGACCCATTGCATCGGGCCACCCTGACCGAGTCGGACCAGGCCAAGACCCAATTGGCCCCAAAATAAAGAAACGGCTGTAACTGACGAACCATGTGTCCATTTGACACATTTTCAGTGGTGTTGGGTCCCCTTTTGGGATGCGGTCCTTCGGCATATTTCAGCGGGACTAGACGACCTGGGCCTGACCGAGGTGCTAACACCCCAGCTTCATAAAATAGGGTATAACTAATAGACCATTTGTTCGATCGACGCACCATCTATAGAATAAGGACCCCTGTGACAAGGCGGTCCTTTAGATATTCTCTATGTGTGTTTTGACGGACATTGACGTCCGACATGGGATAGATCAGACTTGAATCCAACCAGGTCCTTTTAACAAAAGTGCCCCTATCTCACAGACTGTGTGTCCGATCGACGCGTCATCAATCACGTTGGGACCCCTATGTCAGGGATGTCCCATTGGTATTCTGTTTGCATGATTTTTACTAGTTGAAATATGACTGATGGCTTGAGGAGAAGAGTCTTTCAGAGATCAGGTGATCTTCGTGTGGTAATCTAGTGGCTGGCTATGACATAAAGAAGAAGGGCGACCAATATAGTTCTGCATTAGAAACTCCACAGTGGGATAATTTGGATGTATGACTAATCATACCTACCTCTATACTAGTGACCAATATTCTAAATCTCTAGTGACCAATATGGGTCAGCACCAGCGACCAGTATAGATCAACACCAGTGACCAATACGGGTTAGCATCAGCGACCAATACGGTTCATCATCTTGCAACCAATATAGGTAAGAATACAGTGACCTATACAGGTCATCATTGGAGTTACTATAGATAGGATGATCTGTATTTTTGATTAGTTATCCCTATCCCACTAAACATAAAGTTATATTGTTAAGTGATCTGTCTCTTTTTCATTGTACTTCATTATTTAGATCATGATTATGATATTACATTGTGGTATTTATTGTGATGTTTTCAATTTTGGATTACAGAGAGACCTTCGGGGGTCTCAGGATCCCTTATGGGTATTTTTATACTCACACCTACATGGGATCTACCCAAACATTTTTGTCTGGTGAAGACTATTGACACTATGTGGTAAACGCGAAAGGAGGTTCAGGACTTGGTGGAGCTTGGTGTGATAGGAGCATTCGAGATCCTCCTCTTCGATTTCAGACATACTACTACTAAAATCAATGTAGAGCTCCATGGAAGATGCAACAGATATTTATAATATTTTTAGTCTTTAGGTCTTGTATTTAGGCCCACACTTTCCATTTTATTGTAGTACTTTTTGTTGTGTTTTACTCTCGTGTTTTTACCTTACTTTTTTTTGGTTTTTTACTTCAGTTTCCCTTTTTTAGTTGTATATTTCTCTAAGGTAATTCCTTCCTTTTTTGGGAAAAGTCTTCATGAGATACTCACCAACCCCAGTCCTATGGAAGGCTGGTTCGGGGTAGTCACATCAAGCCCCTGTTGGACAGGACGTGAAAAAGTGGTATCAGAGGGTGGTCGGTTGTACCAGAAGAACTACGAGTTTAATTTAAATGAGGCAATGGTGTAACATCTCTTGAGATCTTTTTTCTGTTCAGGGAGTCCATTTCTGGTTTGGTGGTAAATGTATCCATACACCAAGAACTTGAATTATGTTTTCTGATAGGGTACATGAAAACACCGGTTTCTAGTGTTTTGGAATGTTTTCTTGATCATCCTTTAGCCAGCTCACTGGGTATACCATGATGACCAAAGAGAATCTATTTCTTACTGGATGACTCCACGAAGATAGCCATCCAGGATCCTAGTTAGAGATCATGACAGTGGCCCACCAAGTGACGTGTCGTCGGTACAAGGACCACTCACAGCGATGACACCTTCCGATAGTGTACCTGCAACACCACCACCCGTTGAGTAGTAAATGTTACCAATGGATCATGAAATCCAGATGAGAAATTTTTATGAGTTATTGAGAAAGAGTCATTTGAGTTTTTGAGGCAAGACGGACCCCCAGACGGTATGGGACTGGCTTGAGGTAGTTTTTTGGTTCTTTATCTTAGTAAAGACACTCACCGAGTAGATAGAGATAATGTTCTCTGGCCTTCTTTTGGGCTTGACAAGACGATGGGGGATCTCGATTATCAATGTGTATGAAGAGATGACCCTCACCTGTCCAGACATTAAGAGCATTTTTAGGGTGATGTTTGTTCATGTGAGAGTACAATTAGTGCATATTCTGGAGCAGTTTCATCTGCCATAAGGTAGCCATATTGTGGATCAGTACTTGGAGAGATTTACTGACCATTCTTGATAATCCACATACATGGTAAAAACCCCTTAATTTAGGGTCCAGGCCTTTGAGAAGGGTATCCCACGAGATATCAAAGTAGTGACATTATCTCTCAGCATCCCGATGCAGTATGGGATGCTAGAGTGTTCTTTTCTGAGAGAGATCTTTCTTCCCAAGAAGGCACCGATAACAGGAGACCCTACCAGATGAATGGTTGTAGTGTCTTCAAAGGATGACAATAGAAAGACGGTGCAGAATCCAAAGTGGGATACACTTTCTAGAGGGTAACCTGGTGGCTTAGGGTCATAGCAGTGAGACTGAAGAGTCTGGGGGAGCCCTAAGTGATGCCAGATTTTTTTTTCTACAGTGGATAGGGTCACATAGTTCATGATGGTTTGAATCCCCAACAGAATGATCATAATACGGTGGAGGGGGCACTGAGGCAGCGACATCGACATGAGCATGAGCGGCAGCCAGATGGCGGGTGGGGCATGGGAGTAGGACATGAAACCAGAGGTGGTTGAGGCCACGTGGTTATACCACCACCACCCTATGCAGTCCAACCTATGCCAGGGTGTAGGTGGATAGGGACATCCCCAGCTACATGAAGTAGAGGCTCATGATCCTGATGTCCTTGAGATGATACAATGTACAATTTTTATCTTATCTACTTTAGCACTAGTGATTATCGACATAGGTGCTATCCATTCATTCATTTTTCGTAATGAGTTCAGTACATTGAGATTCCAAATGACCTATTACCTCAACCATTGCATTTGGATACTTCTACGAGAGAGATTTATTGGTCACACACTGGTGCTTCTAGTGTGATATTACTCTCAGAGGAGAGAGATTCATATTTTATTTTCTTTTAGCAGCATTGATGCCCTATGATTTTATTCTAGGAATGTAGTGGATATCAGCAGTTCATCCACATATTGACTTATTGTGATGTACAATGCGATATATACATAGAGATGGAGGCCAATTTTCATTTTTTGGTGAGAGGGAAAATAGAGTAGCACGATAAGGACTTGCGCTCAAGAGGGTGCAGCCAATTACATATCAGCTAGATTGCATGACATTCGACAAGGTGTATAATATGAGTCCAAAGTTCCCAGTGGTGTTTGGCGAGTATGAGGTCGTCTTTTGAGAAGATTTCTTAGGACTACCTCATCGTTGAGAGGTAAAATTCTGTATTGACTTGTACCTATGGAGAACACTGATATCCACACCAGCATATTAGATGGCCACAGCGGAGCTTAGAGAGCTAAGGGATCAGTTGGAGGACATACAGAGGAAGGGATTCGTAAGGCCTGGTTTTTATCCATAGGCATCCCCGGTATTGTTTTTAAAGATTATAGACAGAAGTTTGTGTCTATCTGTAGAATTCCAACACCTAAACCAGGTGTCCATGAAGAACAAGTATTATTTGCCAAGAATTGATGAATGTTTGATCAGTTGAAGGGAGCTTGTTGTTTTTCAAAGATAGACCGCATATCAAGCTATCACCAGGTTAGAGTACGAGACAGGGATGTGATAAAGATAAACTTTAGATGTCAGTATGGCCATTAAGAGTTCATGATGATGCCATTCGGTGAGACCAACACTCTAGCAGTGTTCATGGGGCTCTTGAGCATGATCAATCTTACATTCCTCGATCAATTGTTTGTGTTCATCGTCGATGACATCTTGGGGTACACAACATATGGGGAAGAGCATGATGTTCACATGAGGGTAGTTCTGGACATACTCTGGGAGCACCTATTATATGGGAATCACTCAAAGTGTGTGTTCTAGAAATGAAAATTCCCCTTCATGGGACCCATCATCTCAGAAGAATGAGTTGTAGTGGACCCAGCATTGATCGAGGTAGTACGTTCTGGGGAGCCACCCAGGAGTGTTGTTGAGCTGCGGATCATCCTTATATTAACATGATACTCTTGGAGGTTTTTACCCGATTTATCATGAGTAGAAGAACTTATTATTACCTTGAAGAAGAAGGGGAAAATTTTACCGTGGTTAGGGACCTGCCATCTGAACTTTCAGTAGCTGAGGTAGATCTTGACCAGCACTCCCATCCAAAGGTTGTCGGATGAGGGCACAAACTATGTGGTTGACTATGATGCATTAGTGACAAGACGTGGTTACGTCCAGATGCAGGATGTGGTAATGATTTCATATAGATCATGAAAGGTGTGGCCTCTTGATAATAATTATGTGATTCACAACATGGAGTTGGTAGTAGTAGTCTTCACATTGAATATGTGGTGACACTACTTGATGTGCGAGAAGTTCATTGTTTACTCAGTCCACAAGAGTCTCAGATATATCATCACACATAAAGATCTAAATCTGAGATAGCGATGTTGGATAAAGTTCCTCTAGGATACTGACATTGAGTTTGTCTATATTCATGGGAAGTGTAACGTAGTAGAAGATTCACTTAACCAGAGATTAATGTCGCAGGTAGTGAACGAGGCTTCAAAGAATATAGCCTTGCTTCAAATATCCTATGTGGATAGAGATGAAACAATATACCTCCAGTAAATGGTAGATTCCCCTCCAGAACTTTAGCGAGACAGATAGGCACAACTCAGAGACAACAGCTGAGTGTCTACACGTTCTCGAATATCCTCAGGCCATGCACCGGACAAATATTCTGAAGTTGTGGAGCATGATATCATTTTCAGAGGAGATATTGTTGTCCTAGTGGCGCCATGAGAGGAGGTGTTGAGGGAGTTCTATACATATCACTTTTCTATACATCCATGTGTGATGAAGATATTTCCAGACCTTCAGCGTCAGTATTGGTGGCCAAGGATGAAGAATGTTGTGGCAGAATTTTTTTCTAGATGCCTCACTTGGGAGAAAGTGAGGGCAGAGCACAATGTACCAGCAAGCTTGACCAAACCCCTCAATAAACTAGAGTGGATGTGGGAAGGGATATCGATAGACTTTGTGATGAGGTTACCATGTACATCTAGAGGTCACAATACCATCTCGATTATCATTCACCAACTCACCATGTCGGCCCACTTCCTTTCTACTAAAGAGAAGTGTCCGGTAGAGAGCATGTGACGTCTCTATGTTCTAGAGATTGTGTGACTTCATGAGGTGTCATTGATGATATTCTCAGAACATGATGCTTGCTTTACATCCCGGTTTTGAAATGCAATGTAGGAGGATTTCATGACTCAGTTTCACTTGAGAATAGCTTTTCACCCACAGGAAGATGGTTAGACTGATCGGACCATCCAGACCATGGAGAACATGCTTCGTGGAAGTGTCCATGATTATTTATGAAATTGGGATGACCACCTACCCTTGGTATAGTTCGTATAAAACAACAACTATCACTCAACCATTGGTATGGCCCCTTTTGAGGCATTGTACAGACGACCGTGCAGATCTCCCTTGTGCTGAATGTATCCAAGAGAGCCAACACTCATGTACCCATAGATGGTAATGTCTACCACTGAGAAGGTGCTTGTAATTCGAGAGTATATGGGGACTACACAGAGATGATATAAGTCATAAGTTGATAAGAGACAAAGACCACTGTAGTTCTAGGAGTGGGCCACTTATTCTAGATTGTCTCCCCTTTATGGAGACTGTGGAGATTTGGCCAAGTTGGAAAAATCTCACTGAGGATTATCATACCATTCTTGATACTTCAGATACATGGTGAGGGAGATTACCTCTTGGAACTTCCAATGCAATTGGAGAGGGGTCACAACATCTTCACGTATCATAGTACAGGAGATACATGCACGACCCATCTCACGTTTTTGACCATGGCGAGCTGGTGTGTGACGACAGAGCGACATTTGCGGAATACCTAATGGAGATAGTGGATCAACATGACAAGAACCATCATTGGAATTGGATACCTCTGGTGAGGGTTTTTTAGCATCACAAGAATCTCCAGGAGAGAACATGGGAGATGGAGGCTCATATGTGTGCTCGTACCCCTCATTGTTTGTATAGCCTCGTTTGGATTTCATGGACATAAATCACAAGGTGGGGAATATATAAAGGCCCAAAACATTTCATATAATTTTTTGAATTATTTAAGATTATTAAAAGCCTATGAAAATCGATGGCATAAATTCCGAGCCTAGTGTGCCAGAATTGAATGTTGGAACTTTTTTTCGGGTACGTGCAGTAAACACATAGGCGGCATTTTCTATCTTTTGAAATGGTGCTCAAATTAAAAATACTAGGGAATCATTGAATCCCGAATGCTGAGATTCACCTAGAAATTAATTAACTTTGGTCCACATGGGGTGAGCAAAAAATTTAGTCTTTGTACTTTTTGATAAAAAATTTAAAGAATTTAAAATAATTATTTTATTCTTTTCGCTCTATTTCATGGCAGACAGAGACACCATGGGTCTGCGACAATACGACGATGGGGAACTTTAATGAATCAAATGGATGACCTGTATTCCACAACATAATAGTGAATTTAATGGTTCAATACAGAAACATTTTTTCATAAATGAGATAGTGTAACTGTGTGTCATCACGTCAGTATAGAAACACTGCAGCATGTTTCTATAAATAGTATGACGTGTCAACAAAAATAAATAGGAAGGATTTTGAGGATTCATAGGCGAAGAACTGACGCACTTATACCCTAGAAAAGTACGATGAAGGACAAAGAACGTCTTTTGATGGCCAAAATTAGGAAGCGTCCTCGACTCCATAAACCCTCGAGGAAGAACGTGTGACAATGAACATCATACAATGTAGGGGGTTTGTGTGCTTTGATGTTCCATCTCCTTCCATTCGTGAAAAATTTAACTGACGTGGATTAGCTGACTAATGTGTTTATATGCATCATGCCACAGCATGTGGGTGGTTGTTGTGGGGTCATAAACTCAGGGATTATTCTTCATTTTTATTATTAGATTTTCCTCATGTTTAAAATGATAAAACGGAGGGTGTGGGCCGAAACCAACAGAGACTAGACCCTCCACTAATATTTTACTTGGTTAATTATTCATGGAAGAACATTGAATGTGGTGGAAATGAATTTGAGGGCCGTGAAACAATCATATAATTCTGGTGGCCTACGGAAAAAACCACTGGCGGGCCATGTTGGCGCCCATAGGAACCACCAACATCAACATCCATGGCCAGGGGGTTGCTAACGAAGGGGGATGTGCTGACCACACGCCACGTCGTGTCATGCTAGAAGAAAGAGCACTTCAACCATGAGGCCATATGGGATAAGTGGTCCGCCATCAGGCAGAAGCGGGCCAGCCGAACGGGCCAGTCCCACCCAGTGCGCTGGGTCGGACACACACCCCATCCGGACAGCGTAGGTGGGCCGAACCCCACCTAGTGGGCCTGGCCAACCACGGCCCAGGCCTGCGAACCAGCCAGGCTGACCCCGAGAGACCGAACCCAGTGAACCAGGCCAACCTATAATGGGTCGGACCCTGGTGGTCTTTGGGAGACCCCGGGACCCATTTCCTCAGGCTGGCTTGACAATGTCTGACCAGGCCAATACCCAATTGGCCCCCTAGTAAAGAAAAAAAACGCATCTGATGAACCGTGTTTCTGTTTGATATGCCATTAGTGGAATTTGATCCCCTTTTGGGAAGCAGTCCATTTTCTATATTCCGTTCTGCCTAACCATGTTAGGCTAGACCAAGAAGCAAACACCCCCGTTTTAGTGAACGGTGTGTAACTAATAGACCAAGCCTTCGATCGAAGTGTCATTTTTGGAATAAGGAACTTGTGACAAGGCAGTCCATTGGTGTGACTCTAAGTGAGTTTTGATGAATTTTGAAGTGCGACATGGGTGGGATGATACAAGAATCCAACTAGTCCCTTTTTAAAAAATGACCATTGTTTAGTCAATAAGGTTTTCCTTATTACTTTTCAATTCCTTCATACTTGGGGGAGATTTTTAAGTCAATAAGGATACCTTATAAATTTACCATTCCTTCTTGTTTTGAAAATCACAAACACCTTATCTCAAGGAAAATCCCATTTTACCATGCATTTTAATTCTATAACGAAAAATTTCCTTCCTCAAGGAAATTCATCCATAACATGTTTTTTCATTATTCGTTATATTTTCTAATTGTAAAATTCGGTTTTACATCAAAATCCTCAGAATCATATAATACCTAGATAAAGTTAATTCTATTTTTATGATTTTAATTATGGTTCAAATTCTCATAAATTTAGTCTCTTAACTCTTTTGGGTTCTGACTCTGATCTCTCTGAAAAATAGACTCCAAACTCTATAAGTTCTGAGTTCAAATTCCCATGACTATGACTCCAAACATTCTATGTTCTGACACCGAATTCTCATGAACTCTGACTCCAACCATTGTAAAACCATATTCCAAATTTCCTTGAAATTTAGACTCCATAAATCTATAGATTTCAGGCCCCAAATTCCTTACAAAACAGAATTTGAATATCCTTGTATTGTAGAATCCGAATTCTTTTTTGGGTAGACTCCAAACTTTAATTTTCTTACATTCCGAATATTGGATTTTGGTTATGTAACCATATTCTTGCTTACACTTATTTTTGTAATAAAATGATTTCTTGTATTCAGTTACTATCAAACCGTTGTTTGAGTGACACCTGTACATGTCCCTCTGAAATTCAAGGAAAAATATGATCGTTGGAGGAAGGAGCCAACCGTTGAAGTTGTTCCTATAAATAGGAGATCATTTGATTGAGCATACAACTTTTGGGACAAATTTTGGAAAATTGTTGATTTGAAGTGATTTATAGGGAGAGATACACTCTTGCTTAGTTCATACTGAACTTCTTATTCAGATTTGCTTTGTGCGACTCTGATTGGTGTTGTGTACAATTGAGGGATTCTGGGAATAGGAAGACAGAGGATCCAAATACCATAATGTTGAGGGCTTAATGGGATAGAAAGTAGATTCTGATCTTCGTACCAAGGGATTACCATGGTGTTGGTAAGACAGACATTCTTGAAATTATAAATCAAGGGACATTTATCCATGGTTTTTGGATACCCTTCTCTTGGGGTTAAAAGACTTACTACTTGTTACTTGTTTGTTTCAAATTTTCAACTATATTTTGTTTTTTGAGGAAAGTATAAAAATATTATACCTCTTATACTTGTACTCTGATTTAGTAAGATTCTATTTTCTTCTCAGAATCATATTTCTAGAATCTAAAATGTGTGTAGAACTGGAGGTCTTATGAATTACCTTGTTTAACCTTGTTAAAAATAAACATCATCAAAAGTTACAATAGAATTTTTAAAAGTATACAATTCACCCCATATTTTATTTTGAGAATTAGTAGATACTAAATATAGTATCTATATTATTTAAATCCTACATTTTGTGTTATATAGTATATCATACTCCACATACCATCTCAACAATCGGTATCAAAGGAATTGGTTTAATCTGAATTAATCTCACGATTAGATTCAGAGGATAATTCATCCTATTTTTTTTTCTCAGAATCAGTTTTTTTGGACACATAGTGTTCAGATTCATTTTTTCATAAAGATACTCTTGTTCTTTTTTTTTCTTTCTGAGGAATATTTTCTCTATTTACAAACTTTTATTACTAACATGTTTGTGTGGAAAGAGTTTTTTTTAATATGGCATGAATCAATGTTGGTTCTATTGATAACTTAAATACAATAAGACCGCCTATTTTTGATGGAAAAGATTATGATTATTGGAGAGAACACATGAATACATTCATTATCAATACTGGAGTTGAAAATTTTTTTATGCTTACTGGAGGTTATAAAATCCTTGAAAAGGATGTTAGTACCTTCACAAATCATGAAAATCCTGAATATCAATTTAATTATAGGGTATGAAATGCATTTATTTGTTCCATGACTATAAATATATATATCCAAATTTCAACTTGTGAAGTAGAAAATTGTATATGGAAGAATCTTGAAGTTACTCACTTTGGAACTTCCAATGTCATTGAAACTAGAAGCGCCATACTCAGAGCTAAATATCATGGTTTCTACTTTCCTTATGGAGAACCCATATGGAAGGTGCATCAACGGTTTATAACTATTGTGAATAGCTTACAGTCTATCTGAGAAAAAGGTTTGGATGATGAGGCTCTTGTAGATAAGTTCATATAAATTATTCAAAATGAGTGGGAGTCCAAGAGGACAACAATTGATGAGAACAGAAAAGTCACCTAGATTTCCTTAGATGAGCTGTTTGGAACTCTTCTTCAGAATGAGACAATAATAAAGAGAGATGATGATAACATAAAGAATAATAATGGGAATGAAAGTGTTGATTTTACTACCACTTCAAATCATATGAAATCCATGACAACTGAGAGAGTTACTATATCCAATTATAAGAATATTTTTATTAAATCCGGATCTAGTAGAAGTAAATCTTCAGAGAATGAATTTTTAAATCTTGCTCGAAGGATGAACTGGATTGTTGGACAAAAGAACATTAAATTCATATATAAGAAGAAAGATAAGAATGATAAGAATGATTGAGAAGTTACTTGTTATGAATGCAAGAGAGCTGGACATATAAGGCCTGATTTTCCTATGCGTAAGAGAAAAAAAGAAAGGAAAAGAATTCTAAGAGAAAGAGAAACCAGAACTATAAAGATAAAGCTAATAAAGTCTTGAAGGAAAATGACACCTGGAGTGCAAGTGGTGGAGACATGTCAGATGAATCATCTGATTACGATTCTTCTGGACAAAAGAATATTGATCCAATAGCCAAACTACCTATTGAAAATCATTGCGTAATGGATGAGGTACACAATGCTGAATCAATGACCAATGTTTCTTTAAATCCAAATTTTAGTGACAGTAAATACTATAACTCTTCTGATGAAGAATCTTCTTCTGATGAAGATAATACTTTACCTACATATGAATAAGTTTCTAGGTTTTCCAAAATCCTGGAGATTGAGAACTCAAAACTCATGAAATAACTTGATAAGGAAAATTATAGAAATGCTATTCATATTAAGGATATATTAGATCGTTCTAAAGATCTTGATAAGAAAAATGTTGATTTTTAAGGTATTTCAAAAAATCCTGAGGAAGTAAATTCAGAGAAGGATAAACATTCTAATGATCTAGAAAACATAATTTCTAAGAAAAATGCTTTCGAGCCTAACTCTAGTCCCAAATCAAATGTTTCATAAGACAATAACATAGTTATCAAACTAAAATCCTAAATTCATTCCTTGATGAAGTGTTTGTCAAACAGTACCTTAGGTACGGAAAATTTTGATAGAATGTATTTTCAAATCCGACCTCTAAGGAATAATTATGTTTTTGGTTATACTAGTTCTAAACCAGTTTCTAGTAACAATTATTTTGTTCTTCAAAGTTCTCCATTCTGAACTATGTGTAAGTGTGGCAGAAATAGGGAAAAAATTGTTCCTTAAAAAAAACCCAGTCATTAGGATTTCATTAAGCATATTTTTCTATGAAAATGTGGGTGCCTATGATTTTGATTTCTGAAATTTTTTGGATCCAAGAATGTATGGGTTCCGAAAACTTAACTATTTTATTTTCAGGAAAATAGTGGGTACAAATAGAAATACATGGTACATGGATAGTGGGTGTTCTCGGCATATTATTGGTAACAAATACTACTTTGAAAAGATAATCAAGATGAAAGGAGGAAAAGCTACTTTCGGAGGTAATTCTCAGGGAGAAATTATTGGTATAGTTAACATCGTTCTTCTAAAAAAATTGATTTCTAATGTTTTATTTGTTAAGGGTCTTAAGCACAACCTCATTAGAATAAGTAAATTATGTGATAAATTTTACCTTGTGAATTTTAGGAATGACAAGTGCTTTGTACAAAAATTAAAGGAAGAGTTTATTCTTTCTGCCCACAAGCAAGAGAATTTTTACACACTTAACATAGAAGACCTAAGGAGCCAAGATCTACCTTGCCTTAGTGTAATGGAAGATCATACATGGTTGTGGAAAAGAATATTAGGACACTCTAACCTTAAGAACCTATTCATAATTTTAATGAAAATATTATTTAAGGACCTACCAAATATTAGATTTCATTTTTCAAAAGTTTATGATCCTTTTCAATAATTCAAGAAACATAAATCTAGTTTTAAATCAATTGGTGAAGTCTCAAATACTGATGTATTATAGTTAGTGAATATGGATCGTTTTGGTTCTACACAAACCAAAATAATTGGAGGCAAGTATTATGTATTTTTTTTAGTTGATGATTACACTAGATTTACATGGGTCTATTTTCTAGAAATTAAATATGAAGCCTTTTCTTATTTCAAAACTTTTAGAGCCCAAGTAAAAAATGATAAAAACCATCCATTGAAAACTATTCATAGTGATCATGGAGGATAATTTCAAAATTCTAATTTTGAAACTTTTTGTAATAGAAAAGGAATTAATCATAACTTCTCAGCAACTAGAACACCTCATAATAATGGTGTTGTTTAAAGAAGTAATAGAATTCGTCAGGAGATAACCTGAATAATGTTGAGTGAGTTTTTTATAGCCAAACATTTTTGGCTTGAAGCGTTAAGTACTTCTTTTTATACTATAAATCGAGTTTAATTAGAAAATTTCTTAATAAAACTTTTTATGAGGTATGGAATGGTAGAAAACCTAGACTTTACTACTTTAAGGTTATTGGTTGCAAAGTATTCATCCTGAATACTAAAGATAATGTACATAAATTTACACCAAAATATGATGAATGAATTTTCATAGGATGTTCCACAACCTCTAAGTATTATATAATTTTCAATAAAAACAATTGTACTGTTAAAGAGACAGTGCATGTTAAATTTCATGAAACTGATCCTTTTGTTTTTAAACAACCCTAACCAACATCATCAGTTGTGTTTTCGAAAATAGACTATCAACCATTGTTAGAAGATCCTTCTGATAAGTAAAATGTCCAAGAAGATAATTCTGAAACATTTACCGTAGAAGATTACATACCCAATGTAGATAAATAGGTTTTAAAAATCCCAAATAAGTTTCTTCTAAAGAATCATCCTTGTGATAGTATCATTGGCGATTTGAATCAATCTGTAAGGAATAGAAGTTCCTTATGAAATAAAGTGTAACATATTGCATTCCTTTCCCAATTAGAACCAAAAATAACTGATGAAGCTTCAATTGATGATGATTGGATAAAAGCTATACAATATGAACTAAATGAATTTGATAGGAAAGAAGTCTCGAACTTGGTTGAAAGACCTAAGGAAACATATATTATTGGAGTAAAATGGGTCTTCAGAAATAAGTGTGATGAAAATGGAATCATAGTATGAAATATAGCCAGATTAGTTGCTAAAGTCTATAATCAACAAGAGTGAATAGACTATGATGAAACCTATGATCCAATAGCTAGACATGACTCTATTCGTATTTTACGTGCCTTTGCATCATTCATTAATTTCAAACATTTTCAAATGGATGTGAAATGTGCTTTCCTCAACGGATATGTTCAAGAGGAATTTTTTTAACAACCTCTTGATTTTGAAGATACAAAACATCCTGATCACGTTTTTAGGTGAACCAAATATTTGTATGGACTTAAGAAAGCCCCTCGATCCTGGTACGATATACTTACAAGTTTTTTTCTTTAAAATAATTATGTTAAGGTAAATGAATATCCAAATCTTTTTTATAATGAAAGATAAGAAATATTTTTTGATTGTTCAAATTTATGTTTATGACATTATATTTGGTTCAACTAAGAGATCTTCAACTAATTCCTTTGCGGATCTAATGAAATCTGATTTTGAAATGAGTATGATGGGTGAATTAAGAATTTTCCTTGGTATTGAAATTTCTCAAAACCAAAAGGAATCTATATATCCCAATGTAGTATATTAATGATCTTCCTAAAAAGAATGGATATGACAACATTAAGTGTATTAGTACTCTTATTGGAACCTCAAACACTCTTGACACTGATGAAGCTGGGAAACCAGTAGATAAAACATCTTTTATAGGTATGATAGGAAGTTTACCTTACTTGAATGCTAGTCTCCAGACTTAATTTTTTCAGAAGGCTTATGGGAAAGATATCAATCCAATCCTAATAAATCTCATTTAATGGCTGTGAAAAGAATATTTTACTGCGTAAAGGGAATCATGGATCTAGGACTATTTTATTATTCTAGAAATGATATTGTTTTAAAAAGTTTTTTAGATGCTGACTTTTGTGGTTGTATAATGGATAGAAGGGGTACATCCGGAAACTGTCATTTCTTAGGAGATTCATCAGTTTCATGGTCATGCAATAAGAAACACTCAGTATCAGTTTCCACTGCTGAAGCTGAATATATAATAGCTGGAAGTTTTGGTGCTCAAGTGTTGTGGATACAACACACACTCACAAAATATGGTAAGAGTTTTACCAAAACAAAAATATTTTGTGACAATACAAGTGCCATTTCACGTAGTACAAACACTGCACATCACTCTTCTGAAAAACACATAGATATTCAGCATTAATTTCTTAGGGATCACAAAAATATATATCACTCTTCAATTTATCAGAATGCAAGATCAACTTGATGATATTTTTAAAAAATCATTACCCTCCGATAGATTTTAATACACTAAACAGAAGTTAGGAATGACAACTTTAAGTTAATTTACCTTGTTAACCTCTTATTAAAATCAATCTCCTTACAGTAATAAACTCATTTTCAAAGGGGGGTATATTTGATTGTTAGTTATCAATAATTTCTCGTAATGAAGTTTTCAATTTTTTTCCTTCTCATAATGATCTTTTCAAATATTTTTTTCATAATGACGTTTTGAAAAAAAAAATTATTAATTTTTTTTATGTTTTTCATAATGATGTTTTTCAATATTTTCGTCATTATCTTTTTCAAATCATTGGTAATGAGTATTTCTGTAATGAAAATTTTTGTACTCAAGATTTTCATTATGAGAATTTTCGTAATGAAAATTTTTTTACTCAGTTTTTTCGTAATGAGAACTTTCCAAATAAAGTATTTTTTCGTAATCACATTTTTTTTCGAAATCTAATGTCCTTTAAGTAGAATATTACCTATTACGAATAATCTTCCTAGAAATCTGAATGTTATGTTTCCTTTCCTGATTTTTCTTAATAATCTATTACATCCTAGTATTTTCTTTTGTGTTTTAAATATTTCGGATTCTAGTTTACTTAAATCCGAATGTTTTTCTATAAAACCTCAAAATATCGAATCCTACCAAATTTTCAATGAGGATATCATTTCAACCGTCAGATCACATCAGAATATTTCTCAACCATTGGATTGTCTTTGGAAGTTTAACTGTTGCATCAATGCCCATATAAAGTACCCCCGAAGGGTTGTCCCACATTGTTTTTCATGTATTTGCGTGCTGAAGCTCGGCCCCACTTTCAAAATCTCATTCCAAATATCTCAAATCCTACTCAAATATAAATGTCGGGTGAAGTTACTTCTCAACAAATGTCAACAATCAAGTCCATTTCAGATTGGAATATTTACATAGAGAGGTTGGTGCATCTGAATTTCATATCCAAGTATGACTCCATTATATCCAAGAACATTAAGATTTATGGATGGGAAAGTGTTTGTATATCAAATCCAGGGGATCAATACTTGGTGTATCTAGATCTGGTTATCCATTTTTATGAGTTAGTTTGTTTCTTTGAGGAAGATGGAATGTGAGTGTTTTCATTCAAAAGCAATGGTACGACCTATGCTCTATCTTATACAATTGCAGCTAGTTTGGTTGGAGTTCCATTTGAAGGGGAAGCTGAATTTTGTTACCATAAGTTTCCCAATGTTCAAGGAAGTTTTATCAAGGTAAATTATATGGAGTTTCTTGGACATACACATGTCATGACTTAGAAGATTGTTCATTTTTCAACAAATAATCAGAATCTCAAACTCTGGGTTCAAGGTTTCATCATTCCGAGAAAATGTGATAAGGACACTTTGAAGAAGAGAGACATGTATATCCTAGATTTTCTGGTGAATCTGAGGAAGAACAACTTGATTAAGCATATTTTCATTTCGATAGAGAATATCAAGAATGAGAATTTGAAAGCTCGGATTATAATGTATCTGAAAATTTGTTCCATGTTGATTTTTCGGTGTCTTGAATCCTTCAAAATTCCTTGCAGTTCCAAGCCGATGAATTGAAGAGTCATGTTGGTAAGTGATGACACATTAAAGAGAATGAATATAGGATTATATAAAGATTCTAGAGAATTCTATGTCTTACTAGAGGAGGAAGCAGAAGCTGTTTCGAAGAATCAAGAGGTGGAAGAATGATAAAAAAATGTTGGAAATAAGAGGATGTTGAAGTAAGTGGAAGAAGAAGTGGAAACTATTAAAGATAAGGAAGCTCAATCTGCACCTCCAAAACCCAAGAAGTATAAAGCCTATCCAAATGAGGTTATTTCAAAGTAGAGGGATGAAAAAATGAATATGAATGAAGAAGAGCCATAGTTTGGCTTGAATCCTGATGAGGCCAAGGCTTTGAAAGAGAAGACCGCTGATGGGCTTGAGAAGTAAGCCAAGGAAAAGAAGCAAAAGAAAAATATGTCAGACTCTGATATTGTGAAATCCCTTCTGAGTGATACTAAAATTTCATCCAAGAATATTACCGTACTAAAATCATTTCTGGTAGAACCCTTACCTGAGACTCCGAGGAAGATGTACATGACTCCGGAAAACTCCCAAGAGAATGTTGATGAAGAGAAGAAAGTTCTGCAAGAAGTTCAATAAAAGGAATGCAGTGCTAACACAAAATACCTCATACAGCAAGTTGAAGACATTCATGAGAAGGAAAGTGATTTTGAGAAATTATCAATCCAGAATTCTCAAGCCGAATCCTCGAATCATGCTACTCCTGGGGATGATGAAAAATTTGAAGCTGAAGTGAATAAGTTCTCTAAAAAATAGAGTTATAATCAACATTTCATTCACCCTGAGGATTTTGTGGCTAGAGCTGAGAAAGAAAAACAAGATGAAGATAATATTGTTCAGCTGTCTGACAATGAACATAAATCTCCAAATGAAGAAGCTATTTTGGGAACCGATAAGGGGAAACAGGTGGTTGTGGATACACCTACAAAAGAAATTTTAAGGAAGATGAAAGCTGGTGGATCTTTGAAGAGAAAGCTTGTTGAGCTAGAGAAATAGCCCTAAAAAAGCTAAGTCTCAGATTCAGAATCATCTTCTCTGGGACATGATTTCGTAGTCCAATCCATTAAGAAGCTTATTGGGAAAATTCTAATTTTCCCAAACATATATTCCAGATGCCAGATTCTTCAACATTATTTGAACCAAAAACCGGATTCAGTTTACATGGTGATGGACAAGTGCTTCAAGTTGGAGGCAGACTCCAAATATTTCCTTATCAACTATGATTCCCATAAAAGATCGTGTAAGAAAATTGTTATTTGTTCAAAGAATATAGATGAATATTTGAGACATCTTGATGAGTTTCAATATGATGTTAAAGAATCTTTTGATACTGAAGATGGTGAAATCAATTATCTCACAAATAGCTTTGAGTAAAAGCTATCTCTTGAGGAGAATACTCAGATTCAGGAGGTCAAGGATCTGAATGGGATGTTGCATTATGTTTCCCAATGCTGCAAGAGGGAAACAGATCATCGTATCGAGATTGAAGGGAACCAAGTAAAACAAGATGAATTGTTAATGGCTCAGGAAGAGGCTCTGAAGGATCATGAAGAAAAGGTCAAATCCTTTGATAAGAAAATAGAGGAAGAACACAAGGAACTAAATAATCTGAAAACCATTATGAAGAAATTGATACCCAAGGAGAAGGAAGGAAAAAAGATCCAATCTGATCTTTTGTTGTATTTTTTTCCTGGTACAAATTCTTCCAATCTTACTGAAATTTTTGTTGCTCGTTTTTGTTTTCATACTTTGTACTAATATTTCAGGTACTATAATTTCTTTTCCATTACCTCAAATTATTTTTTAAATTCATAAAGGGGGACAAAGGAAAATGAATACTAAGAAAAGAAAAAAACCTAAGTAAGGGGGAGATTTCATTAAAGAGATATTTGTACTCAAGATAATGAATAATCATATTCTAGAAATATAGAATTTGATCCTTAGTGTTCCAAAGCCTAAGGGAAAGTTATTCGTATTCATTTTTTCCCATATGATAAGTGAGATAAGTTCTTCTTTCAAAATGTATAAAATATTCCCAAAGTCCTTTATTCTTTTTCGTAAGGATGTTTGAGATTTACAAAAAGGGGGATATTTATGAGTCAATAAGGTTATCCTTATGACTTTTCCATTACTTCATACTTGGGGGATATTGTTAAGTCATTAATTTTTCCTTATGAATTTACCATTCTTTCTTGTTCTGAAAATTACAAACACCTTATCTGAAGGAAAATCTTATTTTACCTTGCATTTTACTTCTATAAGGAAAATTTTCCTTCCTTATGGAAATTTATCCATACCATGTTTTTTCATTATTCCTTATCTTGTCTAATTGTAAAATCAAGTTTCACATCAAAAACCTTATAATAATATAATACTTATATAAAGAGAATTCTATTATCAGGATCCAAATTCAGGTTTTGAATTCTCATGAATTCAGACTCTAAACTCTTCTAAGTTCTTACTCTAGGTTCTCTGAATTCAGACTCCAAACATTATATGTTATGACTCCAAATTATCATGAACTCTGACTCCAAACATTCTATGTTTTTACTCTGAATTCTCATGAAATCTGACTCCAAACATTGTAAAAACAGATTCTGAATTTCCTTGAAATTCAGACTAAGGAAATATATAGATTTCAGTCTCTGAATTCCTTAGAAAAAAGAATCGGAATATCCGTGTTTTGTACACTCCGAATTAATTTTTGGTTAGACTCTGATCTTTTATTTTCATGAATTCCGAATATTGTATTTTGGTTATGTAACCATATTCTTGCTTACACATGTTTTTTTTATAAAACAACATCGTGAATTCTGTTACTAACTAACCGTTGTTTGAGTGACACGTGTATAGGTCCCTATGAAATTCAAGGAAAAATATGACCATTGGAGGAGGGAGCCGACCGTTGAAGTTGTGCCTATAAATAGAATCTCATTTGAATGAGATTATAGTTTTTGTGACAACTTTTGGACAACTGTTGAATTGAAGTGATTTCTAGGGAGAGATACTCTCATGCTTAATGCGTACTGAACTTCTTGTTCAGATTTTTTTTGTGCGACTCTAATTGTTCCTATTTACAATCGAGGGCTTCCGAGGATAGGAAGACAGAGGTGCTGACTACCTTGAAGTTAAGGGCTTGTGGGGATTGCAAGATAGATTCTGATCTTTGTATCTATGTCTTACCCTAGTGTGGATAATACAAACATTCGTGAAAGTATAAATCAAGAGACCTTAATCCATGGTTGTTGGATACCCTTATCTTTGGGTTAAAATACTTTCTACTTGTTACTTGTTTAATTCAAGTTTTCCGCTGTATTTTGTTTGTTGATGGAAGTATAACTATATTATACTTCCTTATACTTGCACTATGATTTTGTAAGATTCTATATGCATTAAGGTATAATATTTATCTTTGTAAACATTCATTAAGTTTAATTTTATGGAACCATTTTTCAGATCCTCATTCTAGGAATCATATTTCTAGAATCTAGCAACTTTGTAGAACTAGAGGTCTTGTGAATGACCTTGTTTAACCTTATTAAACATAATCATCTTTAAAAGTTCCAAAGAAAATTTTAAAAGTATAAAATTCACCCCCTCTTTTATTTTGAGAATCATTGGATACTACATACAGTATTTATATTATTTCTATCCTACATTTGGTATTACAGATTATATCATACTCCACACACCATCTCAACACTCATATCTCACAAACCATAATTATGATCGACGCACCGTCTGTCATGTTGTGGCCCCATTGACAAGGAGGTCCCATGGGTATGATTTTCGCGGGATTTTGTACCTATTGATATATGAATAATGTCTTAAGGATCATAGTCTTCTATAGATTAGGTAAGCTGCGTGCAGTAATCTAGTGGATGGCTATTCCATGAAGAAGAAAAGGGACCAATATAGGTCAACATCAGAAACACTAGAGTGGGATGATTTAGCTATACGACTAATCATCCCTACATCTGTATGAGGGACAAATACAGGTCAGGAATAACGACCAATGTGGGTCAGCACCAATGACCAATACTAGTCACCACCAGTGACCAATATAGGTCAGCATGAGTGACCAATATGGTTTAGCATCTAGCGACCAATACGGGTCAACATACAATGACATATACAGGTTAGCATTGGTGTTACTATGGATATGATGATGTGGATTTATGACTACTTATCCCTATCCTTATAACCTAGAAGTTATATAATTAGAGTGAGCTATCTCTTTGGCTTTGTGCTTCATGATTTAGATCATGCTTGTGATTTTACCTTTCTATTATTTCTTGTGATGTTTTATTTGTGGATTACTGCGAGACCTTCTGGGGTCTCGGAGTCCCTACTAGTTACTGTTATACTCACCCCATCTGAGTCTCCACCCACACGTGTATGTCTGGTTAAGACTTCTGACGCTATGTTGTAGACGCAACATGAGGTTCGGTAATTGGTAGAGATTGGTTCGACGGGAGCAGTTGAGATCCATTTCTTCGAATTTGGACATACCACTACAACCCTCCAGGTAGTGCTCCAAGGCATATGTGACAGCTATTTACTTTCTTTTCTATTTCTATGGATTCTATTCTATCCCATTGTTATTAGTTTACTGTTGTACATGTAGTTGTACTTTACTATTGTGGTTGTACCTTATTTTTTTGGTTGTTTACATCAGTTTCCATTTTTGAGTGTGTATAGATCTCTCGGGAAATTCATTCCCTATTCGGGAAATTCCATCAGGTGATAGTCACCAACCCCTGGCCTATAGAACTCTGGCTGGGGGTAGACACATCTGGGCCCTATGGGAGGGGTCATGAAATCAATAGTGGTGTGAAACAAAATGATATTGGATTTAAAATGGTTGATTTGAAAGATTTAATTACAATGGGGAACCATTTATTATGCTGACACAAGAAAAAACATATATTCTATGTCATTGATCCATAGAATGTATTGTGGTATGTTATTTTTTAATGAAAATGATACCATTTGGGTGATGTGAATGATGTTGATGATGTTATTGATTTACATGAATCTTATTCATCTATTACACGCTTCCCAGATAATTACAACGACTACAAGGCATGCATTGTACATGTAGTATGTAATGATCAAGATGACGGTATATGGGAAGTCACTAAATTAGCCTCCTAATTTTTTTAGTATTTATTTTTAGTTTGTTTCATTTTCTTAATCATATATATGCTTGCATATTTTTTAATATATGTTTTTATCTTTATTTCAAAATATTCAGTTTTCTATTGATATGTAGGTACACAAAATTTAGTTATACCTTCTTATATAAATGTTATATACATAGAGAGAGGAGAAGATAAAATGGTATTCAATTCTTTTCATATTGTTAAATATATAATAATATACTAATCTAATGAAACAAATCATTTTATTTTTAATTTCATTAGGCCAAGTGATGCATCCTCAGTATAGGAGACTTCCCACATCCCTATAGAGAAAGCACGTTCTCAAGTTCATAAATGTATTATTACGCATTTACCAAAACATTCACCAACTCGGGTAGATGAGAGAAAACATATTCACTTTAATGATAATAAAAATTCAATTGGACAAAATGTAGTTCATTTTATCAGTTATATATCATTTAAGATCCCTTGTAATATTTATATTTTATATCCCGATTGGAAGTCTGTAGACATGATGACGAAAAAACAACACTGGGAGGTTGTGAATATAAAACATCTAAATTGATTTATTTTATCTCAAGTTTTTAATATTACATATTTTCAATGAAATATTCTATTTATTAAATTAGATATTACATTCATTTATGAATAATCAAAATAAATCCTTAAAATACATCTCACATTAGCAGGGGTTCAGTGGTGAGAGTTTAAAACAAAGTTGACTAAAATTTATGTTTTTGGGAAGAAAATGTTTTAAAACTCATTAATTAAATATATATTTATAGATTAAGACTCATCGAATAAATTTTTTGATATATGTCTTGAAGAAAAATTTAAGGTATGACAATTATTTTATATTTTTATTTTTTAAAAAAATTATTTAATTACATATTAGTTGATTTCAATTTAAAAGGCCTCCAAAAGATCTCATAAAGAAATCCAGTTGAAAAATTTATTCCATCAATATTTATCACATAAATGGAATCCATTATAGGATTATAAAATGAATGAATATTTTTTTTGATGATTTAAGATCCCAATCTAGTAGTGTTTCGAAAGAGGTATATTTTGTTCCCCTATCCCCTCCCACTCGCCATGAAAAATGTAAATGAGTGAGAATAGGGATAAATTAAAATTATCTTATAGAGGAAGCTAAAAAAGTAGCAGATAAAATTTCTAAGTAAATATTATTTATTTTTCATGAATTTTTCTATTTTATAAATTATAAACAGTAAGTCATCTTTTAAATTTTTCATTTCAAGATGAACATCTAGAGTAAGAGACCCAGTGCTCTGTAACCATTGAGAGTAAGACAGACATCATAGGCACTGCTCTAGGAATTTTAGAACACCCCGATCATCTTAGAGGATATAAGGTGGTTTTAATTATTTAGAATGTTTTTGGTCATTGTAATAAATCACGTGTCAATGAAATAGAATCCAAAAAATCCTAAATGAAAGAGATGAAACAGTATTTGGGTGATCAAATTCAAGAAGTCGTGCATCAGGAATTATTAAAACACTTGACAAGATAGTAAGAATCTTCTCAGCCTTCCCAAAATTCATTTCATACCCACCCTTCCCACCCCACTTACTTTGATCCTCGACCTGCATCCCAACTGAACAACCCTGCCCAATCTTCTTACTTTGATCTTGCACCTCCTCACAATGACCAAACTATAAATTTTGAGTTGTTTATTAGAGATACTCATATAAATATTATTTCATTATGATACATATATGTTTTGGGGGATTATGTACATCACCAGCCTATGTAGATGGGTTATGATAATGTATTAGTACATCTGTTATTGATACTAATTCTCTACTGACATTTCGTACAACGAATTTTACCAAAGATAGGGATTGATTGGAAAATGTTTTAGTTTCGTCAACTAGTCTTCTTTGTAATATTTCATATGAGGTATTCTATTTTTAAATTTTAATTACATTTGATTTAAAAATAAATATAATGTTCACATTCATTTAACTTATATAGGATTATCTAAAAGAAAATGAAATTTCACAATTGAAACAACATATTCATGAACAATCGACTATAGATACTTCTGATATTTCTTATGGAATAAAAATATTATGTTAGGCTTCTTCTTCCATGAATAATATATATGAGTTTCACATGATGTCTGATATATACATAAGATATTATCCATTGAGATTACTCAAAGAAGATATCAGTCATCCAGTTGATTTTGAAGAGCTCGACATGAATATGTTGCAGTTGTTTTCCAAGTATGTAAATTGAGGTTTGCATTTTTTTTAAAATTAAAATATTGTTTAAATTGAATAACTATATTTTCATTTTAAATTAGTCATCCACACACACATCTTTTAAAAATTTCAGCACATCCATATATTTTTTTATCGATCCAATATACATTTCCATGGATATGCAACGAGTGAAGAATCATAGTAGAGTTGCATAAATATATGAGTGATTATAACATATGGATATTAGATGTTGGTTTCTTTAATTTCATGATAATTAAGAACAAAAACATAATTATGAACTAATAGTCATTATAATCTCATTAATTGTGATATTTTTTGTATTTTAGGGGCCATTTGATGTTATGCGTATACTTTCCAAAAGAATTCACCTTATATTGGTTTTTCTCTTTTTTAGGCAGTGTTCAAAAATGTTTTCCAACATTATTAGGCGTGTATTATTTTTTGTCTTTCCTAATCTTATTATGTTTAATGATTATTTTTATACATGTATTATTATTTCATATATTTGAAAATTCAATTCATGGAATGTTTTAAACAACGAACCCAAGTTGATAATGATACCAAATTCCATCAATTAAGAGAAAGTAAATGTAATTTTTTTTATATGAGAAAATGTTATGATATATATATATATATATATATTGGTTTTTATCAAGTAAATGTTTTATAACCGTAGTCTTATCCTCAAAAAGGACATGTTTTATATGGTTATAATGTTTTATGTTTCATATACAAGATAATCAAAACAGGGGTAACTACTAAATTTTATAAGGTTAGTTTTTTTTATTTTATGTCATGGTATTCTATTTTTTCATATCATATCACTCAATATTATTATAGACATTGATTGATAACGAGCCTTATACCTAACCTAAACTTACCCATCTTCAATATTTGTTTGCAAACTATTTTTCAGGTATGGTTTCGATTTGAGGAATGTATATTCTAATGTTTTTGAATAATAATACATTTTATTAATTACATGTATTCAAAAAAACTAATTCTTTTTATATAATAGGTTTTTTAATATAATGATATCAAATGATTTCATCAATAATAACCAACAGTGATCATGTAATCAATTTTAGGAATATGTAATTTTATTTTACATTGTATTACAAATGAAGAGATAGATTTTTTATGAACCTAATAAATACATTAAAAATTTTATAGATTTTTAGTCAATGATATATATTGAATGAATGTTATATATTGTGTTTTATTTCCAAGACATTGATTATTTTGGTAGTGTAACATTATAATTTTATAAGAAATACATGGTTTTAATTATCTGTTTATCTAATAAACTGATGTCGGAAATTTTTTCCTGCATTAGATTATATCTAACTTATGTTGAAAATAGTGTCGCAATCATTTTTCGGCGTCAGTTCATATAATAACTGATTCTAAAAATTTGTTTTTAGAGTCAGAAAATTTATAAAACTGAGGCTAATAACTAAGAAGGGAATCTTTTTGGGCAATAGTTTTTTAAAACTGATACCGAAAAGAATATATTTTACGTTTCCATTATAGACATTAGTTAAAAACATACATCAAAAATATGAATCATGATGTTAAATCTATATTTTTTCTGATCTACATTAATAATGAGACTACCATCAAACACTATCAGTGGATTTAGGTTTTACCATCAATGATAATGAGTAATGAGTAGTGAATATAGACCTATTTGATCTTATAAAATCATCATAAAACTATAAAAAATTTCAAAATATACATCATAACAACTCTCAATATTTATGCTAGCTGATACATCACTACACTAAGAACCTAAAAAATTCCACCATCCCCTAGCATCTTCTTCACTATAGGCTTCTACCATTCATCCAATGATCCACATAGAATAGATAAAACACCTTTATCTACCTTGTCTAATAGTAACCCAAAAATAAGATCATAATGGAAATGGTAAAGAAGCTGAATGGAAGAAGAAGGTTTTCTTGGAAAAGAGGCACACACACCAAGGCTCCCATTCATGAAAACATTAGGAAACCACAATATGAAAATGAAAATTATCAAAGACAAGATTCACCACCACTACAAAAAACAAATGGTTTACTAAAGGAACTCACATCCAAGTTCCTTTGATAGAAATTGAACTCATTGAGAAACCTTGTAATTACTGATGCAAAGATGATAATTTAACACCTGATAAGGTTAATTGGATAACCATGAATGCCTAATAGGATCAATAGGTCTGACATCTAGAATGACCCTGAATGGTATCCACTACCATAGACTCTCTATTAGACAAATATTTAGAATAAGGACATCACAAATGAATATTTTGGAAAATAATGAGATTCAAATAAAATAAAAGAGAATAATTAAATCCAATCACAGAAATAAGATTAAATAAATGGTAAAAATACAATTAAATAACCAAAACAATGTTACTTAGAAAAAAATAAATAAATAAAATTTTATTGATAGAATAAAATACATTGAAAAAGATCCTTAAAATATTAGTAGCACCATCATGAGTGATTGAAGGTGAATGTCCCAGAGACAAAATGTAATCATTGAGAGAAGAGAGTTAGACTTTCAGAGAATTGTTTCATGACCCCAATGGCTATTTACCAATACATTGTTAGTGTTATATTAATTACAAAAAACTATTTTCTATTTTTGTGATTGACAATTCAAATGTAGTTTATGTGTTAAATATTTTTTTATTGGTTATAGAAAAATTTTCATTGAATATTATAACATGGAATTTTAGGACTCTCCAATAATAAAAATGTTCCTGGTATGGAAGTGATTAAATAAGGGACATTTAATCCTATATCAAATAAGCCACAAGTTGGAAATTTTACTAAGGTTATAAACCTAAATATAGGAATAATTACTCTCTAAATATACCAAAACCATATAAAATTAATTAAATACAACATAAAAAATAAATAAATATAATCTGAAAAATTAATTTAATTTCATATTGAAAAAAAGGAAACATCCCTAAGTATTAATACAAAGAGGGAATCAAATTCTAAGAAAAAAAAAATCAAAATCATGAATGTCACCATTCCACAAGAGAGAGATATCCATCATACCAACCAACTCTACCGTAAAAATATATTTATAAAAGGTATACTAAATTTGGTTTTATCATGTATATATATATAGTTTTTTTCTCCCCAAAAACTCATGTATATATAGATGAATAATATTATATCCTCAATGAAAAGTGAAATTGGCTCATTACCAATATCAGGTAAACTATCAGGACATCCTCTCCAACCCTAAATCACCAAATCAATATATGTTTTACAATATTGTAATCATGAATATATATCCTCATAGGTTACCCGAATGCACAACCCCATTTATATAGTCTGTCATGTAACGTCCCCCAGGGCACGTACCTTGACTACCCCAAGCCCGTCTTCCATAGGCCAGGGGATGATGACTAGCACCAGAAAGGTGTATCCTTAAAACAGGGATGTCATTGCCTTTTAACCTGAAAACTCAAAAATCAAAGCACACAGTAAGGTACAATCACAAAGTAACTATATAGAAATAAGGGTGATAACTGTATGAAAAAGGGGGTCGGGATACAAGACCAATTGGAAAGTATAAGTAAAACTGAAAACAGCTCCTCAAAACAGCTGCCATGGAACCTACATGAAGTGTAGGTACAGCTCTCATAAATTCATCTCTACGGTACATGTCACCTAATGGTCAACCTCCAAGCAGCCTCTAGTCCTGGAACCCTCAACCTCGATGAATTCGATTTGCTGTCTTCACAAGACACAACAAGGTGCAGGAATACCCCATGAAGAGGTGAGTATATCAATACTCAGTAGGGCCCCTGATACACCCGAAGTTCTCCTAGAACCCAAGAAGGTTAATCCACAAATCAAGAATTAATCTCAAATAATTAAGCAATAGCCATCAAAACTGCTTATGTATATGCCCATATATATATATATACCTATTTTAACAATATATACTCATCTCACATGAGATGGAAGAATACCACAAAGGTAATCCCACAAAGGTATAAGTTCAACACCGGTAACACAACGAAGATAGAGGTACCACACATGCAACAACATGAAGGTAAGTACAATAAAGGTAATGCCACACAGAAGAATACAACGAAGGTATCACCACACAGAAGTGTACCACAAAGGTAAAAACTCATCTCACACCAGGTATAACTTAAGTGTGGATTTATAGATGATTAGTTGTTTTGTTATATCATCTTACTTCATCGATATGCTCTACTGTTGACCCACAAGTGATCTAATATGACCCACACAAGATTGCTGAGCGCTAAACCATAAAGGATCCGAAGATGACCAACATAGGAGCTGGATATTCTTCAATTATAGCCTGCCACTAGGTTCCCAAACTAAGCATGCTTGCTTCTGAGAGGTTCGGCTCCTCAATCCAGCAGATGATACTTCAACTGCCACGATGTCCCTTGAAGAAATATCATGATGGTCTGTCATATCAATAGGGTCCCAATGCGACTGACGATGTGTCAATCAGATGCCTGGTCTAAAAGTTATTATTGTTTCAGATCTGAGGGCCCAGTTGAATTTAGGATTGATCCAACCCGACCGTAATCCAGCATTATCCAAAACTCTTGATGAATATACCAAAAATACCATTTCTATCCAAGGATCCTTGGGCTATAGGCGATTCGTCAAACAGATGAATGGTTCTCAAGATAAGGCCTAAAAAGGAATATCTGGGATCAGATGGGCCCGTGTCTGGTCCAAACTGATCAAGGTCTGGGCCAGATGGGCTTGTCCATGGTGGGCCTGACCCATTTTTCCTTAGTCTGGTCAGGCCCACAAATGTAGCGGTTTGGCCCGCTCGGCTGGTTGCGGTCCACCCTATTGGGTGCGGTCCACCCAGCAAGGTGTGGTTCGCCCTGGAGGGACCCTCTCGAGCCACATAGGGGGTGGGGCAGGTGCCCCCCATGGTTTTTCAAATGGTCCACTCGACCGTTGGGCATTGGCCAACCTGAAAACTCCAAGTGGAGGCATCTGCAGGCTTACGGGACCCGCCGGAGGGGTCCCGCTCGGCCTGGTGTGGTCGGCCGGAAGACCGGCCGACTCTCTTCCAACAGCTCGATGGTGCCACTGTCCACCCATGGCTGGCCGGATGCAGGACACCCTCTCGGTGTACCACCATGACTATGTAGTCGTCGACCTCTCCTCTACTGGCGGTGCATGTAACGACCCAATCTTTTTGAGTAGTATATTAACTTACTCTTAATTATTTAATAAGATGTTAATGGTCAATGCAGAAAGAGGAGGCGATGGCTTCATCCAGTAGACTCGACCCGTATGAAGCCCACTTATCAGAGCTTGGGAAGGAGGTAGCATTTGTGGGCTTCGCTTTGGACCAAGCCCAAGCCGAACTCCAGCGTGTCAAGCTTGAACGGAAACGCCTACGGGAGAAGTTCAAGTTAGTAGAGATTACTACTAGGGCAATGTTATCTGAGCCTCCCTCAGATTCTCTCACCATAGCACACCTTACACTTAGGTCTTATGTCGGTGTTATAAGGGGCTATGTGACGAGACCCTAGCTTCCTTGTGTAATCCTTTCGGGTGAATAAAATGAGATTTCTTCATTTAGTGATGGTTGTGAAATTTCAAATGTCCAGATAATTTTAGAATGTATTTTATTGATGAATTTTGAAAAAAGGGATATTTTAAAATATTTATGTAAACCCTAAATAACTAATGATGTGTAATGATTTTCAAAAAATGGTCTTCTACAAAAGTGTTCATTGAGGAATTTGGAGTCTAATAAAATCAACATAATTTTTGATGAATAGTAAATTATGAATAGTGATTTTACGCTTAGGATTAGTAATATGACCAAATGGATTAGTAATTTCACTCAAAGAAAGTTTTAATATAATTTAGACACCTAGATTAAGTAATGTGATTCAATAAAATGGTTAAATAACGGTTTCATAAATTTTTATTCAAGTATTAGTTTTTTCGGATGAATAGTGTTTTTTAATTAAAAATTTAATTAAAAATAAATAGAAAATTATTTTTATAAAAATGACTTTATTTTTGAACTCGGATCATCGATATTATGTTATGGCAACTTTTGGGGATTTTTCTGAAAAAAATGAATTTTTGATGAATAGTGTTTTTTATTTAAAAATTAAATTAAAAATATTTAGAAAATTATTTTCATAAAATGGATTTCATTTTTGAAATCAGAGCATTTATATTTGGTTAAGGTGAAATTTTGGGGTTATTCTGAGAAAGTTGAATTTTTGTGAATAGTAAAAATACAGTTTTAGGGTTTCGGTATGTTTAATGACATCATAACGGTGTCATGATGATGTCATGAGTTCTTTTGAGGGTTGGCCAGACAAGGGTGATGAATTATTGTTTTGGGGGCCCCATGTGGCCTAACTCCATGATAAATGCCAAGGGAGAGCACATGGGTTTGAGAAAAGCACATGTGAGGTGTCCCTTTGCCATTAATGCTTTGTCCCCTCACTTTCCCTATAAATACCTACCCTTTCCTCCTTTATTTTTCACTCCCAACACTCCCCCAACGAAGTTCTGGTCTTCTTACCTTCCAAGGAGTCCTCCCAAGGTTCCCCCATGCCCTCAAGGTCCAATCCTTTGAGTTTCAAGAGTCACGTTTTAAGGTAAAGGATCCGACCCCTCTCTTTCTTTTCATGTAATCACTTTTATGTCATTCCTATTATGCTCCATGTTTTTATGTGAGAGGATGTTCTTTTATATTCCTCTTACTGCCCTTTCATGTTTATATGATGAGAGATCCCCTATTACTCTCATCATTTCGTTTTATGAAAGTTTATGTGACGCCGTTAGGCTGCCGAATTTTTAAGGGATTCTTTCACCCTTCTCATTTTTTCAAGTTCGATTTTCATGTCAAGTCTTTCAAGTTCCTTTTTTTTATGTTGGGGTATGATCTCTATATCTATCATACTGATCTCTTATGATCATATGATGAGGGACCCTATTTGATCTTGTCAAATCATTTTCTTTTGAAGTTAAGTGACGCCGTAAGGCTGCCGAATTTTCATAAGAGAAATCCAATTTTTTTCCTTCCATGTTTTTCATTTCAAATGGTATGTCCCTCAAATTTCATTACCATGTCCATATGTCCTTCTTATTCTTTCACCCTACTGTTTTATGGATCATTTATGAGTGGGTGACCCATGTCCCCTCTCATTTCAATGTTTTCTAAAACCCTGAAACTTAGCTGTTATGCTGCAGAATTTTCCCCTCAAAATGTCTCTCTATTTTCTCAAAAATTATTTTATGTTATAAAGTGAATACTCAAATCTCTTATTTATACAAGGTTATTCACATATATATCAAAATGTTCCATTTTAAATTCTGGTATTTACATACATGAGACCCACTTTCCCTTTCCGTAGGTTTTAAAGTGACGTAAAGATCATGTCTTTAAAGCAGTTTTTAAAACGTTGTGATTATGAAATGAAACCCATTTATTTTATGCTATATGGGTTATTTATGAAATGTTTGATGATGATATATTTGGCTCACATGATAATAAAGTAAAATTTAAGGGTGCGCCCTGATAGTTCTCCAATGCATTGGGTAATGATGTAACCACTAGAGATTACAATTTTCACGATACCTTGGTGAATAACCTTGGTAATTTTCAAATGAAACCTTGGGGATGGACCTTGGTGATATGTTCATGATTGTCTATGTTAAATGATGTAGCCACATCTTCAAGTTATGAAAAATGTTATTTTTATTATTAAATGCCTCATGATTTCTTTCTCATGCCATAAAGTTCTTTTCATGTCCTTATTGAAGTATATCAAGTTCACATGTAAAATGTTCCTCCTGTTTCCCTTGCTGGGCCTTCTGCTCACCCTTTCTTTTGATGTATGTCCCCAGGTTATGAGATGTAGTAATGATCCTAAGATGAACTTAAGGAGAAGCCTTTCAAGTGTTTAAGAAGAATGATTTATGTTGCTTTCATGTATTTTGTTCCTGGTTTCCAAGACACTAGACCTTAAAGATCCTCAGTTATGTGTAATATAATGAAAGTTTATGTTATAAAATGGCGGGATGCTATAGTTGGTATCAAAGGATGGTTTAGTTATTTTTGGAAATTAGGATATAAAAACTTTAGGAAGAACCTCATAGAAATGTTTAAATATAGGAAAACTTCCTGGTATTTTTGGTATGTATTGAGTAAGTGGTTTATCAAACAAATACATCCCTGTCTGGATACGGGCAGGTAGAGGCGGCTCTGGCACAGATGTACATAGGGGTAAAACCCGAAAACACCGCATTGAGCTAGAATCGAACGGGAACTGGTGCACGATAACGGGCCTTGCTGCACTCTTGGTTACGACACTCCCGGGGGATATGTTTGGTTAATCACAAGCTTTTTATGAATCATTATGAAGGAATTATAGAAAAGTGTAATTGTCTAAGCATGAAGTCTTAGTTAAAAGATCCATAAATGAAATAAGTTTCTCACTAAGGTTTTATTCTTTTATAAAATGGCGGGAAATATGAGAAACCGTGCCGATGGTGACTGCAATGCACCATGTGCTGACGGCCCTCCGATGGAAGCCGGAATGGAAACATTCATGCGAATGATGAACCAACTAACTCAAGTTATGAGTAATAACTTGAATCAAGCTGAGAGGCCGACCTCACCACGAAGGGAACAACTTTCTGTTGAGTCCTTCATGCATCAATGACCACCAACATTCAGTGGATCTACTGACCCATTGGTTGAGGAACAATGGATAAGCTCCATTGAAAATATCTTTTCCGTACATCATTGTTCGGAACAAGAAAAATTCACCCTTGTTGTTTACCGCCTAGAGGGAGAAGCTGATCTGTGGTGGTCACTGATCAAAAACACAAAGCCACGAGGAGAGATGGAAGCTATGGAGTGGGAAGAATTTCGGGGAATTTTCTTTAACAAGTATTTCCCTCGTTCCATGAGAACGAAAATGGAGAAAGAGTTTCTCGAGCTGAAGGAGAAGGAGAACGAATCTGTCAGAAGCTATTAGATGAACTTCACAAGGCTTTCCCGTTATACCTCAAGCTTCGTCATGGACCCTAATGGGATGGTTGATAGATTCATTGGTGGACTACGAACTCATCTACGGAAGAATCTAGCCAACAGGGACTACGATAGCTATGAAGAAATAGTTCGAAGTGCTATGAAAGTTGAACTAGAGTTTGGGGAGACACAGTGGTCTCACAAATCTAATGAGAAGAAGAGAACTCTAGAACCAAGCCTGGGAAGAAGTTTTGATCAGGAAAGAGGTGGAAATCATATGCAACATGCCACATGCAATAAGTGTGGGAAGAAGCATCCGGGGAACTGATTGATCGGAAGTGGTAAGTGCTATAGGTGTGGAAAAGAAGGCCATATTTCTCAGAATTGTCGTAGTGATGTGAAGCCTCAACTTCCCAACACTAACGACAGAGGAAAGATGGTTCTGGCCCTACCCGAAGTCACATGATTCAAGTGTGGACAACTTGGGCACTTTGCTAATCAATGTCCAAATCCGAGGGCGGTGGAGGGGAACCACCATCAACCTCAGCAGAGGCCAAGGGAGCAAGGTCGTGCTTTCGCTATCACAACAACTGAAGTTGAAGTTCCGAACGATGTGGTAGCAGGTACACTTTTTGTCCTCTCAAAACTAGAAAGTGCTTTATTTGATTCTGGTTCTACGCATTCCTTTATTTCCTCCATGTTTTCAAGGAATATAGAATCAATCCCTGAACTGCTAGAGGTAGATTTGTCAGTCAAGACTCCAAGTGGGATTATCCTTACATCAAAAGTATTTAGAGACTCTAGTGTTTACTTTGGTGAGCACAATCTTATCGCAAATCTAGTAGTCATTCCCATGATGGAATTCGACATTATACTAGGGATGGACTGGCTCTCAAAGTATAATGCTAAGATCAAATGCAGAAGTAAGGAAATCTCAGTAGTCTTGAATGAACGACTTACAGTTATCTTCCGAGGAGAGGTATCCCAAACTGATCCCTATCTAGAAGCACCTCCTATAGATTTCTTTATGGAGTTAATCGGTGATGATGAAGAAGGGAAAGGGAGCATACAAATTGAAGATGTTCCGATTGTTCAGGAATACATGGATGTATTTCCTGAGGAGTTACCTGGACCTCCCCCAGAAAGAGAGGTAGAGTTCTCCATTGAACTCGTACCTGGGTCTCAATCGATATCAAATACTCCGTATATAATGGCAAATGTGGAGCTAGAAGAGTTAAAGAAACAACTCCAAGACTTTTTGGAGAAGGGGTTTATCCGACCGAGTGTGTCTCCTTGGGGAGCACCAGTTCTCTTTGTGAAGAAGAAGGATGGATCAATGCGGCTATGCATTGATTATAGAGAAATGAACGGGATCACAGTGAAGAACAGATATCCTCTTCCAAGAATTGATGATTTATTTGACCAACTTCACGGGGCTCAATTCTTCTCTGAGATTGACCTTCGATCTGGTTATCATCAACTGAGGGTGAAGAAGGAAGATATTCCAAAGACTGCCTTCCGATCAAGATATGGGCATTATGAGTTTACTGTTATGCCCTTCAGCTTGACTAATGCTCCTGCTATTTTCATGTATTTGATGAATAGAGTCTTTAAGGACTACCTTGATAACTTTGTGGTAGTTTTTATTGATGATATTTTGATATATTCAAAAAGTCGTGAGGAGCATGAAGATCATCTGAGGGTTGTTTTGAAAACTCTACGGAAGGAGAGGCTCTTTGGGAAGTTCATCAAGTGTGAGTTTTGGTTACAATAGGTGGCTTTCTTGGGGCACATCGTAACCAATGAAGCAATCTCGGTTGACCCTGCAAAGACAATGGTTGTGGAGGAGTGGCCTCAACCCACAACAGTAACTGAGATTCATAGTTTCCTTGGTTTAGCGGGATATTATAGGAGGTTTGTGAGAAACTTTTCACGACTTTCTATTCCACTAACCAAGTTGACTCGAAAAGGGGTTAAGTTCGTCTGGACAAAGGAATGTGAGGAAAGTTTCCAAGAGCTGAAGAAGAGATTGGTTACTGCACTTGTGTTAACACTACCCTCTATCGGAGAAGGATTTGTTATTTTTAGCGATGCATCTCTGAAAGGGCTTGGGTGTGTCCTCATGAAAAATGACAAGGTAATTGCTTATGCATCTTGACAGTTGAAGATTCATGAGCAGAATTATCCTACGCATGATCTAGAGCTGGCGGCAGTTGTTTTTTCTCTAAAGATATGGAGGCACTATCTTTATGGGGAGAAATGTGATATATACACTGACCACCAAAGTCTAAAGTATATTTTCACACAGAAGGAATTGAAGATGAGACAAAGGAGATGGTTGGAGCTTATTAAAGACTATGATTGTTCAATTCATTATCACCCTGGAAGAGCAAACAAAGTCGCGGATGCGTTAAGCAGGAAAGATCCTGTTGTTCTGGAAACAATGAGGATCCTGGGAGATCCCTTGATTAAAGATCTAGTAAAACTGGACATGGGAATTATAAGAAAAGGGACATCATCAACCCTATCCCATATGATTTCTCAACCCTCATTACTAGAGAAGATCAAGATGGCTCAAAAAGAAGATCCTTTGCTGCAGGAGAAGTTCGAGGCTGTAAAGGATGGGAAGCTCCCTGATTTCAATGTTGATCAAGAAGGTGTATTGAAATTTCGTACAAGACTATGTGTTCCATCTATTCCGGAGATAAAGAAAGAACTGATGGATGAAGCTCATAGCTCTACTTTCTCCATACATCCGGGAAGCACTAAGATGTATAGAGACCTTCGTGATCATTATTGGTGGGATAACATGAAGAGGGAGATTGCTGATTACACTACAAGGTGCCTGGTGTGTCAGCAAGTAAAGGCCGAAAGACAACCTCCTAAGGGGGTATTACAACCGCTACCCATACCAGTATGGAAGTGGGATAATATCACTATGGACTTTGTAACTGGTCTCCCGAAAACATCCAAAGGAAACAATGCGATATGGGTTGTTGTGGACAGTCTCACCAAGACAACCCATTTTATCTCTATTCGGGAAGATTTCTCTCTGGATCAGCTTGCCGAGATATACGTGAAGGAAGTGGTAAGGCTACATGGGGTACCACTATCCATCATATCTGATCGTGACCCAAGATTCACATCAAAATTCTGGAGAAGTCTTCAACATGCTCTGAATACTGAATTGAATTTTAGTACGGCCTATCATCCTCAAACTGATGGCCAATCTGAAAGGACTATTCAGACACTCGAAGACATGTTGAGATTATGCTCAATGGAATTTAAAGGTGGTTGGGATCAACGCCTCCCATTAGTGGAGTTCTCCTATAACAATAGCTTCCAAGCGAGTATTCAGATGGCACCCTATGAAGCTCTGTATGGAAAGCGGTGTAGAACTCCTACTTGTTGGGATGAAACTGGTGAGAGGAAGCTTCTTGGGCCTGATCTCGTGCAAGAGATGACAGAACAGGTTCATGCCATCTAACAACACATAAAGGCTGCTCAGAGTCGGCAGAAGAGCTATGCTGACAATCGTCGAAGGGACTTGGAGTTTGGTGTTGGTGACAAAGTCTTCCTTCGAATTTCTCCATGGAAGAGAGTCATGCGGTTTGGGAAGAAATGGAAGCTCAACCCTAGGTACATTGGCCCCTATGAAATCCTTGATCGCATAGGAGCAGTGGCCTATCGTCTAGCACTTCCACTGAACCTAGCTCAAGTTCATGATGTCTTCCATGTATCTCTCTTGAGGAAGTACATACCCGACCCTTCACATGTACTGAACCCAGAGGTGGTACAACTTGAACATGACCTCTCTTATGAGGAGCAGGCAGTGGAGATCTTGGACCGTAGGGACAAGGTTCTACGAAACAAGACTACCCACCTTGTGAAAGTATTGTGGAGTAATCATAAGTATGAAGAAGAGACTTTGGAGCCTGAGGAAACGATGAAGCAAAAGTACCCTCACCTTTTCGACTAGGCCTCAAGTATAAATTTCGGGGATGAAATTTTTTAAGGGGGGGAGAATGTAACGACCCAATATTATTGAGTAGTATATTAACATACTCTTAATTATTTAATAAGATGTTAATGGTCAATGCAGAAAGAGGAGGCGATGGCTTCATCCAGTAGACTCGACCCTTATGAAGCCCACTTATCAGAGCTTGGGAAGGAGGTAGAATCTGTGGGCTTCGCTTTGGACCAAGCCCAAGCTGAACTCCAGCGTGTCAAGCTTGAACGGAAACGCCTACGGGAGAAGTTCATGTTAGTAGAGATTACTACTAGGGCAATGTTATCTGAGCCTCCCTCAGATTCTCTCACCATAGCACACCTTACACTTAGGTCTTATGTCGGTGTTATAAGGGGCTATGTGACGAGACCCTAGCTTCCTTGTGTAATCCTTTCGGGTGAATAAAATGAGATTTCTTCCTTTAGTGATGGTTGTGAAATTTCAAATGTCCAGATAATTTTAGAATGTATTTTATTGATGAATTTTGAAAAAGGGATATTTTAAAATATTTATGTAAACCCTAAATAACTAATGATGTGTAATGATTTTCAAAAAAATGGTCTTCTAAAAAAGTGTTCAGTGAGGAATTTGGAGTCTAAAAAGATCAACTTAATTTTTGACGAATAGTAAATTATGAATAGTGATTTTACGCTTAGGATTAGTAATATGACCAAATGGATTAGTAATTTCACTCAAATAAAGTTTTAATATAATTTAGACACCTAGATTAAGTAATGTGATTCAATAAAATGGTTAAATAACGGTTTGATAAATTTTTATTCAAGTATTAGTTTTTTCGGATGAATAGTGTTTTTTAATTAAAAATTTAATTAAAAATAAATAGAAAATTATTTTTATAAAAATGACTTTATTTTTTAACTCAGAGCGTCGATTTTATGTTTTGGTAATTTTTGGGGATTTTTCTGAAAAAAATGAATTTTCGATGAATAGTGCTTTTTATTTAAAAATTAAATTAAAAATATTTAGAAAATTATTTTTATAAAATGGATTTCATTTTTGAAATCAGATCATTGATATTTGGTTATGGTGAAATTTTGGGGTTATTCGGAGAAAGTTGAATTTTTAGTGAATAGTAAAAATACAGTTTTAGGGTTTCGGTATGTTTAATGACATCATAACGGTGTCATGATGATGTCATGAGATCTTTTGAGGGTTGGCCGGCCAAGGGTGATGAATTATTGTTTTGGGGGCCCCATGTGGCCTAACTCCATGATAAATGCCAAGGGAGAGCACATGGGTTTGAGAAAAGCACATGTGAGGTGTCCCTTTGCCATTAATACTTTGTCCCCTCAATTTCCCTATAAATACCCACCCTTTCCTCCTTTAGTTTTCACTCCCAACTCTCCCCCAACGAAGTTCTGGTCTTCTTACCTTCCAAGGAGTCCTCCCAAGGTGCCCCCAAGCCATCAAGGTCCAATCCTTTGAGTTTCAAGAGTCACGTTTTAAGGTAAAGGATCTGACCTCTCTCTTTCTTTTCATGTAATCTCTTTTATGTCATTCCTATTATGCTCCATGTTTTTATGTGAGAGGATGTTCTTTTATATTTCTCTTACTTCCCTTTCATGTTTATATGATAAGAGATCCCCTCTTACTCTCATCATTTCGTTTTATGAAAGTTTAAGTGACGCCGTTAGGCTGCCGAATTTTTAAGGGATTCTTTCACCCTTCTCATTTTTTCAAGTTCGATTTTCATGTCAAGTCTTTCAAGTTCCTTTTTATTATGTTGGGGTATGATCTCTATATCTATCATACTGATCTCTTATTATCATATGATGAGGGACCCTATTTTATCTTTTCAAATCATTTTCTTTTGAAGTTAAGTGACGTCGTAAGGCTGCCGAATTTTCATAAGAGAAATCCAATTTTTTTCCTTCCATGTTTTTCATTTCAAATGGTATGTCCCTAAAATTTCATTACCATGTCCATATTTCCTTCTTATTCTTTCACCCTACTGTTTTATGAATCATTTATGAGTGGGTGACCCATGTCCCCTCTCATTTCAATGTTTTCTAAAACCCCGAAACTTAGCCGTTATGCTGCAGAATTTTCCCCTCAAAATGCCTCTCTCTTTTCTCAAAAATTATTTTATGTTATAAAGTGAATACTAAAAGCTCTTATTTCTACAAGGGTATTCACATATATATATATATATCAAAATGTTCCATTTTAAATTCTGGGATTTACATACATGAGACCCGCTTTCCCTTTCCGTGGGTTTTAAAGTGACGTAAAGATCATGTCTTTAAAGCAGTTTTTAAAACGTTGTGATTATGAAATGAAACCCATTTATTTTATGATATATGGTTTATTTATGAAATGTTTGATGATGATATATGTGGCTCACATGATAATAAAGGAAAATTTAAGGGTGCGCCCTGATAGAGCTCCAATGCATTGGGTAATGATGTAACCACTAGAGATTACAATTTTCACGATACCTTGATGAATAACCTTGGTAATTTTCAAATGACACCTTGGGGATGGACCATGGTGATATGTTCATGATTGTCTATGTTAAATGATGTAGCCACATCTTCAAGTTATGAAAAATGTTATTTTTATTATGAAATGCCTCATGATTTCTTTCTCATGCCTTAAAGTTCTTTTCATGTCCTTATTGAAGTATATCAAGTTCACATGTAAAATGTTCCTATTGTTTCCCTTACTGGGCCTTCTGCACACCCTTTCTTTTGATGTATGTCCCCTGGTTATGAGATGCAGTAATGAACCTTGGATGAACTTAAGGACAAGCCTTTCAAGTGTTTAAGAAGAATGATTTCTGTTTCTTTCATGTATTTTGTTCCTGGATTCCAAGACACTAGACCTTAAAGATCCTCAGTTATGTGTAATATAATGAATGTTTATGTTATAAAATGGTGGGATTCTATAGTGCAGACACGCACCACCCTGCCTCCACGCGACTGGCAGGTGTGGAGACCGTCATCCAATTCTCATCCGCGACCAACATGTAGTGGTCTCCTCTGTTACCAACGACGTAGACATGAAACGACCCGGTTCAACATTGTCGGCCTGAGTGCCAACCTCCATCCTCCTTTGTGGCCTGCTCAAACTGTGGCCAGCCGATTTTCGGCGGCCCTCCTCTTCCACATGTCACCGCAACACTGTTCTAAGCTCAAAAAATATGATGACCACATATTTGTGATCCTCGTGTTTAGATATTTGCATCTATATGATGCTCTGAACAAAACATTGTGCTTTTAGAACGCTTAATTATTTGGCATTGAAGAATGAATGATCAACACAATAAGAACAAATAGAAAAGATAATAATATTTTTGAGGATCGATGGACGTGTTCATTTGGCCATCATCATTGATAATTGAGAATGTGAAGAATCAAAAAATATATAATTTTGATATCTCAAAAGAAACCCCCTACCTCAATCGTTCGTTAGAGTATACGTGAGGAAGAAGATGAAGGCGCCGACGTTTGTCTCTCGCGCAACACGCTACCGATTTGAGCTCATTTGTCGTCCTCATCGTAGGTTCGTTCTTTATTGGAGGAGGTTCATCATTAGAAGATTCTCTTCTAAAGGCTCTCCCAATTCTCCAATTTTCAAATGATCCCCCACCACGAGAGGTGAGAAGCCAAAATTATTTGAGTTATGTTTATTAATTCAATTAATGTAGTCACATTAATTGGGGAAATTATAAGGGTTTCCTCACATTAATGGGGATTTTGGGTGGTCTCCACCACTAAGATTCAAAATGGAGGTATCAAGAAAGATAATTAAAATGTTATTTATTTTATTTTTCTTCTCCCATGAAAATACGAAAAACTATCTTCCACCCTAGACCTACTATGGTTAAGGTGAAGGTCTCCTTAAGTGAATATCGGTGTTGGGAGTTCAATAGTCTCCTTATATTTCAATTCTGAGCACCAGTTCAAAAGTTACAAAATGTCACACAAGAATTCACTGATCATAACCAAAATAATTATAATTTCATTTTGGACACAGCGGGCCTCGAAATCAAGTTCCATCTATTTTTGTGAACTAGTAATATTTCAATTTATTTTTTAAAAAAAATACATAGAAAAATTTGGGTATTTACATTATCCCCACCTTAGGGATTTGCATCCCCAAAAGCCACAACACATACTAGGGAAACCAGTGGGGGTACTGAGCATGAATCTAAGCCTCACACTCCCATGTTCTCTCCTATAGGTTCATGTGCTGCCCTCATATGCCCACTAGAGGTATCGATCACCCATGAAGGACTCTCTCCTGTCGATCCACAATATCCACTGGATCCTCTGAAATCATCACCCCATCATTGATGTCCAATTAACCATACTCAATGATGTGTGAAGGAACATGTACGTATCTCCACAGTTGAGATGCGTGGAAAACATCGTGCACCCGGTGCAACTGAGGGGGAAGAGCTAGGAGGTACAAAACCTCGCCAACTCTGTTGAGGACCTAGAAGGGTCTGATGAACCTTAGAGATAAATTTCATCCCCGACCAAATCATCACAAACCTCATTGAGGTGAGACCCGTACGAAGACATGGTCACCATCCTCAAACTCATTACGTCTCCATCTCCTGTCAGCATATGACTTCTTCTTGATATGTGCATCCTCATCTTCTCCTTGATGATCTGAACCTTCTCTGTGGTAGCCCGTACACTCTCTGGTCCCATGAGTTATGACTCCACTGTGTCAGTCCAGTATAGAGCTGTTGTTCATGGTTGACCGTACAATGCCTCGAATGTTTCTATACCGATATTGGAGTGATAATTCTTATTATATGTGAACTCCACCAAGGGAATGTGATCCTCCTAGCAGTGGACGAAACCAAGGACGCAATCACACAACATGTCTTCAAGGGTCTGAATTGTCTGCACTGATTGTCCATCTGTCTATGGATGGAAGGCAGTGCTCAACCGAATCTATGTCCCGAACACCTCCTACAACCACTTCCATAGCCGGTAAGTAAAATGTGCATCACGATCAGAGAAAATATTTGAAAACACTTTGTGAAGCTGTAAAATATTCTATACAAAGAGGCCTCCCATGACATCTATTGATCCCTGCTCTTTGATTGGTAGGAAGTGGGCCAAGTTAATGAGTCAGCCTATAATCGCCCACATAAAATCCTAACCCCAAGACAGGTGTAAAATTCCGGTCATGAAGTCCAGAGAAATCCCATCCCACTTCAACTCCGGCACCTCTAGTGGTTGAAATAAGCATGGTTGTACCTGATACTTTGCCTTCACTTGATAACAAGTGAGGCAGCATGAGACAAAATCTTCCACTACTTTCATTATTCACAGCCACCAATGTTGACGCTGAAGGTCCTGGTAAATCTTCGCCACTCCTAGATTCACCACTAGACGGGATTTAAGGAACTCCATCAACACTTCCTCCCTATGCGCCACATGTACCACAGTATGTCCTATAAAGATGATAACGTGCTCCCTACATTCAAAAAATCCATCAGGTTCTTATCCTGTCGATATCTGTGGATGTTGAGCCTCGCAGCTAGTGTCCCAAAGTTGCATCTCCCTATCTCACTGAATGATTGGGGGAGTGACTGTTAGAGAATGAAGATATGTTGCTCCATATCGTTCCACATAGGATATCTGAAAAGTGTCTACCTACATCATTGCCTCACTCAGAAATAGTATACCAGATCTCATGCTGAGTGAATCTGCTACTAAGTTCCCCTTCCCAGGAGTATATAATATCTCGAAGTCAAATTCCTTGAGAACCTCAATCCATAATCGTTGTCTCAGGTTTAGGTCCACCTTAGATAAGATATTCCTGAAACTCTTGTGATCATAGTAGAATTTAAAATTCATACCCATTAAGTAATGTATCCACACCATTAAGGAGACGACCACTGCTGATAATTCCAGGTCATGGGTAGTGTAGTTCTAATCATGTTGTTTTAGATATCAATAACCATAACGGATCACTTCCTGATCAGGTATTAGGACACATCCAATCTCGTTCCTTGACGTGTCGCAATAGATTTCGTACTCAATGCCCTCATCTGGTAGCCCCAATATGTGGGCACTCGTTAGTATCTACCTCAGCTTATAGAAACTCAACATGCATCTCTTAGACCACACGAAGGGTTTCCTATTCTTTATCAATGCTGATAAGTGTGACTCAACATTGGAAAATTAAGGCACATACCCCTGATTGTAACCGGCCAAATTCAGGAAACTATGCACCTACGTCAAACTCCTAAGTGGATCCCAAGAACGAACAACCTCAATCTTCACTATATCGAATGTAACTCCATCCTCAGAGATGATGTTTCCCAGAATGTGGACCTCTCTGATCCAGAACTGACACTTCGGGAGCTTACAATAAAGCAGGTGTTCCCAAAGTGTGTTCAGAACTATCTGCAGATGATATACATGCTCCTGTTCTATAACTGAGTATATTCGGATGTCGTCGATGAAGACTACCCCAATGCGTTTGATTTATGGATGGATGATCTTTTTCATGAGTCCCATGAACACTGTAGGGGAATTGGTCATACCGAATGGCATAACCAAGAACTCAGAGTGTCAATACCGACAACTTATAGTTATCTTATATACATCCTCATCTCGTAATATGAAATGACGATAGCCTAATCCAAGGTCTATCATAGAAAACCATCGTTCTCTCTTCAGCTGGTCAAAGAGGTCGTCAATTCTCATGAGTGTGTACTTGTTCTTAACGGTCACCTGGTTGAGGTGCCGACAATTCACACAGAGTCTCAAACTCCCATCCGCCTTCTTGGAAAAAAATTGAGGTTGCCCAAGGAGAATAACTGGGCCTAATGAACCTCTTACTCTACAAGTCCTTCAGCTCTATTCACAGCTCTCGAAGCTCCATGGGATCCATCCAATATGCTGGTGTAGATATCGGTGTCATCTTGGGGTACAAGTCGATATGAAATTCCTCCTCTCTGTGAGGAGGTAGACCCATAACATCCTCATGGAAACTATCAGCGTACTGGTCCACCACTATAGGATAGCTCGGAATCTCAACATCAACCGCTCTAAGGGTAATGCTAGCCAACAGACGTGTTATCGGTTGCACCCTCCTCCAAGAAAGTCCATCCTATGATCAAAAGGTTTTATTCTCACCGATGAGAGGAAACCTTGTCCCATCCATGCAAACACATCGCATTTTTTTTCCATATACAGTCAATCTAAGCATAGACTGTAGAAAACCAATACATACCCAAGATGATGTCGTAAGGCCTCGACGTCGCTACTAAAAGATCCCAGCCAAAGATCTCACCTCCTTGAGTAAGCTCACACTATAGGAACCAATGTGTAATCGTCGAATCCTCTCTTATAAGAGTTTCTAGACATAAGAATCAAGCCAACGGCTCCACCAGAATCTCCGAGATCAAAATGAGGGTCATGGAAATAAAGCGTTACAGGAACCTATGTCTATAAGTACACTAGATAATGTGGAGTAGACACATATCATACATTGAATCATCTCTGGAGCATCGTGGTCATAGGGTTCAGCCGCTTGGACCAGATATCGTCCCTATCCACCCGCTCCCTATGGTCGAGGGGTGGACCACCTGGTGGTGGTGGCAGTAGTACCTTGTTTCGCCGCCCACCACCTACTGCATGGCCAGCTCCTCTTCCACGTCTGCCTCCTGCCTGCAGACCTCCTCGATCGAATCTTCACCTCTTCCCAAGTGGTCCTGTCACGACCCGTCCTCGGGGCCCGTGTCGTGACTACCCCAAGCCCGCCTTCCATAGGCCAGGGGCTGGCGACTAGCACCAAAGGCGTAAATCCTGATAACTGGGAAGGCATTTCCTTTATAAAAGTAACAAAACACCACAGAGTACAAGCGGAAGTAAAACACTAAGTACAAAAAGAAGTGCTGAAAAGTAAATGGGCCATAATACAAACCCAAAAGAAAGTACAACTACAACTGAACAAAGTACAACAGAAAAAGACAACAGCTGGAGGGACGGAAGCGGCTCCTGGGTCGTCCTCCTCGGATCCTACCTGAAGGGTAGGTACAGATGGCGCAGCTCCTGGATCGTCCACCACGAATCCTACCTGAAGGGTAGGTACAGATAGCCTCCACAGTGCTCTCTTCCGTCAACCTCCTCCGAGTGTCGTCTCGCCATGAAGTCCACCTCCGGACACTGACTTGTCGTGTAGTCCACCTCCGGGTACTGTTCAGTCCTCGAACACTCGGCCTCCGTCAGCACTGCCTATCGTCTGCAACCAACACAACGAGGTACGGGCATAGCCCGTGCAGGGTTGAGTATAACGATACTTAGTAGGGACCCCGAGACCCTCAAGGTCTCACTAAATCCAACAAGTATAACAACAAAGAAGATCTCAACAGATAACCTCTACTTAGGTATATGCCCATACATATACCTAAGTTATCAAGTAACTCATCTCAATCATGAGGAAACACAAGGATCATGAGATCAACGGATAACCACTACCCAGGTGTATGCCCATACATATACCTAAGTTATCAAGTAACCCATCTCAATCATGAGGAAACACAAAGGTCAAAAGTCTCAGCTCAAACCAGGATTTTCATTATCGAAACCGTAACTACTGAAGAGCTCCATCTCTAGAGTGTACAGTGGTCCTGTCACGACTCTGTGGTACTGCTCACTAACCTAAGACTGCTGAGGTACTTCTCCTGTCGAGTACCGCAGGTCTGCGGCCAACTACTGGGCGCTCCGTCCGCTGTGGGTCTGTCGCCAAATACCGGGCGCTCCCCCCAATAGCCTACAGAGGTACTCCTCCTGTCGAGTACCGCGGGTTTGCGGCCAACTACCGGGCGCTCCGTCCGCCGTGGGTCTATCGCCAAATACCGGGCGCTCCGTCCACTGGGCTAGTCGACTCACTCCAAGTCGAGTCGGTCAAGCAGTCGTCAAGACTCAGCAGGCTACACGGTCTCCGTACTCCGCACGCTCGTCTCCGGGAGGGTCCGCTCCACGAGCTACTGGTCGATATTCTAAGTATCTCAAGGTCCCACGAAGAAGTATCTCAAAGGACCGCCTCGTCATAGGGGTCTCAACGCAATAGACGGCGCGTCAATCGGACGCCCGGTCTGTGAGTTATTAGCCTTTTCGTCCCAGGAGCCCAGTTGGTTTCGTGAGCAAAACAATCCCGGCCGTATCTCAACTGTACCCCGAACTCCCATAGGGTATACTCATAGGGACCAATACTCAATGTAATCGTCAACTCCGCTGACGGTTCATCAAACAGACGTCCTGTCTGAAAGTTATCAGCTTTCCCGTTCTAGGGGCCCGGATGGATTTCGGGTGCGATCCAACCCAGCCACTACCAACTGTATCCAAAACTCGGGCGAAGGATGCCCAAAGTTCCGTATCGTCAACAGGAACTCAACGCAATAGACGGCGCGTCAATCGGACGCCCGGTCCGAGAGTTATTGGCTTTTTCGTCCCAGGGGCCCGGTTGGGTTTTAAGGAAAAACCAACCCGACCGTACCCCACCTGCGTCCAAACCTCGGGCGGAGTATGCCAAAAGATCCGTCTAACTTAGAGGAATTCAACGAAACATACAGCGCGTTAATCGGACGCCCAGTCTGTTAGTTATTGGCCTTTCCGTATCACACCCACCCTGGGAAACTTCCCAGGAGGTCACCCATCCTGATCCCTGCTCTAGGCCAAGCACGCTTAACTACGGAGTTTTAACTACGTAGGCTCCCGAAAAGGAAGGTGCACCTTGAGTATAGTATACCGAAACGACCATCTCGATCCAAGGATCGCGTTGCCGTTGACGACGCGTCGTTCGGAGGCCCGTAGCTCATGTTACGAGCGTTTGAACGAAAACCATCCGAAGACGGGGGTCCGGGCCCAGGCCGACCCGGCCTGACCCCCCCGGGAGTCGGCCGAACCGGTTCGACCCGACCCGGTCCGACCCGGTCCGGACCGGCCAGGTCCGGTTCGGCCGAGCGGCCGAACGGCCTGGCGCCGCGGGGCGCTGCCCCCGCGGCCTGGTGGTGCCGCTTTGAGTCGGGACGCAGCTTCAGCCGCGTCCGAGGGCACCGGACCCGCGCGGCCGCGGGTCCGCGGATGCCGCTGCCGCCGCGGCTGATGCTGCGGCGGCCTGTCCGGCGGCGCGCCGGCGGCCCGCGCCGCCGGCGTGTTCCGCGGGCCACCTGGATCGCTCCGGCGGTCCGATTCTCTTCCCGTCTGCGCCATTGCTCCTCCCGGGACTCGTTCTTCACTGCGGGATCGTCAAACCTCCGCTGCGGCACGTTCCGTCATCGCCCGTCAAACCCGCACAAAACGAAGAACGGCGGAGGGTCGTCGGGCCGTGTTCGTTTGGCCCGCACCCTCCGCGTTAGAGATAAACAACCGGGAGAATTTAAAGTTCAACACATGAACGCATATCCGAAACAATTTTTTTAATGAAATAAAATTGTTTAATAAAAACGGGTTCCTTATTTGAACGGAAACAACAATTTTAATAATTTTAAAATTGTTCACAAACCCAGTTCTTTAACTTTTTAAAGAAACAAATATGGGAATATAAAAAGAAAAGGGGGGTAATTCCCAAAATATAAAATCCCTACCTCGCCGTCGCTGTCGGATGCGAGGTCGTCGCGGAATTGACCGTCGCGGAAGGAGGTGATCGTCACACCGCGGAAGGGCGTCGCGTCGACGATCTCCGAGGACCAATAACATACGGATTTAATTAATAATAATTAAATCCACGTTGTTGTTGAAATCCAAAAAGAAAATAAAAATAAGTGCAACCCCCTACCTTGGCTGTTGTCGATCAAAGGCTGTCGCGGGGTTAGATCGGCGCGGAAGAAGCGTCGCGAAGGGAGATCCGTTGGCATCGCGGTACAAGGATTCGCGTCGTCGATCTCCGCAGGTTTGGAGTTCTTCGCGTTCTTCGCCGAAGAAGAACGCTTTCCTCCAAATCCTCTCCACGCCACAAGTTTCAACCCAAAATAAAATAAGCTTAAGCCTTATTTTATTTACACAACTAAACATTTGAATTTCAAAAGATAAGAAATGAACCATTAATTCGTAGAATTAATTCAACGAAAGAAACAGCTCATTTAATTTACGAAAGAAACAGCCCAATTAAATGGTCTGTTAAGATTTTAAGAAACGCGTCAGTTGACTTTCATTAAGACGGGTTTTCACGGGTGTGTTTCATAGCGGAAAGAAACGGCGGGGCTCGTGCGGGCCCCACCTCACAAATATCCTACCAAGGGTTAGGATATTTCTGGATAGCATCCTATCCAGTTCAACTCAGTTCAAGCTGCCTTTAAGTGGCTTCAAGTGGCTTAAGCGAAATAAAATAAAGTTGTCGCAAAATTATTTTATTTCTTAACTTTAAGCCCGAAAATTAAAAACCACACCCGAGAAAACGCAACTCCGGAAGAGGCGTTCCTAAGCGAATAACGGCGCTACGATTTCATCGGTGCCCTTAGAATTTGATTCCGGGCACCGGTTCAAAAGTTAGAAAAACCCGCTCGTCCGTTCACTGAACGTACCCGAGCCAAAACTTCGGAAAATGATTCCGGGCACACCGGGCCTCGGAATCAAGTGCCGTCAGAAACTGCGTTCTTGTAAAATTCCAAAGAAAATTAAGAAAAAAAATTCCTTGAAATTTATGGGCCTTTACATTACTCCCACCATAGGGCTTTACGTCCCCGTAAAGAATCACCACAAACTTAGGGAAACAAAGCGGTACTGAGCACGTATCTGAGCCTTCCGCTCCCATGTGCTCACCTGGAGGTTCCCGCGCTGCCAAAGAAAGTGCACAAGAGGAATAGACCATCATCCTAGGATCCTCTATTGTCGATCCTCGATCCCCACAGGAACCTCCGTATAAGACACTCATCGCCACCGTCTAGCTCCTCATGGTTGATGATATGCGAAGGGGTCAAGCACGTATCTCCTCAGTTGGGATACGTGGAAAACGTTGTGCACCTAGTGCAACTGAAGTGGATAGGCCAAGCGGTAAACCACCTCTCCTACCCAGCTGAGGACCTAGAAAGGTCCGTTGAACCTCGGAGATAACTTGCCTCCCAGGCCACATCTCCATAAACCTCGTCGAGGTGAGACCCGTAAGAAGACGTGGTCGTCATCCTCGAACTCCGGAGGCCTCCATTCCTGTTAGAACTGAAACTCAAAACGACTGCTGCTATGAGGGTAAGGTTGACCAACTCAAAAGTGATCGGTCGCACCCTCCTCTGCAAGAGTTACCCTGCACTGCCTGGGGTTTCCTTTTCCGCCGACCAAGGAAAACCCATCCCAACGTTTGCCTAAAACAGTCAATTTGAGTATGAACAGTTATTTCCCATTCCATACTCAAACTAACGTCGAAAGGCCTCGACGCTGCCACCAAGAGATCCCAACCAGAACTCTCGCCTCGAGGGTCTGACCACACCGTCGGCGTAGGTGTGATTATCGAGTCTCCTCCCAAGGTATCTCCAGACGTGAGGGTCAATTCCACGGCTTACCGGAAACTCTAGGTCTGGAACAAGATTTGTGGAAGCGAGGAATGATTCATATCGACGTCTGTTACTATACCAGCTAGTAGTGGACATAGACTGTCCCTTGAATCATTTCTAGAGCCATTGGGTCACACTCCTTGACCGCATGCAGCCGCACTCTTCTTCTTCCATTCAGCTCCCTGAGCCTGGCGGGAATAACTAAGGCGGGTGGTTGTAGCATGTTAAGATGTACACCACCTCATGCTGCTCTCCTAGCTTTTCCTCCACGTCTACCGCTTCGCAGACTCATCTCTATTTAAAGCTACCTCTTCTTGAAACATTTAACACGCCCGAGTCTCTAAGACTGGCACTGGTTTCTTGTTTCTTACTGCACTGTGCAGTCTTCATCCGCTCCTGGATGAACTGCACCTCCTTTGCATATGATCTGGAAGAGGTGCTAAAATTTATCCTTTGCCGAAAAGAGAAACCCGGTCTCATCCCCTCTCTAGATGAACCACGCCCATTGCCTAATATAGTCAATCCTGGCATGAAGGATGCATTCATGCCATGAATGACGTCGTAAGGCCTCAACGTAACTACTAAGAGATCCAACTGTCACTCTCGCCTCCAAGGGTCGAGTCACACTGTCGACATCAGTGTGAGGTCACTGGGTCTCCTCCAGTTGAAATCTCGAAAGTGAGGGTCAAGTCAACAGTTTAACCAGGACCACTCAGTAACATCACAAAAGAGGACAGGAAGGCAAACATCACAAGATAAGAGTCTTTTTATTTTATTGCAGCTCATGGTACAAAGACACAAAAACAACATCAACATGGAACTAGAAGTACAAGAGACGTATCCACTAGTTCCGCTCCTTTCCACCTGCTCCAGGAGCTCTACTGCCTTGTCCACTGCTCTAATTTTGCTCAAGCATTTGTCGCTGCCTCTGCCTCGGTGGCTCCTCAAAAGCCTATGGATCAACTGTACGAGGAGTCGGACAGTCACGTTCCAGGTGCCCCTTTCCACCGCACGAGTAACACAGTCTGCTTCTGGCACGCCTGGCTCTGACCCCACCCCGGGTGCCCCGCACCACCGGTCCTAAAACCCAAGATCACCCAACTGCTGGTCTGGTCCTCCTGGACCTCTGCATCATCTGTCTACTACCCACAGATGACTCGGCTTCTGATCGAAAAACACGCGGCAAAGGCAGCAGCTCCTGAATATGCTCGGGGTGTAGAGCTACTGGCACAAACTCCGCCCTGAAGAAGGTCTCGAAGTCTTCCCATGTGAAAGACATCCCATTGAAAAACTGGAACAAGTGGCTCCACCACCTGCCTGCTGCTTCCTGAAGAAGGCTGGGAGCAAAGGTCACCATGAAGTCCGATGGCGTCCCCACTAGCCTGAAGACTCCCACCACATCCTCTAGCCAATCCTCAGCCGACTGCGGGTCCATCTCTCCCCCGAACCTGGGTGGCCTCTGGCGCTGGAACTCATGCAGTGCGCGCAAGTAGCGGGCATCACCTACTACTGGGGCTGGTGGAATCGGTGGCCCAACGTATGGTAGTACCGCTGGCACCTCCGCTGGCGCCTCAACTGCAAGAGGGCCCTGTACCGAAGCCTCGTCACTCGGCAGGCTGTCAGCACGCACATCCCTCTGGGCTCTAGCTGGTCGTCCGAGAAAAGGCATCCTGAAAGTAACAACGTAACACGGTCAAACGATTATACCTGGTGAGCTGACCTGGTTTGAGCTGTTTTAAGGGGGGAAACCTTTGAAAACACAAACGCAAATAGTGTTTTCGAGCACAAAGTCGAAAATCAGTTGCCAAGGTCCTGGTGTATGGATACGTCGGCCGCCCGCACCAACACTGGACTCCCTGAACTAAAAACCACACTCTGTACCTTTAACACTATTGCTTCACAGAAAGAAAGATCAGAGTCTGTGGTAGAACCGACCACCTCTGATACCAATTTGTCACGACCCATCCTCGGGGCCCATGTCGTGACTACCCCAAGCCCGCCTTCCATAGGCCAGGGGCTGGCGACTAGCACCAAAGGCGTAAATCCCGATAACTGGGAAGACATTGCCTTTATAAAAGTAACAAAACACCACAGAGTACAAGCGGAAGTAAAACACTAAGTACAAAAAGAAGTGCTGAAAAGTAAATGGGCTAGAATACAAACCCAAAAGAAAGTACAACTACAACTGAACAAAGTACAACAGAAAAAGACAACAGCTGGAGGGATGAAAGCGGCTCCTGGGTCGTCCTCCTCGGATCCTACCTGAAGGGTAGGTACAGATGGTGCAGCTCCTGGATCGTCCACCAGGAATCCTACCTGAAGGTTAGGTACAGATAGCCTCCACAGTGCTCTCTTCCGTCAACCTCCTCCGAGTGTCGTCTCGCCGTGAAGTCCACCTCCGGACACTGACTTGTCGTGTAGTCCACCTCCAGGTACAGTCCAGTCCTCGAACACTCGGCCTCCGTCAGCACTGCCTGTCGTCTGCAACCAACACAACGAGGTGCGGGCATAGCCCGTGCAGGGGTGAGTATAACGATACTCAGTAGGGACCCCAAGACCCTCAAGGTCTCACTAAATCCAACAAGGATAACCACAAAGAAGATCTCAACAGATAACCTCTACTTAGGTATATGCCCATACATATACCTAAGTTATCAAGTAACTCATCTCAATCATGAGGAAACACAAGGATCATGAGATCAACGGATAACCACTACCCAGGTATATGCCCATACATATACCTAAGTTATCAAGTAACCCATCTCAATCATGAGGAAACACAAAGGTCAAAAGTCTCAGCTCAAACCAGGATTTTCATTATCGAAACCGTAACTACAGAAGAGCTCCGTCTCTAGAGTGTACAGTGGTCCTGTCACGACTCCGAGGTACTGCTCACTAACCTAAGACTGCTGAGGTACTCCTCCTGTCGAGTACCACAGGTCTGCGACCAACTACTGGGCGCTCCGTCCGCTGTGGTTCTGTCGCCAAATACCGGGCGCTCCCCCCAATAGCCTACAGAGGTACTCCTCCTGTCGAGTACCGCGGGTTTGCGGCCACCTACCGGGCGCTCCGTCTGCCGTGGGTCTGTCGCCAAATACCGGGCGCTCCGTCCACTGGGCTAGTCGACTCACTCCAAGTTGAGTCGGTCAAGCAGTCGTCAGGTCTCAGCAGGCTACACGGTCTCCGTACTCCGCACGCTCGTCTCCGGGAGGGTCCGCTCCACGAGCTATTGGTCGATACTCCAAGTATCTCAATGTCCCACGAAGAAGTATCTCAAAGGACCGCCTCGTCATAGGGGTCTCAACGCAACAGATGGCGCGTCAATCGGACGCCCGGTCTGTGAGTTATTAGCCTTTTCGTCCCAGGAGCCCGATTGGTTTTGTGAGCAAACCAATCCCAGCCGTATCTCAAATGTACCCCGAACTCCCATAGGGTATACTCATAGGGACCGTTACTCAACATAATCGTCAACGCCGCTGACGGTTCGTCAAACGGACGTCCTGTCTGAAAGTTATCAGCTTTCCCGTTCCCGGGGCCCGGTTGGATTTCGGGTGCGATCCAACCCGGCCACTACCAACTGTATCCAAAACTCGGGCGAAGGATGCCCAAAGTTCCGTATCGTCAACAGGAACTCAACGCAACAGACGGCGCGTCAATCGCACGCCCGGTCTGAGAGTTATTGGCTTTTTCGTCCGAGGGGCCCGGTTGGTTTTTAAGGCAAAACCAACCCGACCGTACTCCACCTGCGTCCAAACCTTGGGCGGAACATGCCAAAAGATCCGTCTCACTTAGAGGAATTCAACGAAACAGACGGCGCATTAATCGGACGCTCGGTCTGTTAGTTATTGGCCTTTCCGTCTCACACCCACCCTGGGAAACTTCCCAGGAGGTCACCCATCCTGATCCCTGCTCTAGGCCAAGCACGCTTAACTACAGAGTTTTAACTACGTAGGCTATCGAAAAGGAAGGTGCACCTTGAGTATAGTATACCGAAATGACCGTCTCAATCCAAGGATCGCGTTGCCGTTGATGGCGCGTCGTTCGGAGGCCCGTAGCTCATGTTACGGGTGTTTGAACGAAAACCGTCCGAAGACGGGGGTCCGAGCCCAGGCCGACCCGGCCCGACCCCCCCGGGAGTCGGCCTAACCGGGTCGACCCGACCCGGTCCGGTCCGGCCAGGGCGCGGCCCGGCCGGTCGGACCAGCCTGGTCCGGTTCGGCCGAGCGGCCGAACGGCCTGGCGCCGCGGGGCGCTGCCCCCGCGGCCTGGCGGTGCCGCGTTGAGTCCGGACGCCGCTTCAGCCGCGTCCGAGGGCACCAGACCTGCGCAGCTGCGGATGCCGCCGCCGCCGCGGCTGAAGCCGCGGCGGCCTGTCCGGCGGCACGCTGGGGCGCCGCCGGCGAGTTCCGCGGGCCACCTGGATCGCTCCGACGGTCCGATTCTCTTCCCGTCTGCGCCATTGCTCCTCCCGGGACTCGTTCTTCACAGCGGGATCATCAAACCTCCGCTGCGGCACGTTCCGTCGTCGCCCGTCAAACCCGCACAAAACGAAGAACGGCGGAGGGTCGTCGGGCCGTGTTCGTTTGGCCCGCACCCTCCGCGTTAGAGATAAACAATCGGGAGAATTTAAAGTTCAACACATGAACGCATATCCGAAACAATTTTTTTAATGAAATAAAATTGTTTCATAAAAACGGGTTCCTTATTTGAACGGAAACAACAATTTTAATAATTTTAAAATTGTTCACAAACCCAGTTCTTTAACTTTTTGAAGGAACAAATACGGGAATATAAAAAGAAAAGGGGGTAATTACCAAAATATAAAATCCCTACCTCGCCGTCGCTGTCGGATGCGAGGTCGTCGTGGAATTGACCGTCGCGGAAGGAGGTGATCGTCACACCGTGGAAGGGCGTCGCGTCGACGATCTCCGAGGACCAAGAACATACGAATTTAATTAATAATAATTAAATCCATGTTGTTGTTGAAATCCAAAAACAAAATAAAAAGAAGCGCAACCCCCTACCTTGGTTGTTGTCGATCGAAGGCGGTCGCGGGGTTAGATCGTCGCGGAAGAAGCGTCGCGAAGGGAGATCCGTTGGCATCGCGGTACAAGGATTCACGTCGTCTATCTCCGTAGGTTTGGCGTTCTTCACGTTCTTCGTGTTCTTCGCCGAAGAAGAACGCTTTCCTCCAAATCCTCTCCACGCCACAAGTTTCAACCCAAAATAAAATAAGCTTAAGCCTTATTTTATTTACACAACTAAACATTTGAATTTCAAAAGATAAGAAACGAACCATTAATTCGTAGAATTAATTCAACGAAAGAAACAGCTCATTTAATTTACGAAAGAAACAACCCAATTAAATGGTCTGTTAAGATTTTGAGAAACGCGTCAGTTGACTTTCATTAAGACGAGTTTTCACGGGTGCGTTTCATAGAGGAAAGAAACGGCGGGGCTCGTGCGGGCCCCACCTCACAAATATCCTACCAAGGGGTAGGATATTTCTGGATAGCATCCTATCCAGTTCAACTCAGTTCGGGCTGCCTTTAAGTGGCTTCAAGTGGCTTCCAAGTCGCTTAAGCGAAATAAAATAAAGTTGTCGCAAAATTATTTTATTTCTTAACTTTAAGCCTGCAAATTAAAAACCACACCCGAGAAAATGCAACTCCGGAAGAGGCGTTTCTAAGCGAATACCGGCACTGCGATTTCATCGGTGCCCTCCGAATTTGATTCCGGGCACCGGTTCAAAAGTTAGAAAAACCTGCTCGTCCGTTCACTGAACGTACCCAAGCCAAAACTTCGGAAAATGATTCCGGGCACACTGGGCCTCAGAATCAGGTTCCGTCAGAAACTGCGTTCTTGTAAAATTCCAAATAAAATTAAGAAAAAAATTTCCTTGAAATTTACGGGTCTTTACAGGTCCTTCGCCCATCGGTTGGTTGTCCGTATGGAAGGTTGGGAAATCATGAGCCATTTGACCCTGCCCGCCGAAAGAGGTACACTACCTACTCCTTGCCAGTCCTGCTCTTTCGTGAGAGCCTCGCACAAACGACCTTCTATTTTATGGTTGTCCACCAGTAGGTCTGGTCCTCTTGGACCTCTACGTCATCTGTCTACTGCCAGCTGTAGATGAATCTGCTACATGGCTTCCGGTGTTGGGTATCGCTTCTGGTGACTACTCAGTAAGGAAACTATCCACTACGAGTGGTCAATCTAACACCCCCACTAGCATCAGGATGCTGAGAGAAATCATCGAATATCTAATCTAATTCATGATCCCCTACTCAAAGGTCTGGGCTCTGAAGAAAGGGTCTATCACCATGTATGTGGTGTAGCGTGAAAGGTCGGTGAACCTCTCTAAATACTAGGCCATGGACATTCTTCCCTGCTGCATGTAGAGAAGCTCATGTATACGTATTGAGTGTAAGGTTGCTAGGATGAACTCTTCCCTAAAAAGGCCCTTAGAGTCTACCCAGATGATAGTGACCTTGTCACATCCATGACTTATTATAAAGGTAAATTTCATTTAATTTTCCATTCATGATTTTTGGGGGGTTCCCAATCTTTTATGGAGGAATGAGTGTGTTTTCATGAATTGGGCCAAACCGTGAGCCCAATTCCAGATTTAAAAAACAATTTTGTTTCTTTTATAACATTTTCATTTTTAATATTTTACACCCATTCAACTTCCTATATGACCACCCATTCCCTATTAACACCTCCATTGAAATTTGGACCCTTTAAAAATCTGTAGAAATGGTGGAATTGGGATTTCATTTAAGGAATTGAGCATGCCCCAAGGCCCATTTCCAGTTTTTTTGAAAAAATTTGTTTATTTCATATCCCATTAAATAGTAATGGTATTTTGGTGATTCCAAGTGGAGACCAAACCCACGGAACCCAACCACGTGACCATTCCCTTATCCTCTCTTTGGAGCTCATGAAAATTGAGAATTTGGGCAGATATTCAAAGGGTTCTCAAACAGTACAGATTTGAAGAGGTAAGTTCATTCCTTCATAACTCACTCAATTATTACACTTTTCCCCCCATTAAAATTCCTAAATGATCTCCTTATCCTTGTTAGAACATTCCTTGATGTTTTGACGGTTTTTAAAATCAGATAATGGTATTTTTGGGGGCGATTTCTATAAGATATTTTAAGTAAGTTGTTTTCCTTCTTTCTTCTTTCAATTTTTTAGGGTTACATTCAAAGTACACAGGGTTTCTTCCCTTATAATTGACTTTACTAATGTCCAGAAATTAGGGTTTAAAAATTAGGGTTTTATATTGTGTTTCATGGTCTAAAATTCTGGTTTTAGGTCTGTTTTACCTTCCTTGAGATGCGACAGTGGTGCGTTTGAGTTTTCACACAAAGGATTCAAGGGTTTCCAAAGTTTTGGTAGGTGATTCCATTGAGTATGCCATTTTTGTGAATTAGATACTGTTTTTATGGTATTTTCAGGATTATTTAATTTTATTATTTCTGAAAAAAAGTTTTAGTTTTGTTTGTATTTCAAATGAATCTTAAATGCCAATTTCATGTGAAATTGGGTTTTATATTTATAGAAATGTTTCATTATGTTATTTGGGGCTTCCCTATAAGTCATTATTTGAATTTAATGAACAATAATAGGACTAAAAATACCATTTTGATGATTTTCCCATGTGTTTGTTTCTGTGAAAGTTGGTTTTAATGGTGTTTGTGAAACACATGAATTTCGAAGAGCCGTGTTGTGTAAAGATGGAGGTTTTACAATGATGTCACTTCTTGAACCATATGAGGCTTCCCTAAAAATGATTTTTTTTGTTTTAATTTAAATGTATTGGGATTCCCATTATGTTTTGGTAACTCAAAAATGTCCACATAGTGTGAAATTGGGGTTCTTAAGGTGTATTTTGTGCAAAACCCTAAGAGATTTTGAGGGATTGTTTTATTAAAAATCAAAGTGATTTATTGTGTGTATTAAGTTGTATAAAAATGTGATCGATACTGTATTGATTGTGTGTGACTAGTAGTGATGTTTTATTTGAAAATGGATTTATGTTTCATGCTTAAATTGTTTGAGAACAAAAGGGGAAGCCTAGGTACATAGGTGGGCGGATTTGTACTAGTACGTCTAGTGGACAGGATGGGTGTTGTCCCTGTTTCACCTAGCATTTGGATAACGAAACCTCTAACTAAACTATGCGGATTATGACTGGAAACCACTTTGATGTGGGTATGTTCCCTACTAGTGGCTCTTGCATGAGAGTGGATTTTACTATGGTTGCTTTACACCGAGGTACGAGGTACATATGGCCTGAGACAACCTAGTGTCTAGGGGTGTTCCGGGATTGTTTCTCACTGAATTTTTAGTATTTACCATTGTATTTGGGTGTGTTTTTTAGTACATTAAAGTATCTATCATTTACATTTCTTTATGTTGGAATTATGGAAATTCTAATAACAAAACGTTTTTTTCTCAAATGAATGTTGCATTTCTTGGAATTTCATCGTCGTTTTTCTTTACGAATTAAAATTGTTTTCTTCTTCACCTTATATTGTATGCACTTTGGAATCATTGGGTGGTATCCTATTCGGCATAGTCTCGCACCCTACTTACACCCCTTGGGTGTAATTAGACATGGTTATTTTTGACTTAGGTAACGTTATGGCCTTATGTGAAGGCGGTTTGGGTTGTTAACCCCCTCCTACTGCGCGATGTTGTGGAGACGGCTCGGGGGTGATGACCCCTTATCGTGTGGAGTCTTGGTGGTTGTTTCACTAATGTTTTCATTTATTTATAGACATATTTTATTGAATCTAAACCAATGTATTAATTTATGGTTTTTTTGTAAACATCATTTGGTATAATTTTTTTTGATTCAATTTATTGCTTGTTTTTAATGTTTTATGCCTTCATATTCGGGTAAATCGCTCCCAAACAAAAATAAATGCTACCTGGGAACTTTTGACAGCCTGTGGGGATATAGAATTCCCTTCAGGACATGTCACAGGCTGGGTTTGGTACCGGTTTTGGGGGCGACCAGATTTGGTTCGTGACAAAATGGTATCAGAGCAGGTTCACTCCTTGGGTCATGTTATTTGGGGAAAAGTTTGGATATTCTGGAGCTAGGATTGTCAGGACATGACATTTTAGTCATGCGTAGTGTTCCTGGCCAGCACACCTCATGATGGGATTCAAGTCACCAGGGGATGTATGGATTTATGTGATTCCTTTGGTTTTCTTGGTTTAATGATGACTGTGGGAAATGAAAATAGAGTTGGGAGAATAATCTCAGTGGGCTCGCAGGGCCTGGAAATCCATGTGGAGCTGTTGATATTTCCCTAGAATACTCTCTTTGATGGTGAAGTGATTGGAATATGGCTTCCAACCAGATGTCCAAGTCACCCACCAAACCTAGTTTCCTCTAACATTTTCTTGTGTATCTTTGTTTTGGAATCTTGGAAACTTGGTTTTTTTAAGCAAAACAAAATGACTTCACTTTAAGAAGTCTGAATTTTTGTGAAGTTATTTTCTAGTAAAGTGAAAATGGTTTTATTTTTTTTAAAGTCTATAAATGAAATTTTAGAGTTATTTCAAAAGGGTAAATAATGTGTTTACACCTATTTTGAAATAATGAACGACGTTAATTGGGGGTTTGAAAATATGTTTCTAGTGGAATTTTTTTTAAACCGTGGAAAAGTGTTTTGGATTAAATTAAGTGTTCTAGATTTTTTGTGTGGGGGTTGAAGATGGATTTTGGGTTTGGTGACTACTAAACATTTGAAAAAAAAATTATGAACTTTTAGAACCTTGTCTTGAAATGAGAAGAGTTGAGTTCTTAATTAAATGGAGATTTATGAAATGGTGTTTTTCATGAAATTAGAAGTGTTTTGAAATGGGTTGAAATTTTTTTAAATGATTTTCAAAGGCATGAATATGTGCTTTTATTGAATTATGGATCCTTTTTTAAATTGTTTTGTGAGATGAAAAATTGGGTTTTGATATTATGGTTAGTGTTTTTGAGAAATGGAAAGTGTGGTTAAAAGTTTTGCTTTTAAAAAGAGGAAAGGTTGGATTTTTGGTATTTGGTGTTCTCAAGGTTGACCACATGCAAAGGTTTATTTGGGAATATGGATGGATATGAGGTGGGTTCCCAGTGTGGCATGTAAAAATGCATGTGTGTGGCTCATGAGATACCATCAGTAAATGCGCAACAAACCAACACTTTTTTTAAAATAATGTTTTTGAAGGAAAGTGTTGTGTTTTGATAATGTATGGTTGGGAGGTATAGATTATGTGTTTTTGGGACTATTATTTTGGGATGTTTAGAGTTCAATAAACCCTCTTGTTTGAACGATGTTTTGGGGTGGTGTTTCACTGATAAGTTGGAATGATGTTTTGATAAGTGGTCTCTTTTGAGGAAAAGTTTGGTAGGAAAATGTGGTGGCTCCCCTCATGTGTTTGGTTCAGGTTTGTGGTCTGTTGTGACCAAATGAACAGATCGGTTGGGTCCTTGGGTTTTCTTTTAGGATAGGGTATTACCCCATAAAGTGTTAATGTATGATTCATGTTTGGCCTATGGTGATTCACCGTTGGATGATCCTCCAGTTGATCAACAAAAGGACATTTTCTTGAGGTTTGGAGATTGATTTTACCCCTCTTCTTTTTCAATTAAGTGGATCCCCCTGTAGTGGGAGAGAGGTTGTGGGAGGTTGAAATAGGCCTTAGTTTCTTATGTTTCCTATGTTTTTGAAGGTCAATGATGTTCAGGGTTGTCAGTGTATAATGATGTCTTAAAGGGACTCTGGGTCTTTCATCAGTCTCATTGAAGCAAGACTTTATGTTAGGCCACCAGTGTGCAAGATATGGCCAAGAGTGGATTTTATGGATAATTTCTAGAATCATGTTCTATTTGGGACTCATTACAAGGTCCATCTCCTTATGTTTTATTTTATCCACAATGGTCATGTTCAGTGACGCCTTGCGATGTAATTTGATCATTTGGCTATAAGGGTGAGGATTGTTCAATCTTATGAGAGTCACTATTGGGTTGGATGTGTTTCTCCCTATAGTAAATTATAAATCCTATTTTATAGAGGAATTTTTTTCTATATGTCCTTTCATTCCGCTGTTTAGCATTTGAAGAAAAAAAGGGGCAATGTGTGTGCATCCTCTAAGCTCCTGTTTTGGTAAAATGATGGGTTGGGGAAAAGCGGGTTTGAAGTGTGTCATGTCTCAATGAGACCATATGAGATTATAGTATAATTTTTTTGGCACTAGAAGAAGTTGTTCTTTTTAGGGGATTCCAAATCCTAACTATGAGGCTGAATATGCTTCAATCCATTGAACTCCAGCCATAGGCCCCGGAGAGAAGCTGGCATGTAGTTAGGGGAAATCCTAGAGTCATTCAAACTTTTGGTAACGGTCATATCCTGAATATGAAAGATATGAATTGTTTAAACCTATGGTGTCATCTTCTTGTTCCAATTTCTCACATTTGGTGGAAATAGGTGTGAGTACCTTGTTCCCATGTCATACCCTGAGTTGATTTTTTCCCCTTTGGGTTCCCTTGTGTTTTTGGAGAAAAGTTTAAAATTTGGGTTAGGCAGGTTGAAGTGCATAGTCTACTAATGGATATCTGTAACCGTGTGCCAACCCAGGAGACCATGTGATAAGAGACATTAGCTACTGCATGGTCTCTACACACCCATGAGCCTTGGCCAAGGAAACTATGTGATGTTTCCTCTTTGAACAGAATGATCAGCACAGTTAACTCATGGTTTCCCAAACCGTGTGAACCAACCGTGCGGCCATGCAAGCTTCTTAAAATTCTGTTGTTTTTTTTGTAATCCCATAATTTTTAGTTAATATGGTTGGGTTTTGTTTTATGTATACCCACAATGGGTCTCATGTAAGTTTCATTGGAATATTTCTGATATTAATCTACCCCTAATGTTGGGAAGTCAGTTCGAGGCCCCCTGTTAGTGTCTCAATTTTGACTTAAGGAAAGTTGTGTTTGTTATTATGGTGGGGAGACCCATCATGGGTATCATGTATGTTCTCTTGGAAAAAGAATAATGTTATTTTACCCCTTATTATGGGGAGAAATTTCATTCCTTGCCCAATTTTTATTCTTATTCTTTCTTAGAAATTGAGTTGTCCCTAGTAGTGGGATGTCCGGATTGGGTCACCCCGTACTAGTGACTCAGTTTTCTCCTTGGTGTATTCTACGTAGGAGGAAGTATCGTTCAAGTATATCTGTCCAATTTTTTTTTACTTGGGTAAATTTGGGGTAGGAGAACACCCAATGGTTTTGTTTAAGTAATGTTATGGTAGAGTTATTAGAGTTCATTGTTCGTTTCAAGTGGATTGCTTCAGCGTCGTCTTGTAGTGTTTGAGGTGTTTTGTTTTGGGATGTGTTTTGAATGTGTTTGATAATAATATGTATGTGGGGTTATTTTTAGTTGGTGAGATTATTCTCTTCCTTTGTTTGATCAACTGGAGATGTTCGTCATTTTTGAAGCGGGTGAGAACGTGGAAAGAAAGTATGTCTTGGTCTATCATTGAGGCTTTTCTTTTCCATCTGGTGTTGTTGTGGATTTCCTGTGGCTGAATGACTTATAGTGGGGATAATTATAACAACCATGACTTATTTTAACGGTAAATTTCATTTCATTTTTCATTCATTCTTTTTTGGGGGGTTCAGAATCTTTTATGGAGGAATGGGTGGGTTTTCATGAATTGGGCCAAACCGTGAGCCCAATTCCAGATTTAAAAAACAATTTTGTTTCTTTTATAAAATTTTAATTTTTTAATATTTTTCACCCATTCAACTTCCTAAATGACCTCCCATGACCTATTAACACCACCATTTAAATTTGGACTCTTTAAGAATCCTTAATAATGGTGGAATTGGGTTTTCATTTAAGTAATTGGGCCATCCCGAAGGCCCATTTCCAGTTTTAAAACAAAAATTTGTTTATTTCATATCTCATTAAATAGTAATGGTATTTCGGTGATTCCATGTGGATCCTAATACCACTGAACCCAGCCATGGGACCATTCCCTTACCCCTCTCTTTGGAGCTCCTGAAAATCTATAATTTGGGAAGATATTCATAGGGTTCTAAAAACGTCCAGATTTGAAGAGGTAAGTTCATTCTTTCATAACTCTCTCAATTATTACTCTTCCCCCCCATTATAATTTCTAAATGATCTCATTATCCTTGTTCGAACCTCCCTTCAAGGTTTGACTGTTTTTAAAATCAGCTACATGTATTTTTGGGGGTGATATCTACAAGATATTTTAAGTAAGCTGTTCTCTTTCTTTATTCTTTAAATTTTTTATGGATACATTCAATGTACTTAGGGTTTCTTCCCTTATCACTGAGTTTCCTAATGTCCAGAAAGTGGGGTTTAAAAATTAGGGTTTTATCTTGTGTTTCATGTTCTGAAATTCTGGTTTTAGGTCTGTTTTACCTTCCTTGAGGTGCGGTGGTGGGGCGTTTGAGTTTTCACACGAAGGATTCAAGGGTTTCCTTGGTTTTGGTAGGTGATTCCATTATGTATGCTTTTTTTTGTAAATTTTCTACTGTTTTTATGTAATTTTCAGGCTTATTGAATTTTATTATTGATGAAAAAATAGTTTTATTTTTGTTTTTATTTCAAATGAATCATAAATGCCAATTTCATGTGAAATTGGGTTTTATTTTTAAAGAAATGTTTCATTAGTTTATTTGGGGCTGCCCTATAAGTAATAAGTTTACTTTAATGATCTGTAATAGGACTAATAATACTGTTTTGATGATTGTCCCATGTGTTTGTTTATGTGAAGGATGGTTTTAATGGTGTTTGTGAAACACATGAATTTCTAAGAGCTGTGTTATGTAAACATGGAGGTTTTACAATGATGTCACTTCTTGAAACATATGAGGCTTCCCTAAAGAAGATTTTTTTTGTTTTAATTTAAATATATTGGGATTCCGCTTATGTTTTTGTAACTAAAAAATGTCCACATAGTGTGAAATTGTGGTTCTTAAGGTGGTTTTTGTGCAAAAAACTACGGAATTTTGAGGAATTGTTTTATTACAAATCAAAGTGTTTTATTGTGTTTTCTAAGTGGTAAAAAAATGTGATAGCTACTGTATTAATTGTGTGTGACTAGTAGTGATGTTTTATTTGAAAATGGATTTATGTTTCATGCTGAAATTTTTTTAGCACAAAAGGGGAAGCCTGGTACTTAGGTGGGCATATTTGAACTAGTACGGCTAGTGGACCGAATATGTGTTGTCCCTGTTTCACCTAACATTTGGATAACGAAAACTCTAACAAAACTATGTGGATGATGATGGAAACCACTATGTTGTGGGTATGTTCCCTACTAGTGGCTCATGCACGAGAGTGGATTTTACAATGGTTTCATTACACCGAGGCATGAGGTACATAGGGCCCGAGATAACCTAGTTCCTAGGGGTGTTCCTGGTTTGTTGCTCACTGGATTTTTAGTATTTACCCTTGTATTTGGGTGTGTTTTTCAGTACTTTACAGTATCTATCATTTCCATTTATATATGTTAACATTCTAGAAATTCTAGTATGAAAATGTTTTTTTTTCAAATGAATGTTCCATTTCTTGGAATTTCATCGTCGTTTTTCTTTACGAAATAAATTTTTTTGCTTCTTCACCTTATATTGCATGCACTTTGGAATCATTGTGTGGTATCCTATTGGGAATAGGCTCACACCCTACTTACACCCCTAGGGTTTAAGTAGACTTGGTTATGTTTGACACAGTTAAAGGTAAGGCCTCAGGTGAAGGCGGTTCGGGTTGTTATCCCCCTCCTACTGTGCGGTGTTGGGGAGACGGCTCGGGGGTGATGACCCCTTATCGCGTGGAGTCTTGGTGGTTGTTTTGATAATGTTTTAATTTATCTATAGACATATTGTATTGAATCTAAACCAATGTATTCAGTTCTGGGTTTTTTGTAAACAACGTTTGGTATAAATTTTTCAGATTCAGTTTATTGATTGTTTTTAATGTTTTATGTCGTCATATTCAGGTAAATCGTTCCCAAACAAAAATAAATTATACCCGGGAATTTGTGCCAGTCCATGGGTATAGGGAAGGCCCTTAGGGTCATGTCACGGGCTGGGTTTCATGCCGGTTTTGGATGCGACCAGATTCGGTTCGTGACAGACCTCGTCGTGAACCTGGAGCATCAAACTCCACCATCTTCCCACTATTACCTGAAGGAGACTCGCGATAAGGATCACCCTGAGATCAGCTGGTGTCCCTACTAGTAGAAGAACACTATCCAGAACCTCCAGCCAGTCCTCTACTGCCTATGGATCCATCTCACCACAGATCCTTAGTTGCCTCTCGCGCTGAAACTCGTGTAGCATGCTCAAGCGGTGTGCACCCACTGCTGATGGGGCTGGTGGAATTGCCTTACCAACGGGTTGTGGTGTTTCCGGTACACCACCCGATGGTACAACTACCAAATGGGGGCCCTACATAGAATTCTCATCGCTCGGTGGGCTATCATCAGGTACTCTACCTGGAACCCTGTCTAGCAATCATCATGGAGGAATCCTGGAAGAAAACAGCTACACCATGGTCATTAAGTTATACCTGTTGAGCTGACTGAATGTGATAACAAATAAAACTTTTCAAAAATGTACAAGAAATTAGTGCTTTTATGCACTCAGTTTGAAATCAAATGTTAGGTTTCTGTTGTATGGATACATCGGGCTCCAAACCTACACTAGATTCCCCAAACATAAAACCACACCCCTAACACTTAACACAATTGTTGATTAAATGATCAGAGTCTATGTTATTCGATTGAAATGACCCTTCTGATAAAAATTTGTCACGACTCATCCCCCAGGGCCCATGTCGTGACTACCCCAAGCTTTCCATCAATAGGTCAGGGGATGGTGAGTAGCACCAAAAAGGAATATCCCTAAAACCGGGAAGGCATTGACATTTAACCCGCAAACTAACACCTTCATTCACACAACAAGATACAAGCACAATGTAAACTATATAACAAAAATGGTGAGTACAGTAAGAAAAAGGGGGGCCAGAATACATGCCCAACTTGAAAGTACAAGTAAAATTGAAAATAGCTCATGTGATCACCCGCCAAGGATCATACCTGATGGGTAGGTTCATCTCTCGTACGACCATATCTACGGTATATCTCGTCTAATGGTCCGCCTCTAAGCAGCCTCCAGTCCTGGAACTCTCGGCCTCGATCACCACTGTCTGTCATCTATAGAAGACATGGCAAGGTGCTCGCATATGCTGTGCAGGGGTGAGTATATCAATACTCAGTAGGGACCCCGAGACCCCTGAAGGTCTCCCAGAATAATTAATTCTAAAACCACAATGCAAGACCTCAATCCTAGAACACAAAGCAATAGTCATCAACACAACATAAATATATTCCTATAAATATAACAATGTTATCAATATATACTCATCTCACATGTGAGGGAATAATAGGACAAAGGTAACATTGCGAAGGTTTATGTATCCCACCGGTAATACCACGAAGATAGAGGTACCACATAGGTAACACCAGGAAGGTATATGCCACAAAGGTAACACCACACACAAGAATACCACAAATGTATCACCACATAGAAGTGTATCAAAAATATAAAGACACAAATCACACCAGGAATAAATTAATTATGAATGTATAGATGATTAGCAGTATTGCTATATCTTTTTACTTCATCATAATGCTCTATTGTTGACAAACACAATATCGAAGATTACCCACATAGGATATGAAAATAACCCACATAGGATCTGGAGATGACCCACACAATATCGGTATGCGATGTCCCACACAGGATCATTGAGCACTAACCCACATAAGATCCAAAGATGACCCACATAGGATCTGGCGATTCTTCAAGTACAAATTGCCACAGGGTTCCCACACTAAGCATGCTTGATTCGGGGATGTTACACTCATCATGTCATCAGACGATTCTTCAACTACCATTATGTCCCAATAAGAAGTATCACGACGATCTTCCATGTCAATATGGACCAAACTTAACTGACGGCATGTCAATCGGACGCCCGGTCTGAAAGTTATTTGCATTTCCGTTCTGAGGGCCCAGTAGAATTCGAGTTCGATCCAACCTGATTGTACTACAACATTATTAAAAACACATGTTGAGTATTCCAAAATAACCAGCTTGATCCAAGGATCTTGGTTCCACAGATTTTTTGTCAAATGGATGCATGGTTATTAAGATATGTCCAAAAAGGCGAATTTAGGTCCCAATGGGCCCAGGTCCTGTCCGACCCAGCCCAAGCCTACCCAACTTGATTCGGGTCAATCCGAGCTGGCAGAACCAGGACATGGCGGGCCTGGCCTACTAGGTCAAGGTTTGGTCTGCCCCACAAAGCGGGCGCCCCATCCCATTGGGTGATGCCCGTGGGGCACAACCCACTTGGCACAGCCCGCACGGTGCGGTCTTCCAGGCTATGTGCAGCCCACCCGGCTGGGTGCGGTCCGCCGTGGAGGGGCCCACCCTAGACGCAAAGTGGGGAGGTTCTTCCAGGTTTAATGAATGGTCCATTGGACCATTCGGCTTCGTCCAACCCGATGGCTTCAAGTGGCGCCACCAGCTAGGTTGCAGGACCAGTCCGAGGGGTCCCGCACAGCGTGACGCAGCAGGTCGGAAGAACGACCAACTCTCCTCTCAATGGCGTGATGGTGCTGCTATCCACCTGTAGCTAGTCAGATACCTGCTGCGACATGGAAATGCACTGTCATAACTTAGCAGTCGCAACCCTCTCTTCTACCTGCAGGGCCGACGCGCGACTCCTTGCCTTCAGGCGGTCGGCCAGCATGCCGACTGTCACCCCTTACCCACCATGGACGATGGTCCACGACATCCTCCACTATTGGAGGAGTGGATGCAAGCCACCCTGGTTCCATGTGTCTGGTCGGCGTGGTGGTCGTTGTCCTCCTCCACCGCCTGCTCGAACTGCGGTCGACCAGTTGCCACCCAACCTCCTTTTTCGCAGGACACCGCAGCTTCGTTCTCAACCTGAAAAAAATATAGACTTCATATTCGTGATCCTCAGGTCGAGATCTCCATGTCCATATGTCTCTCCCATCAATACATTGTGATTTTTTGCACATTTAATTATATATAATTGAAAAACACAGGAAGAACACACAGAGAACAAATAGAAAAGATCATGGTTATTTGGTGAATCATTGGCCATGTTCTTTTGGCCATTTTTGTTGAGAATTAAGAATATGAAGAATCAAAAAAAATATAATTATAATATATCAAAATAAACTGTCTACCTCATTCTTTCGTTGGAGTTGGAATGAGGATGAAGATGTAGACACTGACATTCATCGCTCCTGCAAAACTCTCCTGATTCGAGCTCCTGTGTTTTCCCCATCCGGGGTTCGTTCTTCATTGGAGGAGGATCTTCATTGACGGATTCTCTTCCAAAGCCTCTCCCAATTATCATATTTTCCAACAATCCCCCACCATGAGAGGTGAGGAGCCCTATTTAATTGAGATATTTTTTTAATTCAATTAATAATGGCACATTATTTGGGGGAATTCTAAGAATTTCCTCACATTAAAAGGGAGTTCGTGTGGTCCACACCACTACGATTAAAAATGTGGGTTTCAATAATGAAAATAAAAAGTTATAAATTTTATTTTTCTTCCCCCAAGAAAATATGAAAAACTATCTTTCACCCTTGACCTAATATGATCGAGATGATGGTCTCTTTAAGCGAATATCGGCGCTGTGAGTTCAATGGTGTCCTCGAATTTCAATTCCGAGCACCGGTTAAAAAGTTAAAATACAACGCTCACGCGTTTACCTAACCTACACATAAAAAAATTCAGAAATTCATTCCGGGCACACTGGGCCTCGGAATCACGCGCTGTCAATTTTTGTGGAATTGTAATATTATCATATATTAAAAAATATTACATGGAATAATCCGTGTCTTTAAATAGCCACTATCATGTCTAAATATTATATTCCTTGGTACTCCTATACTATATTTATTTTATACCACAACATCATTCCAAATAATCATATTACATACCCCAACTCGGTACCACAACCATATACCACATACCATAATGGCATACTATAAGCACACATTATATAATAAAAATTCATAACCACAACACCTCTATATAACCACATTACCACATTACTACCACATAGAAAAACTATTCCTAAAAAGGAGAGTTGGATATGAGGATAATGAATCCTTTTATATCACCTATATCCAAAATGTATAGGGTACACATTCAACCAAAAACCTAATACGATTGTGGATCATGTTATTTGACTGAAGTGTTGGTATTTAAGCTATGAAAAACAAAATATGGTATTGAATACTAAAAAAATCAATCATGGGTAACACATCATAAAAACAATTATATAACCAAAATCATTCAACAAATATTCAATATTGTATAACAATAATATCTTTAACATCTAAAAATATAATACTAAAACATAATCACTAAAAAACATAATCCTTTTAAAATTCTCTTATTATTCCCACATCCACCATTTAACACATATAATGATTAACCACATTATTTCAGGAAACATCAAATTTATGTAAACCACTACCTCTTCCAGATCATACTATATATTACTCTTCAATTCATTTATTTACCTTATTTTTTTTCAAATACACACACTTACCAAATGTAAAAATGAAACATGATTGAACCATATTAAAATTAAAATAATATTGATAGATCACCAAATTTTATTAAATATATTATAAAACTACATAGAGAATACTTTTAAATCTGTTACTAAAATTCCAAAAAAAATTAAAATACTTTAATAAACTATAATACATCAATCCACCATCATTAATTTTTTAACCCCATAGAAATTAAAAAACCACTAACTACCATAATTCACTATAAAAAAATAAATTAATTAAGAAATAATTGTGAAGAGAAAATTATAGACAAATACCCTAAAAACATGTATACATAGATATAAAGAACATCTAGGGGAATCCAACACACAATGAAGAAGAACCATATCCTCATTTAGTTCTATTTAAATTTTGGGAACTAAATAACGGTTTAGGGAAACTAAAATATATAAAAAATCTCTAAGGGATAAAAACATAAGGAACTGGTAAAAACCATGTTTTGATTTCCGTCATTCAATGGGGAATTTGATTCACAAATGTCTTAAAATAAAAACTACACATAATCTCAGAGGATATTTATTTTCATTAAATGTTTACTATAAAAATTAATGATTTATACACTATATACCATGATGTGACCCATAAATATCCTCTTTCAAACACATACAAACCAAGGCACATATCTCTTGAAAGGATGGAGTTTTCTACCATGATGAAAAATGAATTTTTTCCTCCTCCCCATTGAAAATAGGGATCCTACCAAAATGTAACTCAATTAATTTCATGAAAAACCTATATAATTATGTTTTTATCAACCAGGATGAAATATAGATTCTAAAATAGGATTAATCTACTCATCATCCTATTTTATAGACAAACAACCAAAAAACCTTGACAACAACTACAATACTAAGGATCCCAGAGAACCCCTGATGTGTGGTGGTCAACACAAAAACCTTGTTTCATCAAAATTCATAAAACTCATTTATTACCTCACAAAAAACACAAAACATTCTAACCTCACATTTATCAGAAATGAAACATAATTTAAAGTCTAAGATAATTCAAGACTCTATGTTAATTACATCCCTAAAAATTCCCATCCTTGAGAATCAAATCAAAATATTTGATGAAATAACAATAATATGAATACAAAAACTCAATGATATACATCTCAAATTGAAATCATTCCACCAGAAAACAATAAAATGATACACAAATTAGAGATAAGAATGTGTAATCATATTGTTATAAAATTTAATATAAATATAACTACAAGAACTAAAACTCCAATCATATCTAGATACCAATTTAAAATAAATGAGTATTTCTCTAATTTACATTAAAAAAAATTACTTATAAGAAATAGACTAAAGGAATTATACTTCCTCTAAAAAAATTCTCTAAATGACCTGGAATCCCTATTATACACTATGAATATTAAATTCTACTTAATATATAACTCAACCCAAAAAGGAACATAGAATCCACCAATAATATATATATGATTTTGTAACATATAAAAGACATCACAAATATTATCCATATAGAGACTAAGATTCAACTGACATAAAACTTGCGTAACATACTCTAACACCTCAATAGGTCTCATAAAACGTTATTTATTTTTACATCCTACTCTAAATCTTCAACTTTCATATAAATGATAAACTTTTAAAATAAGTTATCACCAACCTACAACTCCAAAGAAATCCTAATCTATTTAGAATATGACCAATAAATTTCTATAATAGATTTCATCATATAAAAATAAGATATACATTTTTTTCATAATCTTTTGGAAATAATGTCCATGAAGCATAGACTCTCAAATTATAATTAATTACAAAATAGACCCACATGGCCTTATATACTATTCCAAAACTAAATCAATACCAAATAGAAGTGATAAATGTTGTATTATGAAAACTAAAATAAATAATAATAATTTGACACCAAAACACCAAAATAAATAACACATGTACATAACATACACTATAGAGTTTAGATAATCCACACTATTCATCAATTCATTAGATGAAGAAAAGATTTACTATGGGAAAACTAAGAGAAAGAAAATAAAAAAATCAACTATAATAGAGAGGTAAAATAACGAATTCAATGAAATATGGAAATATTACAAGACAATAATTAGCCTTAGCACTTCAACTATATAATAACCGTTCTATAAAACCCATAGTATTCAGCATCCTAATTACCAATAAAAAAGACAAATTCATCATAATATCCATAGAAACCCAAATAAAATAGCATATTATAAATCATATAGAAATCAGATCGTTTAATCCAACAAAATGTCCTAAAATTTCAATTATGGGTCATTTATTGGATGCAATAGACCTACTATGACATGATACATTACCTTTATCCACTAATAACCCAAATATCAAGACACAAACACCACTACTAACTTCTTTAATCATTTCTATAATAAATTTTCTCATAATGTATATTACACCCTTGTGATTACATGATACACTATCATAGGTGATCAATAATGCTCAAGCAACACCACCTATTATAAAATCAAAAGATAAAAGTCCCCACAAAGAAACAATTGATATTTACCATCATTCTATCATCCCTCAAAAACATTTTCACTTATGACATGATCTATCAAATCAATTATCTCATAATCTCTTTCATGATAATCCTACTCCTTTATGAATATGGAAGAATATATTACCATATGATATAGGAAATCATCATAATAAATTTACCATATATTAATATTAAAATATATAATCTTCTTTGTGATCCTCCACTTATCACCTACTTCAAGAGAATCGTCATTACGAACATTCCAGGTAACATATCAACTATCATATTTCCCATAAATTTAATCTAAATGATTTTAATAATTTATCATAAATTCCACACATATTAAAAAATAATAAATAAAATCCCATAGAGGGAGAATATTTCAAAGGGCCATGTGGACCATGAAGACTACAAATCACTAATTACTGAGATAATTATACCATGAACTTTTAAAAACCACCAACACCTCAAGATCCAGATTTTTTGGGGCATAGTTTAGCTCTTAGCGATATAACTAATAAGACCAATAAGATATCTTATCTCAAAATTTTACCAAAATTAAAACTCAGACCAAGACGATAAGAATTATAAAAAACCTCCCACATGACCCTTAAATCTAGAAACCAATTAATTTCATTGTTGACTAGGTTATTATTCAGGTACTAAAATAATGCATGTCATTAATAAGTGAACATTAAATTGTGATATGATCTGAGATATACCAGAAAAGAATAGAAACAATACACTATATGTACATGAAAACTATATTCCCCAATTACATTACTAGTTGATAACTATAAAATAACTCCCTCAATATTTATGTTTTCAATATTCTCTCCTATTGTGACTGTACCTTCCTATGTCAATGAACATAGGGAATCTATAACAAGAACATAAATAACATCACTAATACTTTTTTCATCCAAATATCACTATAATAAACCTTAAATCGTTACCATGATCCTTCCCTAATCTAAATTACCCTAATATATCATTGCTAAACACTAAAATTAATTCATACAGGAACTCACATAATTTTTATTTAAATAATCATATGTAAACAAAGCAATCTTCATTATTTAAACATGCATTACTACTAACTCTATTTTTCTATAATCACCCCAAAATGAAATATTTAAAAATACTTCTTCTGTAACGTTAATATAATGATATAAATATTTTTAATAAACCATCAAAATTTTATATTTATATATAACATGTTTAACAATACATTATCCTTTATAAGGGGATAGAAATTATTAACTATCAACTAATCTAACTGATGATAAATTGATGAATAACAAGAAAATGCCATTCAGATTCATCACAAATGAAATATGATCACCTTAATTAGATAAATTTCGATATATATAACCATTTTATACAAGACCATAAACAATATTCAATAATTTTAATAAAACCAAAGGAATTATCTTATATGGGGACATAGAAATCGAAGAAATTGTATACTCCAATTCAATCCAAAACTCCACATCAAATTAATGATGTATTTCTACAACCACTATAGAATAAAAATATTTTGAAACATTTATGAAACCCTGGAGAACTAATTCTCTTTAAAATCTACTGAACCCAACCTCAAAAATTCAAATTATGATAAATATGATCCAAACAACATTGATCCTATAAAAACCTTCCTCAAAAATAGAACTCATAATGTTTTTTATAGATCAATGAATACCACTCACCTTAAGTAACAATAATTGATAGTAGTCATAGAGTATAACCAATTCATGGAAAAAATGGAATCATATAGTTATATGTGAAATAATAATTACTCTCTTAGTAGAATATTCTACCACGTAAACTACTCAAATCTATAACACATATATAATAAACATGTCTATACATTAACTAATCTAGTAGACACTATGCATGATGGAATTTTATCCACCATAATTAAAAATGATTGATCTAATGTAGGTACCGTAAATAATGAATGTAAATAACCTAAAACAATAAAATTAAATTTTTTGTATAATAGATAAAATTGTAAATTTTAATGATATTATGTCCTCAAATAATTAGAAACTCCATTAGAACAAACATATAATGCCAACAACATGTGCCTCATTTTTCCAAAATATAACCCCCACCATTCCCATTCTTCACCAAAATAATTTAATGATATTAAATATAAGAGTTTTCCCATAAAAAAATCCTATATCATTAACATAAATAATTATATATCCCCTGAAACTATTGATTAGGTTATGAAAAAACTACTACATAGGATATAATTGTAATTAATAGTTAGATATACAGTAACTAGTAAATGAGTTCAAACATTGAATCATCAAATTTTCCCCACTAGATAATTAGGGGACCACACTAGAGCTCTATTGAAGTGTTTATGATATTCTAGTACAGAATAAATAATAAAATGAGGTTTATGAGAGACTCCTCTCCAACCAAACCCATGAATATGTAAATTAATGAAATCATATATATAAAACTCCTCTACTTTATCTGTTTTCAAAAATTCCATCATAGTTTGGATCTGTCTATGATTATGTCTTCTAAATCACCTCAACCTTTATTAGTATTTCAATATAAGAAGGTATCCTAAAATAGATATCCAATTGTAGGATCTCTAAGTGCAAAGCCTCCACTAAATCTATTCCCTAGACTCATTATTTAGAATATGATCTGGAGAATAAAGAGAAGGTTCAAAAACGATACTATGAATTCTATCATTCTAGAAGGGTGATAAACTCAACTGGATGCACTGATGTTTGAATCATGTATAGAAATTTATCTCAGATCGGGGTCTTAAACTTCTCCCACACAACCTCAAAAAACTCTTGATCATGTATAAAAGGGATCCTTCATATGTAACTAACATCTCTTAGTAATATAACAGCCAATGAAATCCATTGATCAGTATTCACTTGAGTTAAACTAATGTTAATCTATTGATCCACTAGTCGTATCTCATTTTATTTATCACATATGGTTCCCTCATACTTTAACAGAATCTAATGCGAAAGATAAAAAAATCCATCCTCTATGAATCATCATACTGCATATCAAAAATTCTTTGACCTATTGAAATACCATACTATACATCACTATCAATCATCATGGGGGAGAATTTCATCTTCCGTACATGTAAAAAAATTAAAACATCCAATCCCACAATATTGTTTCATAGAAAACACATGGTTAAAATTATTTCAATTTCTTAAATGCATTCCACAGTTTAAAAATAGGTGAAAAATGTATTATCCAATTAAATCACCCCTGTCTCTATCACAAAACTCTTATAAAATCACATTAGTATATTTTGTAGACCTAGAAAGGTCCTTGTTGCAATTAACAGGGGACCATTTTGTATCCTAACTATTATCACCAATCTATACAAAATTTTACTCTTGAATAATACCATTTACTTACCAAACTAATGAAATTATTTCCAATTACTAAATTAAATATTCATCCTAACTCAGAAAAAAAAAACTCATAATAATCTATAAATACCACCTCTTATTGGGCATCTATTTTCCTGGTAGTGATTTTATGTGTGTTTCCCAATTTCCCAACAAGAATAATTTATGGGTTGGATAATGAAATGTTTGGCATATAAAAAAAACAAGGCCATGATTTCACAATAATTATCTATGAAAAATATTAGAAAAAAGAAACAACTCCTCTAACATATGTAAAATAAACAACATTCCAAAAATTTCATGTAATTTAATATAGATTAAAAGTAAAAAATCCACAATAGTGAATACCCAATATGAAATAGCTCCTAATATATTAAATAAAAATCATATAAATTAAATTTCCATAAATTTTAAATTCCTATTCCACTCACCAACTCCACCTTTGAATTTATAAATTTAGTATATAGATGTAGGGGTGGGTATGAATATATACTATGTAATATCTATTTTAGAACCTATTAGGTCAATGTGTCAGAATCATACAAAATCCTCCTTAAATAAACTATAAAACAACATATTACATATCATAGGTAATCTAAAAACCTATTGTCGACAAGGGATACTCTCTGATTTGATTTTTATGTAATATTATAATAATTAGGAAAAAACATATCAATAAATTTATTTCTCACCAACACCCCAAATATTATATTAACACTCGTGTTGCAATAATAATTTTCATGTTCACCCATCTCAGCCATATTTATATACTAGAACCTCATACTAAATTACTATACTACACACCCCAACCACATACCACATCCATATATTATCACTACGTACCAAATCCACATAAAATATTCCACAATATATATCCACATCACTTCAAAATTTGGCCAATCACTAGTCCATCACCACATCCCTCCTACATAGACACTCAATTCATATAAAACAGAGTATGAGAGGGGGAGTATTCAAATATTTATATCTCCCATATCCCAGATAATGGAGGTACACCTAAAACGAATGAATTCATCTGGTTATCATTCAAAGTGGTTGTAAAAAATAAATAACAAAATATAAGTCAATATATTGTGGAACCCAAGCCCATCCAAGGTTCTACTTCCTACGAAACTACTTATACACCCACATCACATAATCAAATCATCACATTATAATCACCAACCAATAACAAAAACTACCACAACTATATAGACAATATGATTACACAATATCCATAAAAATTGTTCCCTTTTGAAATACAATTTTAGTTATGAAATCCATCGTTTACCATATTTATTCTTTCACTCTATTATTCCAAGAAACATCAATTCTTATGCACCACATTATTGCTCTCATTAAAAAATTATATTACACACCATTATTTTATCTACATAATTTATCAAAATTAATCACAGAATTTATTGAAAATCAACCATTACCTACTCAATATTAATCAATTTATCAAATAAATTACCCGCACATCCACATAAAGGGACACTACCAAGACTTATCCATATTAACCAAAACAACATATCATAACCATGGACTCTAAAAATTTATCTTTCTTTAACATTATAAAAACCCACACCAAAAATATAAAGACCCAGACCCCAGTAGCCTAAATCTAGTGACTTCCTTTATTAAAATGGAATAAGATAGAAGAAAATCAATCCCAAAGGAACAAATAGTCTATCATTATTTGATAACTACATACATATTTGAAATTAAAACTATATTTTAAATATGAAATAAATAATGTATTTTCATTGGGAAAAAACATTAATCTCGTTGAATAACCCATAATTTTATTCATAATAAAATTCATGGAATACTGAGGGAATATAAAACATAAGAAATGGGTGATATCAGATTCTTATTAAGGGTAATGTATTATAGAAGCTAAAATGAATCAATGATAATAATGAACATAGTAGGTAAATAACTAAACACACATTCCATGTAATAAATAAACTGAGAATGAAATTGAATCCATATATTTTTTAATTAAAAAAATTACCTATTTAGTAATAATTGAAACGATTGAAATGCATAATTTCTGATGTCTGAATTTTCAATATATATCATATATATTTTTACAATAAAGATTAATATTCATTCTAGTTTAATTCAGTGGGTTGAAACCCATCTGGTTGTACATCAAAAAAATAAAAAGGGTTTTATGCCAACTGATTTCGTCTGAAAAGACTATTGATGCATCTAGTGTCTTTCATTAATTGGTTCCCAGCATATGTCGTGCATGTCCAATGCCTTCAACATATATTGAATAATAAATTTAAAAATATATTTTTATATAAAAGTATCCCATAAAACATTGGAATGTTTGAATAATAATCTCTACAGAAGTAAATAATTTTCTAAGTAAACATTTAACACAATGAAAATAATGATATTCATGATATATTATATCAATGGGTCAGCACACCACAAAAAAGAAATAAGTTCTTTATAAAGCATATATCCCAGAACAAAATGAGATGAGAAAATCCCTTATCGTGTTCTTACAAATAAATGAATGTGATTTAGACTCATCTATAATGGATTAATTTATTTTACTAATTTATAAAATAATTTTATTCAAATTTATGATTTTATATATTATACACTTATATAATTTTATTTATTATTTTTAAAATTATATTATTATTATTCATGTAATGACGGTTAACTTATTATATTTCCTATGCATTATTTTATGTTTATTGATGAAGCGTTGTCGTGCATGCTCTCAAAAACATTTATAGCTAAGTGCAGCACAGGGGATGACCTAGGTTGATCTCTTGAGGAGAGGTCATGGTAAATCACACATTACTTCTAATTCACTTATATAAAAATATAATAAAATGTTCAGAAATGAATATTGATAATTGAAAATGAAATACTAAAATTAAACATTCAATGCAATGCAAACAGAATAAATACAAACAGAATGATGTTAGAAAGAAATGAGATATTCCCAAGAGAATCACCCAGATTAAACCTTCATCGTCTCATTATTAGTTTCAAATTTAATTAATAAACACACTCCATCATATATGTGATTATCCTATTTTATATGTGGTTGTGAATATACACTTCTCTCAATGATCACCGAGAGACTGCACATCCACCTCCTCGATCGAGGGAAAATATTATAAAAGAGAAAGTTAAGTCTCGGGTGGAAAGTTGAGACACAAAAGAACCTTACCCACAAAGATCCCCCTCGACCTAACTATAATTAAATAAGAAAAAATTAATATAAATGTGCAAAGACTTGGGTTCAACCTTGGATTGATCCCCCGGGAAGTTCCACAGGATAGCTACTCATGATCACAAGTAGAAGAGATCGCAGTGGAGAAGAATGGGGTGGAAGAACAAAAGATAAAAAAATGAGAATGATTTGAAGAAGAGAAAAATATATTAAAAATTAATAATACTATTACAATGTAAATAAACTACAAAATAATGGAAAATGGCCACACATAAGTTCCAATGCCTTGAGAAGAGGAGAGGATACATATTTATTGGGAGATGAGGTGAAAGAATCCTCTCCAAAATAATCCTTCTAATGATTCCGCATGTATGTCCCAATAAATGGAAGAATTTAAAACATAATTCTTCATAAAATATGTTTAATAATGTCCCCTCCGTCTACCCTCAAAGTATGAGATTTAATGTCTCTCGGATGTAGGAGTTATAGCCGATTCAATGAGAGCCATTTAATCTGTCTATTTGACCTGCTGAATTTTCAATTCTTCAAATTCCTGTTACATTATTTCCCTAAAAAACATCGATTTATGGGAAGAGTATTTAAAAGAAGATGTTCCCCATGTAATTTCTCGTCTCTACACAAACTATGAGCCATTTTGGATGACGTTTAGCAATTCTATGAATTTATTACCCAATTGAACCGTCTCTGCCAGGTGAGACGTTTCTTCTTCCACATATTGTGAGAGTTACCATAATAACTTAATGAGGGAATTTTAACTTGAAAATCATAATGAACTAGCCTTGTTGAATCCTATTTCCTTTACATCTGGAATCAATGCATTTGGAGGTGTTTGCACCGAGTTATTCTTCTGTTACTTTGGTGGGTCCCATTCTGTCCGCCTGGAAACTTTTCACCTTCATTGAATTTTTACGACCACTAGATGATCGATTCATCCCCTGGTCCAAAAGACAAAAATGAAGAAAATTAAATATATATTCTAAAAATATTTTAATAATAAAAGTTTTACATATATTTAATGAGAAATGACCAAAATACCCCTATGATAACAATCTGTTAAAATTGCAGAATTATGCCATTTTTGCATTTAAGCTCAAATTACAATTATAACCTAAAAATGTGACGATTAACAATACAATAACACTAGGGTAAGATTATAAAAAATGATTTATAGTATAAAATATATGAAAATTTCAGCTTCATCGCTCCCCCACAATTAAAAATTACACTCCTAGGCAATCATCTTACATCCAAATCAATTTTCACACAATAGTTAAAAATGAAAAAATATCAATGATCTTATTAAAAATAGAATTCAATCATGTATCATATATTAAAAACAAACCTCCCTCATTTTCATTTAAATAATTAAAATTTTTTCAACCTTATTAATCAATCCATGGCCCAATCACAACCTACCTCACATTGAATTTTATGTCACTCTTCACTCAAGAGAAATTCAATCAAGAGTTATACTCATACTTGAAAATTGCACGTATCACCATAGGTTTGTAAAAATTATCATTTCTCCACACCGTGAAACATGAAAATTAATTTATTCATGAGGGATTTAATTAATGGTTCATATGATTCTGTGGCTTAGGGTTGGTGGGAAAATGATTGAAAACGTTTCATGCTAGAAAGAGGTGGTTGGGCTATTTAGTATAATGCATGATTAAATAAAGGGAAAAAACAGGTAATTCCTCTCTCAATTCCACTTGAAAATGTGAAATAAAATTCACCACCACCTTTTATGACATGGTACATGAGCCGAGATTTTCTTATAATGTATGATATCGTCTCTGTTCTCTCCTTTTTTTTTTCAAATCTCCAGAAAATCAAAACTTTATTTTCTTTTTATTTTTTTTCATGGAGTATGAGATGAAAATTGAATACAATGAATGAATGAAAATTCATGCCCTTGATTTTTGATAGGGACATGATTAATAACAGAATGTTCAATGAGGAATTCAAACTCTTCTCCACTTTTTCCTTTTTTTATTGAAGGAGAAATGGATGAAACAAATAAATCACAATAAAATGACGACACATGCCCAATTCTCCTATTATCCATAGCCCAAAATATTGACACACACATCGCACTACCCATAAATGATAAAAATCCCAATGAACGCACACAAAAGGCCCTTCCCCGCACTCAAACATGAAATATCCATGCAAAAATACTAAAAGTGCGGGTAGGTAATAAAAAATTGGCTTGTAATGTGGCATAAACCTATAAGGAAAATAATGGCATCTAAGGGATTACGAAGGATAAATGTAAAGGTGTGTCTTAGGATAAAATGTGTCTAGTCAAAGAGATGACTCAATCATTTCAAATACATTTCATGAAATCCAAAGCTTCGAAAGAGAATATTCACAAATTCTAGTTCTCACAGAATATTCAAGTTTCCCTCAAGAAAGTGTGGGTATTAAGAAAAATATGTAATAGTGGTTTAGAATATCTCACAGGATTGGAAAAATATTTTGATTCAGTGTTTCATGGTCATGGATTTCAAAAATCAGTCAAACTCATAAAAATGATTGATAATCAAATTCAATAAAAATGTTTTCACATCAACAATCATTTAAAATCCATTATTTAAATAATCATTTCAACTCTTTAAAAATAAATTAATGTGTGAAAAGTGATAAAAATATTCATTAAAGCTCAAAAATCCTAAAAATATAATAAAAAATGGAAAGCACACAAGAAGAACTAAGCAGGTTGAAACTCCCCCACACTTAAATTTAACTACCCCTTATTTCAACTCAACAAAATAGAAATATGAAGGTAAAAATTAAAATGGAAGGAAAGATACAACCTGACATTATTTTAGAGGGGGATGCCTTGAGTTAAGCTCCTAGAAGCAGCCAATTTAAAACGACAATAAAGTAATGAAAATAAATAAGAAAACTAAATTAAAAGAATGAGAAAAGGAAATGAAAATAGATAATTCTTGGTTTAGACCCCCAAGTGGGTTCTAGATTTTTACTGCGCCTAGTCAGGAAGTTTCAGTGGATTATCCCCAATTAGAAGGTGGGTGTGGTTTCTTTGAGATGAACCACCACATGTGAGTTTTCCAGATATCCATGAGTAAAAACTAAAATTAGATAACCCCAAATAAGATTAGAATGTTCCCAACCACCGAGAAATAATAAAGAAGAAATTTGAGGTTCTAAGTGGGAGGGAATAAATGATAAGGGTGCTCCCTGTAAACTTCGGTGGTGTCATCCTCCATATGGTATGAATTTTTTTTGAGGAGGTAGTCACACCACTACCACCTTCTCCAGGTCTTCTTCCATGATCACCACTACTTCGGGGGAATCTTTCATATCATCCAAGTTCTGCTCCATTTGTGCTGTATCAGAAATTTCAAAGGAAGAGATGTCAGAAAAAAATTTATCTTGAATATGATTAAAACATGAAGAAATAATAAAGAAATCATCCCTTTCGAGTAATTCATCTTGGAAATTGATCTATACATGCATGACCATTGGAAACTCAATCTCAGCAAGTGCGTCGTCTTCCGTATCTTCCAATGCAAGAGACAGGTAAAAAGTGTCTGATGTTTCATTATCATGTATGGGAAGATCATGTTTCAAGTTATCTTCAACAAAGTTATTCCAAGATTATTCCAAAAACTGTTGAACTCACATCAGTGCATCAGTTATAATGTGTACTTCTGGGACCTCCTTGAGAAATGGTTGAGTGTGAGATGATGTGATTATTTCTTTTAGTAGATCTTTCTCACCCGCCTCAGGTTCTTTATCATAAAAAATTATTGGTGAAATCAATTCCACCACTCGTCCTGGTTCTTGTTCTGGCTCAGGTTCAGATTTCTCATGGGATGTGCGTACATATTTAGCAATCCATTCTATTTGGATCTCTAGTTTTTAACTTTATCACTAATCCTATGGAATTGAGAATCAATTTCGTTGTGAACATTTTCTGGAACCTGAGATTGTTCAGTCCATGAATAAAAATTTGAATTGAAAGACATCATGAACAAAGAAGATTTTATTTTATTTTATTGGGATTTATGATTTTTTTTGTTTTTTTAATGAAAAAAAAACTATTCACAAAATTTGAGTAAAAAATAGAGAATGAAATCCACTAGGCTCCCCGAAAACAGTTCCAATTTGATGAAGCGTTGTCCTGCACTCTCTCAAAACTATTTATAGCTACGTGCAGCATAGGGGCTGACCTAGGTCGATCTATTGAGGAGCTATCATGGTCAATCACTCACTACTTCTAACTCACTTATATAAATATATAATAAAATGTTAAGAAATGAATATTGAGAATTGAAAATGAAATACTAAAATTATACATGCAATGCAATGAAAATAGAATGAATGAAAACAGAATGATGTTAGAAATAAATGAGATATTCCCATAGAATCACCCATATTAGACCTTTATCATATCATTATTAGTTTCAAATTTAATTAATAAACACACTCAATCGTATATGTGAATATCCTCTTTTATATGTGGTTGTGAATATACAGTTCTCTCAACAGTCACCGGGAGACCACACATCCACCTCCTTGATCGTGGAAAATATTATAAAAGAATAAGTTATGTCTCAGGTGGCAAGTGGAGACACAAAGGCGCCTTTCCCACTAAGATCCCCCTCAACCTAACACTGATTAAATACGAAACTATTAATATGAATGTTCAAAGACTTGGGTTCAACCTTGGATTGATCCCCCAGGAAGTTCCACAGGTTAGCTACTCATGATCACAAGTAGAAGAGATCAAAGTGTAGAAGAATGAGGTGAAAGAAAAAAAGATAAAAAAATGAGAATGAGTTGAAGAGGAGAAAAATATATTAAAAATTCATAATACTATTACAATGGAAATAAACTACAAAAAATGGAAAATGGCCACACAGAAGTTCCAATGCCTTGAGAAGAGGTGAGGATACATATTTATAGGGAGATGAGGTGAAAGAATCCTCTCCAAAATAATCCTTCTAATGATTCCGCGTGGATGTCCCATTAAATGGAAGAATTTGGTAACGTCTTTAATCATCAAATATGTTCCATAATGTCTCCTATGTTGACCCTCCTAATATGATATTTATTTTCTCTCGGATGTAGGAGTTATGGCCGATATAATGAGAGCCATTTAATCTGTCTATTTGACCCGCCTAATTTTCAATTCTTCAACTGCTTGTGACATTATTTCCCTCCAAACCTTCGATTTACATGTGGCTTCCTTCACAGAAGATATTCCCCATGTAATTTCTCATCACTCTACTAAATACGATCCATTTTGGATAACGTTTCACGATTCTATGAATTTATTAACCAATTGAACCGTTTCTGCCAGGTGAGGCATTTCCTCTTCCACATATTGTGGGCATTCCCATTATACCTTAATGAAGTTATTTTTACTCGAACATAATCATGGACATGCCTTGTTGAATCCTCTTTCCTTTCCATGTTTACTCAATGCATTTAGAGGTGTTTTCACCGATTTATGCTTCCATTACTTTGGTGGGTCCTATTCTATCCGCCTGGAAACATTACAACTTCGTTGAATTTTTACGACCACTAGATGACCGATTAATCCCCTGGTACAGAAGACAAAAATGAAGAAAATTAAATATAGATTCTAGAAAAATTTTAATCATAAAATTTAGACTTATGTTTAATGTGAAATGACCAAAATGGACATATGATAACAATCTCTTAAAATTCTAGAATTAGTCCATTTTTGCATTTAATCTCAAATTACGACTATAATCTAAAAATGTGACAATTACCCATACAATAACACTATGGTGGGATTATAAACAATGATTTATAGTATAAAATATATAAAAATTTGAGATTAATCATGTACGTCCCAATAATGTTTCATATTATATTGTTATATCTCCTTAACAATGATATTAATTTAATATATATCATATTTATTCATTACCCATGCACAAGAGATGGTGCGTCATACATATGCATGAGTGATGGTATCATTCAATAATGGTGAATGTGCAAGGAAGTGGACGGTATAATAATTTTTCCATAATAAATATCACGTAATAATTATTATATATATCAATTAGTTCAATAATTATATAAATACAACTAAAAAGGTGATTTAAAAATTATGGCATAACATTGAGAAGGTATGTTGTACGTACACATGCTTGGTGCTATCAGATTTTTAGGGTGGATAAAATGTGGTTTATGGTTTTCAAATCATTATAATAACACATAAAAAAATAGAAGATACTTGATTTATTACATTATCATAGAAAACACTCACTTATATGAATTGAAATAAGAAACAAACATGAATGAATCAACAAAGATGATTACCTCTTCTTCGGCGGGCTTCATTTAATTTATTCTTAAGTGATCATGGGTAGTTTGTTTCGAAGAAAAGGAACCAATATAAATTAAATAAGGACATTTATAAGATATATGGGAAGGTTTTGGTCAATCAATATTTCAAAAATTAGTGTGATAAATTGAGGGAGGATGTTCCCATTTGTATTTGAGGGGAGTGGAACTTTTATAATTCCACAAAATATTAAAATATTATAACGTGATAATGGATCCAATGACATTAAGGGTATGTAAATTAATTAGGATGAATTGATACCATATATTATAACCTTTGTAATTATTTATTATTTTTATAATTTTGATATTATATAATAAGGTTTAATTCCATAAAGTATCAATACGGTCAAATTTGACACTATTCATTTAAATTGACATTAAATACATCTTGAAAATACTGTGATTTTAAATATAATACTCCAAAACATCTCTAATATATCCTATTGATATATAAAATTAATTCCACATATTAAATATTTAATATTGTATTAAAATTGATGTGTTTATTATCATTAATTTAATTTTTTGTCATGTAAATAAATATTGTATTAGAATTTCTCAATAATTTAATGTAATTATATTACATATAAAAATTAAAAAAGGATTTAAATTATGAAAATAATTTCATTATGATCAAAATAGAAATTTACTTTTTATATATATTTATTTTGTCTCTATGTGGGCACATAAAAGATTTTAAATACAATGAGGGTGACATTTTGAAACTATATTTTTTTTAAATAATGATTATGTTATTTTACTATAAAATTCTCTTTTAAATAAAAGTATTGGATATTAAGTTATGGGAAATTTATTTATATTAATCCAATAATTTATTGATATGTTTACGTCACTATAATACTCTTATATTTTGGTTTTACCCCTTATTTAATTCCTTTAACTCTTTTAGTGACAATATGGTTATTTACTTTTTATGGGTATATATTATTACTCTAAATTGAAAAACTGAACATAAAGGGATAAAATTTTCAATTTTCATCATTATGACAATTATTTTTCCAGTTTTTATATATTAATTAATTTTATATCATTTAATAATATATTATTATTTTTTAATTAGCATAAATGTCAATTTTGGCAGTTTTCATTACTTTGAATTTTACAAAAATAAATAAAATAAATGATATCTTAAATAAAACTAATTTAAAACATAAATAACATTTAAAATTTAAATGTATGTTTTTTTATGAAATTAACTGTCTCAAATTTTATTTATTTTAATACTTATAATATTAGCTGGTTGATAATTCTATTAATTAAATAGTTACTTGAATAATGTTGTATAATTATTTTATGGTAACTATTTCTTCACGAAAATTTATAATTAAATTTCCATGATTTATAAAAATATTTTATCATTCATAATACTCTTTATAGTCTAATATGACCCATAAGTAACCCCATATTAAAATAATAAACTTTTAAAAAAATATTACATCTTTGGCTTTTTCAAAAAATAAAATACTCTAAGTGGATTAATGTAATTCAAGAGGCTATATGATCTCATAAAATCCGTCCAAGTACTATTTTTGTTTAAAATAACTCATTAAATGAAATTTATAAATATGTTAGTTTACTTTTCTAAAAAGTTTAATATTAATTGTAACCTTAATCACATGATTTACTCTTAACCGTTGTATTTAAAACAAATATAAAATTCATGTCTTGCCAAAATAACAGTGAACTATTTAATAAATATGGTCATTATATTTAAAAAATACAGAAACGACTTATAAAATTTAAAAACAGAAAACTAACTAAAAATAATTTAATGTTATCCTCATAGAAGGGGTAGGAAAATGATTTTTAAAGTGAAAATGTGAAAATGATTCGAATATTTTTATATCCAATTTCAATGTAAAATTTCTTTACATTACCAAAATGGATTTATTTATGTATAAATAAAATATTTATACATTAAAACCACTTTAAAATATAATCTAACAATAGAAATACATTAAATTAAAATTAAAGTTCACTTAATGTGGATTAATTTAATTATATATCAAATTATTAATCTTATCATAAAATTAAAAAACATTTAGAAATAGTAAATTTTGATATCTATATTTACAAAATGATTTCAATTTTATTAAATATTATATTTAAAATTGGTAAATCTTTGTTTTAAAACAAGTTTGTCATTAAAATGCGACAAAACTTCCATTTGAAAAATAACTTTTTTTATACGCAAAACTAGATTTATTCTTATATTATTCTTATAATATCTATTATATAAATATGAAAACAATTTAACACATATATTTGATAATATGGTAAATAAAATTCATTACCACCAATTTAATGTCTAAGATATAATAATATTTCATTATACAGTTAAGATGTGTGTGGCAAGAAACATAAGAATTCGAAAGAGATTAAATTTTAGAAGATTCCCGACACAAAATCGGGTGGTGTTACATTATACCCTTAATAAAGAAATTTTTCCTTGAATATTTAGAATTTAGGCTCATTAAATAAGGATTTATTTTTAAAAATACCTTTATCAAAACACCAATACATAAATAGCATTAATGAATCATTCACTTATAATGAGAGAAATGGATGTCTGTAGGTCATATGATATAAAATATTCAATGAATAAATATAGGAAAATATAGAAATTAAATATAAATAAAACTATAAAAAACTTATATAGAGTGATAGATAACATTATCAGTGTAATAATAATCATCACAAAACCATAAATATATGTGGGATTAAAATTAAACAGATCAAAGTAAACATATAAACTTTTTATTTCAAAATCCATTTCCTAATGTTAAGTAATTAAATTATATAATTGACTAGGAAAATATTGAATCATACTAACATAACCAGAATAATTTCATCCATTAATCAATTTTGAACTCAAATTCATATATTTATCCAAAAGATCAGTACTTATGATGAATATTTCATGGTTGAATATTTCGAATCAAGTTATATGATTAATAAAATTCACTTAAGTATAACTAAGTATTCATATTATCTATACAAAATTAATAAAAACAAAAATTGTTTGGAATATATTGGAAAATTCCAAAAAAAATTATATGTTTATAACCCACATTAATCTCAAAAATTTAGTAGTAATACAAAAAATATAAACAAAGAACATTCAGAAAATAACTTCCCTTCCAAAAAAAAATCTTGAATATAATTCAAACCCAAAATTCATAAATTTTTTATCACATCGTTTTTTAAATAACGTCATCACACTTAATATATCATTCCAAAAGAAATTGTTTTTCTAAATCACATTGTCCCCATGATATGCTTATCATTTTCATAAATAACTTGAATAATCATAAGTCGACTATAAAAGCGTATTTTACTCAAAAATAAAATTCATCCATTATTACTAATCATATAATAATTACTATAATATTATATGATTCAAAAAATAGATAACTTCATCTAAAATAACAATAATCATATAATCACCGAATAATTTTTCAATCCCAGGGTTATCTATTTAATAAAGAAATTTACCGTAAATAAAAATATCCTTTATACGTTACATATTTAAAAAAAATCATTCTAACTAAGACATCATGTAGGATAGTGGTAGGTGTTGAACCCTTATCACCCTTCAATTATGGGTTGAAACACACAAACTTTTCAAATGAGACGATATTTCACCCAACCTGTGAGTTTTCATTTTTCTAAAGAAATATTAATATTTTCAAATAATGTGATCAAATTACTAAAAAATAACCTAAATATATTCAAAATTAATGAAAAGTATTAACTAAAAATTATATCTCATTATTATAATTTTGTATTCTGAATTATATAATACTCATAATTATATTTCATTCATATATCATATAAACCATAACAATTTTCCTTACCATTAAAGATATGTCCAAAAAATGAAAAGGCATTATTACATAAAGTACATTTTAACACATACAAAATCAATAGTACCTACTCCCTAATCTTTTATTTCCTAAATCTAGTTCCCCTGATTTATACTAAACCTTATTTGATACCAGTTATAAAGACCCAGACTCTAGTATATTGTAGATAATTACTTAAATTATTAAATTATTATAATATAAATGAAAATATATCCCAAATGAACAAATACTTCATTAAGCTTTCTTAACTAGATATATCATTGAATTTTAAATTAAATTTGAATCAAAAAATTTAAAAAAAAAAGAATTTTGTTTAAGAACACTAATATTCGTTTAGCTTAACCATGAATCATATTCATAAAAACCCTCTTGGATTCCTAGAATATAATAAAACATAATAAAATTGTGATCTCATATTCTTAGTATGGGTATTGTACAAGGAAATATATCATTAATCAATAAACATAATAAACATAGAAAGGTAAATAAATAAACACACATTCCATGTGATTAATAAACCTAGAAATAAAATTCATCTATATGTTTTTTTCATTTCGAAAATAATATAGGGAGTTATTTTAAATGTTTGGGCCAAAACTTCATTTTATTATTAAAGCAAAGACCTCTTTTTTTGACTGGGTAAAGGGAGACCCATTACATAGCCCGAAGGCCCATGTCCAAGTGGCCTAAATACAAGGCATGAAAGCCCTCATTTTAAGTGTGAAGGAAATCTAGATAGTAATAATTGAAATGATGAAAATTCAAAATTTTAGATGTTTCAACTATCATGATATATCCTCTAAATAGTTATTATCATGATCAATCCTCCTACTAGTTTTAACTTTTGGGTAGTAACTAGTCTAACTATTCATTGAAACAAAAGATAAGATTTTTCAACATATTGATTTCATCTCAAGAGACTACCAATGCATCAAGGGGATTTTATTAACCAAATCTGAACACATTTATTATGTGTCTAAATCATTCCTCACATATCAAATAATTCATTTAATTTTATTTAAATTCAAGTCTACCATACCACGCGAAATATTTGATTCATAAGCCCCATAAAATTAAGAAATTATCAAAATGAAATATTGAATACCATTATGGTAATGATATTTTTGAAAATATATATCAAAGGTTTATTACACCACCCAAATTAAATAATTTGTTAATAAGTCATATCTCACATAAATAAAAGTGATATGAAAAAAATCCTAACATTGCACTTTCTATTAATTGAATATTCATTAACATCATGTATAATGGTTTAATTCATTTTAATTATTTTTAAGAAAACCATATTCTTATTTATGATATCATATATGATCCTCTTATATCATTTTATTACTCATTATTTAATCATATTTCACTATTCTCTATGCCCTAGGTGTTAAATACTTCATATTTTTATGCACGATTTTTCGTGTAGCGCCAGATTGTTTTGTATAGGATATAGTTTTATAATATAAATAATGAATTTAATGTAACATATATCATATTTATTGATTATATACAGTTTTATAATAATTATTTATTATTGAACGTGTTAAATTAATTGCATCGCTTCAGAAATATCGTAGGTCATATGTAAGAATAATAAATGGTATCATTCAATTAATGGTGAATTAGTAAAAAAGTGGATGGTATATTATTTTTTCTATAATCAATATCATTTCATAATTATTATATATGAACTTTATTCCAAACATTATACAAATCAATGTAATGTATTGATCAAAATTAAATTACACAACGACGTGGAGATGGTATGACGTACGTACGCACACACGGTGCATTAGTTTTAATAGGATAGATAAATTTTAGAATATGGTTTCCTCATAATAATTATAACATATCATAATATAGGTTATACTATATTAATTACATTATCATGGAAAAACACACTAGGAGATGAATTTTATGAATAAACAAACATGAAAGAGTCGATAAAGACCATAACATATTCTTTAAATGATTTCCATTAATATATTCACAAGTAATATATGGTATGAATTTTGGAAGGACCAGAACCTCTAGAACTAAGATAAGGACATTGGGAAAAAATGGGCATGGTTTAATAAGGCTAGCTTACTCATATTTGTGTGAGAAAGTAATGGAGGAGGATCCCTTTTATAATAGAGGTGGGGGACACATATAAAAATTCCTCAAAATATTAAAATATAATAAGACTATTATAGAGAAAAATACATCCAAACGACCTATAAACTAATAAAGGAGGAACATTTTTAACATATATTTTAACATTTTAGTTATTTAATATATTTATTATTTTTAAATAATTTTGCAATATATTAATTCAATTAAATATAATTATTGTCAAATTTGTGACTATTAATTTAAATAGAATTTGAATACACTAAGAAAAAGTGGGAATTAGAATATAATACTGATAGACTTATCTAATGTATCAAATAGATCTATAAAATTATTTTTAGACATTTAATGTTTAAAATTATAGAAATATTTACATTTTTAAAATAATTTATTTTATAGATCTTTTCAATAAATAAATACTTTATTTACATTTCTCAATAATTTAAGGAAATTATATTAATTATAAAAATTAAATATAAATTCATATAGTGAAAAAAGAATCATTAAAATAAAAATAAAAATTTATTTTTGTTCATTTATTTATTGTTTCAACATATTTACCCAAAACATATTTTCAATACCAATTCAATGAGTTTTTTTGAATATATTATATTTTAATAATATATAAGTTATTTTTGTGGAATAGTGTCTGTTAAACAAATAAAATTATATATTAAGTTAATAAGGTTCAAATAATCTTCATAAAATAATTTTTATACAATTTTAGGGAGCATTATTACACTTATCTTTTGGTATATATCCTTATTTATTCTCCTTAGCTCTTACTACGATAACATGGATGTTCACTTTTGTAGGGTTATTATTTTCACTATAAAATGATAAAAAAACCATAAATGTATGATTGATGAAATTTTAAACTATATCCCAATCATTTGTAAAATATTTATATTTTAGTATTCTTTATCATTTATTAAACTATTACTCATTTTAAAATAACATTAATATAAATGCAGTCATTATTCAAAAATTGACATTGAAAAAAATAAATAAAACTAACTATATTTGAAAAAAATAATTTAAAACATCATTAATATGTCAACATATTCTATAAATTTTTTATGACATTAATTACAAAAAATAGTATTTTTTCTATTATTTTTAATTTCATTTTTAAATATTTCTATTGATTAAACAATTACTCTTTCAACATTATATAATTATTTCAGGTAATTATTTCATCACAAAAACTAAAATTAAATTTCCATGAAACATTTTAATATTTTATAAATCATAATACTATTTATAAAATAACATATCTCATAGGTAACCCCATATTAATATGCATATCTTGTTAAAAAAATTACGATATCTTTGACTTCTCTTTAAACTGAAATACTATAAATTGATGAAAGTCCCTCAAGTGGCTCTTGGAGCTCATACAATCTTCCCAAGAATGTTTTTTGAAAAATTAACTCATCCAATGAAATTATTCGAAGTGTTCGGGTAATTTTTTGATATATATAATATTTTTTACCATTAATTACTAGATTTACCCTTAATAGTGGTATCTAAAATTACTATGTTTAATATTCATATTTTAAAAAACTAAACGGGAAATATTTTCTAAATTTTTAAATTAATATTAAATAATGTTATAAATTTTTCAAAATTCATAACAAATAAATCTCTAGAAAAGTTTTTCAATTAATTCTATTTACAGTGTGGGAAAATGAGGTTCTTAAGTTAAAACATTCAATAGATTGAAATATTTTTATATGAGATTTCAATGTGTAATTTATTTCATTTATCCAAAAAAAATTTATTAATTTATTATTGGAAAAATTATACGTTAAAAATAATAGAAAATATAATATAACTATATAAATAAATAAGACTAAAAACAATTTTTCAACTGTAATGGCCCGGATCTCTCCGGCCCATTTCCTTTGTGAAAAAGAAGTCCACGAAGTGTTCTGGGGGGTAAAATGGAATTTTCCCACACTTTCTAGAATTTTGAAACTACACGCCGTGTAGTTTGAGTACATGTCATGTACTCCCTTTCCGGGTATACCCCGTGTTGAAGGTCGTGTCCTTGCTGTGTGGAGTAATGGGTGCACGCCATGTGTCCAGTTCTACACACCGTGTAGTCCTTCCCCGCGTACGCGTTACCAGTCAACAGTCGTGTACCATGTTGGACCTGTGTCCATGCCGTGTGAAATAAACGAGTACACACCGTGTGTTGGAACTACACGCCGTGTAGTCTTTCCCCGCGTATGCGTTACCCTCAAACCGTGTGTTGACCAGTCAACGGCTACGGAACCGTGTTGGAAGCCGCGTGGAGACCGTGTAAAATAACCGAGTACACTCCATGTACCATAAAGTACACACCGTGTACTTTTCCTTTTCTCACCTATAAAAGGAGGGGTCCCCTCCTCCTTTCAATTCACTCCTCTCCTCCCCATTCCTCTGAGTAGAGCTCTCCCAAGAGACTCGAAGGATCCTTTTCTTCCATAACTTCTACGTCAAAGCTCCGATTTACGATCTGTCAGCGGCCACGGGAATGTAACGACGAGGCAGAACATCCGAGCTTGGATCCGTTGTCTTTCCTTTGGCCTTTCCATTCCTAATTCCACCCGAGGTGGTTTTTTCGGGACCCGACAGATGTGACGGATGCCGACGGACGTCTTCTAAGGTTGACCCGGGGGAGCACTGTGATCATAACCAGTTGAGGTAGGGATCATACCTTTTTCTCTCTAGTTTGTGCATCATGCGGGGTGTGTATCTGCTTGTTTTCACAAGAAACAGTTGAACCATTAAATGAAGATAATAACTGCTTAAAGAACGGGGTTGGGAAGTTTGTGATTGCTGTTACTTTATATCCTATGATATTATGTTGTGAATTGAATGAGTTTCTACCTACTAAAAAACACTATCGTTGGGGGGCCTTTGCTTGTACAATTAAATTTTGCTCTATATTTCTAGACCATTTTGTGGATATAACTTTGTGGAAATTGGTTAATCACGTAAAGTTGGCTGATTAAATGAAAATATGGAACCCTTATGTGATCACCCCAGTTAACCAAAAATGGAATAATGAACATGTGGGTGTTGGTTTGGATAAGTGGCATGTGATGGGGTTGTTTTGTGGGTTGTTATTGATAGGGTGAGCAGCAGGGCTGCAGTTGACTTGGTTGTGGGTTGGTGTGAATGTTATGTTGGTGACGGGCGTCGTGGCTGCGATAAATGGTATTAAAGAAATAATAATGTATGAGTTTCGGTGCGGTTGTGGTTACGGTGGTTGGCAGTGGGGCTGCGGGGTTGGGTTGAATGTGAACGGACTTTGTGTTGTGGTTAATAAATTAAAGTGGATGAGTTAATGAATTGTGGGGCAAATAAATAAGATTAATAACCAATGGGTTGGTTGTATGATAAGAAGGGACTTGGTTGTGTTGCTTGTGTTTTCCTAACTTGATTTGTGGATGGAATGGATATGTTTTACGAACGATTGATGTGGTTGGTTGTGGATAATTGACCAGTAGTTAAGGAACTAAAAAATATAATTCTACTGGAAAGTGAAAACCTATATGGGGTTGGGGTTGTTTGTTGTATGCATGCTTCATAGTAGCAGTGCTGAGGCACATGCTTAGTTTATCTGTTTATAAGCCATAGGTTGGGCTGTGTGGTTGGTATATATATCTCTGTATCTTTTGTGTTTTATCGCACCCCACCCATGTTAAGCACTTAGTGCCGAACACTCCCATTTCATGGGAGAGGGTGTTTTTTCCCTTAGTTACTAGATCCTTCAGGCTCCTTCTCCCCTAGGATGTGATAGCTTGAGGAGACCTTACACCTAAGACTCTTCAGGTTGGTTTTGAATGGGATGGATTTATCCCAGGACTCTTTGGGAATGTTCTACTGTTTCCTAAGAATCTTCGGGAAGAGGACCAGGTGAGTGCGGGCGGGATACGTGGTTGTGACGACCAGGTGCGTGTGGGCAGGATACGTGGTTGTGAGGCCCAGGTGTGTGCGGGCGGGATACGTGGTTGTGAGGCCCAGGTGTGTGTGGGAGGGATACGTGGTTGTGAGGCCCTGGTGTGTGCGGGCGGGATACGTGGTTGTGAGGCCCAAGTGTGTGCGGGAGGGATATGTGGTTCTGAGGCCCAGGTGTGTGGAGGAGGGATGCGTGGTTGTGAGGACCAGGTGTGTGCGGGGGGTGGGGGGATACATTGTTGGGGGGCCCAGGTGTGTGCGGGCGGGATACGTGGTTGTGAGGCCCAGGTGTGTACGGGCGGGGAGAGTGTGGCAGCGTCAGGATGTTTGTCGTTAGGAAGATCATCTAACAAAAGGTAAATGGTGCGGGGTACCCAATACTCTTGTTTCTTATATACTACAACCTGTTGTGCTTGTGTTTTGGGTGAGTGTGGCTGGTGAGGTTGGGTGGATAGAATTCCTTGCTAGGTTTCTTCTGTTGTTCTCACAGGACATTAGAATGTCTCACCACTTGTGCATGGGAGCTTTAGGTTTCCCTACTGAGTATACATGTATGCTCACCCTACGTTTACATTCAAGTTTCCAGGAGGACTACGAGGGCCTTGCAGGACCCTACAAGTCAGACAGTTGGAGTTGTTGCAGTTTATGTTCTCTTGTTTTATTTTGGTATTGTACTTTGAGATTTCTTGTACTTGTACCTTGTTATAAATTGTTTAAACATGCATGTTGTCTTGGTTTGGGTTTATTTCTATACACTTGTTCTTTTTTCCTTTTGGTGGTTGACTCGTCCTATTTCCCGATCCTAATAATAAAAAGGGTAATGCCTCACATATTTGTGAAAACTCATACCCTTGGTTCTAGTCTCCACCCCGGGTCCTACTGGAGGCGGGACTCGGGGTTCATTGTCTCCCTTTCAACATTGCCAACTCAGGAGGGGCATCTTTGGTGGGAGGGGTCGTGATAGAATGGTATCAGAGGTGATGGTTTAGTGATAGAATGGAGTCTGAAGTTAGGAACAATGAGGATTGGATGGGATGGTAGGGTAAAATTGATAGTCAATCTTGGTGAGTGACATAGGCCAGGGAAGACCGGCTAGGAAACAGGATTTTAGGGCCCCCCGTGATCCGATGCAAGGACTATGAGCCTACCGAACGACCTAGTGAGACTACATTGATTGCAGGTTAGAGACCCTAGGGAAGGTACATGCATCATCATGATTGTGTTTTTACTTTATTTGGTTTTTCTGGTAAAGAAATTGAAATAAAATGATAAAATAAAACCTTGAGCTTTTCCTTACTACTTGGGCTTTGGTGATCCTTGTTTACCGTACAGTTATGGCACCTGGACGTCATCCCCGAGTGGTTTAGATGGCCGAGGCCCAACAGATTTAGGCGGTCGATCAGCTGAGGATTGACCGAGAGGAGGAAGATAGCCAGTGGCATAAGGCTCTCTGTTCTTTCCAACGGCAGACCCTTATGAAGTAAGAGGGTAGTACTTCGGATACAGATATAGAGGGGTGGCTTGAGGAGCTAGGGATCGCTTTTACCTTAATCTGTGCTCCGAGGGAGTACTGGGTTCCCCTAGTAGTCAGTCAGCTAAGAGGTGCGGCGCGACAGTGGTGGACACTCAACCTCGGAGAGAGGATAGATGCAGAGGTTCCATGGGATGTCTTTGAGAAGGAATTTTGAGAGGAATTCCATTATTCCATGATCAAGGTGGAGAAGCGGCAGGAGTTACTCTCCTTTCAGCAAGGGAGTATGTCAGTACGAGAGCTGGGGATGAAGTTCAAGGATCTCCTGCGCTTTGCTCTGGATCTATTTTCGAATGAGGAGTCTCGGGAGAGACGTTTGGAGGAGGCGCTTCGTCCTTCGCTCCAGTATGCTATCTCCCCCTTCAACCTTCCGACATACTTGGAGATATAGAAGAAGGCAGAGGTTGTAGAGAGGATGCACTCGCGGAGAGGTGCACCCTGGGAGGGGATCCAACCAGGCTCGTCGAAGGGGAAGGCAGTCAGCAGCAGGGCTCATGCGACGGGACCTTCCAGGTTCAGGCCAGTGGGGATCAGGCCCCAGTAGTTCCAGTTCAGATCTTCGGGTCCTCGTCCCTTTTTCACGAGCCCAGGACCGAGGAGTTTTTCTTATGGAGGTTTCGGTCACGATCAGATTCGGTGCCCGACCTGAGCTCAGTACGGTGGAGGTGGGCAGGTTCAGCGCCCACCTCTGCATCCCCAGTTGCCGGCAAGGCCCTTCCAGCAGCAGCAGGACCATGCTCCTCTGAGGGTAGACTTTGCGGGAGGAGGCTAACCTCAGGGTGCTCCTCAAGGACCTCGACCAAGGCATGGTCGGGGAGGTGGACGACATGAGAGAGGTAGAGGAGCTGGGCGTGGATAGTTGCACGCAACAGAGTTGACAGCTCCATCAGGACCAGAGGTGGTGCGAGGTACAATTTCTTTGTTCAGCACTATTGTTTCTTCTTTGTTAGATTTGGGAGCTTCACACACCTTTTTTGCGCCTATTCTAGCCCATACTTTGGGACTAGACGTAGAGGGAATTTTCGTACCACTGGTAATGAGTACACCGGTTGGAGGCCAGACCAACGTATCTTGTGTTTTCTGGGGATGTGGGAAGACGTTGGGACCACATCGATCTTGTGGGGACCTTCTTCTATTACAGATGCAGCCATACGATGTCATTTTAGGCATCGACTAGTTGTTTTCTGTTAGTTCTGTTATCGAATGCTTCCGGAGAAGAGTCGTGTTCTCCTACGTGGACAGGCAGCGTGTAGCTTTTGTTGGCGAGAGGAGCTATCTGGTGGGAAGCTGGCATGTGGAGCCTCTCCTTTCCTTGTTAGGTGGGTTATCAGTGGTTCCAACTGATACAGAGATGATGGATGTCCCGGAGGTTGTTGGGGAGTTCCTAGATGTTTTTCATGAGGAGGTTGTGACTCTACCCCCCCCCCCCGACGTGACGTTGAGTTCGGGATAGACTTACAGCCTGGTGCCTGTCCGATTTAGATGGCCCCATATCGGATGGCACCTTCGGAGTTGCGGGAGTTGCGGATTCAGATTGATGATCTTATGGTGAAGGGTTTTGTTCGATCCAGCGTATCGCCATGGGGTGCTCCGGTTTTGTTCGTGAAGAAGTCAGATGGTGGTCTCAGGATATACATAGACTACCGAAGGTTGAAACGGGTAACGGTCAAGAACCGTCACCCCCTTCCAAGTATAGATGATCTCTTCGACCAATTGATGGGGGAAGGTTGGTTTTCCAAGATTGATCTACGATCTGGATATCATCAGCTAAGGGTAAAGGACAATGAAATCTTGAAGACGGCTTTCAGCTGCAGGTATGGGCACTTCGAGTTTGTGGTGATACCGTTTGGAGTTACCAATTCACAAGTTGTGTTCATGGGACTTATGAACTTTTTTTTCTGAGAGTTTCTAGACCGGTTCGTTGTTTTGTTTATCGATGACATTCTGATCTACTCAAGGTCAGAGGGGGAGCACGTTGAGCATCATAGGGAAGTCTTGGGAGTCCTTCGACACCACCAGATTTACGGGAAATTGTCGAAGTGTAAGTTCTTGACACAAGAAGTAAACTTACATGGGCATGTGGTGTCTCATCATGGAGTGTCAGTTGACCCGTTGAAGGTGGATGTAGTTGTTTCATGGGTAGCACCCAAGAGCGTGACAAAAGTTCGTAGTTTCCTGGGGTTAGCAGGTTACTATCGGAGGTTCGTTTCGGAATTCTCTCAAGTTGCTCCTCCACTAACATCTTTGACGAGGATGAACTAGGTCTTCCTATGGAGCGAGCAGTGCTAGAAAGATTTTGACTACCTGAAGGAGAAGTTGGTCAGTGCTCCCGTACTCAGGTTGCCAGAGGAAGGTTTGTTGTATGAGGTTTTTGGTGATGCTTCTAGCCTTGGTCTAGGGTGTGTGCTGATGCAGAAGAAGGGAGTGATCAGTTATGGGTCTAGGAAGTTACGCCCTCATGAGCGTAACTATGCCACCCATGACCTAGAGCTTGCAGCAGTAGTGTTCGCACTGAAGTTTTGGCGACATTACCTCTTTGGGGAGCACTTTGTGGTCTTATCTGATCACAAGAGCCTGTGTTGTATCTTCTCCCAGTGTGACCTGAACTTACGGCAGCAGAGATGGGTCTAGTTTCTCTAAGATTATGACTTTGAGATCTCTTACACTAAAGGTAAGGGAAACATTATGGCTGATACCCTGAGCAGGAAGTCGCATTAGGAAGTAGTTCAGGAATCCACTGATGCTTGGAAAGCGATGGGAGAGTTGGCCGCCTTGCACTTGGATTTCAGTGTAGAAGGTGTTAGAGGCTGTTTGTTTCAGATGATGGTGCAGTCCTCCTTGTTGCAGCAGGTGGAAGAGACCCGGGTGGGGGCTCCGAGGCAGAAGTGATGCGGGATCGTGTCGATCAGGGGTATGCTCCAGAGGGATCGTTAGAGGACAGCCGACATCCGATGCTTTTCCATGGAAGGTTGTTTGTTCCGGAGGCAATGCATGAGGGAGTTCTTCGTGAGTTCCATAGATTAGCCTTGGCGGTACATCCAGGAGTTTCAAAAATGTACTGAGGCCTGAGGGAACAGTTTTGGTGGCCCAGGGTGAAACGGGTAGTGGCGGAGTTTGTGGCTAAATGCCTAGTGTGTCAGCAAGTGAAGGCTGAACACCGTGTTCCCAGTGGGTTGTTTCACCCTTTAGATGTCCCTGAATGGAAGTGGGATGAAATCTCTATGGAATTCATCACATGACTACCCAGAGTTAAGGGTGGTTATGATGCTATCTGGGTAGTGGTGGATCGGCTGACGAAATCAGCTCACTTCGTAGTAATTAAGGAGTCAGGCCCAGTGAGTACCTTGGAACAGAGGTACGTAGACGAGGTGGTACGTTTGCATGGAGTTCCAAAGACTACCATTTTAGATCAGGATACTCAGTTTACCTCATGAGTCTAGAGGGGGATACAACATGCTTTTGGCACCCAGCTATGCCTTATCATAGCTTTCCACCCCCAGACCGATGGGCAGACGGAGGGGACTATCCAGACGTTGGAGGACATGCTGCGAGCATGCATTCTGGATTTCGGAGGATCATGGGTATGATATTTTCCTTTATTAGAGTTTTCCTACAACAACATATTCCACTCTATTATTGGCATGGTAACATTGGAGGATTTGTATGGAATCCCATGTCGTTCACCCATTTGCTGGGAAAAGGTTGGTGAGACAGGTGTGCTTGGGCCAGAGGTAGTGCCGAGCACCACTGAAAAAGTCCAGCTTGTACGTGAGAGGATGAAAGTGGCTCAGAACCAACAGAAGTCTTATGCTGATCGTCGGAGGAGGCCCTTGGAGTTCGAGGTGGGAGGTCATGTGTTCTTGAAGGTTTCCCCTCGACGGGGGCAGCAGAGGTTTGGGAAAGGGAGCAAGCTCTCACCTAGGTTCATCGGACCTTTTGAGGTGCGGAGGCGAGTCGGTGAGGTGGCATATTAGCTGGCCCTGCCACCTCAGTTGGAGAAGGTTCATGACATCTTCCACATCTCCTAGATTCGTCGGTACTTACACGACAACTCCCACGTTATCGACTGGGGAGAGTTAGATATGGGAGACGACGCGACCTTCGAGGAATGACCAGTCAGAATCGAGGATCGTAAAGAGAAGGTGCTCCGTGGACAAACCATTCCTTTGGTTCGTGTGTTGTTGATTCATGGTGGCCTCGAGGAGAGCACTTGGGAGTGGGAGTCCCAGATTCATGCTCAGTACCAAGAGTTGTTTTGACTTGTGTTTTACCTTGTTCTTCTAATATTTGTGTTGATGTTGTACTATGTACCTTTGATATATGGAATGCTTGGCTTGTCGGTTGTGAGACCTTTTGTTTCCTTGTTCCCTAGTAATGTGTAACATGTCCAGATGTGTGGGGAAATGAAAAAACTTGACCCTTAATCGAGACGCATTAATGCAGATGCGATTGAACCCGTGCGGGCGAGTCAGTGCCACCTAAAGCGGATAATATCTCGACATAGGAGAAGGAATTTCTGAATCCCACATGTTCGGGAAGTGTGTTGATTGTGTGGTGTTGGGGGTAGTGAGAGTTGAAAAATCTTAATGTATGAATGTGGGAAGACCCAATTATTAATCCAGACGCATTAATGAGGATGCGATTAAACCCGTGTAGGCGAGTCCGTGCCGCCTAAAGCAGATAATATCTCGACATAGGAGAAGGAATTCCTAACACATATGATAAGGGTTGTTAGTTGGGTTCCTGTTATAACGAGAACCCTAAGAGGTATCTTGTTGGGTTTCCTCTGGGTTGGTTTTTGAATTCTACGGGATGAGAATGTTTTAAGAGGTATCTCATTTAATGGCCCGGATCTCTCCAGCCCATTTCCTTTGTCAAAAATAAGGCCACGAAGTGTTCTGGAGGGTAAAATGGACTTTTCCCACACATTCTAGAATTTTGAAACTACATGCCGTGTAGTTTGAGTACATGCTGTTTACTCCCTTTTCGGGTATACCCGGTGTTGAAGGCCGTGTCCTTGCTATGTGGAGTAATGGGTGCACACCGTGTGTCCAGTCCTACACGCCGTGTAGTCCTTCCCCGCGTACATGTTACCAGTCAACGGCCATGTACCATGTTAGAGTCGTGTCCTTGTCGTGTGCAATAAATGAGTAAACGTCGTGTGTCTGAACTACACACCGTGTAGTCCTTCCCTGCGTATGTGTTACCCTCAAACCATGTGTTGACCAGTCAACGACCACGGAACCATGTTGGAAGCCGCGTGGAGACAGTGTAAAATAACGGAGTACACGCCATGTACCATAATGTACATGCTGTGTACTTTTATTTTTCTCGCCTATAAAAGGAGGTGTCCCCTCCTCCTTTCAATTCACTCCTCTCCTCCCCCTTCCTCTGAGCAGAACAATCCCAAGAGACTCGAAGGATCCTTTTCTTCAATAAATTATTTGTCCGAGCTCCGATTTACGATCCGTCAGAGGCCACGGGATCGTAACAGTGAGGCGGAACGTCCGAGTTTGGATCCGTTGTCTTTCATTCGGCCTTTCCTTTCCGACATCCAACCGAGGAGGTTTTTCTGGGACCCGACAGAAGTGACGGACGCCGACGGACGTCTTCTATGGTTGATCCGTGGGAGCACTGTGATCAGAACCTATTGAGGTAGGGATCTTACCTTCGTCTCTCTAATTTATGCATCATGCGGGGTGGATATCCACTTGTTTTCACGAGAAACAATTGAACCATTAAATGAAGATAATAACTAGTTAATGAACGGGGTGGGGAAGTTTGTGATTGCAGTTACTTTATATCCTATGATATTATGTTGTGAATTGAATGAGTTTCTACCTATGGAAAATAACGGTCTTTGGGGGGCCTTTTCTTACACAATTAAATGTTTCCCTATCTTTCTAGACTGTTTTGTGGATATAAATTTGTGGAAATTGGTTAATCACGTAAAGTTGGCTGATTAAATGAAAATCTGGAACCCTTATGTGATCACCCTGGTTAATCAAAAATGGAATAATGAACATGTGGGTGTTGGTTTGGATACGTGGCATGTGATGGGGGTGTTTTGTGTATTGTTATGGATAGGTTGAGCAGCGGGGCTGCAGTTGACTTGGTTGTGGGTTGGTGTCAATGTTATGTTGGTGACGGGCAGCGGGGCTGTGATAAATGGTATTAAAGTGATAATGATGTATGGGTTTCAGTGAGGTTGTGGTTACGGTGGTTGGCAGTGGGGCTGCGGGGTTGGGTTGAATGTGAACGGACATTGGGTTGTGGTTAATAAATAAACGTGGAAGAGTTAATGAATGGTGGGGCAATGAAACGAGATTAATAATCAATGGGTTGGCTGGATGATAACAAGGGACTTGGTTGTGTTGCTTCTATTTTCCTAACTTGATTTGTGGATGACAGGGATATGTTTTATGAACGATTGATGTGGTTGGTTGTGGATAGTTTCCCAGTAGTTAAGGAACTAAATAAACTAATTCTGCAGAAATTTGAAAACCTAAATGGGGTTGGGGCTGTTTGTTATATGCATGCTTCATAGTAGCAGTGCCGAGGCACGTGCTCAGTTTCTCTATTTAGAAGCCATAGGTTGGGCTGTGTGGTTGGTATATATATCTCTATATCTTTTTTGTTTTATCGCACCCCACCCATGTTAAGCACTTAGTGTCGAACACTCCCATTTCATGGGAGAGAGTGTTTTTTCCTTAGTTACTAGCTCCTTCCTGCTCCTTCTCCCCTAGGCTGTGATGGCTTGAGGAGACCTTACACCTATGTCTCTTCAGGTAGGTTTCGAATGGGATGGCTTAAGCCCAAGACACTTCGGTTAGGTTCTACTGTTTCCCAAGAATCTTCGGGATGAGGCCCAGGTGTGTGCGGGTAGGATACGTGGTTGTGAGGCCCAGGTGTGTGCGGTCGGGATACCTGGTTGTGAGGCCCAGGTGTGTCTGGGTGGGATACGTGGTTGTGAGTCCCAGGTCTGTGTGGGAGGGATACGTTGTTGTGAGGCCCAGGTGTGTGCAGGCGAGATACGTGGTTGTGAGGCCTAACTGTGTGCGGGCGGGATGCGTGGTTGTGAGGCCAAGGTGTGTGCGGGCGGGATCCGTGGTTGTGAGGCCCAGGTGTGTGTGGGCGGGATACGTGGTTGTGAGGCCCAGGTGTGTCTGGGCGGGGAGAGTGTGGCAGCGTTAGGATGTTTTCCGTTAGGAAGAGCAGCTAACTAAATGGGAATGGTGCGGGGTACCCAATACTCTTGTTTCTTATATACTACTACATGTTGTGCTTATGTTTTAGTTAGTGTGGCTGGAGAGGTTGGGTGGATAAAATTCCTTGCTAGGTTTCATCTGTTGTTCTCACGGGACAATATGATATCTCCCCACTTGTGCACGAGAGCTTTAGGTTTCCCTACTGAGTATACTTGTATGCTCACCCTACGTTTACATTCAAGTTTCCAAGAGGACTACCTGGGCTGTGCGGGACCCTACTAGTCAGACAGTTGTAGTTTTTGCAGTTGTTGTTCTCCTATTTTCTAATGGTATTGTAAATTGAGCTTTCTTGTACTTTTACCTTGTTATAAATTGTATAAACATGCATGTGGTCTTGGTTTGGGTTTATTTCTATACACTTGTTCTTTTTTCCTTTTGATGGTTGACTCGTCCTATTTCCCGATCCTAACAATAAAAATGGTAATGCCTCCCATATTTGTGAAAAATCATACCCTTGGTGCAAGTCGCCAGCCCGGGGCCTACTAGAGGCGGGACTCGGGGGTCATTATCTCCCTTTCACCATTTCCAGCTCAGGAGGGGTATCTTTGGTGGGAGGGGGTCGTGACATCAACTAAGTGCGGATGTTTTTCACTATTCATCAAAAAAATTACACTTATCATAAAATTATAAAAAATTAAACAAAGGTAAATTTTTATATTACACTTTATGAAATGTTGTTTATTTTTTTCACATTTAATTTATAAAACTATGAAAATTTAGTTTTAATAAAAGTGCACTATTAAAGGGTGAAAAAATTTCCTTTAGCTTTTTTTTTTGCATGAAATAAGATTTATTCATAACTGAAGACTATAAAATATATTTGAAATATATAAAAAAATTTCACTATATATAAATTTCATAACAAGATTATTAATATTCTTTGCCTCTAATATAACAAATATTTTATACAAATATTTTATTTTATATTCACGTTGGGGGTTGTGTGTAACACAAGATATTAAATATATATAATTTAAAAAGATACATACCATAAAATATTTGGGTGTTCTATTCTACCCTACATAAAATTATATCTGAATTTTTTTTGAATTTAGGCTCAGTAACTAGGGTTTGAATTTCTAAAATACATTCACTAAAATCCCATATCCAAAAAAGTGTTAGTGAAACATCCACTTTAAAATAATGAAAGGGAAGTAGGAAGGTAAGCAGATATTTCACATACAATAATTCCATTTAGAAAAATATGTCCATGGAAGATAAAACTAAATCCCAATTTAAAATAGTTACTTATATATAACATGATCATAGTACGGTTTTTCATTACAAAACCATAAACATTTGATTGTTTAAAAGGCTATTGATAAAATTAAATGGGAAACCTTTTTGTTTCAAAATAATTTCTCTAATGTTAATGAAATAATTTTCTTCATGGAATATGAATATAAGAAAACATACGTACTTCACAAGTAGAATATCACATAATAATAAATTACCAAAAAATTCATATTTTTCTTAAATGATGACTATTTAAGATGAATTATCAATTCGTGAAAAATTCCAAAAAAAATTCTTTATATACCAAAATCAAAAAAATAAAAACTACTTATTCCTCCCGTATTTATACAATACCTAAAACCATAATGGTTGGGATAATATAAGATAATTATAATGACCCATTATTTACACACATTGATATTGCATCAAAATTGAATTATTATTATCACAATATATAAAAAAATCATGACATGACCGTATATGTATAGGGTATTTATAAATTAGGAAACATAAAAAACTTCTTCATAAAACATCTACGTTGTCTCTCGTTTATTTCATCATAACTATTCATTTTTTTTGAAAATCATTCATAAATTTCTTCACCATATACTGTAGGAAATAATTATATTAAAGGGGGATCTCAAATTCTCAGTAATTGTAAACAAATGAAATAACAATCATATAATATTCATAAGAGCATAATATTTGAAAATTTTATCCTCTAAATAAAATATCACAATATCATGTCATGGGATAAATCATAAAAGTGCAACATAATCCCAATAGTCGTAACAGAAGACATAAATATTTTTTTCATACACACATAAATATAGAAAATGATTTAATATTAGTCAAGGCTCATTTCCAAGACTATCATAGTAGAAAATGTCCATTACTGAACAGAGTAATCTCTTCATTCCATCCCTATATCCCTGAACTTGATTAACATTCCGTTCCACCTATGTCTATCTAATGAGATATAAATATTTAACCAATTAACTGGAGGGATATATTTTTCCCACTCATCATATATTGAAACCATTTTTATATGTGCCACAAAAACATAAAAACATTCACCATAACATTACCCATGAAATAAAATGTGTTTATTAATCATCAAACCATCATAACCTAATACATAAGTGGAATTTATAAAAATAATTTCATCATTTACATAATCAACTAAATTTAATTATATTGATAGAATCATAATATTATGTAATCATGTATGCAAAATAATTTTGATAAAAAACATGAACTTAGTTCTTGATGTATATATGTCCATTCTTCTTCAAAAACAATTTTTTTCTCAAAAGGTCATGAAAAGTTAAAATTAAATAATTTAATTGAAAATAAACATGATATTTTGTAGAGGATTCTTAATGGAAATAATGTATCATGACATCATAAAAAACCATTCATTCCTTATAAGTTAAAAAACATTCTCTTTGTACTTTTTCCATAAAAATATAAATGTTCCTCATACGATAAACCAATGAATGATTCCTTCCATACCATATAGTAAAAGACAAAAAATTGGTAAAAATTTAATCTAAAAAATGCAAAAAAATTGTAAATATTTTATGGAAATAATTTTATAAAACCTTGACATGGATGATAAATATATCCCATCTAAATATTTACACATAAACAATCTCAGATAAATCCACGATTGGAAATGGTATCCCTTACCTTAGATCAAATATGCATCGTATGTATATAAAAATCATGTATAATTATTTAAATAATGTTACTGATTTATTTGATAATTGTAATTTTTTTTAAAACAGCCTTTTGATTATATTTTCATCTGTTTGTTAGTAACATTTCATTTTTACTCGTTATTTGGGTATTAAATGATTTATGACCATATATATATCTTATCGGATATGTAATTATTAAACTTTTAGGTTATAGTTATATCAATTAAAAAATGGTATTATTATTATATATATCATATTTATTAATTAATATCATTTATATAATCACTATTTAATGATGATTTTTTTGAATGGATCACATCACACCGTGGTTACGGTAAGCCGTACGTATGCACGAGTGATGATATTTTTTCTATAGTTATTGAATAAAATTGAATTGGATGGTGTATAGTATATAAAAATTAGTATCATGTTATAATAATAATATATAGTTATTATTTACACCATTATACCCATCCATGTAAAGTGGTGGTGAAAACAGATTACACCACGACATGGAGACAATATGTCGTACGTATGCACGCGAGGTGATTTCCTTTTTTCATATGATAGATTGAAGGTAAAATAAGGTTGTTTAATATTTATAATAACATATCAGTATATTATTGATACTGTTGTTGTTAATTTAAAATGAAATGACTAAAGAAGATTAATTATAAGAGATAATGAAATTTGAAAGAATTGGTAGAAGAGATTTCAAATTTCTCAACGTTCTTTCTTTAAATTTTCTCATAAGGCACTAGAATTTGTCTTTTGAGAGAACCAGAACATCTAGAATGATACTAGGAATGTTTATAAGTGAAATTGGTAGTTTTTTTCTTAGATTCAATGCTCAAAATGTATTCAAGAGTCGAGAGAGTAGGTTCCCTTTTTATAAGAGAGGGTAGGGACACTTTAGGAAACTCTCGAAATGTTAGTTTATTATAAATCCATTTTCGAAAAAATCGTCAAAAACTTATATAATTGAAATATAAGATGATTTTGGTTCGATTAACCATCATACATTAATTTTTATACTATTTTAGAATATTTATTATCCTAATCTATTAGGTTTAACCCTTATTTTAACCATTTTAATTTTACTGTGATATCTTGGTATTTACACATTGTGGATTAATGTAATTACCATATTATGTCAAACGACCCAAAAAAGTTCTTTATGAAATATTTAGACATATATTAACCATTGTTTTGAATCATATATATTTTTTTTGAATATAATTACATTTAATAAACTATTTCATGTATTATGTTATGAATTTAGTCAATTTTAGACATTATTCACAGTTGATTTTTTTAAAAAATTCATTACAAACTTATTGATTTGAAAATAACTTATCAACACAAATATAATATGAATATATATTCCATAAAATTCTTGGATGACTTCAAAATAAACAAATTGCATATTTTTAATATTCAAAATACATTTATTTGAATCTTTCATAATAATGTAATCACTACATCATAATTATTTCAAAAATAAATATATTTATCTAATGTCTAAAAATTATAAATAAAATACCATGATATTGAAAATATATTTATCTTTTTATTTAATATTAATAGGCATTGATATAAATTATATAACCCTATATGAAAATCAATTTATTAAAAGATATGTGTTTAGGTTATAATTATCTTTACATTAAATTAATTCTTAAGAAATGTCATTTTCACATCCATGTGAATCCACGGAGTCCAAAAATATACTAAAGGATTTACATGGTCATAAATATCGCATCCAATTGGATTAACACACATTTTATTTTAGTATTATATTATTAAGATAATATTTTGTAACCTTATTTAAAATATTTACACTTTAACCATGGTAAATAAAATAATTACTGAAGATACTATTCATAATGTCTAAAAATAATAGGTACATATTCTCAAAAATTGGTACATCTGATTAAAAATGTCGAATCCATTTTTTAAAATTAAAAATACAGAAATAGTAGTAATTAATTAAATATTAATCCTATTGTTGAAATGACAAAATGGGTTTTTAATGATAAAACATTGCAAAATATTGAAATGATAATACATATGAATTGAGTGTAAAATTAATGCTAATTTCCTAAATTATATTAAATGGTAAAAAAATATTCTATTTTTACTTTTAAACCATTGAATTTGATTATTTATCCATATGAATTATCTCAATGAAAAAAGATTTTTTCAATTCAAATTTAGCGTATTTTTACTATTCATTAAAACATGAGAGTTATCAACAAAAATATCAGAAATTTTTTAAAAGTAAATTTTTCTATCCCACTACCAAATAACATGTTTATGTTGTCAAATAGAAATTATTAATGTCTGAAAATCATAATTTAAAATTTGTTTGCCATTCAAAGGTGATAAATTAACATTTTTAAAAAATAGGTTTTTATAAATAAAATAGGGTTTTATTCAAACCCTATGATTAAAATATCCATTATATGAATATAAAAAATATTTTATTATGTATATAATAGATATATCTAGTTAATTTCATTCCTAAATATAATTCACTTAAAAATACAAATATCAAATTTAATATTATTTTTCTTAAATAATAAATTTATAATGTATTCATAATGCTTTTTCATAAGTTATTTATAACTATTCTTGCTAACCTAACAACTATGCTATAATGGTAAATTTATATTAAGGGAATCTCATGGTTCATTTAAATTCACGATTGCATGAAAACCAAGCTACTGAAGAATACAAATTTTTTAAGGAAAATATTTCATAAAAACATTTAGGTGTTAAATTATACCCCCTGAAACTGAATTTATCCCTCAAAATTCATCGCTTAAAAATAAAAAGATGATGATACCTCTCCCTCATAATATCCTCAATTTCCCATGTAACATTTTCTAATTATTTGTTTCTACATAAAACATTAACCAATATTGTGGTCTTGTTTCGTAGAAAACTTTAACTATGATCTAGAATCTCTATCAGTTGTTCGTCATTAGAAATATCTGGCTCCATCGTTATGAATTCTATTCTTAGTAGATGAGAAGGATTCAGTATATAATTCCTTGGAGAGATACATGGAACACATATTGAACTTGAGAGATGTTAGGTGGAAGATCCAATCAGTAAGATACCTTCCCATCAAGATCTAGTATATCAAAAGGACCATTATACATACGGATCAACTTTCTTTTTATTCTAAATGTTATTACTCTCATCCAGGGACATATTCGTAAGAACACCTTATCAACCACTTCATAATCTAGGTCATTTCTTCGGCTGTAAAAATTAAATTTTGGTACACTCTGAGCTACTCTTTTGTTTTTTGAATATATCTAACATTTTCTTCCATTACATAAAAATTATTTGGTCCTAATAGTTTTCATTCCCAATCATTATCCTAAAATGTTGGAGTTCTTAACTTCATTTCATAAAGGGCTTCATAAGGATCCATTTGAATACTAGATTGAAAGATATTATAGTAAGAATATTTCACTAATGGTAGTTTTTGATCCCAACCACCTTTTGAATCTAAAGATTGAGCTCTCAATATGTCTTCTAGAGTTTTAATTGTCCTCTCAGAATGACCGTTTTTCTGAGGATGGTAGGAAGTGATGAAACATAACTCTGTATCCAATGAAAGATGAAGACTTCTCCATAACATCTAGGTGAACCCCAAATCTTGATCATCTATAATAGAAATTGGGACTACATTCAATCTTACAACTTCATTTACAAATATTTTGACAATCTGATCAAGGGAGAAGTATTATCTAATAGCAATGGAGTGTGTTAACTTCATAAGGTGATCAACTACAACCTAGATAACATTATATCCTTTGGATGTTTTTGGATGTCTGATGACAATGTATATAGTTATGTTTTCCCATTTCCATTATTTTATGGTTAATGGTTGTTACATACCCTTTTACTTCTATCTATCAGCCTTAACTTTCTAATTATCCAACAATAAAAAGTCATATTCGATGGAATCTCTCTTCATACCATCCCTCCAGAAGTAATATTTCAGGACCCTATACATATTTGTGCTTCCATGGTGAATATATAATGAAGAACTATGAGTCTCATCCAATAACTCCTTCTATAATTATGGTATGTGAGGAAGAAAACCCCGGTTCTTGATCCTTATTATTTCATCACAATCAAGGATTTATTTAAGAACATTTCTCACCTTCTATTATAACTCAACATCTTCCATCAGTGCCTAATTAATCATCACTTTTATATATGGTTGAACATTAATTTGAGAAAGAAAATACTTATCCCCTTCAATTATAATTTCAATATCCATATTTTTCAAATCCATATATAATGGATTTTTTGTGATCCCCATCATGGATAAGCTAGCATGGTATTTTCGACTCAAATAATATTTCACCTTGTTCGCATTCCAATAGTGGTAATGTATTGAGATGTCATAAACATTAATCAACTCCAACCATATTTTTTGGCTCATATTCAGCTCCATTTCTGTGAAAAATATACATTAAACATTTATGATCAGTATAAATATCACACCTTTCACAATAAAAATATTTCCTCCACATTTTTAATGCAAAAATTACGGCATATTACTCAATATCATGAGTTTGGTAAATTTCTTATTGATTTTCAACATTCGTGAGGTATAAGATATCACCATATCATTTCTCATGAGAACACACCTAAACCCCTTCAGGGATGCATCACTCTAGATCACATACCTTTCTCTAGTACAAGGAAGTGTGTGTAAAGGTGCACCGGGAAACCATATTCTTAGCTCTTTGAAATTCTATTCAAATTCCCCCGTAAAAATGAACTTAACTCCTTTACAGGAAAATGTGGTGAGTGGATTAGATAATCATGATAAATATTTTACAGAAGTTCAACAATATCCAGCCAAAACAAGAAAACATTATATCTCAGTTACTGTTGTTGGTCTCGACCATCTTTCAATAACATCTATTTTTTCTGTATCCACTTATATCCCCTATCATGAAATTATTTGACCTAAAAATGAGTCTTTTGAAGCCAATATTCAAACTTGGTAAATTTGGAATAAATATTATTCTTTTTAGGGTTTCCAGAAATATTATCAAGTTATGTTCGTATTCTTCCTTGACCATTGAATATAAAATATTATCATCAATAAAGAATTCCACAATGTAATCAATATAGTCTCTAAATACTCTATTCATTATATCCATGAATATAGTAGTGGAATTAGTAATACTAAAAGGCATCACTATAAATTCATATTGTCCATACCATATACAAAATGTCATCTTTGGTATATCCTCAATTTTGACCATTAATTGATGAAATCTTGAATGAAGATCAATCGAGGAAAAGTATAGAGAACCAAAAATTTTATCAAATAAGTCTTTAATACACAGTAGAAGATATTCATTCATGGTAGTGATCTTGTTATGTTCTCGATACTCAATGTAGAGTCTCATTGATCCATATTTATTTTTAACAAGGAACACATGTTCTCCCTATGGTGACACACTAGGGTGTATAAATCCCTTACCATGATTATGTTGAAGTTACTTTTTCATCTATTTCATCTCAATTGTTAAAATTGTATAAGGTGTCATTGAAATATTCCTAACACCTAATATGTGTTCTATTAAAAACTAAACTTCATGATTTGTTGGAATAAATGGAAATTTCTTCTAGGAATATATCATCAAACTCTCATACCATGGAAATATTCTTAATAATTAGATTCTCTCCAACCATTTGAGATAAATAACCTATATTTATTGGAATAAAGACACATAAGATGGATGAATTTTCTACCGGAAGGTTATACTCATCGTTGCATCGATATATGATCACAGATTGACATGGAATATGAAATGTGACTTCCCTTATTTGGCCATTTGTTGAGATACATATATGTAAATACAATCCATGGAAACAATATCATCAAATTCCACTATAGGAAGGATCACAATATTCGTAAGAAGTAATTTTCGATGAACATCAATCAGATAAGAATTGTAAAATTTTAATGCGACCATTGTTCCATTAGGGTTTGTCACAGCTAACACAACATCTAATTATTGATGTAATGTAGTGATACCTTTAGAAAATTCATTATAAATAAAATATTTTGTGGATCTATAATAAAATAAATCATTTTATCTATTAGAGTGGATGGTATGTGTACCATTCACCACATCATTATCGTACTCCAGGTCGTAGATTGTAATTGCGTGTGACATTCCTTTGTCATTGTCCATAAGAGTTTTTTTGACATCAATATTCTTTAATAAGCCTTGGATTAGGGCATTGATTGGATTAATTCCTCATTTCCTTTCACATGTAACATTTATGTTTAGGAGGTGAATTTTGTGTTGTATTTTCCTTGTTTGCATAATTAGACATCTTTTTCCCATCACCATGACAATCAATTGCCTGAGGAAATTTTTTTTCACAAATAAATCATATACTAGTAAATTTTAGATATTTCCCCCAATTTTTCCTTCTACACAATGATAATATGGGATAATCATCACCTTTTCAGTGTGGTCATTAGATTTTCTTTCGACTTCCAATTTCCTATTCTTATCAAACTCATATGATTGATTAGTTACTCCAATATCCATCTCATCCATCAGGGAACATTGAACAATTTTCTCGTAGCTATTGAATTTCCTTATGGATAATTCCCTTCGAAGATGGGGTTTTAAGATATTAATGAATTGATCAATCTTACTCTAATGTTGGATAATATTTATAAAAGTGTTCCTTGTTAGTCTTGTAAAATTTACTTCATTGTTACCAATAGATTCATCATCCCGTTTCTTAAGTTCATGGAACTCCTTGTCTATCTTTGTTCGAAGAATATTATGAATGTACTTATTGATAAATAACTTATTGAACTCATCCCATTCCATGGACTCAAATTCATCCCATTGACTCGTATTCTTGATAAGATTCCACCATTGATCAACTTCAACATCCAAACAATATACTACAAAGATGACTATATCTTGTTTATAACATTATTGAACTAAAAATATCATTTTAGTGGAACTGATCTATTTTTTATCAACTAATGAATCAGAAGACCCACTGAATGAAGGGGGAAATAGACTCATAAAGGATTCAACATAATTTTTCTCAATCCTTAGTTCATTTGGATGTTCGAAATGATTCATGGATTGAGAATGTTTTATGATAATGTATACAAAATGTTTCATTAAAGCTCCCATAAAATTTGGTTACTCAAGGTTATAGTCACTGCATTTCTCGTCACATTTAGCATTATCGTGGTCCCTTTGGGTTCCATCCATCTACAAAAAACCAAGAATCATCTTGTGAGAAACACTACCCATAACAGGAAAACCACATAATCAAGAATAAAATATCAATTTAGGAAATTTTATGTCCTATCCTAGGTTATTCATGTTCATTTCAAAAACACTAGGATTATATCCTATACTTAGACATATCCTTAGGGTTATTTATAAGTCTTTATCATCCTAGTTTCCAAATGATAACTATACATGTCCTCTAGTGCCAAATATTATAACCCATTATTTACATAAATTTATATCAATTAAAAATTGATGTATATATATTAAAACATATAACAAAACCATTATATGACCGTATACGTATAGTGTCTTCAGAAACTGGGATTCATAAACAACTAATTTATAAAAAATCTATATTATCTCCCTTTTGTGTCATAATAACTAGACTCCTTTTTTAATATCATACTTAATACACTTATTTATGTCCTAGGGAAAAGAAACATATAATATGGGGAGATAAAATAATCATCAAGGGTAAAAAAATGAAATAACAATCATATAATATTCATAAGAGTGTAAAATTTGAAAATTTTGTCCTGTATATAAAGATCAAAATATCATGTCATGGGATAAATAATAAAAGTGTAATGAAATCAAAATTTCCATTACATAATTCATGAAATTTTTTTGTTTACACACAAAAGCATAGAAAAACATTTTATATTATTCAAGGCTCATTTCCAAGACCATCATAGCAGACAAAGTCCATTACTGAACTGAGTTCATTCCCCATTCTAGCCTTGTATCAATGAACGAGATTAACTTTTTTTCCATATATGTCATTATAATGAGGCATAAATCATTACCCAATTCATTGGAGGGAGATATTGGTCCCACTTATATCATACTAAAACCATTAATATGTGTTCCAAAAAAATATAAAATCATTCACAATAGGATAACCAGTGAAATAAAATGGGTTTCTTAAACATAAATCCATCATAACATAATCCAACAATGGATTTCAAAAAAAAATAATTTCATAATTTACATAAACAAATAAATTTAATAATTAATATAGAAACATAAAACTATTCAATCATAGTTGGGAAATAATTTTGATAAAACACTTGAACTTAGTTCTTGAGGAAAAGATAGTTTCTTCTTCAAAAACACATTCTTTTCTCAAAATGTCAAGAAAATTTAAAACAAAATAGTTTAGTTTAAAATAAACATGAGATATTATATAGGAATCTTCATGGAAATGTGGAGTCAGAAAACCATAAAAATTTATTCATTTTGAATAAGCTATAAAAATTCATGTACTTTAGTTGGAAAAGTCAAAATGTACCTTATATGGTAAACCAAAGAAATATTTTTTCCATACCATGTAGTAAAATTAAATAATGGGTAAAATTGACATTAAAAAAATATATGAATAGAAAAAATTTTCTGTAAATGTTTTTTGAAAACATGTACATGGATGATAAATAAATCTTTCGTAAATATATAAAAATAAACAATATTGGACATAAATGAGATTGGAAAATTTATCCCTTACCGTAGGTGTGATATTCTTTGTTTGTATTTGAAACTATTGTATAATGATTTCAATAATTCTACTTATTTTTTCTAGAATCATAATTTTTTATGATATCATTTATGATTATATTTTCATCTGTTTTTTAGTAATATTTCATTGTTACTTGTTATTTGGGAATTGAATGATTTATGTTCATATGTATGTTTTGTTGGATAAGTTCTTATTATTATTTTTAGGTTATAGTTATATCATTTAAATAATGGTATTAAATTAATAAATATCATATTTAATCATTAAATTAATTTATATAAGCATTTTTTATGAATATTATGTAGAACGAATCACATCACACTATGGAGATGGTAATCCGTACGTTCGCACGAGAGACAATATCGTACCCATAATTATTGAATTGTGTAGAAGTGGATGGTGTATAGTATTTAAAAATTATTATCTTGTTATAAAAATCATATAGTTGTCATTTCCACCATTATACCCATCCATGTAAGTTTGTGGTGAAAAAACATTACACCATAGCGTGGAGATGGTAAGTTGAATGTACGCACGCGCGGTGATTTAATTTTTCCTATAATGAATTGATAATGAAATATGGTTGTTTCATATTTATAATATTATATAAGTATATTAGTGATATTTTTTTATTACTTTATAATGAAATAATAAAATTAGAGGAAATAGAATAAGAAATAAATTTGAAAGAATTTGTAGAAGTGATTACCTCTTCCTCGACATGCCTGCTTTGAATCTCCTCTAATGGCACTATAGATTAACCAGAACCTATAGAATGTGACTAGTGATGTTTATTAGATAAATGGGAAGGTTTCGGATGAGCTTGGATGATCAAAATGGATTTATGAGAAGAGGCATGTTGTTCCCATTTATTAGAGATGAGAGGGTCACTTTTGGAAACTCTAAAAATATTAGTTTATTATAAATTAAATTTCAACATAAATTGGTACAATTTTTTTTAATTAAAAACTAAGAATATTTTTGATTGAATACCTATCATCCAATTGTTTTTATACATGTTTTGAAAATTGTTTTATCCTTATCGTTTTGTTTTATCCCTTATTTTACCTTTTATAATCTTACCGTGATATCATGTTATTTACACATAGTGGGTTGATGTAATTACCATATCATGTAAAATGACACAAACAAGAAATTTATGAAATACTTGGACATATATTAACTATTTTACCGAATATTATATTTTCTTTGAATTTAATATCTTTTAATGAAATATTTTATGACATATTTGGACATATATTAACTATTTTACCTTTTAAGTTATGTTTTAAGTTATGAATTGTGTCAATTTTAGAAACTATTCATAATTGACTTCTTTTATAAAATTCATAACAACTTAATTTCATTGACAATAACTAATTAAATCAATGATAATAAGTCACTATCATCCATAAAATTCATGGATGAATAAAAATTAACAAAATTACATTTTTTAATATTAATAAATTCATTTATTTGAATCTTTCATTAATTTGGTAATAAATCTATCATAACAGTGTCATAAATAAATATATTTATCTAATTTCTAAAAATTATAAATAAAACACAATGATGTAGGAAATATTTTTAACTTTTTATCAAATATTTATAGATATGGAGATCAGTTATATAACCTTGTATTAAAATCTATTTAGTTAAAGATATGTGTTTATGTTATAATTATCTTTATATTAAATTAATTTCAATAAAATGGATTTCTCACATAAAAGTGAATCCTTGCGGTCCCAAAATCGACCTAAGGATCCCCATGATCAGAAATAACTCAAAATATAGGATTAAGAAATGTTTTATGGAAGTTTAATATTTTGAGATTATTTTTCAACCCTAATTTATCAGATTTACTCATTAACCATGATAAATAAAATAATTACTGAAGTTAATATTCATAATGTCCAAAAATAAAAGGTACAAATTCACACAATATAGACCTTCTTATTCAAAATATTGAATTTATTTTAAAAAATTGAAATGAAATCAATATAAGTAATTAATTTAAAACTAATCTCGTTATTGAAATTGAAAAACATGTTTTATATGTTAAAACATTGCAAAAGATTGAAATGTTTTTACCTATGAATTCATTGTAAAATTACTGATAATGACATAAATTAAATTAAAATGTAAATATATATATATATATATATATATATATATATATAAAATTAAAAACAATTAAATTTTTTAATTTAACCACATGACTTATCTTGATGAAAAAAGATGCATTTAATTAAAATTTTCCCCAATTTTAATACTCATCTAAACAAGTTATCAAAAAAATATCATAAATTTATCAAAATTAAATTTTTATATCCCCCTTTAAAATAAAATGTTTACATTTTAATATAAAAATTATTAATGTGTCAAAATTGTAATTGAATTTTTTTATCATTCAATTGTTTAAAATTAACCTTTTAAAAAATAGGTTCTTATACATAACATAAGTTTTTATTCATATCCTATGACAAAAATATCAATGGGATGAATATGGAGAATATTTCTTTAAGTATTTAAAACATATAAATATCATTAATTTCATTACTAAATGTAATTCACTCAAAAATAAAAATATCTAATTGATTTATATTTTTTCAGAGATAATTAATAGCCAATTAATTCATAATTTTTTTTCATTCCCGCTACCCTAACGGCTAGGTTATAACCATAATTTAATATTAAAGGGAATCATGTGGTTTATTTGAAGTCAGGATTTCATGCAAAGAATGTTATTGATGAATAAACATTATTTAAAGAAAATATTTCATATAATCATCTGGGTGTTACAATAATTCCCCAAAAACCTAGTATATGATTAAAAACAACATTAAACATGAAAATTAAATAGTAATTCACAACTCTAAATATATTCCATTCATAAAATAACTCTCTTTTCTGAAAAATATAATAGAATATGACTGTAACTGAAGCATAATAATGATTTTATCCAATAAACATCCAAATAACATCAATCAATCTTAATGTATCACACCAAAAAAAATTAATTCCATAAATCCTATATTCTCCCTAAATTGTATCCAATTTTTAAAATAAATTGAATCAAAATATGTCGAAAATAAAATAATATTTTACACAATAATATAAATCAACAATTATTCCTATTAATAATATGGTTACTATAATCTTATAGGATTCCCAAAATAGGGTCTGCCTTCCATAATTGCATTAATCACATAATCAGTAAATTATATTCCAATCCCAAGGTAATCTATTTTATAAAACAAATTTCCCTACAAAAATGACAATCATTATAAATTATAATAGTATGACTAAAAAATTTCATGCTTACTAGGACATCACGTTGCCTAGTGATTTGTGTTACAGCCTTGTCGCCATTCAGTTATTGGTTCAAACCCCAATACCTTTCCCGAAGCGATGGGTTCTCACTCAGCTCGGGGGTTGTACTATTTATATAATTATATTCATATATCCATATATTTGAAAATTATCTTCAAAACTAACCTAAATATATTCAATATTAAAATAATATTTTAACCCTAAATGTTATCTCATATATTTCATGTACTACTCTCAACAATATAAGTACCCATAATTACCCCAAAATAAAAAATCATATAAACCATAATGGTTATAATTACATTTAAACATATATCCATAAAATGAGATGTAATTATTTACATAGATAACATTTTATATAGAAACTATTATAAGGGGTTGTGTTCCCTAAATTATGTTTTCCTAAATTTAGTTCTCAATGTTTCTACTAAAATTTCAAAAATAACAACTAAAAATACCAAAAAACCAATAGCCTACATATAGAGTCTTAATTTATTAAATTAGCAGAAGATATATGAAATATTATCCCTAAGGAAAAGATAAATTGTTATTTTTGGTTAACTAGACTCATATTATAAATTCAAAGAAAAATTTAAACATAAAATGTAGATATTATTTTCATTGTGAACACCATTATTATCCATGATTACCCCTTCATACAACTTAAATAAAATATGATCCTCCTGAAGAAAAATAAAACATAATAATTGGGTGATCATAGATGCTTTGTAATGGTTATTTATAGTGGAAGATAAATTGAATCAATGGTAATATTCAATATAGAAAGGTAAATAATTGAACACACATTCCATGTAATCAATAAAATGATAATAAAAATGAATCCTAATAAATCTTCATTCTAAATATCATCTATATAGTAATTTTTTAATTGAAGTAAATGCATAATTTCTTACATCTGAAAATTCAACATATATCATCTGGATAGTTACTGCCATGATCAATTCTCTTTCTAGTTCAAGTCTGTGAGTAGAAATCCATATAAATCTTCATGGAAGCAAACACGATTGTTTTATCTCAAATATATTTCATCTCAATAGGCTGTTTATGCATCGATGTGATTTCATTAACTAAACCACATTCCATGTCATGTGTTCCCAAATCATTCCTCATATATCCTATATCGATTTAAAAAGATATTTTGAAACCAATGTGTCTCCTTCTTTTTTCTAATATGTTAATAATAATCCAAAAAATTTAAATAATTATATAATTAAACAATTAAAACCATAAATATAAATATATTTATGATATTATATGTCAATGGTAATGTACACCACGAAAAATAAGTGGTGAATAAGTAGTATCTCACAAAAATAAAACTAAGAAGAGTACAACCCTTACCATGTAATTTACATTAATTGAATGGGATTTCACCAACTGTATAATGGTTTAAATCATGTTATTAATTCATAATAATTCAATATTAATATTTTTTATATCATATTATATCATCTTATATCATTTTATTATATATATATTTAATAATTTTTCATAATTATCCATGTTTTGGGTGTTAACTGTTTTATTTTCCTATTCTTTATTTGTCATGTAAGTCATCGTTGAATTGAATATGATATTGTTATATAATCAACATAATTATATTAATCACATATATATAATATTTATTCATTATATATTTTTTTATATTCATTATTTAATGTTTAACATGGGAAGTGAATCATGTCGCATTATGGAGAAGGTATGCCCTATAGCTGCCTAAGCAATGATATCATTCCCTTATTGGTGAAAAATGTAAGGAAGTGGATGGTTTATTAATTTTACTATAGTAAATATAATTCCATAATTATTATATATATACATTATTACCATCATTATAGAAATCCAATTAAAGCGATGATGGAAAATAAATAATAACATGGCTTCAAAATGGTAAGTCGTATGTATGCATGTGCAGTGGTTTTGGTTTTCATAGGATGGATAAAAGGTGTAATATGGTTATCAATTTTTCAAAATAACATATCACAATATAGATGATATTGGGGTCATTACATTATCATGGAATCATCTCTAGGAGAATAAGTAAACGAAGAAACAAACATGAAAAAGTTGATAAAGATGATTACCACTTCTTCATCGGACATCCTCCAATCTCTAATTAAGTAATCAATGGTAGGTATTTTGGATGTACCAAAACCACTAGAATGTATATAATGATTTTTATAATAGGTATTAACATGATTTTTTTATATATATTTCTATAATGGGTATGTGGAAGTGAGGGAGGAGGTGATATTTTATAATTAAGGTGAGAGGCACTTTGAGAATTCCTAATAATATTAAAATATAATAACAATATAAAATATCCAAATACATAAAAATGGATGATAATGTAATAATTGATAAAATTTTAAACTATAAATTTTTCCAGATGTAATTATTTATTATTTTCATTACATCTATATAACATAATAAAATATTGATTAAATAAAATATCATTATTGTCAATTTGGACACTATTCAATCAATTTATAATTAAATAAATTGCAATAAAATGAGAATTACAATATAAAGATTTAAAATAGTTATTATATTTCATATATATCTATAAAAGTAATTTCACACATTGATTCTCTAATTTTTTTAAAAGAAATATTTTTCAGTTCATTTAGTTTTTTTTATCAAATAAATAAATATTGTATCATAATTTCTAAAATATTTATGTTATTTATATTCCTTATAAAAATTAAATAAAAATTTCTAAAATAAAAATAATTTAATTAAGATCAATATAGTCACTTATGTTTGTTCATATCTTTATTTGTTTCCAATGTGGACAAATAATAGTGATTAAATAGAAAGAGAATGACATTTTGTAACTATCATTGATTTAAATAATATGTAACTTATTTTCTTTGAAAAGTGTCCAATACAAAAATTTGATATGACATTAAGGTGATAATGGTCCACTAGTATTAGTACAATTATCATTATACATGATTAGTTTACATTAATAAACTTATCTAATTGTTTTAACACTTATTTATCCCCTAAAACTCTTACCATGACAACACAGGTTTTAATCATAGAGTGTCAATATTTTTATAATAAAATGAAAATCAAAATATAAATGAATTTTTTTATGAAATTTTAAACCTTATAAAAAAATTTGAAAAATTTTATTTTTTTTTATAATTTTATATCATTTAATTAAATATATTTTATTTTAAAATATAATTAATGTCATTTTAGTCATTATTTATTACATTTACTTTTTAAAATATTATGAAAACCAGATATATTATAACCAACTATTTATAAAATTTATAAATTGTCTCATTAATCCTTAAAATTAATTTATGACATTCATTATCTAAAATTAAATTTATTTTAATATTTTAAATATCATCTAATTAACATTTACATTATTTAAATAATTACTACACCGTTGTAGTATAATTATTGAGATAATTATTTCTTCACTAAAAATAAAAATTAACTTTCCATGGTGTATATAAATATTTGTTTTTAAAAAATAATATTTATATTAAAATATATCCTCTAGGAAACCCAATATTAAAATATTTAACATTTTAAAAACAAATATACAATAATTTCTACATTTTCTTAAAATAAAATACTATAAATTGCATAAAGACAAAAAAAAGTGGCTCCAAGAGCTATTAATATTTAACCAATATTGATTTTGGATATCACTAGATCTTAAATTTAAAATTAGGATAAGTTTTAGGGTATCTTTATGATATTTATAATTTTATTATTTCCCTTAATTACCCAATTTACCATTAAGTGTTGTTATTAAAATTTCTATTTTTACTATTGATATTTTAAATAAATAAAAGGTACCAATTTACTAAATCTTGACCTCTATATTAAAAAATTTTGAATCCACTTTTCAAAATTCAAAACATACAATTTTATAAAATTTAGTTAAAATTAATACCATAGATAGAGTGAGAAACCATGTTTTTATAGTGAAAACGTGCCAGTGATTGAAATATTTTATATATAATTTCATTTTAAAATTGATAATAATTAAGAATATTTTATTAATTTATTTATAATTGAGCAAAATTTACCTAATTAATTTAAAATATACTCTTAAAATATAAATAAATTTGTGGAAAAAACTGTTCTTAATTAAAATGCAGTAATATTTACTTGTTTTAAAAAAAAATGACAAATCGGAAAAATACCAAAAATTATGCCAAAGTAAATTATTAAATTTAACATTAAATAGTTATGTATATATTGTCATATATAATTTATAATAGTGTAAACCTTTTGTTTTAAATCAAATATGTCATTAAAATGTACAAAACATCCCTTAGAAAATATAGGGGTTTACGTGTAAGAGATGATTTATTCTCATCATATGACTATGAAATCTACAAGATAAATATAAAACATTTAAATGTATATTAATTTAGTTATATTTTTAATACTATTTTTTACTATTAATTTAATGGATAGGTTAGAATAATAAATCATTGTTTGATTAATCTTGGGGTTGTGTTCCATGTAAAATATCGAACAAATTAAATTTATAAAATATAGATGCCATAAAATATTGGGGTCTCCCATTAACCCCCACCATTAATCACAAAAAATTATTTATTTTTATTTTACTATTATATAAATAAATCAATAATCTAATTTCATTATTATGAATTTATCTATTTATTATTCATGACCAACATAACAATAGAAACAAACATTCAATATTTCCACTACATAATTTGATAATTTTTTTTAAATATTTCAACCAATTTAAATAATTATTTGACATATTAACAGTAACTATTAATATTATATGTATTATTTTCAAAAAAAATAAAATAACAATAATAAATATAAAAAACAAAGTCATGTTTAACATGTAATGAAAATTCAACCTTCTTTCCTCTTCAATTAATTCTTTTGTTTTATTTTTTTTGCAAGTTTATCTCCTCAAAAAAATGAAAATAATTCCTTTGTAGAACATATAAACACTATAAAACAATAACAGAGAATCTAAATCGCATACCTAAAATGAATCTTGAATGATATAACACTATGAATTGAAAGAAAACTAATGATAAAAAACTTAAAAACATGAAAAGATCCTTCAATAAACAATAACACGTCAGTCTGTATCAATAAATTTTCATCCTATATTGAATAATTAGAATACATTACCTTCAAAATCCACAGATAATATTAAATAAGTGAAAAAATATGTAATTAATAAAAATATAACGTTAATACATAACAGCTTAATCACCAAAAGTAAAGGGGTTAAAGGCCTACCGATAGTATATAAATTTTAAAATAAGATAAACCAAGACTACATTTTATTTGATGTAAAAATGGAAATTTATTGTATAAGAGGGAATCGTCAATTAATAATATAAAACTAAAGGATAAAATGATGAAATAATGGACTTAACTCATGTTATTGTTTCTGTTGATCAATTGAATTATGAAAACCAATGCCCCTTAAAATGGTTTTACCCAAAATATCATTGGCCATTGGACATCCGTAATTGTGACCTATGAAAAACCATTACAAATACTTTTTGTAAAATTATGTTCTTAACCAATCATCCCTTTAAAATATAGTAAAAACATTAGACATATCTCCTCAAGAAAAATTATTTTACCAAAATGGAAGAAATAAGTATCTTATCATTCTCATGGATGATATATGTTTCATTAAAACAAACAAAAAAAATAAAATCATGAAAAACGAGGACAACCAAATTTTAGTTTTCCACTATGCTCTATTCCAACACTCCAAACCTCTTTAATAAACCCATGATCAACATTCCATAATCAAACACCGCACAATTTCCAAAACTATTACTAGTATGATCATATGAATGAAATGTTTTTTAACAAAAACACCCTGAGATATATTCCACTATATTTCAAAAAATTAATCAATTACTCCTAAAAACATTTCAAAATAGTACTCTCTAGAATTTAAAATCTATAAATCATAAATAATTGAACCGATTATGTTTTGGACTTGAAGCACCTAGTGTAAGAACCCGGGTTTTTAGAATGGGTAAAAATCCTCACCCTGTGTGAATTTTTGACTGGTTTCTATGGAAACTAGAGAAAATGATAATTTTATAGATATTTCCATACTACACACCGTGTACTTTTAAGTAAACACCGTGAATATGTTAAGAAAGTGTCGGCCGTGTACTCTCTAAGTATATGTTATGTGGTGAAAATGTAGAAATTTCTTACTACACGGCGTGTAGTTTTAAACACGCCGTGTAACCCCTGTCGTGTTGTGGCTATACATGGCATGTAGGCATGTTGGCTAGGTAGAACTAGGTATACTCCATGTTCTCCTTGGACAAGCCGTGTAGTATAGCCGTGTATGAGGCACACACATGGTGTGTGGGTAAGTCTGCGAGGAGGATATGGGAATCCAAGTACACGTCGTGTACCCACCAGTACATGTCGTGTACTCATGTCGCCAGGTCGGCAGAATCCCATCTACCAAATGATCAGTTAAATGAAATATACACGGACTGTAGTCATCAAGTACACGTCGTGTACTTTCTTTTTTTGTGCTAAAAGGGGAAGTATCCTCGTTTTTGAGGAAGAATAGTCATTCTTTTCCCGGTTTCAGGAACAAACCCGGCCGAACCTATTTCCTTCTCCCAATCATCCGTCGAGACCTGTTTCGAACCCTGATTAGTGCGTTGGAACCCCCTTGGTAAGGCCTCGACTGCCATTTGGCTGTTTTTCCTGATTTTAATTGTACAATGAGTTATATGTGTTTGAGCAGTTTTTAACCTTTTCCAGATTTACCACGTTTTAGACTGAATTGGCGGCTGTTACCGGAAGAGTAGCATCATACGAGTCTCAGGTAGGTGGTGCATGCCTCATTTTGTGTTTTCGTGGTTGTTTGGGTGACGCGGCTTCGGAATGATTTCAGGAATTTTGAGCAGGACCCGTTTTATCTTTTGTTTCATATTGAATTTCTTGTGGGACCTATGGGATGCCTTTGGGTATGCCCTATTACCATTTTGTGTGAGCGGGCTAGGTGAGGGGTCGTGTCTCATCAGGGAATTTTGGCCGGCGAATGCCAAAATGGTTTGAATTGAAATATTAATGTGTTAAACAGTTTAGTTTAATTTATTAAAGCTTGTTATAAATTGTTAGAGGCATTCAAGATCTTAGTGCTCGTATGGGACAACACCTTACATAGTTTAAATCAACTATTTAGTCTCCTTTGACTGTTTATGTTGTCTATTTAAATATGTTACATATGCAATTGCTAAATTACATCTGCTGACCTATTGGGTTGTGTTTGGAATGACCCGGTTACGCATGAGTGATGTTGATCAATGGTTGGGCTTGGCCCGGGTTACATTGGGTGGTTTTGACCATGAGATTGGGCATCCTGGACGTAGGATTGAGGCAGTACAATTTTCAGGTTGGGCATTTCCTGGTTTAATTGGATGGCGAGCCCATCAGACTTTAGCGACATGGTCGTAGGGACACGAGGTGTTAGATGTTTTAGTGTCTTAGGTACTATTTTGGTGATTACTGCTCACCCGAATCATTGAGTAGTATTCACACAGAGAATCTTATGTGATGATGTGTTTTTGTACCACTTATGTGGGTAGAGGCCCCTGTAGTTGCGGTTAGGTATTTTTGTAGGTGGTTCTTGCCGTAGAAATCCACTTGGGAGGTGAGGAGACTTCAGGGGATAGCTTAAGACATGAGGTGTCAGGAGGCACACGGTGATGGGTTATTATTATTGGGCATAACTTCGTGACATTGGTTCTTGAGACATGAGGTATCAGGAGGAACATGGTGCCGAGTTAATATCCTTGGGCGTGCCTTCGGGACGTCGGTACTTGAGACACGAGGTGTCAGGTGGCACATGGTACCTGGTTACACGATAGAGATTCCGGCATTGGCCGAAGCATGTGATACTCCAAGGTGACTGTGAAGCACGAGTGGATTTTGTGTGTACTTGTAAACATTACTGTTTACTACTTTCCTTTTAAATGCATGACTTCTTAAACACATATATTTCGTATAAACCGTTCGGTGGTATCATACTAAGATTTTTCTCACACCCTCCACTGGACCTTCGGGACGCGTGCAAACATTATGGATCTACGTGCAGGAAGGAGGCCAACTTCAAGAGCTGGGATGCGTTAGTTGTTGCATGGAGATGGTATGGACCTTGAGGTCATACCTAGCTCGAGTTTACATTGTTTTGTTTACATTTCTGTATCGGAATGCTTACTTGTTCTAGCTACTGTTGGTAATCCATTGGCGCCCTTTTTATGTTCAGTTGTGTATGACCTGCTTTGGATTCTTGTTTTACCATTCAGTAGTAGTTACATTTTATCAGCATGATGTTGTGTTTATTTCCGCTATTTTTGTTATATTTATTTCTTCTGATGTTTATCTATATTGATTATGATTCCGATCTGTGGGTCTGGTTCGAGTCTGCTATGTCTTTCTTTCTGCTGCATCTTTACTGTTGTACATGGACCAGTACTCTTATTTTGATCCTCCGAGAGGGTATAGCCTCCCCACTATACCTAGCAGTCCCTCACTTCTACTCGGAAGCCTTTGGCGTTCAGGGGATGTGCGCCTAAGGTAGTGACACCCAAACCGATCGGCACTATTCGGGTGGCTGGTCGGGTCAGGGTCCTTACAAAGTGGTATCAGAGGAGTTCTTGATAAAGATTTAGTAGCAGTTTTTTTATGACAACTAATGAGATTGATACTTCTCTTTTTTATTTCTTCTGGTTTTACTATTTGTGATATGGTAGATTGAGTTTCTAGCTTGTTCTTGGGTGCCTACAGCACCAGGTACGAGGGATGGACCAAGTTTCCATGGGTGGCAATTGCTTTTTTTCTTTTGCTCAGATTATGGTTTATATGATTTCCACCTTAGTGTCTCACTTGATGTGTGATGTTCTTGATTGTGATATGTGACCCTTGACCTAGTGAAGTAAGGAAAAATTGAGCCTTGTCCAGGTATGTAAAGGCTTTCTTTTTTGTATTTTGATAGACACATTTTTAGGGTATTTCAATTTCATAATTGCACGTATCCTTTGTGAAGTGATAATTCCATGTGAACAAAAATCAATTTCCATGCATGTGTGCTCTGAAATGTGAATAGATGAAATTCTGGATAAAATATCACGTTGTTGCAATGTGATGTGCCATGATTTATATATTTGTAGAATTTGATGTTGTAGGATTTTGGGTCTGACACTTATGAGAGTAGGAAGGTACAATGGTTGAGGTATTGTAACTGTCAGGATTTTTCGACTTGGTCGTCAGTTTGAGGAAACATTATTTTTCAGGACGAGCACGGGCCGCGGTACTTTTTGATACTTGGCTCTGTTGAGGGTGGGTAATGAGGCCATGAGGCTAGGATGCCATGGGGCATGGGATGCGATAAGGGGGAGTAATTGTAGTTGTTATGCATTTCCATTTACTGCTTTCCTTATCTGTGTAAAATATATTATTATATATATATATGGGTTGTCTGACCATTTATGGTATTTAGAGGGATACTACTTCATGAATCGATGGAGTGTCGGGCCGGAGATTGTACAGTTCCACAAGATTTGGGTTAGAATTTGGTACAGGTAGAGCATGAGCTGCAGGTACAGGCTTAGGGACAGGATCAGATTCAGGATCCAGTGCAGGCTAGACAACAGCCGGGTTTGGAAACGTTCAGACCATGGCTTGACGATTAGCTCCGAGCTAGCATGGTACATGTCTTGCATGGGATTGATAGAGGAGCGCAGAGTACAAAGCATTCTATGGCATATCTGATGTGGGAGATCCAGTCGCAGCACCCACAGCTTTTTCATGTTGAGGGTGGTCTGCAGGCGGTAGAGAACTAGATAGAGATTATGCAGATGATCTTCGAGTAGCTAGAGACGCCTCAAGGGTGGAAGGTCAAGCTGTCAATGTACACGCTGAGAGGACCGGTGAAGCGTTGGTCGGATGTACAGGTTCAGGCTCGTAGCCACGAGGGACTATCCTGATAGGACTTTTAGGACAGGTTTTTTGAGAACTTCTACCTGGAGACACTGAGGGAAGGGAGAGATCGGGAGTTCTTGAGTCTTCAGCTGAGGGATATGTTTGTCATGGACTATGTAGATACCTTCATATATTTGTCTCACTTTTCACCTGGTATAGTGAGCGATGATGCGGCTAGGGTGAGGTGCTTCACTGATGGCTTACGACACGCCATTAGTGTCCAGGGGAACATCTTCAGGCTGGGTTCTTTCTCCGAGGTGGTGAATCAGGCGCTCATAGCTGAGGGAAAAGAGAGAGAGAAATCTCGCATGGGAAGGAAAACAACTGCAGGTGATGGTTCAGATAGTAGAAAGCAAGGATGGGATGAGTTTCAATAGGGCAGTCAGGCCAGGGATTCAGCTAGACCACCTCGTGGTAGTTCTTCGGTGATTTGCATTCAGCGTGGACAGTTGAGACATGTTCGAGCGCAGTGTGATAGGCCTCCGAAGGAGTGATGGGCATGTGGACAGGATGGGAATCTGGAGAGGTTTTGCAGGTAGCCTTCTCAGATAGTCGGCAGGCAGTGACCAGGATAGATTGTACCGTCTGGAGTTGGTTTGGTTTTAGCACCCGGAGAGGGTAGTTGAGGTTCAGTTGTGTGCGGAGGTCGTGACAAAGAAGGTGGGACTCATCTGAGGGGTCAGTGGATAGTGACTAGAGCAGCACCTCAGGGAGGTCAGGCATCAGGAAGCCATATTTCAGATCAGGTTCATGCTGTGGAGATGCCAGAGGCTGAGCAGGCGGGTGAGCCGACGACGGTTAGAGGTACATCGCGATGTGGTCGTGATCTCCGTGTTTCCATTTCGGCGTGACCTGTAGATGCATGTATTTTCTGAGTGCACATGGTGCACAAGATCTATGTGGACTGACTAGATGATAGTCAGTGGGATTGGGACCATATCAGGTGAATGTTTTATATACATGTGTGTGTGTGGGGGGGGGGGTGTGAGATGCGTCGCATCAGTAGCATCGAGGATGCATATTACATGAGGTGTCGTGGGCATCGGGACATCGATGATGCGGGTTACATGGGGTGTCATGGGGATCGGGGCATCGAGGATGCGGGCTACTTGAGGTTCTAGGCACTAGGTTCGATTTTGAGCATCCATGGGATGAAGGACCTCATGGAGGTGGAAACCGATGCGGTGTGGGATTCGTTGGGTGTCGGGAATGACACAGAAGAGCCAATGGGATGCAGGGGTGAAGATACGTCACAAGAGGACTATGAATCTGGAAAATAGTTTAGTAAACATTGTTTTCTTTGAGTTTTGTTGGTTTGATACTAGGTTTGGAGATACCTAAGGTGGGGAGCCCCTTGAGGAGTTCAGCCGGGACCGCTAAGACCGGGGAAGTCCTGTTTTCTTAGAACAAAGTGTTATGTTTGGTGACATCTATGGGTTTCGTTTGTTATCTCGAGGATGATCTAAGTTAAGGTTGGGAGATTTTAAGAACCTGCGTTTTTAGAATGGGTCAAAATCCCAACCCTATTTGAATTTTTGTCTGGTTTCTGAATAAACAAGAGAAAACGGGATTTTTTTGGAAATTCCCAGACTACACACCATGTACTTTTAAGTACATGTTGTGTATATTTTAAGCAAGTGTCATTCTTATACTCGCTATATACAATTCGTGTGGTGACCGTGTAGAAAATTCTTAATACATGGCATGTAGTTTTATACACGACGTGTAACCCCGACCTGGTGGTGGACATACATGGAATGTAGGCATGTTGGCTGGGTAGAACCACGTACATGTCGTGTTACCCTTTTATACGCCGTGTAGTCTAGCTATGTATGAGACATATACATGGCGTGTGGGTAAGTTGACAAGGAAGAGAAGGGAATCCAAGTACGTGTCATGTACCCACCGATACACATCATGTAATCATGTCAGCAGGTCGGCGTAATCCCATCCGCTAAAAGAACAATTAAATGAAATATACACAACATTTATTCATAAAGTACATGTCGTGTACTTCCTTTTTTTTGTGCTAAAATGGGCAGTAACATCATTTTTGAGGTAGAACTCTCATTCTTCACCCAGTTTTGCAAACCAAGCAGGCCGAAACTATTTCTTTTTATCGATCGTCCGTCTGAGACCCGATTCGAACTCTGATTAGTGCATTGGAACTCCGTCGGCAAGGCCTCGATTCCTCTTTGGACATTTTTCCTGATTTTCGTTCTAGAATTAGTTAAAAGAGTTTGAACTATTTTGAATATTTGGTAGATTTACCGCGTTTTAGAACTAATTTTTGCCTGTTACCGGTGGAGTAGCGCCATACGAGTCACAGGTTGGTGGTGCATGCCTCATTTTGTGTTTTCATGGTTTTTTGGGTGATGCGGCTTTGACCCGTTTTCAGGTATTTTTAGCAGGACCTATTTTATTTGATGTTTCATATTGAATTGCTTGTGGGACCTATGGGATGCCTTTGGGTATGCCCTGTTACCAGTTTGTGTGAGCGGGCAGGGTGAGGGGTCATGGCTCATCGGGGGAATTTTGGTCGGGGAATGCCAAAATGGTTTTAATTGAAATAATAATGTGTAAAACTATTTAGTTTACTTTTTAAGGCCTGTTATATTTTGTTAGTGGAATTCAAGACCTTAGTGCTGGTATGGGACACCACCTTGAATAGTGAAAATCAACTGTTCAATATGTTTTTCCTATTTATGTTTTTTGTTTAAATATGTTACATATGAAATTGCATAATTTCATCTGTTGACCCGTTGGGTTGTGTTGGGCGTGGCCCGGTTACGCTTGAGTGATGATGATCACAGGTTGGGATTGGTCGGGGTTCCCTTGGGGGGTTTGGACCAGGGTATTGGGCGTGAGGGATGTCAGCTTGAGGTAGTACGACTATCAGGTTGGGCATGGCATGGGTTACTTGGATGGTGAGGCCATCGAACATGAGGGACATGGTCATAGGGATAAGAGGTGTTAGATGTTTTGGTGGCTTAGGTAATATTTTGGTGATTACCTCTCACCCGGAACTTTGAGTAGTGTGCACACAGAGATACTCTATCATGAGGTAGTTTTGACCACTCATGGGGGTATAGGATCCCATAGTTGCGGTTAGGAATTTTGGTAGGGGGTGCTTACCATAGAAACCAACGTGGGAGGTGAGGAGCTTTAAGGGGATAGCTTGAGACATGAGGTGTCAGAATGCACATGGTGTTGGGTTACTATTCTTTGGCATGCCTTCGGGATGTTGGTACTTGAGAAACGATGTGTCAGGAGGCACAGGGTGCCGGGTTACTATCCTTGGGTGTGCCATTAGGTCGTCGGTACTAGAGAAATGAGTTGTTAGGTGGCACATGGTGCCGGGTTACACGATAGAGATTTCGGCATTGGCTGAAGCAGGTGATACTCCATAGTGGATGTTGAGAACCAATGGAGATTGTGTTTACTTGTGCACTGTATTATTTCCTACTTTACTTGTAAATGAATGACTAATTAAGCACATATTTTTGTTATGGATCATTGGGTGGTATCCTACTGAGATTTGTCTCACACCTTGCACAGGCCCTTCGGGACGCGCACAAACTTTATGGATCTACGTGCATGAAAGAGGACATCTTCAAGAGCTGGGCTGCATTAGTTATTGCATGGATATGGTATGGACCTTGAGGTCATACCTAGATAGGTTTTACTTTGTTTTCATTATTTTCTGAATCTACATTCTTACTTGTTGTAGCTACTGTTGGTTAGCCATTGGCGCCCTTTTTATATTCAGTTGTGTATTACCTTCTTTGGATGCATGTTTTACTGTTCAGTAGTAGTTACATGTTATCGGCATGTTGTTGTGTTTATTTACGCTGTTTTTGTTCTATTTATTCCTTCCTCTGTTTATATATATTGATTATGCTTCTGATCTGCGTGTCTGGTTCGAGTCTGCTGAGTCTTTCTTTCCACTGCATCTTTACTGTTATACTTGGACTAGTACCCTTATTGTGATATTCCGAGAGGGTATAGCCTCCCCAATATACCTAACAGACTCTCACTGCTAGTTGGAAACCATTGGAGTCCAAGGGAGGTGCACCTAAGGTAGTGACACCAGACCCGTTCGACACTGTTCAGGTGGCTGGTAGGGTCCGGGTCGTTACACATAGGGAGGTGTCACACCAATGATAATGTTGCTGAGTCATGTTGTTTTTTACAATTTTTATTTCTATTGAAAATAACCATTATTGTACTTTTAGGATCTAATAAGATATTATTATTACTCAAACACTCCTAAATAAAGTAATAGTAAATATCACAGAAACATTTTATTTTTACATGATTTAGCACCAATGTGAGGCTAATCCATGCTTGAATTAGTTAGAATACCTAGTCATAGATTCTCCATTATAATTACAGGTGATTATAACAGATATTTATTTACTAGTATAGATTCACAATATACATTATACAGTCCAATTGTATAAATATAATGATAGTGGATATTGAAAAATACATTTAAAAAACACCAGGATGATCACTTTTTAACATTGGATGACCCTAAAACTGTTGATGAAGATCATTATCTTAGGCCTTCAAGATAAAAAACAATCCTTTTCTCAAAATAGAATTAATTTCATAGAATTTTTTCTCCCTAAAATTTTCGATCATTCATAATCAATAATATGGCATATGAAAATTTATAAACCCTATTATGTGATGTTTGTGTAGTTATTTATGTCATTGTGAACTGATATCAAATTATACTTCTCAAAATTCTTCTTATTTTCGTAGGAAAATCCATTTCATAGAAAAATAACATCTCATTATAAATGCATTAAAAAAATACTAAACATACATTACAAGTGATGAATGAATTTTTTCCCAAAAATATATTTGTTCTTCACTTTAGTGCTCTTCTATAATCCTTAATTAAACCAAATTTTTATGGTCGTCAAACAAGTGTTTAACATAAGATATTATATATAATAATTCTTACTCATTTAATTTTATATTCCCTCAAAAACACATCTCATCTCACAATAAATAACATTATATTTACATACTACTTGAACCACATAAATATTTATTATGTTTATAAAAAATTCAACCTTCAATGCATGTGAAATAATTTATATCACATTCTATATAAAAGTGTTCATAAAAAACATATTATACATGAATGCATAATGTTATTCCCATCCAAAAAATACATTCATCAATTACAAAAAATCTCACCATAGAGTAACTTATTAATATGATATCTCCCACATAGAAATACCATCATGCATATTTTTATACTAAATATTTCATCTATCGTATGAGAATCACATCTAGTTTCCATAGAATCTAGATTATGTGAAGTCTTAAATGAAATAAAACGCACCCATAAACCATTCCTCTCATCTATATAGAGACATCATATGTATTTAATTATATTCCATAAAATTCCCTCACCAACCACATAACATTTTAATTAGAGAACCATTATTCTTTTTTTTATTTTATTCCTTATTTATTTATGAAAACTACAATTTTCTACATTTCATGATTTCAACAAGCTTTCTAATATCTCACAAACTTACTGAACATCATATGTGATTCCTTGTTTCTTCAAATCCTCATCAATAAATAGATTACTTTGTGGGGGGGGGGGAGTTAATCACATCTAGTGACTGGATGGATTATATTAAATTTATTAGAGGGGAAATGTTTTATCTGTGTCTTCCAAAATGGGTGAACAATACATGAAAATCCAGCCATCCGACATCAATTCCCCATGCTTATTTTTTCTACTTTGTTAGGAAACATGTTTCCTTATCCAGGTTAAAGTCAGTACTATGGTCTACCCTAAAACCCCTGCTAACATCAAACTGTTCCATCTCCTCCACCATTATTCTACCCTACATAGTATCTTGGTCACTCTATCCCATAAACTATGCTAAAAGTTTTCATACCCTACAATGTAACTCTCACTGTTGGACAAGTCAAACACTCTCATGTGGTTCACACCATGGGTAATACATGTGTGGTTGTGGGGTCCATATATTTTCTAATTGTAGGTTAATTTTTTTAAACTCTTATACAAATTTTAAGATAATAAATATTATATCAAATACTCAACATCTATTTCCTTGGTGAAAAATATATATGTATCTAAATGCTTTATTTTACTTTTTTACAATGCCTTATTCTACATCAATTCATCATCCTGAAATATATTATTTTTTCGTGGTATTAATTTCTCTCTGTATTATTTTAAATCAATGTGTATCTATTAACACAACTCATTGGCTTAACGATCAGTTTGAACAATTAACAAAATTAATGTCACAACTATTGTTCAAAAAAATTAATATTTTATTAAAAAATAAATCCATTGGTTCTTCAATCACACAATTTTTATTAGTTATCAAAAAATAATTTAATATTAGCAGTAATCATCATGGGTCCTGAAAATATAACCTTCCATTAAGAAAAAATATTTACACATTTAATGAAATCAATCTTTTTGTGACCAAATATTGTTTCTAAGTGAACATAGATGCTCCCCCTAAAAGGATAGTCACATTGATCAACATTTTTACAATAAACAAATATTCAAATTCACAAAATCATATGATGGGAGTATACATTTTCTATCCCAACATTAAAACAGAATCCAAATCCATGTGGGGGATGTACACATAATATAGCAACTAATATTTGAATATTGAAGACGATGTTTCATCATTAATACAATAATCCCCTATCTTGGAATAGATTTGGTGACCCTATACTAAACCTATTCATTTATAGAATTATTTTCTTTTTTTATATCAACACCTTCAACATTTTAAATTATAAAATGATATTGGGTATCAATATTCTTCGATCATAATTGATGAATTGTATTTTTAGAAAACATTTTAACAAATTCATAATCAAGTTAACTTTTTAGTAGTCTATTATTGTTAATATTGAAATCTATATAATAAACATTCATGAAAATCATTTGTGTACATGTCATTTTAGCTTCATCATATTCATATATAATTATTCTACATGTCCTTGAGTTTTACTTATTACTCTATCAACTGAGAAAAACCACTTATAAAAATAATTTTCTTACTAAAATTAATCTTATTTCTATACAATCACCAGCCCAATCTGCATCATTAAAACCTAAAATTTTAAAATTATCACTTTATATATATAGTATTCCATGGTTATTATTTACTTTTACATGTGTAATAATTCTCTTAAAATCCAACAACCAATACTCTTTAGGATCACTTTGAAATATGGTACATGAAATTTCCGCATATTTTATAACATTCCATGCTATTGTTACATAACGAAGTATTCTAATGACTCGTCACAATTATTTATATTTAACATTGTTTCCATATTAATCATTTAATAACTTGGTTATAACTGAAATGGGAATTGAATAATATTTTTCTATTTATATTATAATCTTATTCAACAATTACATTTCAAAATTTTCACAGGATAGAAAAAAATAATTGATTTTATCCTCAATTTGAAATACGATAATTTATTTCATATGATCTCTAATATAAATCTCAAAATTTATTTTTCTCTCCTCAACAAACTCTTCATAATGAAACTACTTATCACCAGAATGTGTGATGTTATCCACACGCATAATTTTAACGTGAGTGCCTTTGGATATCTCTCTCAAATAAATATAATTTTAAAATTTACCATTTATAAAAATCATATCCCTTAAACCGCCATCCAATTTGGAATACAATGATTTGAGGCCCTATTTCAAACGAGAAAAATCATTATTCAATCTACATACCATGATTCCATCGTCGTTTCATAAAAAATTGTAACACCAAAATATTTGAAAAAGGAAAATCATGTTGGATTGAATATATAACCTGAAACATATATATTAGAAGATAAATTTACACCTAGATAATTTAAAATATATATCATTATATATAAATTTAACATATTTTAACACTTGTGATTCACGCAACACCATTATTAAGTAAAAAATAACACTCTATTTAAATATTATTTTTTAATAATGAAGATTAGAATACAGAGTATATATTAGATAATAGGAATAGAACATAAAAAACTATTAATATTTTAATATTTAAACATGTATAAAATAAATTCATTATCCATATATTGATTATAAATAAAATAAGAACAATTTTAACGATTCAGAAATGTTGTCTAAAAATTTCATTATTCAAAAATGTTTTTTAGTCACACTTTGTGCTCATTATTTAAAATTAATTAATATAAATTTCAGAAACTTTATTTGATAAAATATTCTTCCATTTTAAAATTTAAATTTCCATATAATATTTCATTGGATATTAAAGACGTTTCTGTAAAGAATAATTATTTTAATGAATAGTAGAAAATATTGATTTTTATTGAAAACTTTTTTTTCATTTAAATTACGTATCACGTTGAATTAAATTTTAAATTAGAGTTAAGGTAAAAGTTATTCACTTATATTAGACCATAACTAATTTAGTTCATTTTAATGAGTATCCTTTTGTATTATGATATATAAAATTTTAATCATTGGAATGTTTTTCATTAGATAACCCATTTATATGACACGTCTATAGGTTTAATATAAATTTTATTTTATTCAATTCATAAAATTGAAATTGGAAAAATTTATTCCATAATTTTATTTATTTAAATTTATATTATATAATATTTTTATCATATATTTTTTCATAATAAATAGAAAAAAGTGTGGACATTAGTTACTGCGATGGATGTTAAAACATGTTGACCGAGGGTAAACTAAAACACAATAATAAATTCCCCAAAATGTTTATAAATATGATTTTATTTACATATATTCACCTTATCTCTTCCATTATAATTTAGTGACCAATTTTTTACCCTTTTCTAATGAGAAAAACATGGGTATTAATTTTTATTTTCATGAATTCCATATTTTTTCTCTCCCCATCATATAAAAGGTCACCCCTCACTTCTTGAATTCACACTCCCACATTCCTTATGTTTGTAAAATAGATAAAAAATTTATTTACTATAATCCTCTATACATCCTTTTTTATTTTTTTTATCATCAATCCATCGTATGAAGGCTTTTGGTGCCAACGTAAAGATGATTTCAAAAGAACTAGTAATATTTTTAAACGAGTTTATTTATTCTATTTCATCTTCAACATTGTTAAAAAATTATTCAATCATAATAAAATAATAATATAGGTATCTAAAATATACTGAAAATTTATTATATTAATTTAATAACTAATATTTATCTCTTCTTCCATACAATTAGAAGAAATTCTATCGATTTTGTGTATGTTGGACTACCACCCTGTGAAATGATGAAATTCATTTTCTGTCAGCAAATCTTACAGTAGGAAATAATAATGTATTTAAAATAAATTAGTAAATAAATAATATTATTATAATTAAATAATTATAATATCCAAATTTCCTTATTTCTCTCCATCCTATTTAAAATATGATAATGTAGCTCGTTTGTACAGTGAATTAAAAATCACGAAACTATTTGATTCATTACCCACATACAAAATATATGGATGGTAATGATGATATATTTAATGAATATATTTTGTATATATGACATTATATTAATTTTAAAAAATCTATACATAACCCAATTCATTACCCTTTATCTCATTAATAAATGATCTTATCACTTGTGTGTACGCACAACTTACTGTCTCCATAAAGCGATGTTAGTCAAATTCTTTGTCCAATTTCCAATATTCTTAAAACATATATTTAAAATAAAAAAATATTTATAATATTAATATCATACTATAGATTATTGAACTATATTTTAATTTTAAATACCATAATAGTCAAAAAGAATCATGCATGAGGATAAAAAGAAAATTAACACACACAATTTAGTGTTAATGAACGATTGTTAATGAACATTAATAAGACTTTATATGAGAATCATATATGATATAATTAATATTAATATGGTTATAATATATGTTAGTAACATGTTATAAACCCTTATATTTGATTTTAAATCAATTTTAACTAAAATAAAGAGTGAGGTAAGAGATTTCATCTCAATTTCAATTTCATTTAGACATATATGATTATATTCATATTTACACTTTTATGTGGTGTATGTACTAGAAAATTGATATATTTAACATAAATAACTTTAAAATAATCATGGAAAATTTCTAAATAAATGTTTATTCTTTCATGGTCTTACAATTTAAATATTTACATATGGGTAAAAAAATTGCAATTCTAAATTAAATTGGGATTTTTTTACTCTCATTAATGTCATATTATCACTTAGCCTACATAAGATCCAATCATTTTCATATACATATTCTTTGTATCATGAAAATGATTATTTCCTAATCATAAACCCTTTTTAAAAAAATATTTTACATTTAATATTATTATAATATTGTAATATTATCTTATACACTATACGTACAATAAGGGTGAATTGAAGATTAAAAATACTAATCTAAACAAAACATACAATTCCTTAAAGTAATTTTCTATGACTGAAACATAGTCCAATTATCCAAGTGAAGAATTATAATCACCATGGATTATATTATATTGAAATATTAATTTATCATAATCATTTTCACATTCGTAAATAATGGCATATAATATTATGTACGAATACTGACTTTCTATAACATGCACATTGTAATATATTCTTATAAAAACAAGCCCTAAAAAATCTAGTATATGTAAGAATGACATAAAATATATATTAAAATATTTATATCTTTTAACCTTTAGAGTATTATTTTCAATAACCTTTACTAAATGTATCCATCATTTTATACATATTGTAATGATTTTCCATATTTAATAGTAAATCACTATATACGATTATCAGAATAATATCTATCTTCCAATCCACATAAGTCATATATACGATGATGTGAATCTGTATTCCTATAATTTAAATCCCTTAATCTAATGGATAATATTAAACATCTTTCTATCCTTAGAAACCATCAATATAAATAGATATTAGTTGTATAGTACAAATGAAATGGATCTATAGGAAACAACATGCTTGTGATTCCTTATAATGAGGACTCTCTAAGGAATTATAAAGACTAAAAAATAGAGGTTAATGATATGGATCCCTCAGAAGATATGGGTTTAAAAATTTATCAACTCTTAACTCTTAAAATGATAGTATATATATATTTTAATCGCCAATGGACTTCTTTTTGAGTTAGTTTTAATTACCTTCGATATATTTCTCTTAACAAATCAGAATATTCTAGTATAACTGAATTTCTAATGTTTCTATTCTTAACACAATATAATTGATAATTTAATTTCATATAAAAGAATTAATTATTAAATATAATGATTATAAAAATTAGATTTTCTGGTTGAATTTCATATCAATTATCAAAAAAAAAATTATGAGGCTTAGTCAGATTTTATCAATACCAAAATTAGTCTAATGGTAATGACTATTATCAGTATGAATGAGAAGACTAAATTCTAACTCATCGTATGATTAAATTTCCACATGATTTATCAGACACTTACTCAATCTTATGATCATAATTATTATTTATATGGTTATATTTGTAATATATTATATTTTTCACTATGTATTGTAAAATATAATTTTCCCAACAAAAATATATTAAAAAACCCGAGATAAATAAAATTCAAACCTGTTTTAATAATCATTTTGTGAAATCAAAAACTAAAGGAATGTAAAAATAAGAAGTGATAATATTGACTCAATAATCTCCCCCTTTTTGGAATGAAAAAACCAGAAAAAATAAGTGTAAAATATAATGTGAAAACCCTATATACCATTTTTATTTTGTGAATGTTTAATATATTCTTACCTACTTAACTACTCCTATGTTTGTAAATCTCTTGAATATCATTATTTGTTTTAGAATAATTATTCATTACTGAAAAAAACATATTCCTCATTATGTAAAATATAACCCTTTACAATATCATCTCCCCTTTTTGAAAAATTATCCTTGTTAATATACCATTCTCCACATTTTTTATTTTTAAAAAAGAATGGGATAGATTTTTATGTTTCCTGAAATGAAATATAAATAATATCTAAAGAAATATTAAACTATCTAATCAACCATGAAAATATGAAATGATATATAACCAATCATAATTTAGAAACATTCAAAAAATATATTTGTATTAATATTAATTAATTAATTATTTGATAATTTCTTTTACAAAAAAATTACATTGAGTTCAAAGAAAAAATTATTCACTCTTCATCAAACTATTCATAAAATCCTTCTTCTCCATGAACTCTTTACAATCCTCAAATAATATTATAAATTCATTATTATTGAATCTAATCATGACTCTATAGTTTTTTTCTTCCTTAAAAAACTCTTTATTGTGATCCCTCATAAGGATAAGTTCATATTCACACAATCTGAGTCTACTCATATCTAAATACATTTCTAGAATATTTTATTTCCAAAAATTCACATCCATTGTCTGATAATCACTAAAATATTTAAATTACCATGAAAAGTAACTATATATATCATATATTTCTGTAATTTGTTTAAAGGGTCATCAAATTATAAAAATAGTTTTTCTCTTCAAAAAACTAATTATTATTCTGACATATATAAGTGTTAATTTGATTAAATAATTTCAACATCTAATTACATAAAGACTTATAAGTCATGATGTTTTCGTAAAAAATAGTCAAATTGGTCTCAGTCCATATAATAGTTTCTACAAAAACCTTACGTGAAATCATTTTTTAATTCGTAATATCTTTATGAAACACACACCTGGATTCAAAATTTGAAAAATAAGGAATCTAATATATTAATCTCTTTAATGATAGAAAAATAAAATTAAAACCCTTATGAGAAATTTTTACATTTGATTGTGGTTGATTGGGATCTCGATGAGGGGGATTTTCCTGATAATTGTGGTTTTATTTCATTTCTTTTCTTCTCATTCTTATTTGATACATTAGTTTCATAATACTCTATTAGAATTTTAAAATTTTATGGGATTTTAATTTTCCAGATACATAAATATGATAATTTGGATCCTTAGTTTCTTTCATTGATATTGATTCTTCATTATTTTATGACGATACTTCTCCTTCGTAGAATATTTTTAATTATTAATCCTTATAATAATTTGTAGTAAAATATTATGATTATGAATATGAGATTATTTATATGATTTATTTTCTTCAACGTCATCCTCATCTTTTCCTTTATGTTACTCCACATATTCTTCTTCTACGTAAACGTCTTCCTCTTACTTTACTTCCTAAAATTTTTATTGTTCTCTATTTTTTCTTCTTATTATATGTCACCTTATACTTCATTATATACTTATTTTTCAAAATCATTCTCTATCTACCTTTATATTAACATATATCCCTTTCTTACTTACTTCGGTTCTGATTATTTCTCTAGAACATTTTTGACCAATTCTTCAATAACATGTTCCTTTAAATAATCCTCCATATAAGGGATCTTAGTAAAGAAGATATATATTTACTCAAAATGAAATCCATTTTTTGGTATAACTCAATCATTATGGGGGATTTGAAGGACTAGTTCTTATATGGTCACTCAAAATAATTCAAATGGTTCTCTGCAATCCTAAATTCTTGTTATCTTTTCTTCTACATCTTTTATTATGTTTCTCCTCTAACTATTCTTGTTCCAAAATATTTAAATATTGTTCATCTTCAGGGTCATGTCTTAACTTGGAATCCTCTAGATTCTTCTGAGATTTATGTTTCCTCATTGTCACTAAAATTTCATCCAGGGGTATCTTTTCTAAATATTTTTAGGTGGAGAAGTCCTAATCATTATCTTTTTCTCATTATCATTCTCATTTGATTTGATGGATACACATCAAATGTAGCACCATAATATTTTTCTACAAAAAATATTTTTCTTATTATAATAAAATAAATTCATTCGAGACATCTTATCCTCACTAACAAAGGAAATATTCTCCCTAATTAAATATGATATATTTTTTACTTTGAAAATATTCTTTCAGATGATTATCATCATGATTATGAAATCGTGAAACATTTTTATATTTGACTTTTTATAAGATGTTCTCATGGTCTCCATTATAATGATGATAAATTTAACCATGTCAATATTCCCCATGTTCAAAATCTAATCATGAAAAAAAAATTTGAATCCTTCAACAAATCCCAATCATCATTCCGATGAATATAATAACCTTGAATCCATAAGTCTATAAGTCTATAATTTTATGTCAAATGATAGAATTTCCATTCATTCTCAGAGAAAGAAAAAATATAATCTTCAACCTTGTTCTTATGAAATTTTCAGAGTACATTCACCAAATTTTGAGATGATATGTAGGATTATCCTTCATAGAGGACACAAACCATATATGATACCCTTTAATAATAAATCTATTACATTTTACCAAAAATTATATAGAAGAAACATTTCCATATCATATTCATTAACAAAATACATGGAAGCATAGTATTCAAAAAATACCTTAGGAAAATATAAATTGAAATCATTGTCAGGATTATCAACATAGAAAATCTATTTTCATTGGAAGGAAATATTTTTATAGAGTATACAATCATACATGTAAAACCATGAACTACCAACAATATATTTGATTAATAAAAACAACATAGAATATTCTACTTATGTTTCCATTGGAACTGGATCTTGGATCAATAATCAGACAGAAATGAAGATTATCAAACAAAGAAATTCGAAGGGTTCCCTAGATCAGTTGAGAAATAAATTACAAAAAAATGTGGTATATTGGGTAAACCACCCTTATATAGGAATTGGGGGGGGTGAAAATTCAAATTCCATATGGAAATTGTTGGTTGTGATGAAAAATATTATGATCTAACATCTGATATTTATCAGTAGAATGATTTAAAAGTATATTTAAACTATCATTAATTTAATACATTTATCTAAGTGAGGATCATTACATTTAGAAAAATAATTAAAAAATGTATACACAAGTCTATGTTTTTATATAACTATTAGTATATCAATATAAATTATAAACTAATGTAATGAAAAACATTAAAAAAATCGAAGAGTAACTTTTGAAGGGAAATGTTCCATCAGTAAGAATGTTACACAATGACCATATATTTTCTTTTATTTTTTTAGTTTATTTTCTATAGTTGTTTTATTTGATGGTTATGTGGAGTTGATTATTATAATTTATAATTTTTGGAGTTTTTTTGTGTTTTTTTCCTATAAAATGTTATTAGGCATGTTTTTAGGGTTAACTTTGTGGCTTGATAATGTCATGGGTGTTATCAGTTCAAATTATTCTTGCATGGTTTTATTTGAATGAAATTTTCATGGTTTGGTCCAAAATCTATGAGTCCATAGAGATAATGTGTGTCTTTGGGTTGTTGTCTAAGACACGATTCATGACTTACTCAAGGTTAGGAGAAACCTTTCGGTAAGTAACGTAAGAAGGATCTATAATTTAAAAGATCCAAATCACATTAATGGGACACGTTCTTCCAAACTATATAGCCAAACTGAGTGGGGTGTCTTATTTATCTTGTATGTTGTGTATATGGAATCTCACATTTTTATTACATAACTTGTCCTTTCATTTTAAAAACAAAAGATATTTAAATTCTAGTGTCTGGAAAATTAGGAAAATAAAACATGAAAACCTAAAACATTCTTTTAATACCTCTATAGGGCTTCATTATAGGTTCTTACAATGTAAAAATTATTTCATCTCTTATCCTAGAGACATACATCAATGGAATGGTTGAGCGGAAGGCCCAATACGGAAAGTAAAGGAATCAGTTTACTTGTGAAATCAATAAGAACATGATAAAAACATAAAGACATGAGAAATGGAATTAGAGGAATATCATAATATAATAAACTTGAATCAGAACATGAATATGTGGAAACAAAATTTCATTTAGTAATTCATGAGCATATCTCCAAGGTTCATTCCCAAGGTGTCATTAAATAATTACCAAGGTTATTCCCCATGGTATCACGTAACATTTCATTTATAGAGATTTATTCTTTACCCAATGCCTTGGATTACTATCAGTGAAAAACCTTAATATTTATTTATTTTCATGTGATCCATATAGATCAAAATCAAACATTTCATAAATAACCCAAATAGAATCAAAGAAATGGATTTCATTTCAAAATCGTGACATTTAAAAAGAATTTAAAAAAGATCATTATGTAATTTATAACCAATGGAAATGGAGTAAGGGAAATATATATTTCAATTACATTATAAAATAGATTCTTTTTTTGTTTTAATGATTTCCCTTTGAAGTTAAAATAGATTCGTGTATCCACATTAAATAATAAAAGATAATTTCTTGAGAAAAAAGTGATTTTGAGATGAATATTCTACAGCATAACAGCTATATAACATCATTTTAGAAAACATCATAAAGAGAGGAGAAAATCTTCAACAACTCATAATTAATTCATAATACAGAGTGGGTGAATAATGAGATCATGGTATAGATATTTTGATGACATGCCAAATTAAATGAAAACATAAATGAAAATAGAAGATGCTATTTCTTTTATGAAAAATTTGGCAGCCTAACGATGTCGCTAAAAATTTCAGAAAAGAAATTGATGTGAGAGGAAATGGCATCTCGTAATTTGGAAATTAAATTTATATTAATAATAATATATAATAATATACCCGCACATAATAATATGGAAACAAGAAGACAAAACATAAAGGAAATCTTTACTAAAAAAGGAGGGTGAAAGGTTCCATTACCTTGAAGAGTAACTTCGAAATCTTGAAGGTTGGGACTTTGAGGGCATGAGGGAAACTTGAAAGGAATCCTTGGGGAGTAGAAAGGGCAGATATTTTTTTATGAGGATTTTGGAATGAAATGAATGAGGTAAAGTCTTGTTATTTATAGGAAAAGTGAGAGAATATTTAATTAATTTCCAAGGGACACCACATCGGTGGTATTTGAAAACCCATGGTCTTGTCTATGGTATTTTCACATGGTATTGGCCAAATGGGGCACCACATAACATATATAACTATTGGAAAGTCAACCATAATTATTACATCTTTATTACATCACCAATGATGTCATTAAACACCAGAAACTCAAAATTGTATTTTTACTATTCACAGAAAATTCAACTGTTTCAGAAAAATCACAAAAAAATTTCCCTAACCATATATTGATGCTATAAATTCAAAAATGAACACCATTTTATGAAAAAAATTATTAAAAATTATTAATTTAATTTTTTTTTTCTAAAATCATTTTTTATTCAAACGAAAAACTACTCTAAAACTATAACTTATTTTCTAACACCTTGAAAAATTAATCAAGGTCCCATAAAATTATCATATATCCATAAATTTTTTTTTTACAATTTATGATTATATTTTATGAAAATATAATTTCATTTTAAATTACTAAATCAATTATAAAATATTAAATAAAATCTTTATTACCTACAAAAACAACAAAACTTATACAATGATCATTTTTCACTTTTAAGATGTCTAAATTGATTGTATACATTCATGAGTGATGTCTATATATTTATTGGCCAATTTACTATTACTATTAGTAAGGGTATGTTTCTATCTTACATTACTAGTCACTAAAAATCATGTTGACCTTATTAGACTCTAAATTTCTTAATTATCACAACTGTAGAAGACCATTTTTTGAAAATCATTTCACATTATTAATTATTTTATGTTTACATTAATATTTTAGAATACCTTGTTTTCAAAATTAATCAGTAATATGGAATAATAAAATCATCCTACAATTATCCAGATATTTTAAAATCACCAAATATCCACAATAATAAATAAAAAATTTACTCGTAAAAAAGGTTTACACAAGTAACTAAGGTCACGTTACATATCCCCCTTTAACACCTACATAGTACCTAAGTGTAAGGTGTGATATTGTGATAGAATCTTGGTGCAGCTCGGACAACATTTCATGAGTAATGATTTCAATCAGCTTGAACTTATCCCTAAGGTGATTCTGTTTAAGCTTCAAATATAGAAGCTCATCTTGGGATTGGTCCAGATCAAAGCCCAGAGATGCTACTTCCTTCCCAGGCACTGAAAGATGGTCTTTGTATGGCCTGAGTCTTCTGGATGAGGCCATCGACTCTTCTTTCTGTATTAATTAACCAAGATCACCTATATTTATTAATAATAATTTTAATGATAAGTGTTTAGTTTCCAACAGTCATATTTACCAATGGTCATATTGACCAATATTCATATAATAGTCAAAACACAATGGTCTCACTTCATTAATTAAAGGATATAGCATTGTGGACTATAAAATGAAATATAACACAGAAGTAGGAAATAAAATTTATTCAAAAGTTTGGTGCATTACATTATTCCACCCTTAAGAAATTTTTTATGCACAACTTTTACTCATACCCTCAGAAGAGAAAATGTGTGGGTAATTCTACCTAATAGACTCTCTAGGTTTCCACGTGGCTTCTACGCATTTGTGGTTCATCCATAACACCTTAACAATGTGGTTAGTCTTCTTGCATTGAACATTATCTCTACGATCTGTTATCTCCACTGGATGTTCCTCATAAGAATGTTAATGTTTTAGTTGTACCCCATCTAGGTTTAGTACATGTAAAGGTTCAGGTATGTACCTACTCAAGAGATATGTGTGGAAGACATCTTGAACTTGTGCTGGATTTGGAGGAAGTCAAAGCAAATAGACCACTACTCCCACACGATCAAGGATTTCATAGTAGCCAATATACCTAAGGATAATCTTCCCTTTCTTCCCAATCCGGATGAATCTCTTCCAAGGTGAAATTAGAAGACATTATTTATCACCAACATCAAACTCCAAGTCTCTTCGATGTTTGTCAGCATATCTCTTTTTCTGACTCTGAGTATCCTTAATGTGTTTCTAGAATGCATGGAATTTTTCTATCATCTCCTGCACAAGATATTGACAAAGAAACATTCTCTCTCCAGATTCATATCAACAAATATAATTTCTACGTCTCTTACAATATATAGCTTCATAGTGTGACATTTTAATGATTGAGTTGAAGTAGTTGTTGTAAGAGAACTCAACTAAAGGAATATGTTGTTCCCATACACCTATAAATTCCATTTAGCATGTTCTCATCATGTCCTCAAGTGTTTGAATAGTAATTATAGATTATACATCAGTTTGGGGGTGGTAGGTCATATTGAAATTCAATTTGGTACTCAGAGCATGTTAAAGACATCTCTAGAATTTTGATGTGAACCTTTGATCATGATAAGATACGATAGAATGTGGAACTCCATGCAGCCTTACCACTTCTTTCATGTAAATATTGGAAATTTAATCAAGAGAGAAATATTCCTGAATAGAGATAAACTGGACAGTCTTGCTGAGATGGTCCACAATAACCCATATCACTTTGGTTCCTTTGGAAGTTCTCGAGAGACCAGTGATAAAGTCTATAGCGCTATTGTCCCAATTCCATGTTGGTATGGGTTGTGTTTGCAATACCCATTTAGGATGTTTTCACTCTGCCTTCACTTGCTGACATACCTAGCACCTTGAAGTGTAGTTAGAAATCATTCAATTCATATTATCCCACCAATAATGATCACTAAGTCCTCGATAAATTTCTTTGATTCTAGGATGTATAGTTAAAGTAGATATATGAGTTTCATCCCCCAAATCCTTCTTTATTTCTAGAATATATGGGACACATTGTCTTGTAAGAAATTTCCATAAACCTTCTTGATCAATATTTAACTCAGGAAACGTCCCATCCTTTGATGCCTCAAACATCTTCTATAACAAAGGATCTTCTTTTTTAGCTTTCTTGATCTTCTCTAGTAATGATGTTTGAGAAATCATTTTGGTTATGGTTGATTATATCCCTTCCTGTATAATTCCCATGTATAGCTTTACTAGGTCATTGATCAAAGGATCTCTTTGAATCCTCAATATGAAAAGTACAATTGGGTCTTTCCTACTTAAAGCATCAGTGACATTGTTTTCTCTTCAAGGATGATAATGAATTGAACAATCATAGTATTTGAGAAGATCCAACTATCTCCTCTATTTCATGTTCAATTCCTTTTGTGTGAAAATATACTTCAATATTTGACGGTTTGTGTATATTTCACATTTCATCCAATAAAGATAGTGCATCCATTTCATCAGAGAAAAAATGATTGCAGCCGACTCTAGATCATGCATAGGATAGTTCTGCTCATTAGTCTTCAACTATCAAGATGCATAAGCAATGACCTTGTCATTTTTCATAAGGACGCACCCAAGACCTTTATGAGATGCATCAATAAAAATAACGAATCATTCTCCCCTTTAGGGAAGAGTTAACATGGGATTAGTAACCACTCTCTTCATCAGCTCTTGGAAACATTCCTCACACTCCATTGTCCAGATGAACTTGACTCCTTATTGAGTTAACTTTGATAACGAATTAGAATGTCGTGAAATGTTTTTCACAAACCTCCAATATTATCCTTCTATTCCATAAAAACTACGAATCTTATTTATTTTTCTATGTTGAGGCCACTCCTCTACAAATTTTGTCTTTGTAGGGTCAATTGTGATTCATTCATTAGTTACAATGAGTCCCAACAAAGCAACTTGTTGTAACCATATTTCACATTTTCTAAAATTACCAAAAATCCTCACCTTTTGTAGAGTTCGTATTATACCCCTTTGATGATCCTCATGATCCCGGAAACATTTGGAATATATCATAATATCATCAATAAATACTACAAAAACATTATCAAGGTAGTCCTTAAATACTCTATTCATAAAATCCATAAAAATTGAAAGTGCATTAGTCAGTCCAATGGGAATAACAACGAACTCATAATGCCCATATCTTGATCGGAAGGTATTTTTTGGAATATCTACTTTCTTCAACATAAATTTATGATATTTAGATTAATGATCAATCATATATAATAATTTATCCCCATGAAGTTTTTCAGATAAGTCATAAATTCTTGGAAGATGTGATTTTTTATTCACTGTGATCTCATTCAGGACTCTATAATCAATTCATTGCCAATTCGATTCACCCTTCTTCTTCATAAAGTAAACAGGTGCTCCCCAAGGAGACACAATTTATTGGATAAAAAAATTATCTAGACTATATTAGATTTGTTTATTTAACTCCTCTAGATCCACATTTTCCATCCTATACAGGGTCTTTGATATCTGATGGGATCTAGGTACGTATTCAATGGATAACTCTGCCTCTCATTCTGGGGGAGATCTAAGAAACTTCTCAGGAAATACATCAACGTATTCCTAGATGATGGGTACATTTTCTATCCTCAAACACTCATTACCTTCATATTCTTCACCATTAAACTCTATAAAAGAGGATATATGAGGTTCTTCTATATAAAGATATGGTTGAGATATCTCTTCTTGGAAGATAACTATATGTTTTCCACTCAAGAATACTAATATTTCTTTGCTTCTTCATTTGATCTTAACATTTTACGTTGAGAGCCTGTCCATACATAGTATATTGTCAAATTTTAGCGTGGGAATGACTACTATATTTATGATAAGATTGTGCTCACTAATGTAAATACTAGATTTTATAAACACTAACGATTCTTGGATAATCCCACCCTGAGTCTTTACTGATAACTGTATTTTTAGAAAATCTGGGGTTGATTATAAATTATTTTAAAACATAGCAGAAATAATGCAATATGTAAAAACATAATCAAACAATGTAGTTTCTATAATTGAATGAACAACAAGAGTACCTATCACCACAACATTTTCCACTTCAACATCATCCTTAGTGATGAAAAAAGTATGACTCTTTCCCATGGTCATTGTTGAAGCTGATGGTGAATCCTCTCCACTGCACTTGGATTTGGACAATGATTTACAAAGAGACCATGTTTTCAACACATATAGAATTGGACATCAGGTAGGGTCTGCATCATCTTCCCCTTTTCATTAGTGTTGGGAAGTTGAGGCTTCACCTCACTACCATAATTCTGCGTGATATATCCATCTCTTCAACACGAGTATCCCTTACTTCTCCCGAACAAGGTGTTTCCTCAGTGCTTCTTACCACATTTATTACACGTGGTATGTTTCACTTGCATTCCACCAATTCCATGATGGTTGATCCTCTCTAATCATGGCTCCAAATATCATTTCATTTCATTTCATTTATGAGACCATTGAATCTCACCAAACACTATTTTGACATTTATTGCACATCACACAATCTCCTCATAGCTATCATAATATCGATTGGATAGATTCTTCCGCAGATGATGTCTCAGTCCACTAATGAATCTGTAAAACTTACCATTTGAATCCATGACAAATCTTTATGTGTGATGTAAAATCCTTGTGATGTTCATCTCGTAGCTTCCCACATATTCATTCTTCTTTTTCTTCATCTCAATGAACTCCTTCTCCGTTCTTATTCTCATCGATCGAGGGAAATACTTATTGAATAATATCCCTATGAACTCTTACCACTCCATAGCATCAACATCAACTCTCATTTTTGTGTTTCTAATTAGTTCCCACCACTGATCTGCTTCTCCCTCTAACAATAAATAGCCAAGGTAACCTTCTCTTGTTCAGAACAGCTGAGCACAGAAAATATATCCTCGATAGAGATGATACATTGTTTAGAAATCAGTGGGTCGGTAGATCCACTGAAGGTTTGTTGTATTTGACGCATAAAGGATTAAAGAAAAAATCCCTTCATGGTGAGATCAGTCTCTTATCTTGAATCAATTTATTTCCCATAACATTAGTCAGTTGATACATCATTTGCATGTAAGTTCCCATTCTAGCTTCCATCGGAGGGTCATTAGTGCATGGTCCATTGCGGTCACCAATTTCAAAGTTCCTCTAATTTACCACAATTATCAAAAATAATAATACCTTAGTGGGAAACTTATTTTATTTAAAAATCATTTAACAATAAACAATTTTATGTCTTAAAACTTCATACATTAAACAATTACATTTCATTATAAATCCTTCATAATGATTCATAAAAAGCTTATGACTAACCAAACATATCCCATGGGTGTGTCATAACCAAGAGTGGATCAAGCCCATTGTTGTGTACGAGGATACCATGAGATAAGCATGAAACTCCTTGTCGGAGTTTTTTACACCTAGGTATATCTGTGATAGAGCTGCCAATACCTACTCGTATCCATACAGGGATGCATTTTCTTGATAAACCTCATACTCAATACTCACCAAAATTATAGGAAGTAGTAATATATTTAAAATTTTATATAGGGTTCTTCCTAATTATTGCATATCCTAATTTCCATTAATAACTAAACCTCCCTCTAATACCAACTATTACATCTCGCCTTTTTATTACATAACTTTTCATTAAATTTTACAAACAGAGGATCTTTAATGTCTAGTGTCTGTGAAATCAGGAACATAAAACATGAAAATATAAATCATTATTCTAATACAATTATAGGGATTCATCATATGTCCTTACAATGTAAACATTATTGCATATGATAACCTGGAGACATACATCAAAGAAAACGGTGGGCAGAAGGCCGAGTATGGAATAAATAAATCAGTTTACTTATGAAATCAACAAGTACTTGATAAAAACATAAAGTCAAGAGAAATGGATGTAGAGTAATATAATAATAATAAAAAGGAAAGAAAACATGATTATTTCTCTATAAAATTTCATTTAGACATTCATGAACATATCACCAAGGTTGATTCCCAAGGGGTCATAAAAACATTTCCAAGGTTATTCGCCAAGGTATCATGTAACATATCCTCTTTAGAGATTAGTTCATTACCCAATTAATTGGAGCACTATTTGGGTGCACCCTTAATATTTATTTATTTTCATGTGATCCACATACATCATTATTAATCATTTCATAAATAACTCAAATAGATTTAATGATATGGGTTTTGGGTCAATGTCATGATGTTTGAAAAGTACATAAAAATAAGATCATTATGTTATATATAACCCATGAAAAGGGAGTGACAGTTATATGTATGAAAATTCCAGATTGAAATAGATAAATTTTATATTGATAAATACCCCATGAAATGAAAATATATTTGGGTATCCACATAAAACAGAACTAGATAATTTCCTGAGAAAAAGTGATATTATGAGATGAAAATTATGCAGCATAACAAGTACATAACATCATTTTAGAAAATATTAAAAAGAGAGGGGAAAAGGGTAAATCACTAATAAATAATCCATAATACATTATTATTACACAATAAGATCATAGTATGGATATTTGAATTGAACAACACATGAAAAGAAAACATGAAAAAAGGGAAGACACTATTTCTTTAACGAATAATTAAACACCCCAACAGCGTCGCTAAAAAATTTAGAAATTAAATTGATGAGAGAGGAAAGTGTCTCTCATCATTTGGAAATTAAATGAAAGGTAATATGAATATATAAGAATATACCCCCACATAATAAGATGGAAACTAGAAGACATAACATAAAGGAAATCATGGCAAAAAAGAGGAGGGTGAAAGGTTCCCAAACCATGAAGAGTAACTTCGAAATCTTGAAGGTTAAGAATTTAGGGGGCTTGATAGATTATTGAGAGGACTACGTGGGTGGTAGAAAGAACCTATAATAATTAAAAAGGATATTGGAACGAACTAAATGAGGGAATGGATTGGTATTTAAAGAAAAAGTTACGTAATATTTAATTAATTTCCAACAGAAACCTCATCAGTGTTATTTGAAAAACCATGGGCATGCCTATGGTATTTTCCCATGGTATTGACCACTTGGGACACCACATAGAATATCTTACTATTCCTGGTTTACCATAATTATTACATTTAAATTACATCAACAATTATTTCATTAAACACCCGAAACCCAAAACTCTATTTTTACTATTCACAGAAAATTCAACTATTTCAGAAAAATCCAAAAAAAAATTCCCTAACCAAATATAGATTCTATTAATTCAAAAAATTAACTCCATTATATAAAAAAAAATTATTTTTAATATTTTTAATATAATTTTTAAATAAAATAATTTATTATTAAAAGGAACAAGTCTAAATCTATAACATATTTTGTAACACCATTAAAAAGTAATCAAGGTCCCATAATTTTTTTTATAACCATATGAAATTAAAGTAACAATTTATGACTTAATTTTATTAAAATACATTTTCACTTTAAATTATTTAATTAATTATAAAATTTTATATAAAATATCAATGACCTACAAAAATAACCAAACTTATACTACGATAACTTTTTCATTTTTAAGATGTCTAAATTGTATTAATACATTCATTGGTGATGTTTATATTTTTTTGGCTGATTTACTGTTTATTAAAAATAATTACTATTCATAAGAGTATGTTATAATTCATACATTACTATTCACTTAAAAATGGGTTGATCTTATTAGACTCTAAATTTAATACTGATCAAAACAATAGAAGACCATTTTTTGAAAATCAATTCCCAATATTAATTATATAATGATTACATTAATATTCTAAAATGCCTTTTTTCCGAAATATATTTGTAATACGGAACTATAAATTCATCCTACATATATCTGGATATTTGAAACTCACCAATCTTCAATAATAAGAAATAAAAATTTTAATTATACAAAAGTTTTACACAAGTAACTATGTTCCTGTTGCACAACCCCTTATAACACATAGATAGGATGTAAGTGTAAGTTGTGTTATGCTGATAGAATCCTAGGACGACTCGGACAAGATTTCCCGAGTAGTGATTTCAATCACCTTGATTTATCTCTGAGGAGATTCTGTTCAAGCTTCACATGTTGAAGATCAGCTTGGGCTTGGTCCGGATCAAAGCCCAGAAATGCTACCTGCTTCCCAATCTCTGAATGATGGGCTTCGTATGGCCCGAGTCTACAGGATGAGGCCATCAGCTCTTCTTTATTTATTAATTAACCAAGATCACTTTTATTTATAAAAAAATTTCCACATTAACAGTATAGTTTCCAATGGTCATATTGAACAATGATCATATAACAGTCGAAACCCAACAATCTCACTTCATTAATCAAAGGATATAGCTTTGTAAAGTATAAAATGAAATAACACACAAAAGTAGAAAATAAAATTTATTCTATAGTTTTTGTTATTTCAGTTTATGGTTGGAACATAGTTTGTAAAATCATGCAGCCAAACTTTTCATCTTTCTCACGTCCTTCAAAACTAGAATTTCTTATTCTACACCTCACCTATATAATCCCAAATTCATTATTTTACTCCATTGTTCAAGATAGACAGACCATGGGATACCAAGAAACCCATTTTTGGCCCTCCTTCACCCATGGATGCATCATTAAGGTTCTATGGGGTGTTCCTTTGTTTTTATTTTCAATTTTATATAGTTTTACTTTTATATCTTGGTTTCATGGTTTATCTCAGCCAGGTCCTACGAGGCAGAACTATAGACGCTAGTGTTGATTTGTGGCTCAATTTCATTGATGTATGTGTGAGATGATCATTCCTTGGGTTTAGTTATTCATTACCTGATGTTTTTTTCATGATTGTGTCATTGAGTTAGGTTTTTATATTATTTTCCATTCTAGAACATACAATTTTTGCCTGGACCATTCCTTGATTGTCACTCAAATTCGTTAAAAATATTTTTGGTGTGTTAGATTGATTTATTATTGTGTTTTCATTATGTAGATTTCAATAAAATATGTTTTAAAGTGTTTCTACATTTATTCATATATTTTTATGCATAAAAAGTTCTTGATTAAATTTCATTTGGACTTTAGATATAAAATAGATTGTTTATGTTGTGTTTATCCTTAATAATGATTATGTGAGTTTGTTTTCATTATGAAATTAATCCTTACCAATCCAATCCATTTTTTTGGTATTTTCTATTGACACTTTTTAGGTGTAAGTGTCAACCCTTACAAAAAATAGCAAATTCAAAATTCAAAATTTAAATAAAACAACACTCCTTATCCAAGACCGCCATTACCACCTTTCAAAAATCTAAATAATTCAAATTTCAGAATTCATCACCCATATCATCACATTATAGCCTCGAAACCAACATTTCCATCATCACTGACACCACTTTCTGCATCGCCATCACTACTCGATGTCGTCATTACACTGGTATCATCACCTTCGTCGATCAAAGAACCATACCATAATGCTGATGTTCATTGTCTCCACATCATCGTCAAGAACAAAAAAACAATGGATTCCAGAATACATAAATCAAAAGGAAAAAAACATCCAAAAACAGACATGAAACACAAAGGAATCATGATCCATGTTCACACGCGTTAGGCAAAGTCCCTACGGCATCCTTCGTCAACATGAGATACCGCTGATGTCAACATCTTTGCCCAAGCCCATAAATAATGAAGAAAAATTCACCGTCATCACCTCCAAATCAACAACAATGTCTCCAAGAGACATCATCAAACTAGATCTCCACCAAATGATACAAACATCTTCGCACAAACCAAAACAGATCTAAAATAATCCTTGGCTATCATTGGAGGATGCTTTCCTCTACTCATACCTGATGAAGCAGTGAACCCGCAAATCATCAATCAAAAGAGGACCACTATAGCTCGGGATAAAGCCAGCTATGGAAGCACATCCTGGAACACCATCGACCAATCGAACCTCACTTCCCAAAGTTTCCATGAAACAGATAAGGCAGACCGACATGGAGTGAAACAAAGGCACCAGAAGCCAGAGTAGTAGAATAATTGGGCTAGGGAATCAACAAAAATCGCAACCACAACTGAGTCGCCAACCTGGACTTTCGGAGCAACATCCGAGAAAAAATAAACCCTGAGAAACCCATGAAACTCAGCCCGCAAATCCCAAATCGCCCTGAGAAAACCGGTGAAACAGACCAAAGTGGGGTTGGAAACATGGCTACTGGGGGGACAGAGTAGGGGAAGAACAAACAGAGGCTTTGACCGGGGGGAAGGATGCAAAAGGGTCCGAGATGGAACGACAAAGCAAGGAAAAATAAAAATGAACCATAGATCCAGGAGAACCATGGAACGGGGGAAAAGAGGGAGGGAAAAGGAAAGAGGGGGGGGAAGGGGGAATGCAAAGATGGAAGCGATGTGCCGTCCTCCCCCCCACCGAGGAACCCTAGCATAAAGCGGTGGGTGGGGGGGGAGAAGCCGCTCAAAGGCTCATAATCCATGGATGTATGTTTAATTTCTTTTTGTGGTTTAGTTCTTCTATGAAATTTTAATGTCTAGTGGTAGTGTAAATGGTTGAATTCAATGATGGTTCTCAGTTTCTATCTTGTTTTTCAAAGACTGTTCCATTGGATGTGTCCACATACATATGTGTATAGGGTGCACATATGGATGGGAACATAATGGATTATGATTATAGATAAACTTTCTCTATTAAAAACAGAAATTTAAAAATAAATCTCTTGTTTATTTACTTCTTTAACACAGTACTTCTCAAATGTTATTTCAATCCATTGGTGTTTTACCAAATTAACCATGGTTTCAATTGACTCAAATATGGTTTAAATTTAGTTTTTGTATTTATGAAAAAATTTTACATTGTAATATGGTTGTTTTCTAAGTGGTATGAAGTCCCATTTTTAATTTTTATATATAGTGTTTTTTAACGTGGTTTTTGAAATTGGACGTGGAATGAAATATGATATGGAATTGTAGGGGCCCCTTTGGAACATTTAGATGATTTGGAGATTCTTTTTGGAAACACATATGATGTGAAGTCCAAGATGAATGTTTATGGTATTTTTTGAGATTGTTTTATGACTCATATAATGCGATGGAACGTCTAGATTCTATTATTGCTTGATGTGTTATGGGAACCCCTATGGTGGATCCTCCAAAGAGTAGTTTATCACAAAGGCGGTGTTATTATTTTGTATAAGAATGATCAAAGGTTGATGTTTATTGTTTTGAGCCTCACATGTGAGAACCTCCCCAATCATCATGTACTATTGTCATATGATTCATGGAAATCATCTTGAGCTTCCAGTGATGGTTTATTATCAAACATGATTAGATGGGTTTAAACCACCTATATTAGCTAAGAGGCCAGGTGGGATGTGCCACTGGATTGGGTAGTTTAAATAATCCAGTTGGTTATTAACCATGTAGTCGTACCATATAATAGTTGGTGAGTCCGCATAGAGTGAGTCTAGGAATATCTTCTAGGGATTTTTAGGAAATGTCCCTAATTACCCTCAGTATTTACAATTTTATTATCAAGAACTTCATTTTTCCCCTATATTAGTTTTTGACTATTGTATTATTTACTTCAATTTTAAGCATAACCCTTTTTATCACATTATTCCATATTATTTTTTTTTGTTTTGGATCTTGAATTGGGAATTGGGAGGAAAAACTATTTCATGATGGAAAACAATATATCTTTTGCATGAAAATTAAATTTATGGACTGTTATTTTGGTTCATTAAACGAAAAAAACGTATTTCTTAAATTTATTTTTAAAAATTGTTTTTGGACTACATAGGAAAAGAATAATTTGGAATTTTTGGTGGTTACATACATACATATTTATTCTCACACCATACTTGTGCCACTTATTGTTTGTAAACCTAATCTATATCACAGTTTATTTTATTTGTTCATGATTATCACGGGAGAATATTTTTAATGTTGATGGTGGTGACCATTACATAACAAAGAGACCGTGTTAGTGTGGTTATGTTTTTGGTTTGCTTTTAGTTTTAATTTTTTTTATGTTTTTTTAGTTGTAATTTTATGTATTTATTTGACCAGTGGATTTATGTTATGTTGTGTGCTCTGTTTTGACTATTCTAAATATAATTTTTATTAGAAAATCCATTCTTATGGTTATATATTTAATACATGGTGCTAGTCTTTAGTCGAGGAGGAACATGAATGTGTTACAAAAATTATTGGGTGTCAGCTCATATGGAATCCCAATATTGTTCGTGGCAATGAATAATATATTATTATTGGGTCCTTTTAACAAATTAAAATATATTTATTTTAAATTTTGATTACATTTGTTATAAAATGAAACAAAATATTAAAATTTTGAAAAAAAACTGAACACATTTGTTTTAAAAACTTATTATGATAGTTATTAACCTAAAAAAAATTAACAAATTTCATTTCCATAAATATTTTTAACAATTTATTTGTTAGGAAAGGTCTTTTGAGAAATTTGGACTCCAAAATTTTTTTATAAAAGTTTGATTCTAGAAAACTCATTTTGAAAATAATTTTATAAAAATAAATATATAGAATACAAAAATATTTACAAAATATTACACGATTTTAAAAACATAAAACATATGTACTCTGCTATAATAATAATTATATTACTGCGATGAGATAGATCATCAAGAAATATATATGAATGATCACTTAATATTGATCATTCCTATCATCAGTTTAATATATTCAAATCTATTAGTAGTAATAGGTTTATTAAAACTTCAACCATGTTGTTCTTTCTTTTTCAAGAATTGTAAAATTATATCTCCTTCAATTGTGTGATCCCATAGTAGATGGTGTCCCATATCTAGGTGCATATCATATGATTGATTTTTTTTACATTATGGATTAAGACTTTTATTATCAGAACTTATTTTAGTTTTAGTGAAATAATTCCATTGTATTTGAGTGTGTGTTGAATCCACAATACATGACCACAAAAACATACAATAGCTATATATTCATATTTATTAGTGGAATGTGATACTAATCATTTTTTCATACAATACCACAAAACTAAGTTATCTCTTGATAAATGAAAAGTTATGGATTTAAAATGTCAATCCATTCTAAAACCACCAAAATCAATATCTAAAAGACACTCTAGTTGAAAATCATTTCCAAAATAATAGAATAATTCTAATTATATTGCCTCCATGATGTAAATAAATATTAGTTTAACATTTTTTAAATGGTATTATTTCATATTGGCCTAAAAATTTTCTCATAAGAAAAAAAAAATAAAATTCAAATGATTAGATATTAAGTAATGTAAACAGCCAATCATTCCTCTAAAATATTTCTAATCAACTAGTTTCCTATCCTCATCGAGATCTATTATTTTGGAGATGAACATGGGAGTACTAATGATTTTATTATTTTCATATCAAAATTACCTAAGATTATATTTTATATACATATGTTGAGTTATAATAGTTTATTCTGGTTTTTTAATATTTGAAAATAAAATAAATATGTTAACTCTCCCTTCATACTCATATCAAACTAAAATTTAAAAATATTTGAAATGAAATCGGTTAATGATATTTAATTTGAACCTATATAATTACATCAATGTAAATTTTTAAAAACATAATGTTTTTATTTACTTATTTTAAAAAATTTATTTTATTCCAAACTCCACTAACGACATTATTTTGAAACAATAATCTACTTCATCAATCGTACCACACTCTTGGCAATTGTTTAAACTCATAGAAGCCTTTGGTGCATTTATAAACATATTATAGTTGTTTTCTTTCAAAACCATGTTTTTTCTACATAAACAACCTATAGAACATATCCATTACAAAAAGGTCACTTAAAATCCATTTGAAATAGTTAAAAATTAACCAATTCTAAAAAGGCTATAAGAATTAAAATAACCAAAATTCTAGATAGCAGTGTATATGTTTCATCATAGAACTTTTTTCCTTGTTTATTAAATCATGTAGAAACAATTATAATTGAATTTATAACTATTACTCCATTTTCATCACATTTATTCCAAATTCACAATTTTTACTCAAATTATAGAAGTTCTCATTGGTCGTTCAACAAAATTATGGACATTATTCCTTTCAAACTCATTAATTTAATCATTCATATCAATAATAAAATCCCTATCATCTAAATCCTCAATAAAAATTGTGTGTTAAAATTGGGATAAGATATATAGATGTTCAATTTTATTTCTTAAGGAACCTATACCTATTAAATAGTTAATCTACAGCACCAATGATACTTTCACTAGGATAATTGTAAAGAATGAACTGAATTATTTGAATTTCAAAGACTTTTCTTAACAAGTATGTTGAAAATATTCCGAAGGGATAACATCATAAATAAATTCATTATATATTTTACTTTGAAAAAAACTTTCCTAAAGAGTTTTAAAATTAATATTTTAAATAACAACTAAGGATGTGGGTTGATGTTGATTAAAAAAAGGTCTTTATTTCAACAAAAATAACAAGACCTATTTACCCAATAATACAATATTTTTTATTAAGAAATATGTTACCCATAAAATAATTTGACTAACATAAAAATATTATTTCATCATATTTTGTACAAAATATGTAATATTTAACTATCTTATTCAGAATGAATACTTCGTAGCCGAAAACAGTGAAGTATGAATCTTTTGGTTTTCGGCCAATCTATAACTCAAAAAGTGTTTTATTAAGAAAACATAAAATTAAAATATTATTTATAGAATATAAGGTTTCACTAATCACTTTTTGCAAGAAATTTTTAGAAATTTAGTATTCACTCACCATGGTTTAGGTAATTTCTAGAATAATTCTATTTCTTCTTTTAATAAATACAATTTTTTGGAGGTTCTAGGTGTAGAAATATTATGATTTGTACCTTTCATAATAAAAATAATTCAAAATATGAAATATGAAATTCTCCATCATGATCACTATTATTAGTTATCATGTATTGGTTTTTAACATTTTAAGGATTGGATAGAAATGTTTTTTAACAACTAAGGGCTTCATATTTCTATGTAAGAAAATAGAACCATGTGTATCTACTGAAATCTCCAACTACAATATATACATAGTATTTTCGAAAAATACCTCACATTAGTGTAATAAAAAATAAGTCCATTTTCACTAAAATTAATGAATCAAAAGTTATGTATTCACTAATATATTTAAAACATGACCTATATTACATTCCATGTTGACAGGGGTCATCTAATTTTGAAGTATCAAACATAATTTCTGGTAGATCCTTAACAAGTCCTATCATAGTCAATGTATATATGTTTCTATGGATAAATTATCATAACCATCTATTCCATAACCTTGAATTATATTTCAATAAAATATGTACATGCTGGTATTTGCCCTAATTTTATTTTATGTTTTCTAAGTAAACATTCTCATGCCAATTTGTAGATGTAATACATTCATCCTTGGAACAATGTACCATACATTTATCATTTCCAAATTTCACAAGGTATCCGATAACACATAATTAAATTATGAATGTATGTTTTTTCATACACCCTATTACAAAATAAACATTTAAAATAAAATCATTTCCAAGAAGAACAATGATAACTTTTCAAATTATTTATCCTTGATCATTATCTATCAATGTTACATTACCACCTCTGATATTTCTTATATTCATGAAGAAATGTTTTATTCCAATCATGTTCCTAGAAAATACATCATCCCTGTACTAAATATTTTTTTATACTTTCATTCTTTTCACGAATATAAAATAATTAGTTTATTAGATCCTAAAAAACTTTGGTCTGGTATTTTCAGAAAAAAAAAATGTCTAAGAACATTTTTTTAGAAATATAAACTCTATAAAAGCATAAATATTGTAATCCCTTAAACGCAAAATTTATATTCTAGTTCCAACCACATTTTAACATAGTGTAAAAAAATTTACTTTTAGGAAAAAAATAATAATTACTAAAAATATGTATTTTTTATAAAAAATAATACTGATATATTACATTGAGGTATAATTTGATTATATAATTTGGAAAATTTTCTATTATAGTTGTTAAATTTGATAGAAGTTTCTTCAAGCTATTAATTTTATATTTTATTTTGATAATTTTTTTTTATCATCGTTATTATTGGTTTTAAAAGTAATTTTTCCTACTAAAAATATTTAAACAGAAATAAAATTTTCAAAATCATTAAAATAATATTTTTTTCGAAATTTGTTTTAATATGAATTTTTTTAAATATATGATATGTCATTAGAAAAAATAGATATTATTTAATCTTCATTTGAATTTTTATCTTTATATGTATCATTGTTTTATAAATATTACAATTCGAATTTTATAATAATTTTTTAAATCTGTTAAATTCATCATAACAGGGTAATGTATTTTCATATACTAAGGAATATTAGTTAACAGAATATATCAAATTTTTCTTATTAGGGTAATTTAAATTTATAAATATATTTGTAATTTATTCATCTATATGTGAAATGTCAATTAAGTAATGATTTACCATATGTACATTATCAAATTTTCCAATTTTCATTTGTCTAGAACATTCATTATCTGATGAGTTTTCATAAAAATATCCACCACATTCACTCCATGTTTTTGAAGATTTCGAATCATTATTGAATATGAAATGTTTTATTTCTTATCATTTCTTACTCAATTATTTAATTTAATTTAATTCCTTTTCTATATTAAAATATTTAGTTTCATATGTCTAGCTTTATTACAATCATTACATGTGAACTTAGAGTACTTCTTGTCACTATTATCCTTATGACCTTTTTATTATATGTATTGAAAATAAATATTTTTAATGATAAAGTTAATCCTTATATATAGATTGGAAAACTAATTTTGTTAATTTTTTAATATAATAGATCGTGGCTGAATAATAACCTCCTTCATTCTTAAATATTTTAAAAAAACTTTTGCTGAATGAACTTTAGATGGTACAATAGATGTTGCAGAAAAATAAACTCCACCAATTTTATTTATGCATTATAATAATATCTTTTAGGTATTTATTCATATTGAATGAGTCTTCCAGTCATGTCATCAAGAATAATATTCGGTATATTCCTTGTATCATATATAGGTGTTATATTTTATTCTAATTAGTTGGAAATTATATTTATAATATTTTCAACTATAATATCAACATCATGAAATTTTTCTCCAAGAGACTATAAACTATTAATATTTATCACGGACCATTGAAGCATCTTTTAATAAAATTCTATTAGAAGGAAATTCAATTCTTGTTACTTAACTCTAATTATATCTCTTCTTATTTATGTTACATCAGATACACCAAGAATGTGTATCGTCCAATTTACTCCAATTACTATTTACAGCTTCACAATATGATATCTAACTATAGTTATTCTTTATCACAGGATTTACAATGATATTAATGAATATTTGGTTCAATTGATAATAACACTTCTCAAAATTAGTAAAACGAAGAAACCCCCTTATAAAGAATCTTATATTTTTCAATCAGCATAAAAAAGATATCAACTCCACTTCTGATCACAATGGTTGTCATTTCATATCTCTTATATTTATATTCATTCCCATCAAAATATAGTTGCTGACTAGGATTTGGATTATTAATAAATCCAAAATTCATAAATTCTATCAGAAAACAATAAAATATCTTTTCTATAATAACAATTATGTTTAAAAAATTTGTAAATGGATGTTTTATATAAAAACCGAAACAACAGGCAACATGTTTTGAAAGTAAAAACTCAGAAAGTATATAGGAATTATAAATCTACTCAGAAAAAAATTATAGGTTCAAAACATTTTATTAGATTCAAATACACATAATAAGGGGGTTATTTTTTCTTTCATTTGTTTAAAATTAAAAAAGAAATATGACATATTAAAGTAAATTTATTAAATTAAGACAAAGTATGATTATCAGAGTGAAGAATTAGAAACATATTGGATTTGATTAATATCAATCTATATATAGATTATAATCATACTAACATTAGTAAAAAATAAATAAATAAATTAATGTTTGAAAACTGACAATCTTTAACATGAAAAATAGTATAAAAACTTATAAATACAAGAAATGTGATTTCTAGTGGAAGTTATAATGACTTACATGATATATTAAAATATTTATATATTTTAACCATGAGATTAAGGTAGTCAATAACCTTCACTAAAGGTATCTGCATTTTTATACTCACTGTATTATTTTTCTTACCTTATGATGTAATCCCTCAATATGATGTTTAAAATAATTTCTTCCATCCTATCCATGGAATCCCTTGATATAATAATCGATGTTTGTCTTTCTAGATAAGAATCCTTCAGTCCAATGGATCAGATTCATCATCATTATATCCCTAGAATACCTAAAGTGTAAAAATGATTAGAAATATAATAAATATGAAAAATTTCTAATGTAAAGCCATATAAATTATTCCTTAAAACAATAAATCTCAAATGAATTAAAATGTCAAAAAAATGAGACGTTTAAAATGGAAAATATTCAGAAGGCATGAGTTTAAAATTAATCACCTCTAAAATCATAAAATTAATGTATATTTATAAGAGAATATTCAATAGTTATATTAATGAGTTTATAAAAATGGAATCTTAGATTTGGATATTGATTCTTCATAATGATGCTGCATAACTAAATGTTTGAGGTTGTTTTTCAAAAATAATTTTTATGTTAGTGGTACTCCTTATAGTTGAAATAATTCTAATATATTTTTATTATAATAATAGGATAGTCTTATTGAGTTTTATATATATTTCAATATTATAATCTTTTTGAGAGTGAGACTATTTTTATTGATATCGAAATTAATCCAATGGTCACCAACAATGTCAGCATGAAAGACAAGAAAAAGTCTAACTATGGGGTTTATTAAATATAATTCTAATTTATTAGAAATTTACTTAGTCTAATGATATTATTGAATAATTATATTGTTTATACCATTAATATGTTAAATCGTTTTCTATTTATGGTAAAAGGTTATGCTCTCAATAAAAAATACAAAAAAAAATTGGGACGTAAAATAATTAGAAAAGTGTATTTAAGAGAGTATTTGTGATTTAAATAACTAATGGGATAAAAAACTCATATTTAATACTTATATATTAGTAAGTATTTAAATAACAAGGGAAATATTTATAATTATATATAATTTACTCAAAAAATATATTTTCTAGTAAGGAATTTTATTCATCAATTAAATTGATTATATGATATATGATGAATCCTCCCTACATGTAGTTATGGGTGGGGATAGAAATTTTATAACCCCTTAATAAATCATCATGTCTCTTGAGAGAAATTAGATGGCAATATGAATAGGGGTTTTATACATAGTTTTAATCTTTCATGTTAAATGTCTTAATAGTAGACCTGTCATGATGCCTGAGATCATTGCATCCAATAATTTAGAATTTACTTCAGTGAGTACATAGATATTATTTCCATCCATGAAATAATATTTTTGATATTATCTCTATATTCATTTAATTCTTTATTACATAGTTAAATGTCACATATTTTTAGTTATTTATTTTTCCTCATATATTATGCCTTATCTAAACATGATAGTTATGTAATTAATTAAATGGACTATGTATTTACTTATTTACCTTTACATAATTATTATACATATATTATTAATGATAACATACATTGTAATAAACCCTAGATAAGTATTTGAACTCCCACATAGTTTTCCCCTTTCCCCATGATTTGATGAAGAAATATTTTAATGAGTAATAGGGATGTAGATTATTGAATTTTATTATTGAATATATTTTATTTTTTATTCGATGTTGTAATGGGTATCATGTATGTATATTGTTCATTATTAAATATAAAATATTTGTTTCATTTAGTTTTGATCTTACATATCTGTGCTAATGCGATTAATTAGATTCTGGCTCTAGGTTACTATAACAGAGTCAAACTAATTGGTATCAAAGAAAGTATTTTATAATCCTTGGATATTATATTATGAAAAATATAAATTAGAGAATATAACCTTATAAATGAATTTATTAATAATTCTAAGTGTAAGATAACATCATAATGTTTTAGTAAGGTACAGATTGTGTGTTTTTTATAGAAAGCCTTTTCACTCCTGACACTACAAAGGGGATGTCATTCTTGAATATACTTATTTAGTTGAAATTTATCCAAAATAGTCCAATGAATCTAAACATTACTCTTAGTTGTTACACAATAATTATCCTTACACTATGCCTATTTTGAAACTACATGGTAAAATTTTTCGATTAATTTAAATTTTCATTACAACCCACTAAGAAAGATTTGGAAAAAAATATATGATCTGAAAACATTCTTAATGAAACCATGCTAATAATTTTTATATTTCCCATGCATAATGTTTTTATTTTATATTTATGTTTTAAATATTTTTTGGATTATACATTATGTTTCTTAATATTATGATATAATCTACTGTATTTCATTTTTTAAGAATAGTGAGAAGTGAAATGAGTGGAAACCACCTCAATTCATGTACTCTAAGATGGAATTCAAACCTAGGTAATGAAAATGAAGTTGCAGCTAGAGGTATAGCTATAACTGAACAAATTTTAAAAATATTATAGAAGCTATCTCAAGTTATTAGATATAACATCGCTTATATGGTGTGGATGGATGATCAAGCATGTTTTGTGACAATGATAGACCAATTTATGTGATAAGAACCTTATTTATGTAATAGGGATAAAAATCCATTTGGATATTGGAAATGGATAAGTTCCTTGGATAGGTTATTTATAAATTTTAGTGGAGTAATTAAACAGAAATGGGTTTTCATTTTTTAATCATCTTTTAGTGTATGTATATCCATAGTGGTCATTTGTTTAAAACATTAATGTTGGAGAAGCAATATAAAACTTTTATTGAATTTATTTTATATTTTTTTTCTTCAAAAAGTATTTTCATCATGATAAATGAGATAATTTTGAGATACAATTCAAATATCCAAGACCAAAGAAATATTGAAATGCTTCTAGGTATGAATCTAACTATAAAATGTTACTATTGCATGCTACAGACTATGGATGACATCCCAAGTGAAATATTATCTATTTATTTTTTTGGACTAACCTAATTCATCAATGTGTAATAGTTCTCCAATGATTCTAAAAATACAAGGACATAGAATCTAGAAGAATAAAGATTAAGAAACATTTTTCAAATTCATATGGAATCAGGTGAAGCAAGATGAGAAGAGGATGGAAGAGAAAAATAGGGACAGAGGGATTTTCTCCCATGTGATAATTATGGAATGAAACATCATGGTACTTTCATGAAGTGAATAGTATTCTAATACATGTGTGGACAGAATGAAACCATGATTGTGTTTTCAAGATAATGAAAGAAGTTTATGATTTTTATCTATTCAATAGTAACGAGATCATGATCTATGAAAATGATAGCCTATGAAACAAGGGAATATACACAAGACGATGATAAGGGATTAAGGTAAATATTATGTTATTATTATAGAAAAATGGAATGATCAAAATGATATTGTATTTAGATTCATGATTTTTTTTTCAGAAATATTTTATCAATGATATTCGTACTAAAATAATTATAAAATTTATAAGGATTTTACTGTTTATGTTTTTCTATAATGAAATGATGAAATATTTTGTATTGAACTGATCACTATGAATTGTGATATAGTACCCAGATGATACTTTTTGGAAAAAAATTTATTAACAGAGGGAAAACATAAAAATATTTTTGGTGATGAAATAATAATGATAATGATATGTTTAACATATAAAAATGGTGACCTTTATATTGGTGAGTAATTAGATGGTTCATTTTCACTTTTTTTTAGTTTACCACATTTTTATTAAATACTGAAAAAAATAAAATATTCATTATTTTATTAGGAATATAGAGCGAAATATTATTAAGAAGAATGAATGTTTCCATAATTGATTTATGGTGGTCGACATTTTTATACATTTGATATGTTACATTAATAGAACACTTACGGATATACGGAATCTAATGTTATGTTGATTTTTGAAATATTTTGATCATTATTCTAAATATTTGGGAATAGAATTTGGATAGAGATATTTTGGATGAGACATAAGGATAACAATTTATCAAAAATATTAAGAATAATATGGGGATTATTATTGTGGTTTTCGAAAATAATGTATTTTGGGTAAATTTTCCTAACCGTTTTGTTCATGGAACATATATAAATACCTAATAAATGAATTTTAATTTTTTATGATCAATTAATAGTTAATTTTAAAAATTAAATAATTAAAAATATATTTTGAAATTAATTTCATAGAGTAATTAAGGAAGTTTTGATTGATCTAAGAACTGAGAAAGTATGTAATTGTGAATATAAAATATAAAGATATGAGTTATATATATTTTCATATGTTCTCTATTAAAATTGTAATGTAATTCCCCACCACTGAAAAAAAGTTAAAAACAATTATCCCAGTACCTTAATTTTTTAGAAATCATATGGTCTTTAGATTGATGAATATTTACATAATTTGTGTATTTAAAGAATCTAGATAATTAACACACTTGTGATCAATGATCTATATATGTCATTATATTTATTTATAATTTACTTCCACGTCCATATCTTATCATCCAACAAATGTTTTCTTACTTGTAAACCTTGTAATGTGTTATTATAAATTCCATTATTACTTTCCTCTCTCTCATATCAATATCATGTTTTATTTAAGATTTTTACGGTAGGAATTTCAAATAATGTTATCTTCAAATTTCAAACCCTTGAGTACCAAGATCATGAAATAATTTATAGTAATCAGTTTTTTAGGGGGAAGATTATACAAGTCTATGATTTTGAAAGTGGAAAATCAAGTTCGATAGAATAAATCACATGAAACAAAAATATCATATGTGATGGTAGCACCTTGATACATTAAAATATTTTAATTATTAAATAAATGTATTCTCTTGTATAGAATTAGATTCACATAGCATTGGTTTTTAACAAAACACAATACTCTATTGAAATATTATTATTAAAACATGTCTATTAAAACCTATACATTATGTTTGAATGTATGAATAAAAATAAAATATTTATGAAATTTATATGGTTTACACATGTATAATTTAAATTTAATGGCTATATATTTATTATAAATAAAATACGAACAATTTTAAAGGAAACTATATATATTTCTGAAAAACTATATATTTCTAAAAGATAGCTAATTTACATTTTTCACACATTATTTAAAATAAATTATAACACATTAAGTGCAATTATTTTAAAATATAAGTTTCATTTATGAAATGTATATGTAAAAATTATCTTTGGGTGAATTTTTTACATGTTCAGATAATATTAATTGTTTAATGAATACTGATAAATATGAAATTTTATTCAAAATATCCAATAAGGTTAAATTATTTAAAAATATAATTTATATTTTACTTTTTTTAATGTTTAATTATAAAAAATATATTACAATATAAAAAATGTTGTTCATTTATATCAATTTATTATTTAATTCCTAATTAAAAACATCTAAATGGTATTCTCTAGAAAAAATTATTTTAGATGCATGAATTAGTTTATTTTTAAATTAAATTCATCCACTTGTTTTAATAGAAAATGAAAAAGTGGATCATATATTTGTAACCAAAACTATATATATTATATAATAATTTTAATATAATTATAGTTCATAATGAATGGTAAAAATATTTAAAAATATTTATTATAGTTAGGATTCAAATTGGTTTATAAAAGGTTATTATAAAATATTAGGGTTAATAATGACCCAAAACATGTACAAATCCAAATATATATCCATATTTGATCATTATCTCTTTAATTTATAGATAATTAAACATTTGGGAAGCTTGTTAAGATTATAAAAACTTGGGTATCATATTTTCATTAAAAAGATTCAACTGTGTCCTCTCTGAAACTTCTTTTTGTCATTTTCAAATAAGTCACTTTTTGGGTTAGTGAGAACCGAACAAGCAATGAGAACCATAGGCAGGTTGGCTTTGAAACCACACCCAAATCCAGACCCGCCCAAAAGAGAAACTAGACAACAACAACCAAAATCACTTCATAGAAAAGTCAGAACCAGCATGACAACAAAAATCGTTGGTGGAATGGGCAAAGAACCTTTTCTAGGACCAGATCCACTAAAAAACACATCAACACACAGAACGAACAAGATAGCACTTAGAAAGTTCAATCGTCACCACGACCACCTGCACAATCCAAAGAATCAGGGAATGCATCAAACACAACCAAAATGGGGTTGTGCACAATGGAACATGATGCAATGTTATAGAGAATCATGGAAATTAAGAATTATCCAAGTGAAAAACACTTCAACATCCGCAGTAGAAACAAATTGGTCCCAAGATGAAGAGTTAGCATCTGTGAAAGAGATTGTGTGTGTCCCGCACGATGGATGCCCACATAAACCCTACCCAATGATCCTGCACATCAGAAGAGCCAAACCTGAGTCTAAGTAGAAGATAACCAACACAACAGACCATGCCTGAAACTAGACTGAATTGAACACCAAACATGGAAAAGGGCATGCGGTATCACTTCCGCGGAAGACAACGCTTTTGGGAAATCATTGTCGGGAATCTTGCTGTCAGGGGGCAGGGTTGACTTCGCCAGCGGGATCCAGGATGGATCAGCAATGCGAGTCATCGGAGCGCACACCCAAGGGTGAAGCCGAGTATAGTGCCATGTGGCCCTGGACCTAGCCACCAGAAATCCCCCCCTAATGAATGTGCACGCCACCATACACAGGATTCTGGGGCCGAAGGGCATGCCCGATGGAAACGGCCTTGCAGTAGTGGGATCCAAGAGGAAGGTTGATGTGATCAGTGCCGCTCGAGGAGGAGTCACAGACAGTTCCACGCGGGGAGGTCGTGAGGTCGTCATCAGCGATAGGAACAAGGGGGCGGCTGATGGGACATGATCCATACACGATCCCGTATCGCTTGAAGCTGGGAGCAGGCATGAGGATGGCGGAACAAACCCTAGGAATCGGAACCCAAGGTCGTCGCGAGGAGATATCTCATGAAACACCCCTTACAGGCCAATCCCATGTGTTTCCTCTCCCCATCCTATAAAATGTTACCCATGCTTCCCTCATTTACACACTCCGAAATCCATTTATTAGGAAACTAAATACCAAAATATCATTCTAACATTACTCAAAACACCCTAGAGGCCTTTTTTATCCTATTTCTAAACTTTTAAGGGCTTTGTTTCATCCCTAATAAAGGTTTTAGAATATGATTTTACATCCCTAGTTAAAATTTTATATTTTATTTCCTCTACCACCATTTTCAAATTTCGTTCAATAATGATAATATGACAATGAAAATGAGTATCATATAAATATTTTTTATTATGCTAATGGAATAACGTATACCCATTCCATTTTCCATCAAATGGGAAACCAAACTATCGATCATGTGAATTGTGGCATACCGTATCACGAACCGATGTAATTCATCAGTCTTCACCACATATCATGATTGGATACACTAGTGGATGAAATATATATATATATATATATTAATATATAATTATACTCTTCTAAATATAATATCTTATATACCTTATTACATTCCATTTTGTTTAAAACATGATTATGTCACTAATGTGTACAATGGGATTTCTCATCGCTAGAGGTTGTGATTTTTTTTCACAAATGCATTACACAAAAGGTAATAAGGATAAATTTAATTAATATATTTTTTATATATGACTTGATATTGATTCTAAAAAATCAATATATCACTCACATCATTACCATTACTCCCATTATGAATTGATATCATTGATTGTACATAAGTGTGACTCACTATCCCAAAAAATCAATTTAATTCATTTTTGAAGACCAATTTTAATGAATATTACTAAATATGTATATGATGAAATTAATATTTATGAAATTAATATAATTTTTTAGATGATGGATGTATGACATATCATTTGGATCTAGAATGATCATGGAAAACATTAATGAGAAAAAAGGAAATTAACACTGAAAACAATAGTGATATTGCATTATAATTAAAGAATGGGTGATATGTGTAACAACACTGACCTCAATAGCCTTGGTAATGGGTCATATTTATTACATTAGAATTGATACTATGGTTCAAATCTTAATGAAATGATTATTCTAGTATTTTTGGACAACCAAATACATATATGAATTCTATTTTACTTTGGGAGTAAAAAATAAAACATAATTAATTACAGAAAAATGTCTATTACAACCATAAAAGCCCATTAAATGATATATTTTTAATTTTGTGTAGAAATAAATTAAAATAATGTGTATATAAAATTCCACATAATGGTAAATTATAAAGGAAGATATCATTAATCATTAGATAATAATCAATATATCATGGTAAATAACTGAACAATCATTCCATTTAAATAACATGACTGCATAAATAGATATAGAATAATCAACAAGGTTAGGTAAATTACTATAAAAAAATACATTTAATAAATAATCATATAAGGAAATGGATTCAAGGATAATATCATTGGTAAAATCTTATCGATAATAATAATTGAATTCTTTGTGACAAAAATTCTTAATATTTATAGATGTCAAATCTTAAGCACATTATACCTCTATTTTTATGAAATTTTACAAAACTGTTGGAAACTAATAAGTGAAAATTGATATGGTTTGGCTAACTATACCACTACTGTAATGACCTTTCTAAATACTATTTAACACTACGGGGTGAAAACTCATAGGGCCAGTCCAATTGAAATTGTTCACATTGTAAAAGTTGTATCTTTTTTAGGTAGTCTATTTGGTATGGTTGGTGCACGACATGGAAAAAGTGAAAGACAAATGAACAAAGTCTCCCTTAAGGAGGAGTAATTATCAATTTTATCACACATTGTTTCTAACCATGTGAGTAAACCATGCGCATGTTAAAATTTAAATCCTTAAATTGGGGATGTAATGTGTTTTCTCATCAAAATGCTGTTTTTTTTAAACGGCTCTAAATCAATATTTTTCACTCTCCAAGGGTGGATAAACTCTCCCCATAGAATGTGAAATGATCTTGAGCCATTCCTTAGCGCATTGAAGCTCGATTATAATAGTAAATCATCATTTAGGGTTGGTTTTTTGTAGTTTTCGTTATATATACTTATCACTCTCTATTAGTATCATAGATATACACCTATTTTGGGAATATATAAGGTTTTAGATGATAAATGTGTTTATATTTAGCCTTTTTTAAGATAGTTTAAGAGATTTAAGGATGGTTTATAGAGATTTAACGACGTTTTCTGATGTTTTTTATGCCTATTATAATTTTCTCCAAAACTCTTGAGGAAGGTGGCATAACAATCAACTAATGTATTAATAACTTGAGAGATTAGTTGAAAATTTGTTAAATTTCAGGATTTTATTGTTAAATTATAGTGAAAATTACATTTTAAATCCCCTTTAGTGACTCTTTATGGTTTTTGGTGAAATTGTGGAATTCAGGTAATTGATAGTCTGCTTTGGTTTCAAGATTTGAAAATCTATATTTTAAAATACAATATTCTTGGATTTTTGTTATGGATGTTAGGAATGTATTTCAAAAAAAATGTTTTATTAATTTTTATGGAAATGGTTTTGTTGAAATGGGTTTGGCATGGATGTTTTTGGTGTGAGATCATGTTCTACGTGCCCCTGAATAAGGGATGTGTACCGATGGGGTTCCAGTGATGTGACCCTGGATCATGAGTGTGAGTCAGTGGGAGAAAAAGTGATTGGATAAGGCACCACCCATGATTTTGGTATTTTCATAATAGAGTCCTTGTGTGGGTATGTTTTGAACCACAGAATGGGTTTTCAAAAATAAAATGTCAAATGATTTTATGAAATTTTTGTGGGATTTCATATGAAATATATTTATTATGGATTTATTTTATATATTGACCTAAAATTATTTTTAAATTGTTTTATATTAATATTTATACAATTTTCGATCCTAGTGTTATGAGTAGGGAAGTTATTGAGGAAAATCTACTGAGTTTCATTACCCAAACTTTCTTTTTCACAGTGGATATTTTTTCTTTATCATCAATCTAGATATGGGAAAAGGTATATTCTCACAAATCAATAGTACTATTTCATGATAATTAGATTTTTTTGGAGTTGGAGTTTAGGGAATTTTGATATTTGGAGTCATTTGGTTGTTTTGAGTTTTGATAGTTTTTCTTCTTCTTTTAACATTGATGATAAAATGTATTCTATTTTGGTTTTCATTGGATGGTTTAATTTAATTTAAATGTTGTTATTATATCATTTTATCATGAATATTGCAGTGTTTTATTTGGTTATGTTTTGTTGGTTGGTTGTTTATCTTCAAAAGGAATATCATCCCCCAAACTGACTATAATGTCCTCTTCATTTATTTCTATCATTTAGTGTCTTAGGGATGTCAATTAATGAAATGTAACATCTCATAACCCTCTTAATCCAATGAGAAGGGGTAAGACCTTACAAGTTCTATCATATTAGTACTTCTAAATATCTTTTTGGAAAAGGTGGTCTTTTAATTGTTATTGGTTTCCCATCATGGAGGTGAATTCATTCTTGTCTATTCCATGATTTTGGATCGTAGAAAAGAGAAGGATTTTTAGGACATGAAATGTAAAGAATTAAAATATATAGATAACCTATTTATGTTTAACGTCATGTTACTAGGGAGATCAGTACATGAGTGTTTTCTTGAAAATTATTTGAATGGAATATCATTTTCATTTGTTTATCCAATGATATGGTCATGGAATTCATTAAATTAACGAATTCCCACGAAGAGTGTATACATAAGATTTAGTAATGATTTATGATATTTTGAAAAAGTGCAGATTTTAGAAAACTGATAATTTTTTTACCAAGTTATGAATATAAAAAATCAAGGAAATTGTTATTTTGAAAATGGTTTCATTCTAAAAAAAATAGTGAATATCTTCAAAAAATTTTGAAAATGAAAATTTCTGCTTTTGGAATGAAATAATTTGGTACTATGCTATAATAGAATTTGTAATTTTTTGGCCTTATGTTAATAGAATGTGAGACATATTGTGTTTGTTCTTGATATAAAAATGGAACCTGGGAGGTGTCATAGGATCCCAAAATAGAAGAATCTATGATGAATTTGTCTTCACCTATGCCCCAGGTGTACCAATATATGGTTTAGAGTATCGTCCAAGCATTTCATCCAATGTACACAAGGAACTGAAGGGATGATTCAAGACAAGTAGATCATTTTTCCAGTTGGATAATTAAAAATATACTATTCATTTGGGTGATTCAGAACCAAGAAATAAAGGTGTGTGGATAAATAGGATAAATCATGTCATTGATCTCAACGACAAACTAGTAGAGCTGAAACACAAGACATTTAAATATATGCAAGATGATATGGCACATTAGTTGTGGTACCTAGCTATGAAGGAAAATGTGGATTAATGTTTGGTTTGGGAGAATTTTGAAAATTTGATCAACAAAAACATCAATACTAAAATGTTCATGATTCAAAGGAAAACTAAATTCTTAAGCATGATGTGGGAAAATCTCTATATCATTGAGTATGAGGGTAAATTCATGGAATTAGTTGGACATGCTCCCAAATTCCCTACTAGTGTGTCCATGAAGGACTGAATCATTGAATCTGTGCTAAGATTTTATATTTTCTCAAAATAGTTGTGCTCTATATTATGGATTATACACATATAAATAAAGATATATGGTGGATGAATGTGACATCTTAGAATCTATAGGACGTGTAAATATATTGATACCCATATAAAATAGTTGGAGAATAAATTATGTGGGAAAGAGGAAGTGGGACATCTATTTCCAAGGTTGTAGCATAACTCAAAATTAGAATACTGGATTAGTTAACATTCCTCCAAGACCCAAGTGAAAAAGGATGGTTCCAATGTAGGTTTATTTAATAGATAAGAGAAATAGTGTATGTCAAAACATAGAGCATTCAATAACTAAAAATAGATGGGAATCATCACTAATAATATCCTTGCATTCCAAGGTCAGTTGCTCGGGACACGTTTTAGGTGTCACATGAATCAAATTGTTCGATGGGGTTAGGGAAGAAAAATCAATCTTCTCAATAGAATAGAGCTATCCATGTGGATTCTAGGAATACTCTGACTACTTAGGTATATACATATCAATATCTTAACATGGAGTAGAGTGTTATGAGAAATCAATTATATGTTGTTGAACATGTTATGGTAGATGATCAGAATAGACCATATACAGTAGGAGGTACGATTCTTTTAAATTATTCCCTAATGAATGTTCTTTTGAAACTCATAAATCAAATTCCAATATTTCATATCATGCTATTAGTTTGTTGTGTTTAAAGGTTGTGATGATTCCATTTAGGATAATACTAAAACACCACTAGGATAATGAGACTATATATACTTTATGAGTAGATAATATTAAATAAAAATTGATGAAGATGAGTTTAAAAATGATTTCTTTATGATGTATATGAATTAATATGATATAATCATGGGTATAGATTAGTTGTAAATGTTCAAAGCTCACATCGACTATTATAACATAATGGTCAGTTTCTCTACTAAGGATGGAATCTCACAACTCTATAGAGGGTAATGGAATGTAAAGGAAAGTGAAATTGGGTTGTTAGAAGCATTAGTTGGAATGATATTCTTTCAATTTTTGGCGTTGACATTGGCATTGATAGAAGAGATCGAGAGTATATGTTTCCCAATAGTGTTGGAATAGTTTCCAGATTTCTTTATTAAAATTTTCCTTATATTATCACTTTTATATGAAGTGGATGTTACAATTGATCTTCCCCCAAGGACAAGTTCTATCTCAATTCAATCTTATCTAATCGTCCAATAGAATATAGGGAGATGAAACTATAGTTTGAGGAGCGAGAAATAAAGGGTTTCATTCAAAACAAGACGTCTTTGTGGGAAACATCTATCATGTTCTTCAAGAAGAAATATAGAACTCTATGTTTGTGTGAGGATTATCATAATCTTAATCATGTTATAAAAAAGAATTAGTATCCAATTACAATAATTTATGATATATTTTATCAATCAAGATGATATTAGTGGTTCTCAATAATTGAATTTCAATCAGCATATCACCAATTTTGGGTTTGGAAGGAGGAAATTCTAAAAATATCCTTCAGATGAATATATAACCATTATTAATATGTGGTAATGATTTTAGGTCTCAATAATCCACCATAATACTTTTATATAATTGATTAATTTGATATTTCATTGACATATGGATTCATTTGTGGTGGTTTTTATGAATGACATCTTGGGGTCTTCAAGGATAACTACTGATCATGAGCCACACATGGTGAGAGTGTTTGGAATCCTAAGGGATCCTATATTGTGTGCCAAAATATCAGAGTGAAATTTTTGGATTCAAGAAGTATTCTTTCATGGAAATATAATTTTTAAAAGAGGTTTTTATATATACCCAATGAAGATAGAAGGTATTATATTATTTAAACTATTGTAGAATGTCCTTGAGACCGATGTTTTGTTCCTGAATACTCACAACTAGCTTAACTTATGGATGCTTTAAAAATGAATAATTTTCTCTTTCAATGGGATGAGGAATGGAAAAGTATTATCAAGAGCGGATAGTTCATCTTAAACATGAACCTATCATCATTTTTTCATAATCCAGACAATGGTACGTGCTCTATTTTGATGCTTCAGAATTAGGGTTGGTGTGTGTCCTCATGGAAGGATAAAATGTTGTTTCCTATTGTTCATGGAATTTGTTACTTCAAGATAATAAATACACAACACATGTTTTGGAGTTAAATAAATTAAAGAAACCATATCCTTTTACACATATCATTACATGATTTTATGTATAATTAAACATCAAAATAAATAAAAATATTGTAAAGGCCTGTGTCATGGATAACTAGGTACATAATTAAGCATCACAAAAGAAAATTTTATTTTAACTCCATATTAAGATCCAAACTTCAATTTCCATCATACTTCTTCATTTGATAACCTAGGGATAACATGGACAAAGGGACATGATAAAAATACCAATATGGTAATAAAAATTAGAATAAAGAATTAACACATGGCCTAGAATTCAAGACATAATAAATTAAAAAAACCATGAAATATGATTAATCATATGGAACACTAACATATAAATCAAGGAATCATATAAAAATGGAATTATAGTAATGTGTAATAAATTTAAAACATGACTTTAGCAAGGTTCAATGATCGTTGCACATAATGTATCATCAGTCGAGGGAAACCACCAAGATCATTCCAAAGGGTGAACAAGTCAAGGCTAATCAGCAAGAAAATTTCATATAACATCTCATGAGACTAAAATTTACCAAATGCATTAGAAACAAATATGGGTTCACACATCATAATATGTTCATGAATATGTGTGCCACATGAATAATCATATATAATGAATCAAACAAAATATAAGGGTTATGCATGGAATGAAATGGGAAACATAATCATGTCACAAGGAATTAAAAATTGTTGTGTCATAAAAGTGTCCATGAAAGAAGTGATTTAGAACATAAATGAACATGATTAAAGGAAATTAGGAATATATCATGATAAGTGATGTCAAACTGATGTGATATCATTGAGAAATAGTATTTATGAAATTTAAGAATTAAAAAAATAGTGTTGTTTAAGGAAAATATTAACGAGGTTTTAAATAATAAAAAAGAATAATATTATATATAAAACACTAAGTGAACTAAAATGTATTTATAGTAAAAATAATGATTTTATAAAAAATAATGTTTTCCTAATAAAATATTTTTGAGTGAACATGAACATGGTTAGGAATTCCAGACATTCCTCAAATCGGGCTTAATTATCGGGATGAATCGAGTGGGTAATCATCTAAAGAAAAGTATATACGTGAAAAATAATGATTAATTGATATTGATTAAATAATTTGGAAAATATAAAAAAATTATAATATGTAAAGAAAAATAATATATAATTTTATTTTGGTAAATAGAGAGGAAGAATAACTTGAAGGAATAATGGAGATTTCGTTAGAATACCTTACTTTAAGTCTGAAGGCGTTCTTCACATGATCAAAATATATTAGATAATAAAATTAGAATCATTATTAAAAATACCAGAACCTAAATTACATGAAATTGATTTAGTATACCCTTATCATGTTATTCCATGTCCTTTTTTATGGGATAAGAAGTTCAATTTCAACATTGGGGGTGTTTGTTTCCTTGGTTTTCATGATCGGTTCACATATATACATGTACGGATAATCATATAAGCTGATGATGGTTGTCTATAATTGATTATCTATGTTTTTAGAGAAACTATATATGACTAAATTATTATAAATTTATTTGGTTATTTTATGTGATGATAGATCATTATATATAACATTAATGATAACTCTTGCGGTTAATTTGAAGATTTTTAATCACAATGAACTCAATTTGTTTAAAATATAAATATCATTTGTAGAAAAAGATTACATAACATTATATAGGATATAGAACATACATAATAATTTTTTAAAACAATAAAAATAATTTCATGACCTAAATTTAAGATGGTAATAGAAATTGAAACCCTGACATCATTGAATCCGATAAATTAACAAATATCAGATGGATTTTCTATTTATAGTATAAAAGGAGGCGAACTGACAGATGATGATAGATTTTTCCATTATCATAAATATATTCAAGTACTTGTATGGTAATATAGTTATAATACCATTGGTTTGAGTAGTTGTGGGAATATAAAATAATACAAAGGAACATGAAAAGAAATTGAAAGAAAAGGGAAGTGGGTTTTTCCTCTTGATTCCTTCATCTTGGGAGCCTCTTTAAGGGATTAGTTATTATCTTTTCCTATGACCAAAAGATCTCACACATGGGATGGAGTAATAAGAAACGATTTTAGTATAATTTGGACATGGTATAAGGCTTGAGAAGCTTGAGAACAAGGGTTGGTGAATGGTTGATTTTATAGTGGAGGCATGGGGAGTTTTCTCAATATTTAATACATTTGTTTATTATTTATTCACAAGTAATGAAATAGTGATGATACTTGTGAAAAAAATAGAAATAAGTTAATGTGAGTGTGTTATAATGTCCATTTACATAATACAAGACTCATGAATGATGAATAGATTCATTTATTTTATATATTTGGTAAATTTTCGAATTTCACTATTCCCCATAAATTGAAGTATTTTAGAAAAAAACTCAAAAAATCAATATAAACTTTTTTATGTGAATAATTCAATATTGAAATTTATTTTAATAAAATAAGTTTCTAAATATGATAAATTTAATTTTTAATTTAAATTATAATTTACTTGAAAAATTCAAATATTATAATTTAAATTGTTTTTCTAAACACATTCAAAATTAAATTTGGTCTCATAAAATATATTATAATCATAATACAAAAAATATTATTCAATGACTATATTTTATGAAAATAAATTTTCATCCAAATTAGTAAATTAATCATAAAATTGTAATTAAATATTTATGACTTACCAAAAATACCATGTAACACCCCGATATTTCATAGTAAGTTTTTTTTCTTTAATTCAATTTCTTGCGCTACATGCAACACCGAGTTCGAGCGCAACATGACTTACCAAACTAGAAATTCAAAAGCAGTTATCAATATTATTAATTGAATTTTTAATTTCATATACTCTATATAATTTTAGAATCCATATTATATGTTTCTTAGGCATAATATAAGAACAAATTCATTTTTTCAGATAAAAGAAGTATTTTTCAAAAAAATCAATTTTACAACCTTTTAATGGAAACACCTTTTTAAAATAAATATTTGACATATTAATATATTCAATTTAAATAAATTAAATTCTTCGTTATAATCGATACATAATAATTTATTTTGGATAAATTTTTGGTTCATTTCTAATAACTTTTATATTTTGATGAATACTGAAAAATTCTAAATTTTAATTGAAAGAAAATTTTTTAATCAAAATAATTTATAGAGATAAATAATTTATTTTAATGGTTTGGAATTATAATTAGATTATATTTTTTCATTTAACAAAATGTAGGTGATTTTATGTAATTTCACATTAAAATTTGACATAAACACATGTCAATCTTTTGATATTTTTCTCATTTTAAAAACCCGCTTTTCGGTTTTGACAACGGAAATTAATTTTAAATTAATTAATGAAACTACTATATATTTAATTTGATAAAATAATATATTTTTTGAATTCAGAATATAACAATTATATTAGGGTAAATATTTGGTATTTTTCTGAAAACATACAATTTTTGATGAATAGTGAAAAACACTACGTTATAGTTTAAAACCAACTTTTTATTTTAATAATTATTTATTTTATTTAAAATTATTTTAATTAAATATATAAATATATATATAATAGCTATATAAGTTCAATATAATTCATTGGTGTCATTTTCTAATAAAATTATATGTATAAAATATTATTGAACTTTTTACTGTCTTTTACCAACCTCCTATGAGCATTTGCCAATTTACATAAAACATGATTTTACCACTTCTGTGAGTTGAATTATAAATATTTGATAGACACGGTAGATATAAATAAGTGAAATGTTGTTCAATAAGTTCAAAATAATTTTTGTGAATAGTAACTTTTTACTTTTAATTACCACAGTAAAAAGTAAATAGGGTAATTAAGAGACAAAATGATATTATTATTACCCTAACACATGTCCTAATTTTATTGGATAAGTGTAATTCGAAAAAAAATAACATTACTATTAAAATATGACCCTTTTATGTTCCCTTGGATTAGATTAGGAAATTTATTATTATTTAATTCAAATAAGTGTTATAAGTGTTAAATTCAATGTTTAATAACTATACCATTTTTAATATTGGGATACACATTAGATAAATTTGACTAAAATTATTACTTATAAATATAAAATTATTTCGTACATAATGGTAGTTTTATTTATATTTTTTAGGCATAAAAAAATTAATTTATTTATGAAACAATGAAGATGTAGTAATTACCTAATTAATGAAATATTAAAATAATTGATATTATAAATATCCAAATAAATTTAATTTGAGAATATTTATGAATTACAAAAAAAATTAGGTTAATATGACATGTTAGGGTTGGTTAGATGAATTCCTTTCGAAGTAATAATGCTGTTATGAATTTAGAAAAAACAAAATACCAAAAAGTGTCAAAATTGACATAAAAGTTTTTTAAAATAAATATTGTATTATTAATTGATATTATATTACAAAAAATATAAGGTTAGGCCAAAAGAAATATATATTGATAGTTTTATCATTAATAAACCACATGGGGTTTTCATGGAAGTATATAGTACGTTTATTAACTATATAATATAAAAATACAAAGAGACATTGTAAATGTCAAACTATTAAACTAAGAATTAAATCTAAAGGATGAGGTTAATATAGCGACCCAAACCTATCTAAAACCTATTGGTTGAGGGTTTTTACACCCATACCCACCTTAACCTTTAATTAATTTATTTTTAGCCATTATAAACTGAAAATGATTTTATTATAAATTAATATTTATAGCTTTCGCTAAGGTGCCCCTCACTCCTCTTATAAAAGGGCACTCCCCCTTCTCTCTAATTCATACCTTAAAAGCCATTAGTCTGGGCCAAACCCTTACCAAATATCCTCCCAACTCTCTTAAATTCATCCTAGAGGCCTTAGTTTAGTCAGAAAGCCAACCTAAGGAGCCCTTTTGGTCAAATCAAAATGAAGAACCCAAAAAAGAGGTAAATATTTCACCACCTCTTTCGAATTCCATTCTTCTTCCACTTCCTCTTTCATTGTTGTGTCTATTATAAAATAATAAATAAAATATATTATATATATGTGATGTTATTATAAATATGGTACAAACATATTCATTATTCTATCCATCATTTGAATGACATGTCACCGTACATGCGTACGTATGGCTTACCGTTTCCACATCATGGTGTAGTTGTTATTCAATACATTAATATTTTTATGGGTAAAATAATGATGGATAATTTCTGTAAATAATAAATATTACATGATAATTATTCTGTATATATGATATACCATCTAATTATATATTATTTGAATATCAAAATAATGATATTGTCGCTTGTGCATATGTACGGATTACAGTCTCCACAAATGAGAAAAGATTCATTCCCCATAATAACAATTCAAGAATAATTTTCATTTGATTATTAAAAATAATTTTTAAGGAATTAATATCATTCTTAAAATTAATAAGATACATCCCATCCATAACAATCATGGCTTACAGAACCAAGCATATAAAGGATAACGAATCAGATAACACCCAAAACGACGACAATAAAAAAATATCAATATTATAAGATAATATATAATATCATATTAATGTATATGGTCATTTTATAATTTAATAATTCTTATTTCTCCATTATACAGGATATTAACATACCATCATCAAAGGAAAAGTACAAGGTAAGGGGTTTCTTATATCACTTTTAATTCTGTGATATTTCCATTGTTTTCCACTTATTTATTGGATGTGGTGTATTGTGTACTAAGATTTGATATATATTATCATTATTCAAGTTATATTAATTGTATTATATGATTCATTTATTTTTTATTAACTTTTTTTTCATACGACTTGATTGATTACAATGATGTAAGGGGTTTCTTATCTAACTTTTAATTATTTAAGTTTTACATTGTTCGCCACATATTTATTGGATGTGGTGTATTTTGTACTGCCATTTGATATATATTATAATGACTCTCTTTATATTCATGGTATTTTGTGATTAATTTTGTGCATAGTATCTTTTGGGCATACGACATGATTGATTACAACGAAGTAAGGGGTTTGTAATCTCACTTTTAATTCTATGAGATTTCTATTGTTCCCCAATTTTTTATTGGATTTTCTGAATTGTGTACTAACACTTGATATATATTATCATGATTCTATTTATTTTCATGGTATTAAGTGATTCAATTGGTTTTTATTTACTTTTGGTCATACGACACGATTGATTACAATGAATTAAGGGTTTTTCATCTGACCTTTTATTCTCATGAGATTCATGATATATTGGCCACTATTTCTTTTTTGTGTGGCCTATGTGTTGTACATGATTGTATTCTTGGTGTAATATTCATTAATTTATGAGTATTTATATCTTCAAGGTATGATCCTTCTTTCATGGGTTGTATGATTCATATGTTACCAAATCGGTAAGTGAATTTAAAATTTCAATTTCCACTCAGTGGGCTTTACACATACTTCATTGATTATTTTACTCTTTGATTATGTGTGGAATCACTATTTATTATTTTTGTAGAAATTTTCACTCCCCTTTGTTTAGATATAATTTTGATACACATAATCACTCCATTGATAATTTCTCAATTCATTGATATAAACTTGATCTTAACTCAATTTCCATTTGTTGAGTTAATCATTCCTGTCATCGGTGTTGTTTCTACAAGAATATGTGTGAAAGTACTATGATTGATTTACACAGAATACACAATCATATTGAGTCTATTTATATTTTTCAAACCTATCTATGTCATTGATTTATCTTTAACTTAAGGATACTTTCTTTATAAGGGATTTCATCTCAATTTACATTCCTTTGAGACTTCATCGTTGTTATGCACCAATTCACTTTTATATGGTGTATATACTATCCTTTGACATAATATATAATGAAATAATTTATTCCCATGGTTTTATAATGTTTTGAATACCTCCATTGTTTGTATTCAAGCATCTCTCATTTGGATAGTAACTCTAAATAAAATACCATTTTAAATGTTTAAAACATTTATTCTTCTAAATATTTCTCGTTGATGTCCACGTATTAAAAATGGTTTTATGGTTTTATTTATATGGAAAATAATGATTTAAAATTAAAATTCCTTTTATAGGTTTCAAAGTGGTATGAGACACTTTGATTAAAAAATATAATTTTAAAGGGCTTCTTGAAAAATAGTGTGACTTGTAAATGTTTTCAAAAAAGGGGGGATATTTCTCTCAAATAGTTTTAATGATTATTTTCATCTATTTCAATATCCATCATTATTCCTGATTGAGGTTTATCTGTTACAATACAATATTCAATATTGTGTTGAATGTGTTATGTTTGTCTGTGGATGTGCTATTTTTATACCATTCATGGTTTGTGGATAAAGTATTGACATTTTGTATGGTAGTTATAAAACAAATGTTTATGTTATGATTCAAAATATTCATATGAAGAATGAATTGGACTTAGTATGTGATGGGTGGAGCCCGATATAGCTCCTTGATGCATTAGTAGGTCTAATGAGACAAACTAGTATCTTGGCACAAGCCCTTTACAAAATCTTATTTGTATTCTTGGCACAAGGCCTTGACTTTGTGGTTATGAAGTCTGCCATTATGCATTCCATCATTGTAAATGTAGATATTTATTTTCCATGTGATTTTTAGAATATTAGAATATCCATGTGAATAAATAAATATAATTATTTGATTTTATATTTTCCATATGATTCTGATGTTCATGTTTAAAAGGATTTTGTTTTAGACTTATACATTGCCTTAACAATTTATGATTATTTATGAAAGTTTCTTTTTTATTGGTATCCTAGTGAGCATCTGAGCTCACCCCTTTCTATGTTTTCTTCTCAGGATACGAAGAAGTATATTATGACTGACTTGCAGGGATAGTTTGTGGGATCTCAGTTTTGTCCATGCAAACAATGTTCATATAGTTTTCCATTTTATGATGTAATGTAAACCTTATGAATGTATCTAGTACATCCAAGGATACTATACTAATATGTATTTTGAGACATGATCTTTTGTGATCATTTCAATGATACATAATAAAGAACCAACTCTGGGCTTCTGGGGTCTGGGCATTACATACCAACACTGTCATATTTTCAGATAAATTATATTTATACATGAATTTTTAAGGTTAGTATTCTCTATGATTATTTAATATTTATAAGGTTCATATTAAGAATCCCAAGGGTATGTTAATATTCAAAAAATAATAATTTTGTCTTATCAGACTCCAAACATCTTACTAATCGCATCTATGTATATCAGATTTTCAAAATTCAAATCAAATAAGTGGAAATATTTTTTTTCAAATGACACAAATAATTTAGTAGTTAATTTAGTCATGATGTGGAATTGTGTTGTGATTTTATATGATTAAAATATGTGACATATTTATAAGAAGGTAGTTTTGATTGATTAATATTTCAGTCATTACATTCTTCCCCCATTATAACATTCGAGATTGAAATTTAATTTTATATTTATGATTAGAATAGTGGTGGGAACATTTACTTTATTTCATCCTCTAGTTCCCATGTTTCCTATTCGGACATATGGTTCTAACATAGTACTTTGAATGGGTGCATGGTCTTGTTACATAGAACTTTATCTCCATGATCAAGGATCTTCAATAGCTACATCTTTTAAGAAATATCATTTTCCAACTGTTCCACCAATAAAGATAGTACATGTGAAGGATTGGGTATATACTTCCTTAATAGGGATACATGGAAGACATCATGTACATTAGACATGGTAGGTGGATCTTCTAGTGGATACTACCAAACTCCAACACAATCAAAAATCTACAGGGGTTAATGTACTTGGGGAATAGATTTCCAATCTTTGCTAATCTAACAACCTCATTCCATGGAAATATGTGGATGAATACCATGTCTCTAACATTATATTCATTATCTGGATGTTGATTATCTACAACACACTTTTTTCTACTTTGGGTTTCTATGATGTGATGCAGAATAGTTTTAACATTCTTCACTATCTAATAAACCATTTCATATCATAGAACCTTATGTTTACCAACATCATCCCATCATAATGTGGGTTTTCACCTCTTCCCATACAGGGCTACATATGGTTCCTCTCAGATGCTAGAGTACAAACTGTTGTTGTAGGAGAATTCAACCAGTGGATGTTATTGGTCCCATCCTCCATTGAATTCCATAAAACACACTTCCAACACAACTCTCTATGTCAGAATAGATCACTCATATTGGAAAATAGTTTGAGGATGATAGGTCGTAATGATGTTCAATTTAGTGCTTATATCATTTTGGAGACTTTTCCATAACATCGATGTGAATATCTGATCTCTATCAGATACAATACATAATGGTACTCCATCCTGACATTCTACTTATTTCATATAAATATGTGCAAGTTTATCATATGAGAAGTCCTCTCGAAATGTTATAATGTGAGATGACTTCGTAGGACAATGTACAATGACTGATATATAATTATTTCTTTTGGATGTACATATAAGTCATGTGACAATTTTTATGGTGATGTTCTCCCATATCCATGTGTGTATGGGTAATTGTTGCATCGTCCCCTTAGATTTTCACCTTCCATCTATGACTTTCTATCATACCAGGAAAATTGATGTATACTCATCAATATCCTTCATCATATTGTCCCAACAATAATTCTCTCAATAATCATGATACATTTTTTTTCCTAATAGTTGAATAATGAAGGTTGATCTGTGTGTGTCATTGAGATTCTCCTTCATTATATCTATATCATCTGGTACACATAATCCGAACCCAATTCTTATGACTACATCCTTGTTAATATTGAATATAAATTATTTACCATTTCAAATAGCTTCCACCATCTTCTAAATTTCCATATTATTTCTTTCAGCATCCTTTATTTTATCTGATAGGTTTTATTGAGAATGCATTTGAGAAAGGACTAATGATGTTCCTCCCATGGTTATTCTCATGTCCATACAGTACAAATTTTAGTATATTGGATCCTTTTCAATTCTTATCATTAATAATGATATAGGATCCTTTCTATTTATAGCATCTGCATCATTGTTTTTGTGTCATGTAAAAATTTTCTTAAAGGATTCATCATAGTCAATTATTTGCACTGTTTGAATCCTTTAGCCACTATCCATGCTTTATAGGTTCTAATTTTTACTTCCATGTCCATATTTCTATTGAATCCCAATTTTCATCCAACAAGATTTACATCAACTGGCTCATCTACTATAACCTAGACATGGTTTTGAAAAATGGAATCCATCTCGAACTTCGTATCTTCAAGCCATCTTTCAACTTGTAAGCTCTCTTTTTATTCCTTGTAGTGGAGAGGTTCATAATTGTCAAAAAATAATGATTCACTATCCTCGGTGACTAAGAAACCAAATCTCTTTGGTTCCCTTACCTCTCTTGAGATCCTACGAAACACTTACCTTTCCTGAACCTCTTCCACAAGGACTTTTAGAACCTGTTATTACACAAACTCCTATGTATCTTGGACCTAAAATTCATCGAATTAAATATCTATCCCACTATCCCTTTTAATGATGTGATCCCTCTAAGGAAGGACGACTTGTCTAGTGAAATTCACTTTCTTGTCTAAAGGATTATATAGGTAATATCCTTTCATTTCATTGGGATATCTTATGATGATACAACTCATGCTTCGGGGTGCTAGTTTATTTCCTGAGTATGCCTTAATAAATACCTCACATCCGCATACACATGTGTGCAGCAAAAATGGGTTTCTATCCACTCCATAACATAGAGGGATTCTCATTTTCCACCTTAATTGGTACTTGGTGTAATGTGTATGCTACAGTTTGTAATGCCTATCCCGAAAAGGACAATGGAAGATCTCCCTGAATCATCATTGACCTCACCATCTCCAACAAGGTGTGATTCCTCCTTTCACAAACTCTATTCAACTATTGTTTATAAGGAGTGAGTTGAGATAGAGTCCCAAAATCTCGCAAAAGGTCGATGAACTCTGGGTTCAGATATTCCTCAAATCGATCTAGTCGAAGCTTCATTATATTCTTACCATAATGTTTTTCTACTTATAATTATTGAATTCCTTAAATTTCTCCAAGGACTCTGAATTATAACTCATTAAGTATTTATAGCCATATCATCTCAAATCATTTGAAAAAGTAATGAAGTAAGAATATTGTAGCGACCCCCAAAACCGGGGTGCTTTAATGAGACATGATATACTTAACATTACATCATTCCAAATGAAATATCATGTCTCATCACAACAGAGGATCGCGAGGCTCGGGATTCTGGGAAACCAGCTGCTTCTTATTAGCTTCATTAGTATCAACCGTTCCTGAAAAATTTTAAACAAAATGTAGGGTGAGCAAAAATATGCCCAGTAAGGGGTTTGAAAAACATTTTTTTAAGAGAATCCTTTCTTAAATAAGTCCCTTTTGAAAAGAATAAAAATACATTGCTAAAACATTATCATTTCTTAAAAACATGAAATCATCTTTCTTTGAAAACCACTTGCACAAAGAATCACGTACTTGAAATGAGCTCTAATGTAAACATGATCAGAGTGCGCAATTTAAACAATGCATAATGTTAAATCAAGGTTACTTCAATTCTAAAAGAATTCTATGAATTAAGCAGGGAAAGACATGAATATCATGGTTCATGAGTAAAATTAAATTCATCTACCAGTTTACCATATGAAAAGCAATTCTAGTTACATAGAGTACATTATCATGATCTTGGGAGCTTTCAACTAGGGGTTGTCCTGTTAGTTGAACTAACCCCTGGAAACCTTTATCATAACATGTAGAGGGAATGTATAATCCTGGACTTTGTCATGACTTTTCATCATGACCGTATAACATACTTAACAGGTCGAGGCTCACTGCCCGCCCTGTTTCTTTAGCACAAGTCAAGGCTAACTGCCAAGACCGTCGCACATGTTCGTCTCATGAGACTCTTGCTTTACCCAATGCATTGGTGCGCTGTATAATTCCGGGCACACCCGTCACATCATTCTTGTTGCGCTATATAATTCCGGGCGCACCCATCACATGTAAGTCCTATACATCTCTCACATATCTTGACATGGTCATACATTCATGGGGTTTCATGCATTCTTACTTTAACCCCATTTTCACATATACATAACATGAAAACAGTTCTTTCATTAAAAACATTAAGACATGCATGCTCATGCTTTGTGCATATAAAAGTTAACATTCGAAAACATGGATTTTAAGAAAGTAAACACAACACTTAACATTCCATACACCAAAAATTTCCAATTAAAGCATGGTCACTCATTAATTACACATGTGATGATAAATGGATATATTAGGCGTTTAATACAGGCAGCTGGAGTTACAAAGTGCATAATCAGTTCATTATGTATGTTTGTGTAAACTTTTCCATTATCACAAGGGAACACACCTACTAATAAATGAATGCATTCATAATAGTTCAAGAAGCCCATACTATCCATTTTAAGTAAAAATCCTGATTATCCGAAGCAGTGATAAATGAAAATTCTCAGTTTCGAGAGTGATTTTGAAATCCAACCAACCCATAAATTCATCATGTTATAAAGAAATTCATTACAAAAGGGATAAGAAGACCAAGTACACGTCGGTGTACATACACATCGATATAATCTCATGTATGTATTTACCAATATACTTCGTATACTTGCATGATTTTGTATGTTCGTACAATTACCCAAAAACCTCCATGTTTATAGGCGAAATAAAAACCAGGGTTATAAACACGAAAGAAGAATTGTATATTTGCAAATGTCCTCTTATTCTTATGTGTATATAAATGTATATATATATATATATATACATTTATATACACAATGTGTATAACATTAAAACTGAGATAAAAGGAACTCTAAGAAAAAAAAACTGCCTTTAACCTAATCGAATTCTAGATGAAGAAAACAGTGGTAACCGGTTCTTAAGGCCATGATGCAAATTCATATACGCATATATACTTATGTAAGGTATGTATAAATTATAATGTACCAAGGCCGGAGGAAACTAAACATAAGAATGGGTTTTCCCTTTTTGCCCACTATCCAATTTATCAAGCTGAGAGAGATCTCAAATTCTGGGTTCGCACCCAGTTCACATATACCCGAAATATATATAAACACATAACATGTATATATATATATATAAACGTGTATATAACTATATACCCAACCCGGTTTTTACACAAACTAAAAAAAATGACCCTTACCAGAACGGAGAGGAAGAGCGGATACGATGCATCAAGTGAAATCAAGTGCATAACCACCAGATGTATATATACATATACATAAAATATATATATTTGACTATATAAAAAAAACAAAACTCAAAGAACAACCACAACAGAACTTCAAATATCACCCTTACCTGATCGACGAGGAGGTGGAGAGGAAGAAGATCCAGCAAGTAATATCGGGTGCAAAGCCATAGAATGTGTTCAAATATACATAACACATATATATGTATATATATATATATAAAATCCGAAGCTGAAACCGAAGCATAGAAAATCTTCTCCCTTACCTTAGCTCGGAGAGGAGGTGCTCAGATCACGAACGTTTCCGGTCCGGCGGTCTAAGTGGCTTCGGCGTAGAACACCCGATCCTTGGTGCAAAGAAAGGTTTTAAAAAAAACAGAGGAAGAAAGCCGGACTTCGTGGAGGTCGTCGGCCCGAGGTTTCCTAGGCGAGGAGTCCGCGTCGGCTTGTGGAAAGAAGGGAGCAGCCGGGCTACACACCGGCCTAGAGGAGAAAAACGGAGCCCTATGCTACTAGTTCGATGATGCACAGGGGGAGAAGAAAAACAGCGGCGCGAGGAGGAGGAGATACCGCGGCGCGAGGTGGAAGAAAAAGCCGCGGGGAAGAAGCTGGCTGGAAAAAACGGACGGCTGGGATTACACGTTGGCCGATCGAACGGATGAGATGCAAAGTGACACAAAAAAACACGGATGGCCGGGATTAAGAGAGCCAGATCGGACGGCTCTTGATTTCCGCGGGTTTAAAACACGGTTTTTCTACAGATTTTTCTTAAAAAAAATAAAATAAAAATCGCTTTATTACTAATATCATTATTAAACTCAATTATTAAATTAACATTCATTATTTTAATAAAATTCATTTTTCAGTTGATTTAATCAAAACTAATTTATATTATTAATATTAAACCACTTTTATTTAAAATATATCCTTGGTTAATAAAAAAAATTATATATTGATTTAATCAAAACGTTTTATTATATGTATTTACATATATATATATATATATATATATTTAAAACATATATAATTAATATTATATTGTCATTATTATTAATCCTTAATTATTAACTACATAATATTTCATTATGAGAATTAAGGATCAAGAACATTGAGTAGTAAAAACATAACACAAATATATATATTTTAATTTCCTTTGCTAATTAACTACCCTAATTTTCTTAATTAATTAATATAATTTAATACAACTATATTTTATCACACATAAAATTGTGTTGATGAAAATATTAACACCACACAAAACACACAAGTGAAAGAAACCGTAATTTGACATAGTTTCCAAAATAGTTAATAAAGGTTAAATTATACGAGAAATAATGTATCTAATTTGATGCAGTATAAATATATAACTCATAAAAGAAATCCATCAGGTTTGTTATAACTAGAAAAACAAAAGTTTAATTGTTCAAATAAAAAAGTATAGTGGAAGAGGACAATAATATTAATTTTTCTCCATTTCAAACATAAAATAAAATTCTTATTTTGGAAAACAAGAGATAATTAACATTGATGTCATTTTAAAATATTAAAGCAAAACTACACATTTATCATTCCGATCATTTTATTTCCAACGGTCAAAATGAACATTGGATTCTTTGGGGAGCCAACGGTAGGATTTGTGGCCGTTTGAGGTCCAACGGTCATATTGGTGCTTATAAAAGGGTTGGTTCTCGGGTGACCCTTACCCCAAGTGACCCGGAGGAGATAAAGGAAGATGGTTCGTGTGATCCCCTTGGTGCTGAGCACGGTTGCGGTGGCGTCAGCCATACTTATGTTCCTTATGATGGATGCTCGAAATCCCTACCGTATCCTCGGGCTCCTAGTAGTTCTAAGAAGTCTTCCCATCGTTGTAATCGGATTCTTGGTTGGAATATTTGGTTAGTGATGTTTTGATTGTGGGAAGTTGTAATCGTCATGTTTCTTAATAAAGGAGTGTTTCAGTCATGCTTGTTGTTACGGTTTTCGTTTATTTTCATTTTCATTTTATAGAAAGATGGTCAAATTAAAGGGGAAACATATCATTACACGAAACATGAATTCTCAGATTGTTACATCATCCCCCCCTTCAAATAATTGCGTCCTCGCAATTCTATTAGTAAAAAGACAAGAAAAAAGACTTCGGTCGCACAACATTACCAAAACTGAAGGCCTGGCTCGGTTAACGGAACCCCTAAACTGGTACACAACTCTGCTGTTTCCCTGACCCAGATACACTTTGAGCAATAAGACTTGTACTCCTGCTCATGGTCACTACACACAGGCTTCCACAGGGAGGCCCGTGCAATAAACATCTCTGAGACGTCTGAGCGGACGAATCCCCTAGTAACCCTTCGAACATCATCACGCTCGAGGTAGTTGAGGGGGACGACGCGATTGAGAAGGCTGACGTTCAGGATCTGGAACATGTAAGAGGCTCTGAGGTTGCCGTCCTGAGCTGCTATGAGAAAGCAGGCTCTGGCGGAGAAGTTCCGTGCCGTAGAGAAACACTGAAAAAGCCCTTCAAGGTATCTTCCCCTTCGCCTATAGTAGGGAAGCTGGGTGGTGGCAAGGAGGTGAATCACATGTTCATTCTCCTGACATGCACAGAGAATTTCCGGACTATTCGCTATATCCAGAAAACGCTGGCAGGACCCTCGTAGGTTGAGAAAAGAGGAAAAGTCCACCGTACAAGTTCTGATCAAGACAACCTCTACTAACTCGTCAGGTAGAGACGAGAGGTTCATCTGACTTTCCATTTGGAAGAAAAGGTAAACAAGAAAGGTCACTTAACAACACTAAGAAGAAAGAGATCATAAACTTTTTAATTAATAAGGTTTACACATTAAAGTCTGAGTTTTCCAGACGGACACCACAAAGAGAGGCGAAACTCTCTAACTCCACAAACCATACACAGGATGAACATACAGAACTAAACTCATGGGGACATTTATATAGCCTCTTGAGTTTCGCGTGAGGGGTGTGAAGTTGGGAAACATCGGTGTACACTTCTTGCCTAAGAGACACACGTGTGGACTCATTCTCCAATGCTCCGAAGTCCATTAACTGGCCCCATAAGCCATAGTGCAGGACCTGACACAGATAAGCTGCTCGAAGATCTCCGGCAGCAGCAGCTTCTTGGAAAGGGTTATCTAGCATTGTGCCAAATTCCTCGCCAGCTGTAAACACTCGGAAGAGTCCTTCGTGATACCTTCCCCGACATGCATACGAGGGAAACTGAGTCATCATCATTAAGAGATAGTCCATCCCTATTCCCCGGTGGAGACTAAGCACCCTAGATGAGTTCGACACATAGTACAAGCGCTTACACGTCATGCTAATGTGAGCATAGTTCAGGAAGTTTTCATGGCTGACTAGAGATATAAGGTTCTCTAGAGCCTCGGTGGGGAGTGACAGAAGGTCAGTAGGTACATCATCCATCTGAAAATTATTTTTATTTAGTTAGTCTTAGCAATATATTTATATCACCTGGTTTCCAGAGTTTCCTGAACCCATCCTCTGATACCAACTGTAGCGACCCCCAAAACCGGGGTGCTTTAATGAGACATGATATACTTAACATTACATCATTTCAAATGAAATATCATGTCTCATCACAACAGAGGATCGCGAGGCTCGGGATTCTGGGAAACCAGCTGCTTTTTATTAGCTTCATTAGTATCAACCGTGCCTGAAAAATTTTAAACAAAATGTAGGGTGAGCAAAAATATGCCCAGTAAGGGGTTTTAAAAACATTTTTTTTTAAAATAATCCTTTCTTAAATAAGTCCCTTTTGAAAAGAATAAAAATACTTTGCTAAAACATTATAATTTCTTAAAAACATGAAATCATCTTTCTTTGAAAACCACATTCACAAAGAAGCACGTACTTGAAATGAGCTCTAATGTAAACATGATCAGAGTGCGCAATTTAAAAAATGCATAATGTTAAATCAAGGTTACTTCAATTCTAAAAGAATTCTATGACTTAAGAAGGGAAATACATGCACATCATGGTTCATGAGTAAAATGCAATTCATCTACCAGTTTACCATATGAAAAGCAATTCTGGTTACATAGAGTACATTATCATGATCTTGGGAGCGTTCAACTAGGGGTTGTCCTGTTAGTTGAACTAACCCCTGGTAACCTTTATCATTACATGCAGAGGGAATGTATAATCCTGGACTTTGTCATGACTTTTCATCATGACCGTATAACATACTTAACAGGTCGAGGCTCACTGCCCACCCTGTTTCTTTAGCACAAGTCAAGGCTTACTGCCAAGACCGTTGCACATGTTCATCTCATGAGACTCTTGCTTTACCCAATGCATTGGAGCGCTGTATAATTCCGGGCGCACCCGTCACATCATTATTGTTGTGCTATATAATTCTGGGCGCACCTGTCACATGTAAGTCCTATACATCCCTCACATATCTTGACATGGTCATACATTCATGGGGTTTCATGCATTCTTACTTTAACCCCATTTTCACATATACATAACATGAAAACAGTTCTTTCATTAAAAACATTAAGACATGCATGCTCATGCTTTGTGCATATAAAAGTTAACATTCGAAAACATGGATTTTAAGAAAGTAAACACAACACTTAACATTCCATACACCAAAAATTTCCAATTAAATCATGGTCACTCTTAATTACACATGTGATGATAAATGGATATACTAGGTGTTTAATACAGGCAGCTGGAGTTACAAAGTGCATAATCAGTTCATTATGTATGTATGTGTAAACTTTTCCATTATCAATAGGGAACACACCTACTAATAAATGAATGCATTCATAATAGTTCAAGAAGCCCTTACTATCCATTTTAAGTAAAAATCCTGATTATCTGAAGTAGTGATAAATGAAAATTCTCAGTTTCGAGAGTGATTTTGAAATCCAACCAACCCATAAATTCATCATGTTATACCAAAATTCATTACAAAAGGGATAATAAGACCAAGTACATGTTGGTGTACATACACATCGATATAATCGCATGTATGTATTTACCAATTTACTTCGTATACTTGCATGATTTTGCATGTTCGTACAATTACCCAAAAACCTCCATGTTTATAGGCGAAATAAAAACCAAGGTTATAAACACGAAAGAAGAATTGTATATTTGCAAATGTCCTCTTATTCTTATGTGTATATAAATGTATATATATATATATACATTTATATACACAATGTGTATAACATTAAAACTGAGATAAAAGGAACTCTAAGAAAAAAAATGGCTTTAACCTAATCGAATTCTAGATGAAGAAAACAGTGGTAACCGGTTCTTAAGGCCATGATGCAAATTCATATACGCATATATACTTATGTAAGGTATGTATAAATTATAATGTACCAAGGCTAGAGGAAACTAAACATAAGAAGGGGTTTTCCCTTTTTTCCCACTATCCGATTTATCAAGCTGAGAGAGATCTCAAATTCTGGGTTCACACCCGGTTCACATATACCCGAAATATATATAAACACATAACATGTATATATATATATATATATAAACGTGTATATAACTATATACCCAACCCGGTTTTTACACAAACTAAAAAAAACGACCCTTACCAGAATGGAGAGGAAGAGCGGAGACGATGCATCAAGTGAAATCAAGTGCATAACCACCAGATGTATATATATATATACATAACATATATATATATATGTGACTATATAAAAAAAACGAAACTCAAAGAACAACCACAACCGAACTTCAAACATCGCCCTTACCTGATCGACGAGGAGGTGGAGAGGAAGAAGATCCAGCAAGTAATATCGGGTGCAAAGCCATAGAATGTGTTCAAATATACATAACACACATATATGTATATATATATATATATAAAATCCGAAGCTGAAACCGAAGCACATCAAATCTTCTCCCTTACCTTAGCTCGGAGAGGAGGTGCTCAGATCAAGAACGAGGCCGGTCCGGCGGTCTAAGTGGATTCGGCGTAGAACACCCGATCCTTGGTGCAAAGCAAGGTTAAAAAAAAACAGAGGAAGAAAGCCGGACTTCATGGAGGTCGTCGGCCCGAGGTTTCCGAGGCGAGGTGTCCGCGTCGGCTTGTGGATAGAAGGGAGCAGTCGGGCTACACACCGGCCTAGAGGAGAAAAACGGAGCCCTATGCTACTAGTTCGACGATGCACAGGGGGAGAAGAAAAACAGCGGCGCGAGAAGGAGGAGATACCGCAGCGCGAGGTGGAAGAAAAAGCCGTAGGGAAGAAGCTGGCTGGAAAAAACGGACGGCTGGGATTACACGTTGGCCGATTGAACGGATCGGATGAAAAGTGACACAAAAAAACATGGATCACCGGGATTAAGAGAGCCAGATCGGACGGCTCTTGATTTCCGCGGGTTTAAAACACGGGTTTTCTACAGATTTTTCTTAAAAAAAAATAAAATAAATATCGCTTTATTACTAATATCATTATTAAACTCAATTATTAAATTAACATTCATTATTTTAATAAAAGTCATTTGTCAGTTGATTTAATCAAAACTAATTTATATTATTATTATTAAACCACATTTATTTAAAATATATCATTGGTTAATAAAAAAAATTATATATTGATTTAATCAAAACGTTTTATTATATGTATTTACATATATATATATATATATATATATATATTTAAAACATCTATAATTAATATTATATTGTCATTATTATTAATCCTTAATTATTAACTACATAATATTTCATTATGAGAATTAAGGATCAAGAACATTGAGTAGTAAAAACATAACAAAAATATATATATTTTAATTTCCTTTGCTAATTAACTACCCTAATTTTCTTAATTAATTAATATCATTTAATACAACTATATTTTATCACACATAAAAGTGTGTTGATGAAAATATTAACACCACACAAAACACACAAGTGAAAGAAACCATAATTTGACATAGTTTCCAAAATAGTTAATAAAGGTTAAATTATACGAGAAATAATGTATCTAATTTGATCCAGTATAAATATATAACTCATAAAAGAAATCCATCAGGTTTGTTATAACTAGAAAAAGAAAAGCTTAATTGTTCAAATAAAAAAGTATAGTGGAAGAAGACAATAATATTAATTTTTCTCCATTTCAAACATAAAATAAAATTCTTATTTTGGAAAACAAGAGATAGTTAACATTGATGTCATTTTAAAATATTAAACCAAAACTACACATTTATCATTCCGATCATTTTATTTCCAACGGTCAAAATGAACATTGGATTCTTTGGGGAGCCAACGGTCGGATTTGTGGCCGTTTGAGGTCCAACAGTCATATTGGTTCTTATAAAAGGGTTGGGTCTCGGGTGACCCTTACCCCAAGTGACCCGGAGGAGATAAAGGAAGATGGTTCGTGTGATCCCCTTGGTGCTGAGCATGATCGCGGTGGCGTCAGCCATACTTATGTTCCTTATGATGGATGCTCAAAATCCCTACCGTATCCTCGGGCTCCTAGTAGTTCTAAGAAGTATTCCCATCGTTGTAATCGGATTCTTGGTTGGAATATTTGGTTAGTGATGTTTTGATTGTGGGAAGTTGTAATCGTCATGTTTCTTAATAAAGGAGTGTTTCATTCATGCTTGTTGTTACGGTTTTCGTTTATTTTAATTTTCTTTTTATAGAAATATGTTCCAATTAAAGGGGAAACATATCATTACACGAAACATGAATTCTCAGATTGTTACAAATATACACCACTAGATTCTACTGGAAATGGTGCACACACATCTTTGTGTTCCAATTCTAGAAACACTATGGCCCTATCACCCTATCCACTGAAAGGCAGCTTCTTCATTTTCTCCTATAAACAAGCATGAAAACTATCAAGTGCCTTTATCTTAGTAGTATCTAAATAACCATCTTGATAGAGCTTTACCAAGCGCTTCTCATTTAGATAACTGATACGTTGATTCCACAATTTGGTATTGTATGATATATGTGAGTTTGATTCATTATCGATTCCAACACTTGGTTTTCGTAATTTTATACATACAAACCATTATTTAAATGTGACAAACCATAACATATGTTGTTTTTATAAAATAAACAACCCTTATTTCCAAACAAGAAAATAATTCAATCCATATCCAAACAAGATACATAAATTATGTTCTTGGTAACACTAGGTACATAATAAAAATTATGTAAAATCAAAATCATTCTAGTTTGAAATGAGATATGGTAATTCCCAATGGAAAACGTAGCCATCTTCGTGCCATTGATAGCTTGAAGATCCACCTATACTCCAGAAATATTTCTAAACACACTTGGTTCCTGCATTTGAATATAGATGTGAGCCCCACATGCTATATATAATACCCAATGTGTTGAAATGGAAAGATTACACTCAATAAAAAACACACCTTTAGCATCCTCATGTTTCTGGGTACATTTTCTTTTCCAGTTTTCTGGCTATCCAAATGAAAAAAATACTACATACCCTACCTTTACCTACCTCTAGATCTTCCACTTCTTGTAGGTACAGTTCTCGGGGGCTTCAGACCATTTATAAATCCTTGGACCCTTTTCCTTGTCCTTCCTATTCTTATTCAACATAAGGACTTTCGGTTTTTCATGCCACATGTCCATATCTACCTAGAGAATCATGGTTAGATGATTCAATAGTCCCTTTTCATTGTTTCTCATTTTTTCGTTGAGAGTAAGACTAGATAAGGTCTTGGCCAATGCTGATAGGATGAGATCTGTACAGAACTCATTCAAGAACATAATCCCTATAAAGTCTAGGCATTCAGTGTAGAAAATAATCATGACTACATGAGGCCCAACTGGTAAAGAATATCTATGATTATAAGAGAAAAAAGGGTTTGAGATTTCATATCTCTCATGTCTTGCCTTCTCTTGATAGAGATCTATAAGGTGAGACATCATGCTATACAGATCCATGTTTTCATGTTGCTTCAAGAGCTCAATAGACATGGATGATAGCATGAAACACTAGACATATGTGGAATAATCCAAATGTTTCATATAGAGAGACATTTCCTCATCATTGGCCTCATTTATAGGTGAAACTATAGCACTATCTTCCAACACATACAATTTTCTCTCATGGAAAAGTTTGATGCATAAACGCTTCTTCCACTCCTAGAAATTGGTGTCGGTGAGAAGGGATTGCTTCTCATGTATGTTTCAGAATGATATGTTTGAATTCATTTTTTTCATGTTTCTAAAAATTTAGATGATAAAATATTTATTACTATATCATGATAAAACCAAGGCAAATAAATAAACAAATACTTATTAGTATCCCACTATTTTATTGAAATCCAAAATCCCTCACCATTGAAATCATATTTTTATGTTGGCTGAATATTCTAGTGGAAAGAATCCATATTTCCCCTAACATTACCCCAACTAGGGTTGGTCAATAAACTTGAATGTTGTTATGAAATAATTCAAAATGCCAACTATATTAACTCACATTTCCTTGATCTGTTGAGTGGACTCCCCAATCCTAAAATCCTTTTATTTTGGATTTCCTCAACCTTTTCCTATTTGTCACACTACGTCCTTCTATGGTAGATAACCCTTGATGTGAACCATGTCACGTCAACCCAAAACCATGAATTACAATTCCATGGTAATTTAAATCACCCCAACTAGGGTTGTTCAAATACGTTGAACTATAGTTTGATTCTAACCAATATTATGGAAGTCTATTATGACTTAATATTTCCTTGAGGGATTTAGTCTTTATATGTAAATTTATATTTTATTATATTTCTTACATGCTTGTTAATATTAATTGGGATATAGTTATGTGATTAATCATGTCTATGATAATATTTACTCATAAGCTGATCTTACAGTAGTTCCATCTTGCATGCTTGTATAATTCATTAATTGTGTGATCATGACGACACAAGCATAATAAAAAACCATGAAACTGGAAGAAATAAATTAAATAGAATGATCATTATATTTTTCTTTTGTTTAGTTTATCTAGATGTTGATAAAATAACCCAACAACTAGGGGAGGAAACACCATGAACCTTTTTGGGTTCGTGTTTATAGCGTTCCATCTATCCACTGTTGGATCTTCTTGGGTTGGTTTCACCTTGGATCCTAAATTGAACCGCCTCCACTATCTTGGGAGCTCCATCCATTACATAAGATTTTATCTCACATGATGTTGAGAGGTAAAACGGGGTTTTACATAAAGGAAACCTTGGGCATGTGGGGTCTACATACTAATGAGGAGATGTCTCTCATGCCAACATATTTAATTTAAACAAATAAATAAAAATAAACCATCCACATACAAATGTATTGTTCTATCTCATGATCAACCAAATATGAAACTATATTTACACATAAATTGAACAAGAATTCAATTATTTAATCATTATTGTTTAAGATAAATCATGCTCGAATAAATTAGTTATTATCATTAATGTATAAATCCTTTTATATTAAAACCTTTTTATGAATTTCATTGAGATTCTCATCCATCATGCTTTTAAACAAATAAATTCATTTAAAATTATATTTTTACGTAACTTGTAACTTAGAGGAAAAACATTGAATTACAGTTCATAACTACCTAATTAGTGTAAATGTGCATTACAATGATGTTAAATTAAACCCATATATATAAAAAAACCTATAACGTGTTGTGCCCTAGCTTTACGCCCGCAACATGGTACACGTCTCAAGGGTTTGTATAATTTAATTACAAATTTTAATAAATCTGTGTAATTGTGATGAGTACACGGAGTGTGGTCCCGACTATATGGCACGTACCATCATTAACCATCCATCTGAAGTACACGCCGAGGGATACATTGTGTAGATGTATTTTGGAAGTCTTTGGAGTACATGGCATGTCCAGTGGGCAACACATCATGTTGTATCCGAATTACAAAATCTCTATATGGGTATTACATGTACAAGGTACATGGTTTAAACCTAACCAGAAGGGACTACACACCTTTTCTATTGGGACACATGGTGTGTAATCCAAAAAATGTGTTTCACCTATTCCTAGTCAACACATAGAGTCATTAAGACTTAGAAAAACTCTAATCACATGGCTTGGTTTGTAAGACCAGTCTCGATGCATTGATCCTTGAATACACGATGGGTACTACAGAATACACAAAGTGTGTTCTGGTGTTTTATGGCAAGGAACCATTGGCACCTACAAATGAGAACCTCTATTTTATTTTAATAAAAATTAAAAGACAAAAATATTTCTGTAAGGTGAATGAGAATGCGAATGAGAACTCTGAGAGACATCTCTTCGCACTTCTATGGAGGATAGGGTTTCCCTTTATTTTCTATTCCCCTTCCCACTTCGGCCTGGATCAATTTGTGGATCCATCTGGCATCAGCTCATCGTGGGCTTGGTCGGGCATTGGTGGGGTGCATCTTCATCCGATGGGGTTCAGTCTCAGGCTCCCATTATTGGTGTCATCGCTCGGCACGTCATGTTTTTTTGCTTCCAAGGATACAGTTCTAAGGTGATCATCCTGGTGTAGCTACTATTGACTTCGGGGATCGGTGTTGTCTCAGTTCAAAGCATCTCTGATTTAGGTTCCATCGGTGAATCTGATTCGGTGAGTCCTTTGTGACCTAGCCATACATACGGCGGGTTATTGTGTTGCTAGACATCAGTTCTGTTGTTCCCTAAGGGGGGAGGCTTTGGGATTCGATTTCTGTGATTTTTTGCAGGGTGTCAATTTTGGTGATTATGGATTTATCTAGTGATTTGGGATATCATCAATTGGCTGTGAATCTGGTGGTTTTTTGATGTTTTCTGTCTCTGGTTCCTATACTTTTTCATGTAGATTGTCTCAACAGCGTGACCTGCCTACTTCAAAACTCGGTGAGGGTTCATCTGTGGTTACATCAGAGAAGATCCAAGCCCAGAGTGGAATTTCTGGTACATAACGACTCAAATCCCCCGATTGGAGGTGTTCTCTCGGCACGATGTTGGGTCATCTAGTACTTGGTGACAGTGGAATGATATTGTGTCCCTTGGAATGTCTCACGGGCTTCTATAGTGGTGGTGGAGGGATTTCTCATAGAGCATGATGGTGGCGGGATTTCTCTTGGAGTGTGGTGGGATTCTCTCAGGATGGTTGTTATCGGTGGTGTTATGATCTTGTGTTTGCTTCATGCTGGGGAATTATGATAGTCTCATGGTATTTCTCCAGATGAGGTGAAAGTAAATCGCTTCCACTGTACACGTATTTTAGGATTTGGAAAATTGATAGGGTATGGTGCTACCATCGGTACGGGGCTCGTGTATTTTTGCATGAGATAGCTTGCTGAGCAGCCATGCTATGGTGAAGGCGGGACAAAATGATGTTGATGCTAGGAAGGGGTTCTTCTATGTAGTTCTATTCTGGGTAGCAACCCCCTCATTTCCTAGATTTTGTTTATGTATCTATGTCCGTGAAGTCTGGGTTTTTCCCATTTACCCTTAAAATAGATATTATCCAAAATCAATAAATATATATGCCATCGGGCCATTCAGTCAGTAAGGTGAATGAGACACGAAAGAGGAGGAACAGATCTCGAGATTCAGATTTATAGAATGATTATCATGATTTGAAAAAAACAAATTATTAAATATGTAAATAATAAATGAAATAATAAATAATTATAATCAATTATATTTTCACTCTGATACCACTTATAGTTTATGGGAGAAGTGGAAGCATGTGGATGGGTGTACCCAACATAAATTTTACTGTTAACAATGATCAATCTGAGATCCTTCATACTGATAAAATGTCAGATATTTTTAATAGATAAAATAATTAAAATTAAGGAGGTAATTCTGAGAACCATTGAGAGGATCATCATATATTGGTTATAATTCATTTAATTAAAAAACAAGAATTACCATGATGGAATTCCCTCTCTATTTATTTTATGGTAACGATCCAATGTGATCAATTGTTGTGTCATAGAAGCCATGTGTAGGATTCCTCTAGAAGGGATCCAAACATGCTCCACATATCACTGAACATTTCCAAAGGGATATTCTGGTTCTAGAACTGAAGATCCATCACTTTTGATGTCCTCCTCTGATCACCTTGAGATATGTTTTCCAAAGCGCTCTCTTTGATCTGGTGGAGAATAATCACTCTCTTAACATGATAGCATTCTTGAAAAAAATGAATTCACTCTTGGATTTAGATATTTCTCCAGATCCATTGTCCACAAATAAAAATAAAGTCTTGGATTATTGAGAATAATGTAATTGGGATTTATAATTCTTATAATAATGAAATAAAAAAATTTCCCATAGGTATTTATTTATGTCATTTAATTCTTAGTAAGACCTCATGTCTAATAATAGAATTTGACTATTATTATTACATTAAATTCCCCAATCGAATTATGCCTAAAATTATTTAATTAAATGAATACTAATATTTCACAAAAATTAAGTGAAAAACACATGGCGTGTATATTAACTTACACAATGTGCACTTTGGTTTTTCCATTTTCCTTTATTTCCTCCAGATTTATTAGACCTTAAATGATGATTATTTATTTCTTAAATTAATATAATTCAATTATTCACTATTAAATATATATTATTTTTCCCACAATATATTATTTCCAATAACCAGTGTTGAAATAAATTAGATCGGGCAACCCTGAATAATTATTAAACTACAACCGAGATTAATATTTATTCAACTTGTTAAATGAATATTTAACTCAGATACTTGGATACACATAGTGTGTGACCCTCTAGGCCTCTTTATCAGTGAAATTAAGTAGAGCCTGCCTAAAGTCCAAGGTTAACATCTATGAACTTTCCAAGGCACCCATGGAGAAGGAAGTTAATGTCGTAATGACATGTCTCCTCCTATGAATTCTTACCGTGTAATGTAATCCATTGGTCTCGATATCTCCAATAAATCAGGTTCCAAGCTAGTGTCATCCACCCATGTGCTCAATTAGTCTTCCATTGTCTTCCCAATAATGAACCTTCCAGTTCCTCACCATGGAAATGGATTTATTTAGACTGTATCAATTCCATAATGGGACTAAAATATCAACTTCTGTTATAGAACAGAAGGGAAAAATCCGTTATAGCATTATTTATTAATGCGATATTACTCATGATTCACCCAACATATCCTACCTCACTGCGAACAACATGTCATCATAGGTTTTTCAATACATATAAGTGTGTGAGTTGTAATACCCATTTAAAATCATCTTAAAGTCTAAGGACCAATACATACATCTACCGATAGGAACATCAAATGAAACTATGAAATGTCGATTTCTTACTGGTGAGTCCGGTTCTAAAAATATCCTACTGGATATTACCAAGGGCACACACAATGTCAATGTACCTAAATGTTTTATGATTTCTCACCCCTAATGCCCTGTATTATTTTTCCCTCAAATAACATTGTCCGACTATATAACATATATTCGAGAATAGTGTTATGGCACTTCCAGGTTCTCATCATACTAGGGATCCGCTATAAACCTTTAGTGCAAAAACTATCCTTAGGACATTATCACATTCATTGTCATATATAAGAACAATTAATATGTGATAAGGTATTTATTAATAATTAAATTCATGAATTCATGTTTATCATAATTTAAAAATTATTTGGTTCTAGGCCACCAACTCCAATAAGTAAAAATTCCAATGATAGATTGAGATATGATCTCATCATATTTTCTTCTTTCTTATCCTCCCTTCCATGACTGTGATTATTTTTTGTTTCCAGGTTAGGGTTTGGCACCAATACAACTAATGAATGGTGTAATTCGGTGAGAACAATGGGAATTTTCTTGTGAATCATGTAGTAGGGATCTCAAGATGATTTATTGAATCCATCATTCATCGTTCATCTTGAGGTATGTTGTGAAGAAAAATTATATAGTTTTTTTGGAAGAATTATATTTATTTTTCCATTTATTTGGTTTAGTTAATTTTTTATTTTAATGTATTAGGTTTGGGGATGTGTTGGGAGTAGAGTACACCTCATTGATTGAGGATTTGGTGAGTATATGTTACTGCGTATATTTCTACGAATTTATTCTTATTAGAATTAAGTTGTTAAATTCAATAAAAAAATTTTAAATGAATTATTGTTGTTTTTTTGGTTGATATAGGATCCTTGGTTTTGATAGAAGCTATATGAGGATTGAACATTCTTATGCAGTAATGTACGAGATTCAATTAAAAAGAATTGCTTCATACAAGATAGGTGGTACTTGAACATCTCCAAATAGTATATGATTTTGATATATCATGAGATATGTGTTTTTCACCATGGTCATTTATGATTAATTTTAAATTAAATTTTATTCTCAAATTCCATGGGTAGACCATTAGTGTTAAGGGACAATGGACTCTGATGCACCGACGATTCCTCGACTATCGATGGTTGGTGGATTAAATAAATAATTAAAAGTTGTGAGTTAGATGAACCCTAAAGGGGTGTGATTTAAATCAAATTTTATGAGTGAGATATATATTATGTCGATGTAGGTTCCCTTAGTTTCTATATGTTGGGAGTGGCGATAGACTGTAAATGTTTACCCTGTGGTTTCTCTATAAAACCAAAATGTTAGACCGTGAGGTTGTAGGTGTCATGATGTGATCATGGACATGTAAAGGGACGTGATTCCCTCTAAGTGATGGGATTATCCTGAGGCATTGGAATGGGATATAGGACCCTAAGTAGTGTGCTTGGTGTGAAATATTTCTATAGGGGGCCTCATTGGGTGCCCTCGTTTGATGTTGAACATGGAGAGGGGTAGTGCAGGGGAGATGGACTATCAGAATAGGTGTCACCTTCGAACCTGAGAGCTACTAGCTTGATAAATTTGATAGTGAGAATACATTATGAATAGTAAATGGATTAATGAATGAAATGGTAAAACTTATAAAATTAAAATTTAAAATAAATGATAAAATGTGATATATGATATGAGGTTTTCGGGATAGAGGGTCAAGGACCCAATTTTTAGGACATGGTTCTAGGGATGGGGGGTCAACATGATTATGGTCTCATAGATGATGGATGCAACATGGTGGATATGTGATTTTGGGTAGGTGATGTGACCCCATGGGAGGGAGAATATGTGGTTTTGGGTAGGGGATACAATCCACCGAGAGGATGGATATATGGTTCCAGGTAGGGGATGAAACCACTCATGTGTATAGATTATTTTGAATCAAGGGATGTCTATTTTTACCATGAGTGGATTATCATGTTATAGGAATGGGTATGTTTCCCCTAGGTGGTTACTTGTGCTCATAGACACTACAGAACTGGACGAAGTAGGTATAGTTGATCTCATGTGTCAGTTTATAACCCGAGGATCAATGGTTGTTAATTTATTTGATTTCAGTAGTTATTTATTTATTCGGAGCATATCACATGTGCATAAAAAGTATATATTGGATATTCTATGAACACTATTGGTGGTGTCCTATCGAGTAATACTCACACACTGCTCGTGCAACCATCAAACTTGGGTACCTGATGAGATCTCATTGTTTAAATGTTCTGGTAGGGAAGTGGACCTTTGTTTTTTGACTAGGCAGGATAAAGTCAACGAGATTTGTATACTGGGATTGAGGTGAGGTGTAGAGATAATAGTAGATCCTCTAGTGTATTCTATTTTATTGTTTTATTTTTTATATGGGATCATCCCAATGGGAAACCAAGTGTATCTATTTTCTTGCATGAAATCATTTTTAATTTATTATGGAATGGTTTTGTTATCCTTATATGTATTCATATTTATTATTATTATAGATGTTGTTTGGTAATTGTTTGTTGTTATTTCACTAGAATACTAGGGTATAGACTCTCAATGGTATCACCTTATACCCTCACTATTAGTCGAGAGCCTATAACATATAGGGAGGCATGCCAGAGGTCACGTAACACTCTAGTATGATTATTGGAGACTGAAATGGGTCATGGTTTTATATTAAAAATAAAGAATAAAAAATCTGAATAAAATAATTTAAATAAATATCCTGAATAAAAAAATAATTTGAATAAATTAAATTTTTTAAATTAATAATTTACATGAATAAAAAGTATATAATTTTAATATTTAAAATATATAACTTGAATAAAAAATTTAAATAACTTAAAATTAATAAGAATAAGGTTTAAAGTAAATAAAATGAATAAAATGATAAAAATAAATGATTCACATTGCTAAATAAATATTTTAATAAAATATTGGACTAACTTATATTAAAATATAACTTGAATAAAAACTAAAATATGTAATTTTATTTTATAAAATAATTTAGTTGAATTAAAAAATTAAAATGAATAATAAAATATTTAAATTAAACATCAATAATGTTTTAAAATATTTAATTTAATTTAATTTAATTTAATGTTACAAAAAAATAATTTAATGAAATTTTGGCTACAAATATATATGAAACCACTATTCTGAATAAAATATTTCCCATTTTTTCACACTACTTCCATCCATAAAAATATTATTTTAGTAAACATTCCACCAAAAAACTTAACTTTTTTAATATTTAATAAATAATTTTAATTTCAAAATTTACTCAACATCGATCATCATAAAGAAAAATTCTCCAATAATATTTAAATAAATGTTTGAATAACAATTCTGGATATATCTAAAACAAATAAATTGAGAAATAATAATAATAATTTATTTGAATATTTAATAAATAATAAGATGAATTAAAATAATAATAATTTCAATATTTAAAATAAATAGTCTGAATAGTATAAAATAGTTAAATAAAATTTATTTATCTATATTTATTTAAATTTATAATTATAGAAAAAATAATTAATAGAGTATTTTTTTCAGAAATTCATGATCGAGACAATGTCTTTTGTGATAAAAATGTGTACAAATACTACCTTGAAGTGTGTGTATCTCATTTACCCTCACTTGTTTCTACCTTAATTGTCATATTTGATATGAGAGTGGGTGCCCTAGATCCACCTGGAATGTGTACTTTGATTACCATCACATGTATATAGCTTGATATATGCATGTGTTTCACATAATGTGATAGTAATATTAATTTTTCATGTCCCATATATATTGTAATGATCGTAGATTACATGTTGTATTGAAATTTTATAACCATTTCCATATATACTGAAAACATAAAGATATTATGATAGTAATATTAAACATGTGCCATGTGGCCTAGATATTTCATTTTGAAGGGACATTGATGATGTTTGACTACTAGGTGTCGGGTGAACATAATCATTGAGGATTCCTCTCACAAATTTCACACATGTTGATCTCAAGTATATGAGACCATGAGGACTAAACTGCTAATATGGACACCACATGTTTTGGGTGGTATTGGTTATTTATATTTATAAACAAGCATATTGGTTACCATACTTATAATTAATGTATGTCATTGATTGAAATTTTTTTTGTACATGATGGAAACCATGAATGTGTATGTTTATGGGATGAAATCTTGCATCGAATTTGACATTGATGATATGACACTGATTTAACAACCAAGAAACAATTTATTTCTTTCACTTATAGGAAGAGATATATTGATCTCTATTGACCGGATTGGTAGTGCATTCATTAAACCTATTACCAAGATAGTATATGTTAAGTCCATATTGTATGGATAAAAAGATAATAAATAAATAAGGACCCAGTGGGATAGCCAGTAATTGTATTCAAAAGTTTGGCCCATTACGATGAATTTGGGTTGAGGATATGGTGTACCCCCCAAAGAGGGTCAGGTAATGTAAAAGTGTGAATGATCACAATCAATTAAATAAATTCTTTGTTATTCATGTATAGAATAATAAGAACTGAATTTATTTACTCATAGTATTCACAAGTTATTATGTGAAATAAAATAAGAATATTTATAAAAAATATTCATTCTTTAAGGTTCATTAAATATTTCAAGGGAGGTTCGAGTTGAGTTAATGACTAATATATTTTTATGTAACATGATTTTCATGTTAGAGGTGATAAAATATTTATAGAAATGGTGACATGTTAAGACCCCTGATGCTGAAACATCATCAATTTGAAAAGATATAGTGTATTTATAATTATATGGATATTTCCCATAACTCAATTTGATACTGAATTCTTCATCCCTATTTCTAAGATAAATACGATACATTCAGTTGGAGAAGATTTCTGATGGAAACAACGGGTTGTCTTTGAGTCATGGCCAACATTTTGTTCAGGATGTCATCATCTAGGACATTCGGTCCTTGGATGTCAGCGCGTTCCAAGGGATCAACAACTGTTGATTTTCCAATTAGAAGAGTCTCAGGCGCATGTATCTCCCATTGTGACTAACCAATCAGATAGAGAGGTCCTGGTCAGGCCTGTCGAGATGCACGGGGTTGTCCCAGGGGAACGAGATTCAGATAGGGTGCATTTCGGTCCAGGAGAGGAATAGAGGTTGGAACCAGAAGGCAGTTCCCGAGAGGCATAGCTACAATGGCCTCACCCAGTGGTAACAGGAGAAGTGAAGGATGTGGAGGCCAGTATATCCTTTCCACGGGCTGTCGATATCCTGGCCAGGTTAAGGTGGGATTTAGGGATCAGATCCTTGCAAGTGAATGGAGTGGAGGCTGGGCGGGTGGAAGGAAAGGATAAAGTTCTGTCCTTGCATGTGGATGAGATGGAGCATCCGGTCTCAGACATAATTGTTGATAATTTTGTGGCAAAGGTAGTAAGCGAGGCCCATGGCTCTAGGGGTACTCAAGGTCGGGAATGGGAGGAATCTAACCCGCATTCTCAATTCATTGGTCGTGGATATGAGCAGCCCACATGCATGATTCATTGTAGTGAGATCATTGAGGGTGAATTTAGAAAAAAGGTTGAACGATCTGTTAAGCCTTTACAGGGGAAGTCTTTCTTGTAGGAAACTACAAGATCTCTTCACAGTGAATGAAGGAAGTATGGGGTTAGCATACTGGGACATCTTGATTCAAACATTCTCATTCCCAAGAACTCCTTTCAGATGACTGGGAGCAAGGGGAATTAGAAGGACTTGTCGGTTAAAGCAGGCATGTTGGATTCCTCTGGTAGGCCAATGGATCTCAAATAAGGCCCGTGGGTTAAAGTGAAAAACTGATTTAAAGGTTTGGAAACTCAAGAACAATCACTGTCACAAGAGGATGAGGATTCAGGTGATGATAGTTTCAGACAACTCTCAGCTAGCAACCTAGACCAGACCTAAGGGAAAGGTCCCTGCAACCCAAGAAGGAAGAAGGGGAGAAAGTAAAGTCTGACTTGGGGAAATGCGTAGTGGTCCAGGGGAAAAATCCCAGGGGCGCAAATATTACACTCATCTGCCAAAACCAATGTAAACTACGTTGTTGATGAAATGTGGAAGCAAGGAAAGAAAAGGTCTTCAAGATGGGGAAAGTGGGGATCCAAGTAGAGAACCAAGTTTAACAGAAGAAGTGGGTGCGAAGTGTTTGAGGCTCATCTCTTACTCTAAAGAAGAGATTCTTGAAAAATTCCTTCGGCCAACCACCTCAAATGAAGTGATTTTAAGGATCTATGAACGACATTTGTAGACTGAGGCCACAGAGGAGCAAGAAACGTGGATAGACAAGCAAGACCGAATCACAGACCGAGGCTTCAACCAATGCAGAATCATCATGGAGGAATTCATCCAGATAATGGAATGAATGATTTCTCACCTAGAAAAACTTATCAGGAAGGATCCAGACACCCAGGTTAGTACTATGCACTCGGAATTATATAGAGCATCTGATTCTAATAACCATAGTCTTGTGTTTAACAATTCTGTGAGCTCTTTTAGCACGTAGTTGTCATTGTGTGTGTAATTTGGTTTCCCACTTCTCCTTAAAGTGTCTAAAAAAAATTATAATTGGAAGGAACATTCCCGGTCTTATGTGGTAAAACCCCAAAAAACAAAAAACTAGGTTTCTAACCCCCACCATAAACAAATTGTTACCATGTATGTTTTTAACATAGTTAATAAATAAATAATTTGTATATTTTTAGAAAATAAATATGGATTGTTATAATTTACATGGATCGAGATTCCCATGGGGTCTTTTCCCAAGGGAAATTAGTACAATGGACATTCACCTCTCAAACTCTATCTCATAGAATTGATCCCAGTTGTTGGATCATTTTTAGATAATAAGGACTAATCATTACCATTTATTACAACCACTATGTACAGTATATATATATATATATATATATATTATGCTAATAGAAGTTAGAACTTTATAACCTAAATATTTTCTCACTACTTCAACTCAAATTATTTTACATTAACATTTTTTGTTTTCCCTCACCATAAAAATTATTTGATGCATGTATTGTCAATGGTACACTTTAACCATAATAGATCTCATGTTTTTGGATTTTGAAATTCATTTTAGTTTCCAAAACGTTAATCATTTTTGCAACATGTTATAAACAAGATTGTATTCAATTAATTTTGAATCGTGAGGACATTGTATTCATCGCTCTCATTAGTGTCAGATTATTCTTTACATGAAAAAAGAGTGTTATATTTTCAATATCTTGTAACGGTATATTTATTTCCCTTGTTGATAACATTGATAAATTACATAAATTATTTTCTTTATCTTTTGTTTCAGAAAAAACAATGAGCTCATGAAGAGTAGTAATGACTCACCATTTTCAAAGTCCCTGAAGTTAATGTGATCGATTATTATTAAAATATTGTTTGTAATCAATGTGGTCGATGTTGAAACAAATATAATTCATCAAATTAAAAATGAATCATCGCCACATGAAGTGACTAAATAATGAACATCACATACATATTTTCCACCAAATATAACTTCACCGATACTATGAGGATGAAATAATAAAATTTCACATCTCCTACTTGTAAAACCTAAAGGTTTCTATATTGATTATGATTTATAAATTCTCATGAAAAAGATTATATTTCTTTTTGTATTTTTATGTAAACATTTTAATTTTTTTTATTTCTTTTATCATATTTCTTATAAGTAAAACCTATTTACTATATTTTATTGATATTAATATACCAATATGGATGAAAATTTTAATTGAATATTCATGTTATTTCCTTGAAAAAATCCTAAAAACTGATCAAATAATATTGTTTCATTCTCTAGAGTGAATGAAAATATACCTATTTTTTTTAAATAATGTACATGGTGAGTATGATATTTTTCCAGTAATCATTGTTCCTTATTTGTTTAAAAAAATTTATAATAATATAATTAAAATAATTTGTTTGATTATGATACATATTTAAAGATCACAAATAATTTTATGATTATTTATAAAAGAGTGCATCCCTAAAGGATTATATGAAAATAGTATCTTTTGAAATTATGTTGTAAAATATTTCCCATATATCAAATTTGGGTCCTATAGAAGAAATATCAATAAAAATTAAGATTTATCATGTTTTATCATCTTTTGAGTATTATTAATCACATCTTGGGAAGAGTTAGTATATGCTAATGTATTTACATTTATCTGATAAGAATATTAATGAATGGATTTATAAGACTGAATATATTCCAACCCAATGGTACAATATCTATAATAAATAATGTTTTTATCTCTAGACTTAATGAGATATATTAAACATCAATGATATTCTTGAAAATGGATATCATGTAGATATATTGGATTAATGAGGTGTTAAATTTCTATATATATAACAAGCATTCATAATAGATAACAAATGATTGTAAAAAATGTGATATGTACAATTGTAAAATTAAATTCGACCAGAATTTTAGTGATCCTAACACATTAAATACCTTACGTGATCATTTAGGACATGAAGGATCTATTATAATGATAAATATTGATACAAGTATAATTGAGAATCAATTTATTGATAAAAAGGCATCCATCATGGGGATATTGGAGAATTTATTTAATGGATGTTTGTCTACTAAATTATCAATTTTAAGAGGATAATTAATTATTATTATGTTATTATGAATTCTATTGTATACTAATTTACAATGGATTACCTATTTTTTAGATAAATCATTTATATCACATCCAACGGTATAGGAAGTGAATTTACAATATTTATATTAACTACAAATTATGAAATATAAATAAGGGTAAACCCAAATTCCATGTGACACCGTTTATATATAATATAATATATGCATCTTTTAAATGGTCATGTATATTATTATTTATTAGTGAGTATATATTGTATGCCAGTCATGATTATTAAATTAAATATTGATCATCATATAGAATATTTATAAAAGACTAGAAGAACCATTGAGAATATGATAACAACATTTATACGAATAATCTAGATGTATTGTCTTGAAAAAAAATATTTAAATTATAAACAAATGAATTAAAAATATAAAATCATTATTCAATGTGAGTAGAAAACAATAAATATATTTTACTTTAAATAGAAAAATGAATGTATTGGAAGCATTATGTAGTTTCAAAAATTGTCTTACATTGATGCCATAAAAATTATTAGATCTAATTAAATGTTGTTTTATGAGGCATTTAAAATTGAAATGCAATTAAATTAATTTTGATGCATGTTTGTTAAAATTTAAACCCATCATCAAAATAATTATTATTAAATAAAATAGGTTTAACAGTAGTTAAATAAAAATTAAAGGCATTCATGCCATTTAAGAATGTATGACTCCACCCTGAGCTCCTAGTCACAGAAAAACCCAAAATTGATCATACCTGGAGTCCAGTGAAAATTTAACGACAGTGGTTCGAACATACCCCACCATTTGGTGTGATGTCATGCAGTCATTCCCCACTTCCTCCATGCCCTTCTTATCTCCTCAACCACCCACAATTCCCTCTACAAGCCTCCTTCCTCTGATTTTGGACCACCCCAACACCCCTTCAACCACTGCCAGCATGCCCCCACCTTAAATGTGATGTTATCTTCACACATAATTAATGAAATCACGTAGAGGCCCTAGATCTCATTATGTATGTTGATGATTAGAATATTATTTTTTTATGCCATCATCCAGTGGAAAATCCCACAAATCACCACAAGAAACCCACACTCCCTTCCTCTCAAATCAAGCAACTCAAAGTAATATTTTGAATTCCACAGACATGCCTCCAAGTCAAACATGTCAATGTGAATTATAGTTTCTTTCCATAAGTAAAAACACCAGCTCAATAACATAAACAAATCAACCAATATAATTTCATGGGTAAATCAATAAATATTTTATCAATATATCCATTTTAGTTATTTTATTATTATTATTTTAATGAACAAAAAATCTCACAAGTGTATGACTTTATAGTGTAGATGTTGGGTGGTGATTATCAGTATCCCCACATTCTCAATAAGAATAAAGACTCATTTGGGGTTTGGGAGGTATTGAAATTGTTTGGTGGTAGGTTTACAGATGAAGAAGTAATGGAATGATTTTGATTCATGGATCACAATGAATCAACAAAAGGAGGGAAAATGGGATTTATTTTAACATGAATATTGTTTACAAAAAACTTCTTCTCTATACCTATCTCTCTCACATGGAGCTCTATTGGAATTAAAATAAAATGGATGTATCTTTCTCAGATGATCTGAATGTTGGAAGGCTCTGAAAGCCCTTATTTTATATCCATGGTGGGAGGTGTCAAATTTTACATGACTTCCACCAATCCTTAACATACCATGGAATTATCCCATGGCTGAATAAGAAAAATAGGTTTCACAAGTATAATGTTCAGTAGCCAAAATGGAAGTCCTTGGGAGGTGAGGTTGGTGAACCACCTTTGAAAAAAATGTTGGGTAACTGGATATCTCCATCAATTATACCCCTCTCGCTAAAATCCTCTATAATATGTGAAAATTTCTCTCTTATCCTAAGAAATAACCTTTGTCAACATATCATCTGGGTTCTCCTTCATGTAGATCTTCACAAGTTTCAACAGTTGTCGATCCATCACTTGTGCATCCAATGATAGTGAATATCAATGTGCTTCATCTGAGAATGGTACATGGTGTTCATGATCAAGTCCAAACAACTTTTACTATTTCAATGAACCATGTACTCTTTCTAGCTGAATCCATGCTCCTTGAGAATATTCTTTAGCCACAACATCTATTTTACATCTTCTGAATCAACAATGTACTCTGCTTTTATTTTTGATAACGTGACACACTTTGTCAATTTTGAATACCATAATATAACTCCTCCTGAAAAAATATAGATGTATCCTTAGGTAGACATCATGATATCATGATATATCTCCATATATGCATATGTATATCCCTCCAAAAGAGGTTCATCTCCCCCATATCACAGACATAGATTTGAAGTTCCTTTAAAATACATCAGAATCTATTTGACGTCCTCCCAGTACTGCTTCTTAGTATTGGAGAGATATCAGATCATGATCGCTACTACATGGGTAATGTTTGTTCTCATACTCACCATAGTGTACATAAGGATTCCAACAGTTGAGTAGAATGTTATTATCTCCATATACTCAATTGAATCCTTAGATGAAAGGCATGAAATCTTTATAAACATAAAATTTCTAGGAAGAGGAATTCTCACTGGGTTGGCTTGGCCATGATGGAACACTTCACAACACGTTCAACATAATTCTCCTGAGATAACAATAACAATATTCTCTTTCTATCATGAATGATTTTCATTCCCAAAATCTATCGAGAAACAGCCATGAAGTAAATATAAAAAGAATTGGATAATTCCTTCTTCAACAGGATGATCATCGCGTCATCCTTTCCCAATGTTCAATATGTCATCAAATAATGTAGAAAAGATATAAAGTCACCATCCTGAATTCTCTATATGTAAACACACATGTCCTCATATGTACGATTATAACCATGACTCACCATTAATGTGTAAAACTTGTTGTACCATTGTTTGGGAGATTGTTTCTATCCATACAAGCTCTTATTCAATTTTAAGATGTGGTTTTCTTGTCTAAAAACCTCAAAAACCTCAAGATTTTTCATATAGATCTCCCCAAAGCGGTCATTGTGAAGAAAAGATGTACTCATGTCCATCCGTTCATGATCTAAGTACATGTTATCCACCAATCTGAAAATGAATCAGATTGATGTCATCTTCATCACGGGTGAAAAAATACCATCAAAGTAATCTCTTTTCAGATAAAGGAATCCCTTGATAACTAACCGAGCTTTGTCCATGACCAAATTTTTTCGACCATCCCTTTTTATCCTTAACACAGATTTTTTTCTTAGTTCATTCTTACCTTTGGGTATTTCCACAAAATTGAATGTCTAGTTCTTCATCAGAGACTTTATATCATCCTCCATTTCATTCAATCACTTGCGTTTTTAAGGATGAGACACTTCATCCTAGTATCCTTATATATAACCCTCATTAGTTAGAAATAGGTACTCTGAATAGAAATATTTTTTTGAGGTAATCCTTCCTGATAATGATCTTCAAACCAGAGTAATGTTTGGTTTGTGAGGAAAAATATCACCTAGATCTTGTGATGGTTTTTTAACTTCTTATGAAGAGGATTGATTCTACCACTACTCAGTATCCTACTCCACTGGATCTTGGTCCACTAATGATGATTCTTCCTGAACCTTATTCTCTTCATTGATAAGTGGTGCTGGTATAGGTGTTGGATCATGAATTGATTCCTCAATACATTCCCCTTATGAATTTCAATTATTTTCAATGTCCTCGACTTCCAATTCTCATGTAATAAAACATCTAATATTTTGATAAACTTATTCCCATTTGGTTTCCAAATATTGTATCTAAACTTTTCTTCCCCATAGAAAATGATGATGTATATAGTAGATCTCTCATATATCGTCTGCATGAACTCCTTAGATTCATGTGAAAATGACAAACATCCAAATACTTTTAAATTAGAGTAAAAGGGATGTTTACCAGACCACTTATTTTATGGAATCTCAAAATTTAGTGGGATAGATGGTTATATATTTATGATATAGAATGAAACCAAAATAGATTCTCTCGATAATGTCTTATGTATCATATCCCAATTCATAATACATATGAACTTCTCTATAATGGTGTTTTTCATCCTTTCTGCAACTTCGTTTTTTTTGTGGGGTGAGTGGACCATCCTCTCATGTCGAATGCCTTGAATCCTACAATAGACATCAAATTCCATGGATGTGTACTCTCTTTCATTTTCTGAACAAAGATACCTTATCTTTTTTCCAGTTTCATGATCCACCATGGAATGGAACATCATGAAGTATTCCAATACTTGGTCCTTCATCCTCAAGAATAACACCAACACCTTCTACATGCATCATCAATAAAGGATAACAAATATTTGTTACCTCTCAGAGAATCCACCTCCATGGTTTTGCATATATCAGAGTGAAAAAAATCCAACAACTGCAATGTCCTTGATGAAACAACATTGAATGAGACTCTATACGGCTTTCCATACAAGTAGTGTGTATAGTGATCATGTGATGTATCTTTGTTAATACTAATATACCAATTAATCATAAGGGTAGATAACGCTCTTTCACTCATGTATTTTATTCTCATATTCTACATATTAGATTAAATCTATCCTTACACCTTTTTTATTATTTCATCATATATCTTCATATGATTTTCATTCAACATAATACTTATGTGTCCATGGGAGATGACGATGGATCCTTTTTTCATATTTCGTGTTTCCTTGCTGAATATCTTTTCATAGCCTTGTTGAAAAAAGGCTATACCTAATAATAGGTTGATTCAATGGTTTGGAACATACCGAACATCCTTTTGGGTGGATATTTATCAAAAAAAATTATTGACCTGGATATCACCCATACAAAAAATCTCTTCCCAATTGGTATTTCCCATATTGACTACACCAAATTCACCAGCCTGATAAATCAATAAATACTCACGATGCATAGTGATGTGTAATGATGCTACAATATCGACCACCCATTCCCTTTCATAGCCTGATGTATTAAAGAATGTCTCTTCTTAATTTTTGGAGAAATGAATAACATATCTGGTGATTCTCACATGCATGTCTCAATTTCTTCTTCCGGGTTTCTACTTTGTGCCTTTCCTTATATCAAAGTTCATATGTTGTTCTTTATGTGACCCTCCATGCCAAAATGGTAGGATTATTATTTTGGACCCCTTCTGTCAGTATACCTTCCTATAATTTTTTATGGACTCTAATTCTTGAACCATGACCTCCTCCTCATTTTCTCCCTCTCTTATCTAGGATGAGATATTGCGTTTGGTTATAACTGTCATCCTTTTTTTCAGCCTTTTCATTGAACAATTCATCCTTTACCATTTCCATGCTATGTTTTCTCCCAAGCTTTAAGTTGATTAGTGAGATGAAAAGCATAACCTAGCTATCGATAAGTGTGTACAGTATGTCCTTTGCATAATATTAATCATTCATAGTCTTACTTACATCCACAAATTGACTTACTAGGTTTTGGAACTCACTGGTTTGTTCAACTATCGAAATTGCACTCTATATTCAGAGATTCCTCAAACGCTTCAATAACAAGATCTTGTTCTGAGTGGTATTTGACAATTACATATTTTCTAACTTCATCCAAAGTTAATATATACCAGTCTCATGTGCAACATGGTGGTAGACATTATGATTGATCCATTGGTTAATTTTACTATTCATCTTTTTATTCAGATTCTTCGACTCTGCTTCCTTGGTTGCATCATGATTTAATCCCTTATTCTAAATGGGGTCAAAAGTATTTTTTTCATTAAGAATATATTCCATTAAAGGCTTCCAAATAGAGTAGTTTGAAGAATTCAAAATGAAAATTCAACATGTGGATGGTCCCTCCATTGAATTTGAATTTTGATAAAATTGGTATAGAATATGGAAAAATGGACCTCACCTTTACATCTGTAAACAGTCAAAAATTGTGAAATTGACCCCAGGATCATCGAAATCTGACACTCATTGATCATGAAATGACCAAATCAGTATCAATGGATGATATCATCCAATTATGTGGTGATGATGTGGTGTGTAGGAATAGTTTCGAAAAACTATCTGAAAAAGTTTCCAGCATAGAGACATAACCTTGTTCTCTAGAAAGGGAGTACTATAGCACCTAAAGTTTGACCAAACATTGACAGAGCCTAAAGAGCCCATTTTAGCTAAATTTTCAATGCAATATGTGTCGTTGGAATCACCTCGACACATACTTTTAGAATATGGATTCAAAACATGATTCTAAGAAGATTGATTTTTTTTCATTGGAATAAAACACAACTTTATATCAGCATTTCACCAGAAATGGCTACGATATAACTTGTTATGATTCACTTATCACAATGAAATAATAACATAGAAGAAAAAATGGTATTTATTTTAACTTGAATAATGGTTAAAAAACCTCCTCTCTATACCACTCTCTCTCATATGGAACACTCTAAGATATCAAATACAATAGAACAATCTAGCTCAGATGATCTAATTATAGGAATTCTCCCATGGTCCTCCTTTTATAGCCATGGTGGGAGGTGTCAAATTTCAAACAACTCCCACTAATATCTCACCTACCATGGAGTTATCCATTGGATACCAATGGAACATAAAATTCATATGTAGAATGAGCACTAGACAAAATGGAATTCTATGGAAGGTGAGGCTGGTGCACCAAATTTGAAAAAAATGCTGGACAACTGGATATCCCTATCATGGCACCGAGCTATAGTCATCGCAGAATAGAAGGCCTTGGTTGAAAGATTCCAATATGATGAATTTTGGGGGTACAAAATCCAAGAGAATACCTCTTTCCACTTGGGCCTCCATTACTTGAATAAGGGGAGTATATAATGGGGGGTTGGGGTAGGATTTAACAAGATAACATGAAATCATTCTGGATTAGAGCATGTGTTGGTCGTAAAGTTGGGATAATGGATCATGCAGTTCCATTTGTTGCACAACATCTTGCATGACTATAAGGTTTCTATGGTCACCCAACTATGGATCTAAAAAATATTTTCGAATGATATACAATCCCAATTACCCTCCACCCATATTCCCAGATCCCCAACTATAGAGGAAGGATATACACAGTTTAAATTTTTAAGAGGTTTTGATTTTGTTAAATTTTATAAATAAGAGGAATTAAATGTGTTATTTACTGTCCTAAATCACTGGAAGATATGAAATAAAATTTTTAGATTATTTAAAATTTGGAAATAAGGAAAAAGTACGAGGCGTGTATTGTTGAGAATCGGACCGTGAGACTTGTGCAATAAGTACAGAAAGTGGGTTGTCTTCATGGGGATAGTGTAGAAGGGATTTTTAAAATGTGTTTTTAGTTTTTTTTAAACTGAATTAAATATTGAGTATTTTAAAAAATTGATTCTGAGAACTGTAACATCCCACTACCACTCTGACCGGTATGCCTTAAACCATGTTGTATTTTTCCTTTTCATTGTTTTGGTTATGGGTTGAGTTTGGTTTGGGAGGATTCCTATAATGGTAGATTCATGTATTTGTTGGATTCTCAACATAACTAGATTTGTCTATAGGTTACATGAGGGTTACACATCGTGTAATGATCTTCCAAACAAGTCGTGAATATATTTTCTCCTTGATTGGTACACATCATGAGCATTCATTACATGTCATGATATTTTTAAGGGACTATTTTTAATTAGGAGAATCAGAATTAAAGTGGACGCATCACACTTTTTGGAGGATATGAAATTTAATGGGATCAGGATGTGTATTGGCACTACATGTCATTTAATACCCAATCTACATTTTTAAAATAGGCAGTGCGGCTGGGATTTTATTGTTTTCTCCACTCCATCTCATTCTACCTCATCCTATGAAATTCCCCATGACATCATAGACCTGTCAATTCCTTCCAATCCCATTTTATTGGATTTCGATCATTGTTAAACTAGCAATTTGATTCTCGAGTAACTGTTCCCTCTTGTTCTTCAAGTTTCTATCTTTCTCCTCTCTTGGGGTTTTAATGGATCATCTGGTGATTGATATATCTATGGCCTATGATGTTAGATCTTGATTCTAGGATGGGTTTCAATATTTCATTCGCCTTCGTTCTCATTTATATGTTCAATTGCAAGTGTTGTTCTTTGGGAAAGTAGAAGGTGGTTCCATTCCGATTTAGCCAAATTGATTACAAATGTATTTCTAGATTTATTTCAATTTAAAATTTAAATTAAACTGCATAAACATTATTTTAATTTCATTGATAAAACCAAATTCTAGTGACTTGGGATATTTGAAATGATTTTGGAATGGGAATTTGGAAAATACCCAATTCCATTGAATTAGGGAGTGTTTATGGAAATTTTTTGTTTGAAATCGTTGAATTTAAACTATGGATTTTATGGAAATGTTTTTCAATTAAATTTATTAATTTAATTATGGAAATAAACAGTGAAAAATGATGGAATTGGTTTTGAATGGATTTCAAACTTATGAAAATGGCTTAAAATGATTTGATAGAAAGCCATTGGTTTTCTCTTTTGGAAAGAGAATGTTTTTTATTAAAACCATTTTGATTTTAAATGGAATAAAATTGGCATTTTTAAAATTGAAGAATGAGATTTATTGTAATGTAATTAGTATTAAAAAAATCCCATCATGTAAGAGCACATTAAAGTCTTAGGTAGTTTCCAAGTGGGGGTTCCCTAACGAGGGTGTTCTATGTTTTCAAATTCTCTTTGTTTTTCCGGTAGCGGAATGGAAGGTAGTGATTGGGGACTTCCATAATTCCTAGTGGACTGTGCACCCAAGAACCAAAAAGACGTTCTACAACATGATACGACAGTTATTGTTTCTAGGAATGAGATGGGGAACTTCTGAGTTTTTTTCCAATTTCATTATGTGCTTACAGGTGAAAGATGAGCACTGGAGTCCTTCGGGTTTTGTTCAACCACTTCCAATCCCTACTTTGAAGTGGGATGAGGACTCTATGGATTGTGTGGTTTGGCTGCCTCATACGCATAAAAGGAATAATTAGATATAGGTTGTGATCGACATGATTACTATTCTATCTCACATTATACCCACTCATGATTTAAAAAATTTTGAGGAGTTGGGGAATCCATATGTGAAAGAGATTGTTCATTTTCTTGTAGTTTCATTTCTATAGTCTCTGATAGAGATCCACAATATAATTCTCGCTTTTGGATAGGCTTTCACAATGCACTGAGATCATAGATTTTTTAAGAATGGCCTACCATCTGTAGTTGTATAGCTAAATAGAATGAACTATATAGATTATGCTTCACTCTTATGTTCTTATCTTCGGTGGGGATTGGGATGATCACTTGGGCCTGATAGAGTTTTCATATAACAAAAGTTACCAGTCCGCGATCAGAAATGAATATTTTGAGGGCTTGTACAACTGGCCTTGTAAATATCCATTTTATTGGCCATTGGTTAGTGAATGTTCCTTGGTTGGACCAACTATGGTACAAGAGATGACACCAAAGATTCAGCTAATTCATCATAGAATTGTGACCCCAAGAATCCGATATAAGACTTATACGGATCGACGCCAAAGACCTTTGGAGTTTATAGTTGGTGATATGGGGTACTTGAAGGATTCAAACCAGTTGGTTCATCGATGGATTGTGAGACAAGGGAAGATTTCCCCTTTCTTTGTGGGACCATTCGAGGTTGATGAGCAGGTGAGGAATGTTGAGTACCATTTAGAATTTCCACAAAATCTGGAGGCGATACATAACGTGTTCCACATATCACATCTAAGAAAGTATCGATCTGATCAATCTCACATTTTGAGATAGAATGATCTCAATATCGATCCTCATTTATCTTTGACTGAGACAACCAATCTGGATAGTTGATTTTGAGACCATGGTTCTTCGTGGGATAATGATACCACTGGTTCGAATGCTATGACTACATGGTTTTGATCATCATGAGAATGGGAACGTGAGGCACTGATGAGAGTGTAGTGGCCTCATATTTTTGGAATGTAAGCTTCTCTATAGGATTTCTAAGGATAGAATGTATTTATAGGGGGAGGTTGTAACAACCCATTATCACACTAACAGGTACTCCTTAAACCTCACCGCGATTTTCCATTTCATTGTTTTGGTTAAGGGTTGAGTTTGGTTTGTGGGGTTTTTTATAATGGTAAAGTCAAGGATTTTTTAGAATATCACACTTAACAAGATTTTTCTATAGGCTTCCATAGGGCCACACATTGTGTAATATGATTACACATCATTAATGATCCTACAAACAAGTCATGATCTACTTCACACCATGATAGGTAGACGTCGTGAGTTTTTATTACACTTCCTGATGGTTTTAATGGATGGTTTTTAATTTGGAGCATCAGAATTAAAGTTGATGCATCACGTTATTTGCAGTTAAAATTTTAAAAGGGTTAATGATGTGTATTGGGATTACATGTCATGTAATATGCCACCTGTGTTTTTAAAATAGGAAGGGCAGCTAGCCTTTTATTATTTCCATCACTCTAGCACTTTCTCCCTCGACCTATGCAATTCCCTAGGCGATCTCAGACTTTCCCATCCCTTCTGAACCCATTCATTTGGATTTATATTATTGATATGATTATAGTTGGATTCCCAAGTAAGTGTTATCTATTGATATTCATGTTTTTCTCATTCTAATCTATTGGTTTTTTAATGTATCATCTTGGGATTGATAGATCTATTCCTCGGGGGTTGAATCTTGCTTCTAGGTTGGGTTTCGAGATCTCCTTCACCATCATTCTCATTGAAGGTTTCCATTGTGAGTTTCATTATTTGGGAAATAGATATGTGGTTATGTTTTGATTTGTCAAAATATATTACCATTATATTGATTGATTTATTTCAACTTCTAATTTAAATCGAACTGCTTAAACTTACTTTCAATTTCATTGATAAAATCATATTCTAGTGACTTGGGAGATTAGAAATGGGTTTTTAATGGGAATTTTAAAAACCCCCAATTCCATTGAATTGGGGTGTGTTTATAGAAATTTGATGTTTTAAATGGTTTATTTTAAACTATGTATTTGATGGGAATGTTTTTCAATTAAATTGATGAATTAAATTGTGGAAATGAATTGTGAAAAAGGATAGAATTAATTTTTAATGGATTTAAAAATTGTGAAAATGGATTAAAATGATTTGATATAAACCCAATGGTTTTATATTGTGGAAAGGGAATGATTTATTTTATTAAATCCCATTTTGGTTTTAAATGGAATGAAAATGGAATTTTTGAAGTGGAATAATGGTATTTATTTTGTTAAGAAGTCTTAAAATAAATTTCCCATAATGTTAGAGTACATGTAAGCATGCAAGCCTTAGGTTGTTGTTGAGTTATTTAGATACACTCTACGCTATTACAATGTTAAAAAACATACATGTGGAAGTTAATGTGTTCAATGGGATGGTGATGAGTCACATTGATATAGTTTTAGGGGGCTGTGAGTTTAGTCATTTTTTTGTGATCACATAGAGAGTGTGGAATCCTATAACTGGTTAATACTATCATTCCTACATGGAAGATGACCATGTTTCCTAGTTGTTTATTTATATTCGAGATATAAATGTATAAAAATTCTGTATAAATTCTTTACATGCCTGTTGATTTCTACAAAAAACTATTTTATGTAACATTATTATTTAAGAAATTTTTTTAGAAATTTTCCATCCCCAATAAATTAAATCACGTGCTATAAAAGTAATTCCCCATCATGTTGAAACTGTATATCATATTTTTTTTAATTCTGCTTTTGAATTATAAAACCTGTCTACTTTAAAAATTGAATTCATTTCATTGGAAATATATATTTGGAATATGTTATGGATTCTTTGGTGGGATCCTACTAGGCATAGGCTCAGACCCTACTTTTGACTTTAGGTGTTTGTAGAATTTCGTCCTCCAGTTTGGGCAGGGGGAAAGGATCTCTTGGTGGTGGATCTAGCTTTTGAGATTTGGACTTTGTGAGTTGTATCCTTAGGGACCTTGGGGATATATTTCCCATTTTAGTTCTTAGGGTTCTTGAACTTTGATATTTTTATACCCTGTTTTATTCCAGTACATTACATCTAGTGGAGTTTATTTGATATGAATATTGACTTTCTTGTCTTGCATCCGCTATGTTTTGTGGAAAATTCATTCCAACTAGCATGTTGAATGATGTTATGTGCTAGTTGACAACCCATGGGGTAAGCAACTCCCTTTGGGCTATGTCAGGGTCGACTTGGATATCAGGTCAGTAGGGTACTCGAGCTAGTTCGGGACAAGAACATTGAATGACGATCATTAGGCATGAACCCCGTTCACGCCTATATATATATATTATTAAAAATTTATTTACCTTATGAATAATATAATATTTATTATTAATATTAATTTCTATTAATATTACATATAAATATTTGTTTGTTTTTTTTGATATAATATATTACCAATTTGTTAATAAATAATATCGGTATCAACAATCAATTGTATTATTTATTATTAATATATATTATATTATTATGTTATTAATTAATTATGTATAAAAACAATTTTTTATAAGTTATTAATTATAACTCTTTATTATTTTTTTGTTAATATAATTTTTAATAAACAATTAATATGTAATTTGTTTAATTATTAATTGTATTATCTGTTATTAATATTTAATAAATTATTATGTTATTATAATTATTAATTAAATTATAACAAATATTTATTTTATAATAATTTAAATTAAATAATTTTTATTTTAAATTTTTTTTAATAGTAAATAAATATATTATTCTATAATGATTTTAATTATAATTTTTTTTAATTTTCTTCATTATATAATTATTATTAATTTTTTAATATGTAAATTAAATATTAATTATCAATTTTATTATTTATAATTAATTTATAATTTATTAATGTAGTTTTGATATAATTAATTGCATTATAGTTACTATTTATTTTATAATAATTTAAATAAATTAATTTTTATTTTAAAAAATATTTACTAATTAAAAATTAAATTATTCCAAATATATTATGTTTTATTGTTAATTAATTACTTATATATGAAATAATATAATATCTATTATTAATATTAATAATATTAATAGAATTTAACCTAATTATATAATTAATATTTGAAAATTAATTTAATATGTTAATTTATTATATTTTTACTTAGAGTCATAATCCATATTATGTATAATAAATAATAATCTAAAATTAATTATTAAATATTAATAATATTTATTTAATTAGAAGTAATAATATTAATAATAATTAATAATAAATTAAATAATATTGTTTTTTGTACATAATATGGATAATAATACTATGTCGTATTTATATAAATAACAAAAAATAATGATCATTATAACTAATGTAGTTCTTTCAAATGTTGGACCTGAAGCCTCTTTTTTTATGAAAGTAAAGATCTATTTATGTCTACGTAGATGGAGACCCATTACATAGCATGTAGTCCTCTGTCCAAGTGGCCCATGAACAAGGATCGAAATCCCTTGGTCATGAATACCCTAATTTTAGGACCGAATGCACATTTTTTGGCCCAAATTCCCCTCATATGAATAGTATTACTACAATACACATTCTGCTACAATACCCACTGCAGTACTCTAACCGCTATAGTATATGATATAATACCCACCACTGTTATAGTGCCCTCGCTTCAATAGTTCACCGGAGATACAATACCATTACAGATTATCTATAGAAACGTGTGGAAATATCCCCTTCTCAGTTTGGAACATGGGTGTATTTTATGTAGGCTTATGAGGTTTACCACTCATGCACCACCCTTATTGCATTATTATTACTAATGTAGTTATTAATATTATCAACTTATTTTTAAAAAAATATTTATATGAATTTACAATTATATCAATTAAATGATTTATGCAACATTATGTGATATATTTGTCTGTTTTTTAAATAATGTGTAAATAATGATTTAAAAACATATTACATATATCAATCTAATAAATTTACGTGGCCTAGATTCTCCTCTACTTCACACCTAGGTGTATATATGATGAATTCATGTCGTATTTATCTATGCCACTACTCTAGTGTACGCAACTCGTGTATATCCCCTCTAGCATCCACCTCCACATCATTCGGTGTGGTAGGTGGTGGATGTACAATATCGCCTCTTGTACCCTATCCTACCTATAAGGATAGTGTGTGTTGGATGGAAGTCTTTCCTACATATGAATAAAATGGATGTTGTGCTATAAATATATGTGGATCAAAGAATAATAATGAATGAAACATAGACCAGTCAAAGACAACATCTATAAAAAACATATCATACTAACTGACCCTAAATGTGCCTGTGACTCTGGATATGGCTATGGATCCTATGCCATAGGAGTTGGAGGAGCATCTGAATGATAACTATGAACACCCTCCTCATGTGAAACATATTCATCCATAACAAGGTCATCACCCCTAGCACATCTATATTTTGTTAACAACAACCTCTACATTCCCTAGTGAATCAAATAAATTACCCTGATAATTCTTTTCCATGGGAGCAATAAACTCTTTCACAACTCTATGAAGATATACCAGGTCAATTGCGCCTCCCTCTGTCAGATTAGAGATGAGATGGTGATGGGTGATACAATCATCATGCGAGAACAAATTATATTGTTAAGTAATGTTAATCAAAAAACTATTCAATAGTGGAAGGATGAATTTATACAAAGTCATGATATCCCCATCTATGTCAAGTAAGAAATATCACTTGGGGTATACGATTATAGGGCGCATAATCCAAATGATTGAATAAATTCATACATACGATACTGACCCCTCGTAATTTGGACTCATGTCGTCTCACCCAAAACACAATATATCCTACATTATATTTCTTCCATTCAAAGTCTCACATCCCTGAAATCTTCAAAGAATTAAGTAAAGGTAACTGAAAAAGGGATGAAAAAATGGGCTTATAAAATATGAATGACCAAATAACGCTATCAATATAATGACAATCAACAATATGAAAATGAAATAGAATAATGATGAATGATATTACAATAAAAATCATCGTGAAATATGGTGTGAGGCTCCAGATGATAGCCTTATTATAATGAATTCATGAAATATGAAAAAAAAAGAAAAATCAAATAATAAATGAAAATATATATATTAAAGAATAACGATTTAACTATATGACTAATAATGACTTACATCATTTGGTCCAAGATTATCCAATATATGTTTCTAATCATAGACATCATGTTTGGATGTATTTGAATGTCAATCTACTTGAATCCACTTTTAGATAACACTGTTATAGTTATATTTCATAATAGAAAGTTTTATATTTCATTTTGAAATTAAAATGATGGAATAGCATACCATCATACATGTGAAGACTATGTTACAATATTAGTAGGAAATAGTGCACGTGCATGTCGAGATAAGAAAAGAATGTGCTACCATATTTATATCAATATAATAATAACACATCATTTTATCTTCATCTTATCGATGTGACATGCACTATATAGTTCCTTATATGTATATGCGAGACATGAAAACACCCATCCATACTTCCCTCCCTATACAGTGTGCTCTAATAAATGTAAATACACCAAATCTACAAAAGTTGTTTAATGATCAATAGATATCTTACCACCAATTACCCTTAAAATTTCTTCACATGAAAATAAAAACACAATGATATCATTAGAATCCTCATCTAGATGAGAGAAGTGATGGTCTATTCATGATGTGTGTAATTGGCTAACGAAGACGGACTTACCATCGTCATAGACCTCAATTCCCAGTAATATATGAACCATCTCAAACCAATATATACTGAATCAACCCATCAAAGTAGCACCATCGATGTGGAGTCCCAATATATTGAACACATCCTGTAGTGTAATAGACAACCTCCTCTATAAAATGGAATGTATGTGTCATTAGACTCAATCTTTCTATGAGCACACCAATGATTTGATGATTAAATAATTGAAATTCACACATCAATATTCCATATAACCCAACATGAAGAAGATAAGGGACAATAGCTGGAGGTGGTACAACATGATTGAAATGATGCTCTCTCTGTAGAATCAATAGAGGTACTAAAAATCCCTCTGAAAAGAGACATGAAAAAGGCCTATCCAAGAATGTGATGAATGGAGTAACTTCCATATTTACATTTGATATCATCGTTACTTGTTTATAGTTAATCCAATAAATGATATAAATTATTTAAAAAATAATTACAACAACCAAAATGAGCTAGAGAAATAGCATGTATAATTCAACATTATGATGAAAAAATTGGTAAACAAATATATGTGGATGATGTTGTTGGATTAGTCTATAATTTCTTCTTTTAATGATCATAAATCATGTTTAATTTATTTCAAAATAATTGTATATAAATCATCCATGATGAAAAGAATGTATGGATCATTTTTCTGTTTGATGTATTCAATCACCCTTCGGATTTTAAGGATATATTTTAAGATAATTCATTTAGAGGCTAAATTTTTTTTATTTAATTTAGGTTGTCTGTTTATTTTTTTAACAGTTGAAGTAAAAAATAATAATTTAAGATTAAATCAAAAAATGAATAAAACTAGAGTTTAAACATGATAGAAAAGGAGAAAATTATAAATTAAAATATTTATTAATGAAACGTATACTTATGAATAAATGTACAAATTCAAGAAAAAATTCATAAACTCAATCATTGATGATAGGAAGTGGAGATCATTCATAACACTTGGGGATATCTCATATAAGTATTCCATTCTGCATGAAAAATCCTATATTATAGCCCCCTGCCCATTACAATGGCCAGTATATCTCATTTATGATATGAGTTGACCTTTGTCATCCCTAAGGGAACAACCATGTAATATCAATAAAATAATTTAAAAATAATATAAATGAAAAATAATCATAAATGAAAAAGAAAAAATATGAAACATTTAAATACCCGGGACAACAGCCGGATGATCAGTAGGCAAGGTAATAAAATTAATGTCACCAAAAGGAATTGAATGTGCACTATAATAGTTAACCAAAGTGCTCACATGATACACTAAGCCAATATAGGGGCTCCCAGGATTTGTATATAAATGCACAAGATGCTACAACATATTCATGGGGATATATCAATTATTGGATGTTACCGCAATTGTAGTACCTATTATCCAACATGATGACCAATGCTCAAACACTTCTGTTGGTCACTCAGTTGTGGAACTCTATTACCTAAAAGTGGTTTTGTACCTGGTCAAAGGTTAGAACATGAAGTGATGATGTTTCATGTAGTATATGATCGATGGAACATGGGAAATGTTGAGTAAAACACATTCTATTTTTCATATGCTAATAGGCATATTGGGACCATTTTAACAAAGTAAATCACACATCTATAAATTGTATCTTTTACTAACCCATTGATTGAAAGTTTTGACGCACCCTTAAAGAACCCATTTATGAAATCCACTATATTACTGGTCATATGGCCATATCTACAACCACTATTACATGATAATAACCATTTATCCTTTAAAATACATATCATATAATCTCCCACATCTTGATTACCCGTTCAAATTTCTTCAATACGTTGATCAAACGTCTCTTGTTTGGGATTTAATGCTGAATCCATAAGTGAAGAATTTATTTAAAAGGATATTAAATTTATTTCCAAAAAAATTAGAAAAACATACCCAACTTGATGATCGCATTCCTTATTTCCTAAAATATGATATTGTTATAAAAATTACTAGCATATATGTCCAATGAAATATCAACAATAGGAATACATTTCTCTCTATCAAACACCACAATTATCAATGTAAACTATAGTCGCTAGATTGAGATCTGATATAAGACACACTCCCTGGTTTTGTGTGACATGAATGTATATACATGCCAAAAACCAACTTTATGTTTCAAAATTCTCCTTTTCAACATTAGTGAATTCAATTGGTAGAGGAGAATAATTAATATACAATGTGAAAGTAATAATAAAAACACCCGTATAATTTACATGAAGAGAATTTCCATTGACATGAGTGAAATGTTTACAATAGGGGAAAGAAGTGATACATTTCCAGAATTCCCATGACACTCTATTGAACTTCTACATTGATTGATTAACTCAATGAGAAGGGAGCCATACTAAAATTTAACAAAAGAAAAATAATTTTATTTTTTATAGAAAACAATCAATTAATCCATGAATAAATTTTATATGATTTATCCAAATCACCATAAACATTGACAGTTGCCCTTTATTTTTTATTCCATGCTTTTTTGTATGATATCTTATTGTTAAAAAACGATTGGATTCATTCCTGAACATGGGACATAGGAACATCCTAACACAATTGTATCATCTCTACAATAATAGTTAGTATATACTCTACATCATGTGAAGAGTGATATTATGATAATATTATATGTAAAAAAGTATGTGATCATTCTCATTTGTTATCATCGAACATGAAAAAAATTGACCACATATTTCCTGAATTCAGAATTTACATTTTAGACCACATTTGTCATACCGAATAAGAAAAACAATTTACTCATCAACCACAAATGAGAAATTACTCACTATGTGCTATTGTTTTATCACAATTTTCAATGAAAAATTACTTTAAAACTACTTCCCGATATAGATGGAGTTATCAGTTGATGTAGATTTATTCGTTATATTTCTAGGAATTTCAGTAGCTGGTGTAATGATATCCCAATAAAAATTTTGTGCACGTGTCATTCCTTCAACTAAGGAAGTTAATTGTTTAGTATTATTACCACTAACAACTGTATTCCTATCAATAATAGAAACCCCATAAGGTTCATTACCCACTCACCCTCACACGTATCATCTACTAATGCCTCACTGTATAATTTCTCATTAGATAACCTATTATTCAGTGAATCAGAAGTACACACAGGGATGTCCCCTACATTTCCTTCCAAATGAAAATCATCTTCTTGATAATTTGTTTCTATCACATGATTCATATGAGCATGCAATGAATGAGATTGTTGGGAAGGCCTTACATAGAGTCTGTTTTCTCACCTTCAGAAAATTTTGTTCCTCTTTCCTTCCTTATACCCTCAATGGTGTAGTTCATGGGCATGCCGCCGACACCCGTCCTCAATCTGCCCTGGCTAGGGAGTGGAGATGGTGACCTTATTAATTCTTTTTTCCCTATCACGTCTCTAAATTTTTCTCTTTACCATACCCAACATATCACTTTCACTTCCCTCCTATCAAAGATCTCCCTAATTTACAATCCTGTGTGAATGGAGTTCTCTCAGTTTTTATTTCTTCATTATAATTCATGAACACATTGAAAATGATAGGTCTCACAATGGTTACCCATTTTGGGAATAATCAACCCTTCATAGATTCCTTATAAAATTTTGTTTTCTTATCATATTTGTTATAGGACATGAAAGTTGTTGGCCTTTTATATCCAAAGAATATCCAGATTCATTTTTTGAATGAAGAAGATCTGATCTAAACATGGGATAATTCTCCATGAGTTAGGATGGATTTTTTTGTACTGTTTCATTGGTCTTTGGATTTTCATCTGATGCATGTATCCTCAGTCACAGTGCTATGGATATCTATTCTAGGCATTCCTTTACCTTTACCAAATCTGAAGATTCTTTGGCTGATCAAAAACATGATATGTTTCATCCTTCATTTAGATTACCATATTAGTGTTGTATTCCATCCCGTTTCTTCGATAATTTTCATTTAAGTAGATGTTTCTAATGGACCTTTAGACACTATAATAATTGATATTGAAGGAGAACTTCACTAGAAAAAGAATTGTTTCAATGTATCTTAGGTTTTATTATGTTTTGGTTGTTGTTGTTTGGGTAATGAAATTCACAGATGTTGTTAAAGATCCTCTAATTTTCCTCAGAGTGCTCCACCTAATGGTATTTTAGAATATAGTATGGTAGCATCGTTCAATATCACATAGGTGGATCAACTAGGTACCAATGGGTAAAGTACCTATTTTTTTCTACATAAGTAGGTAAACCTATTGAATCCATAGGTGAGAGTGGTGTACGAGCATCAAGGACCACAATGTGATTAGGGTATCCGAAAATATCTTGCTGATATTGTTGAATATGTTGGTAGTTATCTAACATAGAAGGTATTAAAGGACTAGGGGGCTCATTTTTTGGAATATATTCTTGGTAATAATGTAGAAATTTTCTTGTTTAAGGACAAGTATGACACATATGATAATCCCTCCACGTTTGATAGACTCAAAACTAATGAACCGAAGGTCGAAAATACTTTCAAATGTTTGAGGCCCGACCTGGGGGTTATTCCCATAATTGTGAATGTAGATATTTGTATAGGGGCTATGAGATTTTAATAGGAACCAATTATTGATATTAGTTGTGAGAGCAAAGAGATGAGGTCACCGGCGCCAAGATCACCTTCCCTAATTAGAGAGATTCTTGATCAAAATGAAACAAATGCTGAAGATCTGGTGCATTCTAGAAAGAATGACCTAACAAGACATCTTAAGACTCATAACCCTTTTATAAATTTGTCTAGAAGTGATCCAGGAGCATTAGATCATATAGGGTGGCAGAAAGTGATTAAAAATGAAAAATAAATGGTACGAATCAAATTCTATTGAAGATGACGAGATGAGTGATAGAGATGGTGAATCCAAAAAAGATATAGAGTATGAGATGGATCCATATGGGGAAATGAATGTTGGATCTAATTTGAGAAATGGAAAACAAGGAAACCTATAATCTATGAATTTTACAATTAAAATGGAAGGGAAGAAAGCTAGTCCCCATAGAGATTACTCGAACCTCCCTAAAAAACTGTTATAATATCTTTAAGAAAGTTTAAGAAATGAGTAATAGAAAAAAAATTAAATGAATCATCATCCTCTAATGTAGTGAGTTCAGAACCTATCATGATTGAAGAAAAACTAGTTAGTAAAAATCGAGAATGTGGAGAAAAAAGTGTGAAAAATTGAATAGTAGAAGAAGAAAAATGGGAGTTTTTGGTTCTCATCCTCCATTCTAAGGAAGATATGCACAAAAACATTTCTTAGGTCAATTCCTCATGAGTGGAGGTCACAATAATTAATGAAATATGGTTACGATTCGATACCAATGAATAGAAAGAGTCATGGATTGATAAACAAAACTGAATACTGGCTCTAGGATTCAATCATTGTATAATTCATTCTGAGTAATTTATACATACAATGAAATGAATGGATTATCACTTTGAAGAGATTATTAGTGAGGAACTAGATATAAAGGAAAGTACACATTATAGGTAATTATATAGAGTCTAATTAAATTAATCATAGTTTAGTTTTTAATCAATTTGCGAGATCTTTTAGTATGTAGTTATCTTTTGTTATGTTTACTTTGGTTTCCCACTTCTCGTCAAAGTGACTTTGTAATAAAAAAGTTATCATTGGTTTGGTTATAAAGGACCACTTCTACAAAGCTCAAAAAATAGGGTTCTGTAGTAGTAGGTTGCACCTTATCAATATCATAAATCAACAGTTATAATTCCACTAGACCATTACAACACTACTTCCTGAATAAAAATGATGCATCCGTCATATCCTCATCATCAACCAGAGGATACTCAGTGTGCCAAAAACATTAATGATATTGGAGATGTCGATATATAATTGAAGTAATTGATTTATCATCCCTATGTTTTAACTAACAATGAATCTAATTGTGATATTCATCCAATGTCACACAATCATAAATATTTTATACTCTTTCAAGTGAAAAAATATATCTAAAAGCCTACTCATGATAAATTACCTCATAATTGTGATTTATTTGTGCAGCCATGATTACCTATAAAAAATAATTAAAAAAAATATTATATACTACATCATTAAAATTTTAAGTTTTTTATTTGGTTATGAATAAATAATTAACATGATCTTGAGACTTTTTTTTTCATTTGATTCTCATTATTTCAAAAACCTACCAAAACATATAGAGGATCCTAGAACCCCTATTATCTCAGATTTCATTGACCATCAGTCACCTCTCAGACATGGGATAAAAATCATGTTTCAAACAACAACACTTCTTTTTCAAATTAATATTTATTACAATGATACTCACTTGAAAGTGAGAGGGTCTACGAGGTAGAGATACATAAGATTTTTTAGGTGGAGACACTAGTCTCTACATACTCAGAGAGAGGGATGAAACACATTTCATCAATGAGGAAAATAAAACATAATTATTACAAATTATATGACTAAAAATAGCCGAACATGAATTTTCAATCATGTATTGGTTAGTCATCTCAAGATCATCCAATTATTAAAAATTAAAAAATAAGATAAAAATAAAAACATGCAATTTCAATCATACATTAGATGGTCATCTCAAGATCATTCAACATTCTATATTGATAACATTTTTTTAGATATTTATTATGTTCTAAATATTGTGAATTTACTTATAACTGTATTTAATAATAATATATATATATAAGAATATATTTATATTCATACTTTCATGATGATTTTTCTGTGTTACATGTAAAATCCTATAACTAAAACCTATATCGACATAAATTACTCCACCATTGAAGTATATAGAAAATTATATGATTACTAAAAAAAATATGATAAAACAATATATATTTTATACCACATCATAAAATTTCTCACATATTTTAATTTATTATGAATAAATGCCTATGAATTGATCTTGATATATTTTTTAACGATTAGTTTATCATTATTTGATAAACTAAACAAAACCATGGGTAAAACCCCGATACTTTCTATTATCTCATATTTGAGTAACCATTAGTCTACTTTCAAAAAAATTCCACTTATCAAATTAGACTTGTTGAACACTTATTGTTAAATGCCTTTTTGTTACAAAGTTACTCACATGAAAGTGAGGGAGTAAAGGGGTTTTAAATACATAAATTTTTCAGGTGGACATGCAGGTCCTTACATACGTAGAGAGGTATGACTCACAGGTGATCAATGAGGATAAAATGAAATTATTAAAAGTTATAGAACCACATACAAAAAAATACATGCAATTTCAATTATGCATTGGTCGTCCATCTCATGACTTTTTGTCACACAATACTCATGATAATTTTTTGGTATACTTATTTTGTTCTACATATAGTAAAACATTTTATTTAACTATATCTAATATATAATATATATATATACAGCCACATTCCAAAATGATTACTTTTCAATGTGTGTCTGTATATATATATATATATATATATATATATTGGTAGATTTAATTTATTTACCTACATGAATAAAATTTTATAATTTTTTTATTTTAGATATAATATAAATTTATATATACATATAAATATAGTTAAAAAATATAACATAAATATATAAAAATTTAAATATATTCGACTTTATTTATTAATATTTCAAAATATAATTACAAACACTTTTATAAACAATAGATTTCTTATTATATGTATTACTAATTTATAAATAAATAATGAAAATATTAATAATAATAAATTTAAATAAATTTAATCAATTAAAATTATAAAATTTTAGGTTATTTTCCATTTTACAAAATGGAATATGTATATATAAAATTTTTATCATACTTCTACTTTCCAAAATTTTCGTAAAAATATTATATACATGATTACAGGGAATAATAATTATTTATATTTAATATAATTTAAATATATCATTTAAAATTAATATTTATAGTAAATAAAAGTAATATAATTTACACTTACATAATAACCATTAAAATACTGTAAAATTATATTATTTTCAATTTTATAAAATTACATATGAATATATAATTTTTTTTCATACTTATACCTTCCATAATTTGAGTAATAATATATCATAATTATTACATGGAATAACAATTATTTATTCTTAATATAAATTAAAATTATTATTTATAAAAAAAAATTAGACCATTAACAAAAATAATATTATATATATTTAAATATTTTTAAATATGATACGTAATATAAAACATATATTTTTAATAATATATTTTTTATACAATATTTTTATAATTAATTTTGTGTATAAAACATTAAATTATAATCTTATACTAATTTAAATATAATATATTTTATATACATATAGATCTATTCAAATCTAATTACTCTACCTTTATATTACAATTATATATTTTTTTTGAAAATAATAATATTTCCCTAAATATAAATTATATTTCATACATAACATTTTAATTATTTATATTCCATATTTAAATTTACTAAATCTTTCAATTTATATTAAATAATAAAAAATAGAATAACTCATTCAGAAATAAAATCATACAACGGAAAATAATTTATACATTCATATATTCATACATCAATACATAATAAATAGATAAATCATATAAACAAAATAAATAAATACCATTGGAAAATTAAAATTTTAAATAGAATTTTTACCTTATAAAAAGATAGAAAAATATGTTTAGAATGAATTCTATTAGGGATTCATAGTAAAATACAAAGGAGAATAATTGGAAATGGAGGGGAGAGGCACTGATTTTTAATGATTTGGGTGGTCTGGAGGTGTGAACACCATTTCCTCCCCCTTTGAAAAAAATTATGGAGGCATGAATAGGGTTCAATCATCCTTGGTGATAGAGGAAGAAGCATAAATACCATACACACCTATCTCTTACAATAATGAAACATAAACATGGTGCTCTCTTTTCCAAACCCATTTTTTTAAATAGTTGTAACCCATCCTGTTTTATTAATTAAAATTAACAAGACATTATAAAAAACTCATGGGGGAAGCTAGAATAGAATGTGTGGAAATTCAATGTTCCTCAACATACGGGGTCAAAAAATGAGAAAAACGCCGATGGAAAAATAAATATATTATTAATTTTGAAATGAATTGAGATATAACTTCAAATGAATTGAGATTAAAATTTGTTTTAAAAATATTTAAAGGTGTTAATGTAGTGGGGACGGCTGGTACATAGGGAAGATCATGTGGGTTGAGGATTTTATTGAGTGGTCCATCCCAGTCCACAATGAATATAGACCTAAAAATAAAACTTATCATTATCCATGTGAGACCCAAGGACTAGCGGGCTGACCCATGAGATTAATGAAAATAATATATTATTTTTTTTCTTGGTGAATGTTAGAAATATAGAGTGGGAAAATTGAAATTTGAGATAGGGTGAAAATATTTAGTTTTCAATTAATAGTAACCCAAACCACAAGAAAAACCACTAAAAAATTATATCCTTGATGATTTATGTTATTAATATCATCTCATGTGGTCCATTTAACTTTACTATCCAAACCAGTGTATGGAAAACAATACCCCTACATCTCTCATTAATTATTTAAATAGTTTATATAATATTTATTACATATAGATATAATATATTTTATTTATTGTATGTACATAGGTAAATTTCCAATGAAAATTTATATTACAAATTTTATATGAAACATTTTAATAAAAAAATCAGGTAGAAATTTCCAAAAAAAACATTACACATAAAATTTTGATTTAAAATTAAAATGAAAATATATTAATTAATATATAAAAAATGAAACATTTCACCAAAATGTTTTCATTGTAAAATTTCACAAAATTTTCTATGTTGCAAACTACCACTGAAAAAATTAAATTGAATATCCACTTAAATTTTCCATGAAAATTCCATTTAATTTTTATTATAATTATAGTAAAATTTTATTAAAAATATTATAATATAAAATCATACTTAAAATATTTGGTTTTAATATGTTAGTATATTAGTTAATAATTTTGTTTTTCACTGAAAATGTGAACTAAAAATTTTCTATAAATTTTTTTAGTGGAGACTTCCATTGGAAAAATCCTATGAAAATTTCTACAGGAAATCTGACGTTCATTTTTTCACATAAAATTACAATGTAGATATATTAAAACAAAAATAAAATATTATCATTTTAAAAAATTAAAAATAAAATAAAAATATATTAATACATATATGAAAAATATAAACACTAAATGGAAATTTTCATTGAAAATTTTCCAGAAAATATTTCAGGAAATATCTCCACTAGAAAATTTTAGTTCAAATTCCCACTTACATTTCGATTTAAAAAATCCCTTTGATTTTTATTATAATTATACTGAAAATTTGATTAAAAAAATTCTAAAATAAATATAGGCTAAAATATTAAGTTCCAATATATTAACACATTAATAATTTAGGTTTCTGCCAAAAATTTGATTCATAAATATTCGATAGAATTTTCTACTGAAAAATATCACTGGAAAATATCTATTAATATTTCCACCAGAAATACACAGTTCAAATTTTAACTTTAAATAATAATGTAGTTATATTAAAAAATAAATGAAAAATGTAAATTTTCACTGGAAAATTAAATTTTAAATATTCATTAAAAACTTTTACTAAAAAATTACTATAGAAATATCCACAAAAAAATATAATAAAATTATATCGATACATAAAATAAATTTAAAATTTCATCAAGAATTTTACATTGAAAATATACACCGATATCTCTTAGTGTAAATTTCCATTGGAAAGTTTTAGTTTAAATTTTATTTTAAATTTCAAATGTAAATCACAAAAAGAAACTCCTTTCACAAGAATTTTAGTATCATAACTATAAATTTGTACTCAATATTTTTATTGAAGTTTTACACTGAAAATTTTTATTGAAAACATGATTATCAAAATATTTAAATTAATAAATGTTTAGAATATTAATGCTAGGACCCGACCTTAAACAGAACTTCTTTTAGTTATTTTAAAACATGAAAAAAATTATTTTCCCATAGATCATTTTAGTTTAGATATTTATAGAATTAGTACATAAAAACTAAAATATTACAAAGTAGAAACTTCTACTCATTATTCATTTTCTTCTCAAAACAAAAAATAAAACATGGTTTCATTTCTTGCTTAATCTTCACAATTTTCAGTTTGATCTCATCCTTGCCACTATTCTCACATAAATCTTGTGAAAAGCAATTTAAATCTTGGGATGAGTGAAAAATCATAGTATGATATATAGAGGAAGGGAAAATTTTAGTCTAGTGAAAATCCAAAAAATAATTCATAAAAATCATACCCTTTTATTCAGAAAACGAATCCTCTTCTAAATATTTTCATTATCTTACCTTTTGAAAATAAATTGATTTCCATGAAAAATGATTAGAATTTATCAAAAATATAATTAGTTAACTTGTTAAATAATTTTCCAGGTCATCTCACAAATATTGTAGCTCTCTCTGCTACATAGGGAGTAACCATTATAGTTACCTTTTGAATAATCACCACATCATTATTCCTATAATCTCTTAATAGTAACATAATTGGTTAACTCCATCCCATTACCCAAGGTACTCTCATTGGAGAGCTATAATGGCCGCACACACCCTTGGTTTATCATAGACCAACTAGTCTTCAGAAACAATTCCCATGAACTATAACATAAACATAACACATAATGTTTTCATAAAAGAATCATTCTTGAGGAAAATGAAATTTTAATCATGAAATAAATTTACATTTTTTTAAAATATGTGAAATCATAAATGAAAACCTTTTATTTGAAAATAAATTGTAAACATGTAAAGGATGTTTCAAAACATTTATGTGACATGAAATTGGGAAATCCCATTCATGCCATATATGTAAAAAAAATCATTCTGAAAAAGGAACATTAAAAGTTGATTTTTAAAATAAGGTCCCTTATAAATGTCATAACAATGAAGTGAGCTTTAATAAAATAAATATATTATGTGTGATCAGTGTAAATCAACACAAAACAATTGTAAATACAATATAAGATATTTGAATGTCATTTTATACATAATATTAGCACGACATAATCAATAAGTAGAAGTTTAACCCAAAGAATAGAAATTTTGTTAATAATTACCTTACCCCACATTCAACATCTTTAAAAAGTGTTCAAACCTCCTATACAATGGTTTAATGATTTATTTGTGATGAAAATAATGTTAATGAATACATGAATAAATTCATGTCCTATTTGACGAAAATAAGGACCCAAATGGCCCAAAAATCCTCAATGGAGCCTTATGTCGCGAATCTCATTCACAAAGACTTATCACCACCATAACTATGAGCATCATTGATAATGGATCTATGGGTCTGATGAGCACTTCAATCACCGAAAATCCAAGTTTATAGTGCATCTATGAAATCGACAGAGTCTGATGGAGCCATGCCGCTTCGCAATGCCCTTTTCCTCTGCGACCAGTCTCACGATCATCGCTCTGACTGTACCACCATGAGTCTAATAAAGTATTATAGAGCTCCTCCCACTTCGTAATGTCTTTTTTTCATCAAGGAAAGCCCAACGAGCTCCATAAACCTCAATTTCCAATAAATACTTGGATAACACCTCCTTATAACCATTGTTACCCTGATCTTTATCCTTATGAAATCTTATTTCGTGAAGCTCCTCACAAACCTAAAAGATGAATCACCCAAGGTACTTAAGCATTGCGAGCTGTAACTCCAATTATTATTCATGGACCCTGCCTATAGTATGGATTCCCATCATGAAGTTAACTTCCATTTATAAAGGAGGGTGACCCTTTAGGTTGCTCGAGGCTACACAAAACATTAAAACTTTAGAGAGAACTATCCTTATAATTATTACTATTCTAAGGCGAGGCCATTCCTAGCGAAGATCGTTCCTTCATGAAGGGGCCTTCCTTGATGAAGATGCATTCATTCATGATGCATCATTCCCTCACAAAGCACCCTTTCATCATGAATTCACTTTCCTTCAAGAAGTACCTTTTTACGAGCCCCTTGGATATGTTCTCTCCTTTACGATAGGGCCCTCCAGGACTGTACAAAGTGATTTCATAGTTCCCCAAGGGGTATTTCATGTTGTGATTCCCTACTATATGATTCTTCTCATAGGTACACTAATAGATACTGTTTCTTCATAAAGACACGCTAACATAGACCCCTTAATTGAACAATCCTCCACCCCATCATGTTCTCACATTTATTTTTCATTCCATTCCCGATGTGTGGGATAGTACAAGTTATTTATGTCCTATGGGTGAGGAGTGAGTCCACATCGTCTGAGCTACAAGACATTAAACATCCAAGAATCCACGTCCTGAACACCCGAGGTTAAACTGTATGTTTCCACATGCATGAAAAGTCTGAGAGGAACCTAGAGAAGATGGGACTAGGAAACTTTTGATTCCTACCTTTTTAGTCCTCCCTCTCTCACTTCCTTTGTGCTTTATCACCATGTGCTCCATAGGCAGCTTCCATGAATAATCCCCATCCACCATTGATGGTCCTTAGCATCACAAGATTTTCCTTCTTGTAGTAAGTCCTAATCTCCTACTCCTTTGGCCACTAACCATGCATAATCCCCACATCAACTGTTATTGATGCACATTTCATGACATGACCATCATGTTTTCTATTACCTCTTGTTACTCACACTCAACATGACTGAAATGGGATTAGAGTAAGAAGCAACCATGAAATCCTATTTTGGCCACTAACCATGCGTAAGCCCCATCATGTCTTATTTGGGCCTTTAACCATATTTAACCCCCAACATGTCTTGTTTAGGCCACTAACAGTGCGTAATCCCCATAATAAATTCTTTGGGATGCTAAAAATATGTAATCCCCAAAATGTATTCTTTTGGACACTAACAATGCATAACCCCCAGGACCTTCCATTCATGAACTATGTGGACTTTGATATCTTCCTCCTATGTAGGGTACATAGGAAGACTCATTGAGGTTCAATACTAAAAACCCATCTATTATGTCGTTTTCACAATGGTTCACTCTTTATCCCGCATGATGTTAAATTTTATGCCATTATTCATCCCGCATAATGATAAAATCTATCTTTGAACTATTCATGTTTTTATCCTTTTTAGTATATAGGAATCCTCTTTGAGGTTCAATCCAAAGCAATGGTAAAATTTGGTGATCCCTCCTAGGGATACACCATTATGAGGAGACATATTCCCATTTTTGGGACACATCTCTCAAATCTGCCTCTCTAAGGTGTTTTGATCCATCCATTACTACCCATGGCAGCACCCGAGTAGATAACCATGCATAATCCCCACATAATCCACACCCATACAACCAAGAGTGTCCATCCTGTGATGGGAAGCTAACCATATGTGAGCCCCGACATGTATCTGGGTGGATGTCAATAGTGTACACCCTGATTCTATATCCCATCCATGAACTATGTGGACATTGATCCCTTTATTCTACATATGGTATGTAGGAAGCCTCTTTGGGGTTTAAGACCAGTACCCACAATCTATCATGGTCTCTCCTTCGAGCCTTTGTGTCTTCGATAGATCATGCACCAACTCAGTGGTTTTACTTTCTGCAATCCCTTATTCATGTTATCCACATTTCATGAGCCTGCTCCATAGGTGTCATGTCTCCCCATCAAGAACTATATGGATATTGATTCCCAACTACAAGGATATATAGGAAAACTCATGGAAGTTCAAGACCAACACTGTCATCTTCACGTCAGTTCCATCTCACCCATTCCACCCATTTCATAAATTCCTCTATCATTCATCCAAATTCTTATCTGGGTTGTCACACCCTAGTGGGATAATGCCACTCACGTGGTAAACTAACAATTCATAATCCCCAACCATCTACTACATCACCTTACCCTTATCACAGTAAGGTCATCCACACTGTCACTGCTTTAGTAGCACCTGTGAATCTATCCATGCGTAAGACCCACACAATCCTCCCTCATCCATCCAAGAGTTCTCCTCTTCTTAAGGGAAGATAACCATGTACTAGAACCAAATCACCCCGTCAAACTATGTGGGTTTTTATCCATATCTTCTACAGAGGGTATGAAGGATGCCTCTCTAAGGTCCAATCCCATCCAATGATAATATTTTGTGCTCCTCATTTTGGTGTGAACCATCTTGATCCATCGTTTGTGGTGTTAGATCTATCTTTGCTGTGTGAAACCTTCCCTTTTGGGGATAATCCATGCTGGGTAGATCATCATGGGCGTTTTGACCCATCCATCTGGAAGACCTTCCAGGTGATCCCTTCTAGGTATGTAACCACATGATCCATCACTTATGGTTTTCAGATCATCCTTCATGGTGCGAAATATTCCCCTCTTCTGACATGCCATCTAGTGTCCATCCTCATCGATCATTCTTATCGATCAATCCAGTAATGATTCTAAGTGATCCCTCTTAGTTATGTACTAATTTGATCATCCTTTATAAGTGTTCTGATAATTATGATCCATCTATTCATGATGTTAAATTGGAAGAATACCCCATGTTAAACATGGGAAGCTATAGAAAACCTTGAATACATGCCTCCATAATATTCCCCCTAATAGATGTGGGATATATCAGGATTCCATGCCCCTAATATTCCCTCTAATAATGAAAAATTCAAGTGTACTAATGTTCCAGTGTCCAGGCATGCGAGTAATGAAAAACATGACAACTATTCTAACCAAAGGATGCTACCCTGACTTGAACCTTTGGAATGTCAGGAAAGATAAAACATAGTCAACCTACATCGATGAAGAGATGGAAATGGTCAGACATTCAAAAATAATGTCGTCATCTACTAGGGAGACCCAAAGCAGTTGAACATTTTTTAGGAGGAATCCCTGGATGGAAAGAATAATATCCCATCATCCTGTTTTGAACACGGAGAAAAAATATCTAAAGAAGTGAGGAATGTTTTCCACCTTTGGAATGTTGGAATGCTGCGAAATAGTCCTGTGTCGACTGATGATAAAAACGTTAGTTGTGCAAGCCCCGGTAAAAGGCATCAGAAATAGAAATGGTGAACCCGAAATGAATATCTTCTCTTACATATATGGTGATTAGTATATTTTGAGACATCAATAGATAAGCATGTCACCAGATCTAGCTATTTGGTTCCAGGTCCCACCAAGAAAATAGTGGGGCTGGTGTGGTACACACCAAAATTTGGGGTAGTAAATTGTTGTGTATTCTTGTATGTGACATCATCAGTGTGGATATTTCTATGTAACCATAGATGTATTAGTGATGTTGGGAGAAAGGTGAAATAATTTTCTACTATCCATAATGATATATGAATCTTATTTCTTTACAAGACCCAAGATACAAGAAAAAATACACCTCCTGCCCACCGACATAGGGGAAGGGGCAATACCAATGCCAAAATCCCACATGGATCCACCTCCACCATGAAAAAATCATTTACAACCACAGCTACCAGGCACCCACGATCCATCTCACTCTCAGAATTAATCTACTGGAGGATGATTAAAAATATTATATGATGGTATGAATAGAAGGGGGTCATTCCAACAAGGTATATGGCCTAATAGGACTTGCAGGCTCCTATTCCCCACTATCACCACCGCCCCGAAGGTCCACACTGAGAGCCACTTATCCACACACCAACCATCTACCATTTTAGGAGACACTACCCAGATTGATCCCATGATTCGGTCCCTTATTGCAATGAGGTGGGGGATATCTGAATCATCCTTACCAAAACTTCCACCCAGAAGCTTCCAAGGAGGGATCCCAATAGGCTTTATCAAAACCACCATCCTATACTTCAGGCATATGAATACATGCTCCAAACCCCTAAACCTCTTGCCCAATTTCAGCTGACCTGATGCCAATGATGGGTGCAAGCTTAGGATGATGTTAGTTAGGGGCGTCATCTTCTACAACTTCAGTGGCCCATGCCACCTACAATGAATTCTATCAGGTCCCATTACTGCATAGCATGTATTTATAGTCGTTCGTTTTGGATTGATACCCCATATGCCTCATGGGTAGGTTGGTTTAACTCTTCCAGTCATTGGTGTGATCATCAACTATCACGGTCTGACCGCGTCGTGATTAACTATTCATTTTTACCCTCATACAATTATGTTAAACATATTTTGTATAAAAAATTACAAATTTAATAACAAATTTAACATCATTTTTGATTCAATTATTTTGTGTTAATTACTATTAAAAAGGGTAATTTCACTTTCTTGTATGGTTTTATTGAAGATGGATCTAATTTGGAGGACTCAAGGAAAATTTGAAGAAAATGTGCCAAATTGCATAGGAATACAAGAACATCTGTGGATTTATCTACATAATTCTAATGACATGTGAATCCAATCGGGAAGATAGTTTTTGGAAGGAACCAAAATTTAGTTGGATAGAACTTTTTTGAAGGAACCCAAGCCCAGTTTGGCCATCTTTTGGCCCATCCGGACTAATCTGTCCAAGCCACCAAATATGCACAAAGTCAAAAGTGGCTTGATGTATTTCAAACATATCATGAGATATAAGCCTATACAGTGGAAAACTTTTTTCAGAGATAGTAAAGAGGCATGGAAAAATATGTTTTGTTTTTTCCAGGTCAAGATATTTCCATTTACCAAGCGAAAACTAAGATAAAAGTGGTATGACCAAAACTGGGAGCCTGAAAACCACTTCCCATTTTGTTAATAAAAAAGAACCAAGGGAAACTCATTGGAAAGTTATAATGAGAAGAAATTATCTACCATTTTAGATTCCCAAAGGATTCTTCTCCTTATCTAAGAGGATTAGGAGTCCCTTATCTTTATATGGGGGTTAATGATGAAGGCGAAGTTCCACCCGAGCCTTCTCCTCCTCTCAATGGAATGATATACAATGGACGATCAATTTGAGGGAGCTGCACATATATTTGATAGAGTTATACAACTTTTTATTCTACTGGTTTTCTATAATTTGTGAGTTAAATATATAAATTATGTTTATTCATGATTTTATTCTCCTCTAAATGCATTCCTTCTGTTATAATTATATGAATCACTTTTTATCTCAACACTGCTTGGGTTGAGATTTCAAGTGGGGATCTTAGGTTGTTCTATTTGGAAAACACAAGAATCATTTTATTAATAATAAATCATGATATTTTAGTATGATTTGGTATCCATTGTTCTATTCTTGAAGTGAAAACCTTGAAATTGTGAATTATAAGTCAAGGGTTTCTTTATTGTGCATTGTTTTAAGAGGCAAGAGTGGAATCAGGATCATGAAAACCATCATACAAATAATTACATTAAACCATATAAAATTTTTAGAACAATTAACTATCCAAGATTTGTAGTGAATTTGAAATCACATCCTTATTTAATAATTCTTAAAACACCACCTTAATTTATCATCATTTAGAATTTCTAAATCAATTTATTTTCATAAAACTATTTTCAAAACCACCCACTCTTTTGTTCCTTTTTTATTAAAAATCAACTCTATAAACCACCAATTGTCCCTGATAGATGACATATTTCCTTCCCTAGACTATAAATACCATTTTGAAATATAATAAATTTGGAATGGCATTAAAATATGTTTAAATTATGGCACCATTGGTGGGAACACTTATGTTTTTAGTGCGTGTTTTTATAAGATTTTTGTAAATCTTATGAATATTTATTTGTTTTATATTATACCTGAACCTATATTTTTGTGTTTTGATTTATTTATTTTGTAGTTTCATTGGATGACATTTTCTACTATGTGAAATATACCGCCTTTCATTCCTGAATTAGAGGGGATCCTACATCAACAACACCGAGACACAAAAGAGAACCCTTTGAAGAAGGACACACAAAACATAGATAATTTCTCGATCCTTCTTCTTTATCAGGATCCCACATTAAAACTAAATTAAATTTGAAAATTATGGCTGAAATAACAAAAAATTTAAATAAATAACCTAACCTTATGTTGGTATCCAACCCACTTACATTCAATTACTAGGAGAGGCCCTAAATTCTGAACTTAAATATCGTTTATATAATTTAAAACTAAGATTCAATGGGCCCGTGGGAGAAGATACACCTTTGAACTTGAAATAATTTCATACTGTGTGTTCAACATTAAAACATATAAATATGGATTAAAACATGTAATACATATAAAATCCCTTTTTCATTATAATATATTGCAAAAGATTGGCTTTACTTTGTTAATTCACCAATTTGAGATTGGTTGAACAAGAAACACCTTTCCTTGAAAAACACATCCCAGCCTCTAGAAACACAACAATAAGGAATGAAATTTGTCATATAAGACAAAATAAATGCGAAACACTTCGTGAATGCTGGGAAATATTTAAAAGGTTTTGTTCAAGTTTCCCACACCACTAAATTAGTGATCAACTTTTAATTCATTATTTTTATGAAGGTTTAATTCATATTGATCAAAATATGATTTATGTTTCTATAGGTGGTATGCTGGTTGATAATACCCCCAATTACTAAAACATTCCTAATTGAGAACATGGAGCAGAATAGAAAAAAATTTGGTTCAAGGTCCATTGTACCCATTCGAGGTGTCGCTGAGGTACAAAGTACTGAGTTTGAGAAGCAGGTGGACACGAAGTTCGAATAGGTATGTAACCTTCTTTAGAAACATTCTCTATACCAAGGTAAATATAGATATACTCCTCCCATCCATTGTATTATTTGTTCCTTTCACACCAACTATTCTATCCAATTCCTTTATCTAAGAGAAAATATTCAGATTTGTGAGGAAATCTTTCCAGGGCGCCCCTTTAACCAGCCATTTAGGAGAAAACATTTCTAAATATCCAACCATGGGGGAAAACATATTGAAATGGTGGATATTAAAACCATCCTAAACAACCGTGGAAATGATAGGTGAAAATTATTCAACCAACACCACCCAAAAATCCTCAACCACCACAAGGGACATTCCAACATCCCTCTCCAAAACCTGAGCCTATCCTAGAAGAGATGATGAAACGAATGAATTATAATAATCTCTAAATAAAAAAACCACCCAAATATCCATTAACGTCCTAACAACATAATTAGGAGAACGATCCATCATAGTAGGGTAAATTCAAAGGCATTTGTCAGGTATAATACCTTCTCAACCACTATCCAGCCCTTGGGATAAGAGGAATGAAAGTTACATCACCCATAAGAGAGGAACACAACATAAAATCAAAATGAGCCATATATTAGTGGCATCCCTTCCTGATGAAACTACCAACCCAACCACTGAAAATAATCCAAATGTTTGAAAACCATGTCCTAAGAGAAGACCTTCCAAAGAAAACAGTGCATCTATTGATGAGTCACCTAGAACAACCATTAATATTCCATTTCCTCAAAGGGACACCCAAACAAGAAAAAAAAACTAAACTAAACTTGAAAAATAAATCTTGAACATTCAAAAAATTGTAGGTTAACTTCACATTGATTGATTTCATGAATCAAATTCCAAGATACTCCATGTTTCTAAAGGAGATATGTAAACACTGAAGGAAACATTGAGCTAATGAGAAGGTGATCTTGGGGAGGAACGTCTCAACATTGATAGATCCATCACTAACTATAGAATTCAATGATCCAAGAATATTATAAATTCCATGCACTATAAGGTAGTACTTATTTTCCAATTATATGCATGATTTGGGTGTTTCTATAAATGTGACACCTTACTCGATTTACTATTCCTTGCAGGTCGGAGAGATGAAGTCCACTTGAATTGTTGTTCAATTAGAAAATTGGAGAACAAAACACCCTTATGGGGTGTTATAGTATGTTCTTGTGAGGGTGTGGAATGTAATTTTTCCTAATGATGTCTATGTACAAAAATGGAATATGGTCGGAGGAATGGACATGCCCAAATTATATTGGGGGATCCCTTCTTCAAAACAAACAAAACCATAATTAATGTCTATAATGGTACATTATATTTGGAGTTTGGTGGATACATTTTCCACTTCAAAAACCTTGATTCCATGTAGCACGCCTTAGAAAAACATTCCCCTATCTCTGTTATGTCAATTGATGTACTCCCTTACATTCAAATACATCTTTGCTTTCCCCGAACCCCTTTTTGAGTTTTCATCCTTGATTGAAATTATATTTAACTAATTGTAACGCCATGGACCATGTTTCGCAGAGTTGGTGCATTATTTTAATATATTGGAATTATTACAAGGAATCATGTCCCGAAGGACTGATTGATTTTGCAGTCTTTGAAAGTATATTACATACATGAATGTTACCTTACACTTCATATCATATAAAACAACATAAATAATCCTCTATAAATGACATGATCTCCTGGGCATAAACCTACAAATCAATCACAATACACTTCTTGGAATCTTGGGAATAATAAAACATAGAAAGGGGTGAGATCAGATGATCAGTAAGGATAACAATACTAAAGAAAATTTCATAAATAAGCATAGAAATTTAAGGCAATGTATATCTAAAAAAAGACTTTTAAACATGAACATCATCACAATATCGAAAAATGAAAATGAAGTAATGCCATTTACATATTCACATGGATATTATACTAGTCTAATAATCACAAACAATATCACTAACCGCTTTTATAATGATGGAATGCATAATGCCAGACTATCATAACCACATAGTCAAGGCATTGTGCCAAGAATACAAATAAGATTTTATCAAAGACTTCTTCCAAGACACTGGATTGTCTCATTAGACCTATCAATGCATCGAGGGGCTATAGCAGGCTCCACCCGTCACATACTAAGCCCAATGCATTCCTCATATGAACAGGTTTAAACATAACATAATCATTCGTATTAAAACTAGCATACAAGATGACAATAATTTATCCATAAACCATGAATGGTATAAAAATAACAATCCACATTGAAACATATCACAAAACCATCATTACAATATGGAATATTTTTATCAACTTCAAACAAGATTAAAATCCATCAAATGATGTTGACATAAATGAAAATGATTTGTAAAAATCATTGAGAGAAAAATATTTTTTTATGAAAACATTTAAATGTCACACAATTTAATAAGTAAGAGATTTAAAGATATTTTTGAATCAAAGTGTCCCATACCACTTTTAATCTTTTTAATGTAATTAACATTTTAAAACATTAATGTCCATTTAAATAAATCCTTAAAACCATTTTGAAAACATGGACATTAATGAGAATGGTTTAGATGAATAAATCTTTAAAACATTTAAAATGATGTTTTAGTAAAAAGTACCTTAAAAATTCCTTTGAAAACTATTTTATGAAACACGTACATGGATAATAAATAAGTCTTAGTAGGTACTTCGGTAAAAACAACCTCGGATAATAAAGAGATTGTGAAATTAACCCTTACCAATTCGGTAACTTATGAAACATACAACCCATGAAAGAGGTATCATACAATGAATATGTAAATACACATAAATTAAAGTGTATTACAAAAAGAATACAATTATGGAAAGTACATACACCACAAAAAATGTAATAGTGGCAATATGGTATGAATCTCATGGGAATAAAGAGTGAGATGAAAACCCCTTACCTTGCACTTTCGTCTAGTCGAGGGTATGTTTAACCTCTAGTATGAAAACTGTAGTATGTTATTAAATTATACCAGAACCATATTAATATTTATGAAATTATACATTATTAATTTAAGACTTTATACTACCCATTTAATAATAATTTCCATGTTAAATTAACATTTTGGGTAATAATTGCTTTCTTTATCGTATGTGTATTAATTTGTTAGTCTTGATTGTATCACTTAGATTGTGATTTAAATACTTCCAGAATATAAAAAATGATTTATATATCATATATTTTTAGAATATAATTATTTATAATAGACATATATATGAAATGGAAAACACCATTTATGGAGACGGTAGTCCGTACGTAAGCATAAACTTTGTTTCCGTTTTCAAAACGTATCGAACGAAACTAAGTGAATAAAATATATTTAATTAAATATATATAAATATAAATATATATATATCTGGTAGAATTATTATGTCATATATTACAAAAATATTAGTAATATATGTTTTTATAATAATCGAGGAATGGTGAATGTGGAAATGAATCTCATCGTGTCGCGGAGACGGTAATTCGTATGTACGCACGAGCGACAATTTAATTTAATTAAATGTGTTGAATTTGATGGTATATTAATTTTATGGAGACATTATCATGTAATTTTCATTATTTATATACAAATTACTCATCATTATATCCATCCAAATAACATAGTGTTGAATAAAAAATTACACCACGACGTGGAGACGATAAGTCGTACGTACGCACGCATGGTGACATTATCATTCATAATATGGATAGAGTAATGAATATAGTTGGGAAATATTTATAATAACATCATAGTATATATAAGATACTGGATTTATTATTTTAGAATGGAAATAAAAGAGAAAGAAGAAGTGGAAGAAGAAAGGAACTTGAAAAAGGGAGGTGAAAACATTACCTCTTCTTCGAGTTCTTCTTTTTTATTTGATCAAAAGGGATCCTTAGGTTGGATTTATGATCAAAATAATGCCTCTAGGGTGAAGTGAGGGATGTTGAGAGACTACTAGGGTAGGGTTTGGCCATTCCAAAACGCTTTTAAGGTATGAATTGTAGAGAAGGGGGAGTGCCCCTTTGTAAGACGGGTGAGGGGAACCTTTAAAAACAATTAAAATATTATTTTATAATAAATTAATATTCGGTTTATAATGGCTCCAAAGTGACTTATTTCGATTATAAGGTGGGGATGGGTTTAAATAATTTCAACCAATAGATTTTAGACTGGTTTGGGTCACTATATTAACCGTATCATTTATATTTAACTCTTAGTTAAATAGTTTTACATTTATCATGTCTCTTTGTATTTTTATATTATATGGTTAATAAACTTACAATATACTTATAGGAGAACACCAAGTGGTTAATTAATTATACACCTATCATTTTATATGTTTTTTGGTTGATCCTTATATTTTTAGTTATAGAATTGGAATAAATAATATAATATTTGTTTTAAATACTCTTTTATGTCAATTTTTATACTATTTGGTATTTTGTTTTTCTAAATTCATAAAATCATTATGAATTATAAAATAATTAATATAAACAACCCTATTATGTTTTAATAACCTATAAAATTATTGTAATTCATAAAAATCCTAAAATTACATTTATTTTTATATTTATAATATCAATTATTTTAATATTTCATTAATTAGGTAATTGCTTCCTCACCATTTTGTCATTAATAAATTAAATTATTTAATGTCTAAAAATAATAAATAAAATATAATTATATAGGAAATATTTTTAGATTTCTAATATATATTTATAATCTAATTTATCTTATGTCTAACCCTATATAAAAAATGATTTATTAATTTAACTTAGATTTTATCTCTCTTAACTCTTCATTGAATTAAATAATAATAAATGTTCTAATCTAATCCATGTGGAACAATAAGGTTCATATTTTATTCCTATGGGTTCTTTTAGTATAGTTATACTTATCAAACAGAATTAAGACATGTGTAATGGTAATAATAAAAACATTTTTACCCTTAATTACCATATTTACTTTTAAACATGGTAAATAAAAGTATAATGTTACTATTCAACAAAAAAAATTATCTTATTGAACCACATATTACTCCTTGATATTAACCGTGTTTCTCAGACTTTAAAAATTCCACTCACAGAAGCGGTGAAATTATGTTATATGTAAATTTGAAAATTCTCCTAGGAGATGGGTAAAAGACAATGAAAAGTTCAATAAAATTATTATATATCTAATATTATTATAAACTGACTCCAATGAATTACATTGAACTTATAAAGGTATTATGTATCAATTTTCAAATAAAATAAATTTAAATAAATAAATAATTATTTTAATAAAAATTCAGTTTTAAACTATAACTCAGTGTTTTTCAGTATTCATCAAAAATTGAAAGTTTTCAGAAAAATACCAAAATTTCACCCTATGATAATTTCGATATTACAAATCCAAAAATGAAGACCATTTTAAACGATAAAATTTAAATAATTTCAAAAAGTGGGTATTAATATTGATTACAGCTAGTTTGATCGGTTGTGGAGTGTTAGAACTCAAAGTTGCCTACAACACACGATACTGTATTATAAAACAAGAAGTGTACCGTGGAATCACGGGGTGTTACATTATTTCCTCCATAAATAAATTGCATCCTCTAAAATTGAAATTGTTTTTTCAATAATAAAATTTTGAAAATATAAAATAACTTTGGAAAAACCCACATCAGAAATTAGGTTAATAAAATTTAGTCTTAATAAGAGGAAAAGGGAAATGAAATGGTCACCACCAAATTATGATATCGATTAGGAGAAAATTGGTGGAAATTAGAGACATATCATTGGAGGAAAAACGTAAATATTTATAGGTAGTGATTGAGGTCATCAATCACAAACAAGTGTAAAATTGAGATCCTTAAATTCATCAATATATGAGGATTTAAAATAAGACTGGATAAACAAAACAAATTGTTTTAGGATAAAAAATTTTTGGTTTTAAGATCCCTTCACTAAAGTATACGAATTAATTTTTCATAAAATATAAGAGTAAGAAAAATATATATTTAACAAGTAGAGTCCCATCCTTTTACTAATTTCTACCACAAACTCATCTTTCACTCTAAAAGATAATAGAACATAATAATAATATTCTATTTATCCTCATCGTATAGGGGTCAAAAAAATTAATTTATAATTCAACTAACAACATTTTTTTAAAAACACTACATTATTCAATCCAGGACATCACATGGGCCAGTAGTAGGTGATACACCATTGTCTCCCTTTGGTTGCGGGTTCAAGTCTCGCGGCCTTGCCGAACGCGACGGGTTGTCACGCGACCTCCGAGTTGTCCTTTTATGGAAAAATAATCTCAAACTAGAGTTATCTAAAATACTTCTGTCCAAACACACATTCCAAAATTTATAAGGAAGGTAAACACAATGAAGATCCATTTTGTGGCTTAATAACATGTGAACACATTCATCATGTTTTTTTAAAGGTTGGGGATGAATCCTTAAAACAATACAACATCCTGAATTACCATAAAACCTTATTGATTAAATTCATGATCCCTTATTACTTATAGAATAATGGATATACTCCTTCTATCCAAACATTTTGTAAACTCCAACAATGATGGAATATACAAATCATTAATCAGTTTCAAGGAAGTCAAGAATATCCAATATAATTTATCCAAATCAATCATGTATTATTCCAAAATCACTAGCTCGATATCAGAACCGTATTATGGTTTATCTTTCTCTCAACCAAATATTTTCCAAAAAAATTTACCTACTATTGAGTCACTTTTCTTTGTTCCACACAATCTCATGTCCTTAATGAAATATTACCGCTATACTATCCTTATATACTCAATAATTATTATAACTAGTACATTGTTGATACAAAACTCAAATGACATAATTATCTAATGACAACATAAGAACTCTAGTCATTCCTTCTCATCTGTTATAGTATCATTACTTCATTATTATCTAATATCATCATTAGGGGCATACTCTGATGATTTGGACTTTGGTTCGCGTAGTGTACCAAATCCTGAGAGATGAAGCATTGTACATTTGAATCATTTTTCTTACCCTTGCAGTCACGTACAGTGTCCTTTTTCTCCACACTTATTACAAACTCTCATTCACTTCATGTAAGTTCCATGGTGTTTCTTCCCACAATTATCACATATGAGAAAATTCTTTTTTCCCTCTTCCATTTATCCTTATTTCTCTCTTCCGTCCTTTTCTTCTCTTTCTTCCCTTCAAAGTCATAGAACTCAGAGAATTCTTTACATATCTTATTAACACATTATACTATTTTTTCATATGTTGAGAATACATGGGAGACTGTTTACCTTCTAAATGTTGTCTTAATACTATGAAAGATATGATCCTTATTACTCTTTGTATCATACGTATTTCTGGAGTTCACATTAATTTAATTGGATGCCATTTATATACAATGGCATAAACTAGGTCATTTTATAAATTGTAATGAATAATTCCACACTTGTAAAATAACTAACATAAATTGAATGGTAAATAGATACAATCCATATTAATAAAGATGTTTTCATTGAGGAAGTATATACTCATAAACCCTTCAATATAATTTGTAAAGAAATTGAGACTTATCCTAAGCATATCCACCAAGAGTGTCATAACCAAGAGTGCAGCAATGCCCATTATTGTGCACCCATTCCCATTCGAGTCTAGCTCGAAACATTGTTTTATGGTTTTACCCCTAGGAATATCTGTCCTAGAGCCACCTCTACCCGCTCGTATCCAGACAGGGATTTATTTTCTTAGAAGACTCACAAAATCCGTACATCACCAAAATTCTAGGAATTTCTTCTGAAATAATCCTCAAAGTCTATATTAGGTATATGTGATCTAATCAGATTTTATCTAAACCTACCATTCATGGTTATTGCTAAATTTCATCTAATAACAACTGTAACACCCCAACCCCAGTTACCCAGAGTCGGTGCATTATTTTAATACATTGGCATGATTACAAGGAATGAAGTCCCGAAGGACAAATCTGTTTAGTAGTCTTGGAAAATAGATTACATACATGAATGTTACATTACACTTCATAACATTCAAAACAACATAAATAATACTTTATTAACGCCATTATTTCCTTGGCTTAACCCAACATATCAATCAGAATACACTTCTTGGAATACTGGGAAAAATAAAACATTGAAAGCGGTGAGCTCAGATGCTCAGTAAGGACAACAATACAACAGAAACATTCCTAAATAAGGATAAATATTTAAGGTAATATATAACTAAAACAAAATCTTTTTAATCATGAACATCAGCATTATATGTAAAATATAAAATGAAGTAATTCCATTTACTTATTCACATGGATATTCTACTAGTCAAATAATCACATGCAATATCACTAACCACTTTCATAATGATGGAATGCATAATGCCAGACTATGATAACCACATTTTCAAGGCCTTGTACCAAGACTACAAATAATATTTTTCCAAGGCTTTGTGACAAGACACAAGTTTGTCTCAGGAGACCTATCGATGCATCTAGGAGTTATAGCAGGCTCCACCCGTCAGTTACTAAGTCTAGTGCATTCCTCATATGAACAGGTTTAAACATAACATAGACATTCGTATTAAAACTAGCATTGGAAATATCAATACTTTATCCATAAACCATGAATGGTATAAAAAAAACACATCCACAGTCAAACATATCACAAAACTATCAATACAATATGGAAGATTTGTATCAACATCAAACAAGTATAAAATCCATCAAAGGATGTTGACATAAATGAAAATGATTTGTAAAACTCTTTGAGAGAAATAGTTTTTTTATGAAAACATTTAAAAGACACACAATTTAAAAAGGAATAAATTTATAGACATTTATGAATCAGTGTTTCCCATACAACTTTGAAACTTTTCAAAGTAATTAACATTTTAAAACCTTCATGTCCATTTAAATATACCCTTAAACCCATTTTAAAGGCAGTGACATTATGAGAATGTTTTAGTAGAATAAATCATTAAAACTTTTAGAATGATTTTTTTGTAAAAATAAACTTAAAATAATACCTTTGAAAACTATTTTATGAAACATGTACATGGATAATAAATATGTCTCAGGAGATACTAATGTAAAAACAACATTGGATAATAAAGAGATTGTGAAATTAACCCTTACCAATTTGGTAACTTACGAAACATTCAACCCATGAAAGAGGTATCATACAATGGATATGTAAATACACATAAATTAAGTGCATTACACAAAGAAAACAATTATTGGCAGCACATACACTTCAAAATAGGTAATAGTGGCAATATTGTATGAATCTCACAGGAATAAGGAGAGAGATGAAAACCCCTTACCTTGCACATTACTTTAGTCAAGGGTACGTTTAACCTCCTGTATGATGACCATAGTATGTTATTAAATTATAATAGAACCATATTAATATTTATTATATCATACATTATCCATTTATGTCTTTATTCTACCCGTTTAATAATAAATTCTAAGTTAAAATAAAATTTCGGGTAATAATCGCTTTTATTATCATACCTCTTTTAACTTGTTACTATTGATTTTATCACCAAGATCATGATTTAAATACATACAAAATAAAAAACATGATTTATATATCATATCTATTTTGAACATAATTATGTATAATAGGCATATATATGAAATGGAAAACATCATTTATGGAGACGGTAGACCTCACGTACTTATAAACGCGGTTTCCGTTTTCATAAGGTATTGAACAGAACTAAGTGAAAAAAATATATAAGTGAATATATATATCTATATATATTTATATCTATAGTAGAATTATTATTTCATATATTAAAAACATATTAGTAATATATATTTTAATAATCGTCGATGAATGGTGAATGTGGAAATGAATCTCATCGCATTGTGGAGATGGTAATCCGTACGTACGCACGAGTGACAATATCAGTTCCTTAATGGTGAGGAATTGGATGGTATATTAAATTTCTAGATACATTATCATGTTATTTTCATTATTCATATACATATTACTCATCATTATATCCATCCAAATAACATAGTGTTGAATAACAAATTACACCATGGTGTAGAGACTATAAGCCGTACTTACACACGCATGGTGACATTATCATTCATAATATGGATATAATAATGAATAAAGTTGTGAAATATTTATAATAACATCACAGTATATAGAAGATACTGAATTAATTATTTTAGAATCTAAATAACAATGAAAGAGGAAGTTGAAGAAGAAAGGAACTTGAAAGAGGGTGGTGAAAGCATTATCTCTTCTACGGGTTCTTCCTTTTGATTTGATCAAAAAGGCTCCTTAGGATGGATTTATGATAAAAATAAGGCCTCTAGGTTGAATTGAGGGAATTTCAGAGAATATTTTGGAATGGGTTGGCCGAGCCAAAAATCTTTGAAGGTATTAAATTGAGAGAAGGCAGAGTGCCCTTTTATAAGAGGGGTGAGGGAGACCTTAAAAAAAACTAAAAATATTATTTTATAATAAATTTATATTCGATTTATAATGCCACAAAAGTGACTTATTTTTAGGAAAAGGTGGGGATGGGTCTAAATCCTTTCAACCAGTAGATTTTAGACAGGTTTTGGTCACTATATTAACCTTATCATTTATATTTGACTCTTAGGTAAATAGTTTGACATTTATCATGTCTCATGGTATTTTTTTATTATATGGTTAATAAACGAACTATATACTTCCATGAGAACCCCAAGTGGTTAATTAACGATAAAAATATCATTATATAAGTCATTTTTCTTAGCTATTGATTTTGAGGAATAGAATATGAATTAATAATATAATACTTGTTTTAAAAACACTTTTATGTCAATTTTGACACTATTTGGTATTTTGTTTTTTCTAAATTCATAACAGCACTATTACTTGTAAAACAATTCATCTAACCAACCCTAATATGTTATATTAACCTATTAAATTAGTGCAATTCATAAAAAGTCTCAAATGACATTTATTTCGATATTTATAATTTCTATTAATTTAATGTTTCATTAATTAGGTAATTACTCCATCACCATTGTGTCATAAATAAATTAAATTATATAATGTCTAAAAATTATAAATAAAATATAATTATGTAGGAAAGATTTTTAGATTTATAATGAATATTTATAATTGAATTTATCTTATGTATAACCTTATATTAAAAAAATAGTTATTTAACTTTGATTTTATCTCTTTTAACTCTTCTATGAATTAAATAATAATAAATATCCTAATCTAATCCAAGTGGACCAATAAGGTTCATATTTTATTCCTAATGGTTCTTTTGGTCGAATTATACTTAACCAATAAAATTAGGACATGTGTTAGGGTAATAATAATTTCATTTCTACCCTTAATTTCTTTATTTACTTTTCACCGTGGTAAATAAAATCAAAAAGTTACTTTTCAACAAAAATTATTTTTATCTTATTGAGCCACATTTTACTTCTTGATATTAACCATGTATCTCAGATTTTAGAAATTCCACTCCCAAAAGCAGTAAAATTATGTTTTATGTAAATTTTCAAATTCTCCTAGGAGATAGGTAAAAGGCGGTGAAATGTTCAATAAAATTTTTATATATCTAAAATTATTATAAACTGACTCCAATGAATTACATTGAACATATATAGTTATTATCTATCTATTTTGACCTAAAATAAATTTAAATAAAATAAATAATTATTTAAATAAAAATTTAGTTTTAAACTATAACTCAGTGTTTTTCACTATTCATCAAAAATTGAACGTTCTCAGAAACATACCAAAATTTCACCCTATACTAATTTCGATACTCTGAATCCAAAAAATGAAGTCCATTTTAAGAGATAAAATTTATATAATTTTAAAAAGTGGGTATTACTATTGATAACGACTATTTTGATTGGTTGTGGTGTGTTATAACTCGATGTTGCATACACCACACGATACTATATTATTCAAAGAGAAGCGTACCGTGGAAGATTGGGGTGTTACATTAATAATTCATTGATTATTTTATATTTCAAGAAAAATGTTATGCATGTTTTTTTATTGATGATTTCTTGATCAATGAGGATCACATGACCATCAATAATATTAATAAGCCTATAAAATCTCATACTTCATCTAAGGATAATACCATTGAGTATTTAGATAAGATTACTGACCTCCCACTTCACATTCACTCCCATAAATCCAAAATACACCTAAATTGGAACTGAGAAAAATACCTTAAGATTTTAAATATTCTTATCTTTTGAATGGAAACAAGATGCCTACCATAATTTCTAGTTCACTCTCTCCATAGCATGGCTATCAATTGCTAAATTTTTTGAGGAAGTATAAAGAAGAGTTTGGATGGAAAATTTATGACATTATTTGTATTTTACCATAAATTTGAACACATCATATATTGTTAATTGATAAGGAAAAACCAATGAGGCAGTCATAAATCAACTCAACCCAACCCTCCAAGATTTTTTTTAAAAATGGGGTAACAAATTTATTGGATGCTGGAATCATTTACCCCTTCTATAATAGCCAATGGGATAGTTCTATTGAAGTTATTCTTAAAACAATTGGTCCTCCAATAATTAAAAATTAAAATAATGGATTCGTTCCCACTCTTGTGCAACATATCTGGTGTGTCGGTATAGACTAGCACCAACTAAACCAACACACTAGGAAATATCATTTCCCATTGTCATTCATTGATCAGATGATAAGGAATCTAGTGTGGAATTCCCATTACTAATTTTTTATGGGTATTTAGGATACTTTCATATCTATATTTACATATGGATCAGGAAAATAAATCCTTTACTTTCCCCATTTCCATATTTCTATAAGGAAGGATTCCATTTGGTCTATAAAATTCTCCAGGTACATTCCAACGATGCATGGTTATTATTTATTCAGATTACATGGAGAATTTCATTGAAGTATTCATGGATGATTCACTATTTATGTCTCCCCATCTGATGAATGCTTGAGTAGTCATGTGTCTATCCTACGTCATTATATTGTAAATAATCTTGTATTAATTTATGATAAATTCAATTTCATGGTTAGACAGGGTATTCTACTTTGGCATGACATTTCTGGGGATGGAATCCAAGTTGATAAATCAAATTTGTATATCATTTCTTCTCTACCATTCCCCAGAAATATACAGGATGTGCATTCATTCCTAGGTCATGCAGGATTTTAATGTTGTTTTATTTGTATCTTTAGTAAGATTTCACTCCCCCTATCCCAATTTCTCCAAAAGTATTTTTTTTATAATGAATGTGAGGAATATTTTAAAAAATTTAATGGAATCTCACAACACCCTCGATAATACAACCACCTCATTGGGATTTACCATTTGAAATCATATGTGATGCCTCTAACTATATAGTTTGGGTAGTCCTATCACAATGGTCCATCGATCTCCACATGTCATTGCCTATGACTCACCTACCCTGGACCCTAACCAAGAAAACTATAACACAATTGAAAATATAAATTTTTTCCATTGTGTTTTCCTTGGATAAATTCAGGTCAGAACTTTAGGGTCTAAAGTCATTATGTTCATAGACCATTAATCCCTCTAGCATCTTCTTAAGAAAATAGAATACCATCCGTGTTTCATTCGCTGGATGCACCTAATTTAGGAATTTAATCCATAAATTTGGGATAGAAAAGAAGTATAGAATGTGATGGACGACCATATCAATAGGATCCACCCATCCTCATACATTGAATCATCCCCCTGTATTTCCATTAATAACATGTTTCTAGATGAGCAATTGTACTGAGTGCAAGATGTTATTCCATGCCATAAAAAATTGCAAGTCATCTCGTTGCATCTTTCATTCGTACTGATTTAAAAAAAAATTAATCTGACCATCTAAAATATGAGTTCTGTGGGTATATTTGGGATGACACTTATATTTGGTTCACATGTATTGATACATTACTTAGGCATTTTATTCCCAATAATGAGATTCATTCCATTCTTAGATTCTGCCACACTCTTGCTTGTGGGGTCCAATTTGGTCCCCAAAAAACTTCTTGCAATGTCCTTGATTCATGTCTCTTTTGGAGAAAATAATTTTTGTTTGCCCATGATTTCTATAAAACATGTCCTCATTATTAAAGAATGGTGAATGTCTATAAAATAAATGATATTTCATAATAACCATTTCTCTCCCATTGCATTTCTTATGTTTGTGGTATTGACATTAGAAGGCCATTTCCCAATTCCTTTGGAAACATGTAAATTCTCTAAGAAGTTGATTATTTGTCTAAATGGGTATAGGCATGATCCGAAATAATAGATTATTCAATGAAAGCTGTAGAATTTTTCAGAAACAAAATTTTTTGTAGGTTTAGATTACCCATGTTTATCATCAGTGACCAAGGATCTCATTTCTACAACCGAACAATGAAATCACTTCTGCATCAGTATGAGGTTGGGCATCGAATGTCTAATACTTATCACCCTAAAACCAATGGTCAGGGCGAGTTGTTGAATAGAGAGGTACAGAAAATTCTTAAAAAATAATTCACCCTAATAGAAAAGATTTAAGTCTTAGACTCAATGATTCATTATGGTAACACTGTAATTATTTAAAAAATCCCATCGGAATGTCACCATATCATCTATTTTTTGGAATGAGTTTTCACCTCCCTATAGAGATAGATCATCGGGATTAGTGGTCCATTAAACAATGAAATTATTAAATTTAAGGTGTAGGTGATAAATAGAAGTTCGGATTTAGGAGTTGGATGAAATTTGTTGGGATTCATACGAGAACTCCTTGATTTATAAAGAGCTAAGCACAGTTTCCCATTAATGTATCATCCTCTATCATCAATTCCACATTGGGAAGAAGGTCCTCTTTTATAATAAATGTATGAAGTTTCATCGAGGTAAGCATCATTCCCACTGGTTTTTCCCATACAATGTTACTAATATATATCCATTTGATTCATTTAGGTACAAAATGAAAAAATTAAGCAAACCATCACAGTCAATTGGTAGAGTCTTAATAACTTTCACAAATCCCTTTTTTAGACATTTATGGAGAAACTCCATGTTCACAAATAATCCTACCAATAAAACCCACTAGGTTTTATCCATTATTCCATCATTATCTTTTATTACAGTGATGAAACTTCACATTCTTGGTGTGGGGGATGGGTAAAATCCTGCATTAGTTAGTAATTTTTATCATCTATATTCTTTCTTCTCTTTTGTCTTACTGAATTGTGTTGTCACTTCCCCACCTCCACCCATTTCCTCCCTCACTTGTGTTCCATAATGATAATTTTTATGCCCAATTTATCATGGAAAATGATGCATGTTTAATCAAGGAAGTTATTAAAAATGTATGAAGAATTTCCCTATTTCATGTTGTTTTAAAATTTTCCAAAAAAATGTTTCAATGAGGGATTGTGTGTTTTAGCGGGAATTTAATATTGAGGTGTGACTTTGTCTTTAATTTTGGATGTATTTAAATGATATTAATGTTTTTATCACATTGAAAACATTGATAAGAATGGTACCTATTATGAGAAGAGTTTACGGAAAAATCATGTCACTTAATATCTCCACAAATATTTGCACCTAACCATGATGTTTTTTTACTCAATAAAATGAAAGTATAACTTATGTTAATATTCTTCTTCTTCCAAAAATGGTTTTTCCATACATTAATAAAATGTATGATCATTTTCATTACTGTATCAGATTTATCTATATGTGTGTACCTATTATCTGACTGTTGTACACTATAAAAAAACAAAAATATGGTTTGTGTCTTGGTTTTGTCAAAAACCAACCTTCCTCGACCATTGATTCAGTTATAAATATTAAAATTAGTGTTGACAGGATATCAAACAAGGTTTGAGAGAAGAGTGTGATATTTATTCCAAGTGAAACATTTTAAAAAACCATAATATCAATATAAATAAATGAGGGGAGTAATGAAATGTACAAAATATGGGTATATCTAGGACGCAAGATTAAGGTTTTATTTCATAGAATTCATAAGTGGGTGGGTCTTGAAATTTGATTGCAAAGGATGTAGGGAAGGTTCATTAGATAGAATCATTTAAGCAGAGAAATTTTAAAATAACCAATATTTATAGGAGTGAAAGTGGAAAGAATTACATGTAATGATTATCGCACAAACAAATGGAGAATTAGTTACATGGTTATCATGTGAATTAGTTTCTCATATTTTAATCATTAATCTCTTATAATTTTGTTCTAATACAATTTATGAGACTTCTTTTCCCATGATCATTGAGAATAACTCCTTGGTGTGATTTTTGGTTTTATCACACTTCTTTAACATCTGAAATTTTATTTTAATGTTAAATCATCATGAAAATTGGAATATCTCCATGAATAATTTTTGAAAATGTGGCTTTTTTGGAGTGAAAATGTTTGGGTGTGGGGATGTGATCGCACCACAATTCACTATTAATTTTTACCCTTATACCACTATGCTAAAATTATTTTGTTTCATAAATTACAAATTTATTAAATAATTTAAATTAAATTTAAATTAAATTATTTTGTGATAATCATTGTTAAAAATAGTAATTTAAATTTTTTATGGTTTCATTGAATGTTGAGGTGACTTGGAGGACCCACGACAAAGTTGATGAAAATGGGCCAAATTGCATAGGAATCCAAGCACAAGGTGGAATCAACAGCACACTGATACTGATATGTGCATCCAATTTGGCCAACATTTTGTGGTATAATCCAATATTCAGTGGGATAATAATTATTTTGAAGGAATCCAAGCCCATTTAGACTATATGGTGTCCCATTTAGATTGATCTCTCTAAGGAACCAAATCGGCATGAAGTGAAATGTTGGATTCTGTGTTTCATCCATATCTCGAGCTGTAGGACTCAAAATGGGGTCAAATGTTTTATGGATATAGTCAAGAGGTGGGGAATGATATTTTTACTTTTTTTAACTTGATATAAATACATTTATCAACCAAAAACCGAGATACAAGTGGTATGACCAAAATTGGGTGCCGAAAACCACTTCACATTTTGGCTATAAAGAGGCACCATGGACACCTCATTTTAATGTTTGAAATAGAAATAATGATCTGAAAATTTCAATTTCTAAAAGAATCCTCTCAAAATAAAATAATTTCTAGATGCCACTATCTTTATAAGGAGATCAATAATGAAGGAGAAGTTCCACCAGAGCATTCTCCTCCTCTCGATGGAAAGCTAAATTGTGGATGATAATTCAAGGGAGATAAACATAATTGGGATGGAGTTATAAAACATGTTATTCCTCTATTTATTTTTTATTTTTTTGTTAAATATTTATCTTATGATTAATCTTGATGTTATTATCCTTTGAATTTATTTCTTTTGTTATAATTAAGTGAAACATTTTTTTCTCAACATCAAATGGGTTGAGAATTCAAGTGGGGATAATGGGTTGTTTCAATTAGAAAACCCAATAATCCTTTTTATCACACACAATCATGAGATTTCATTATTATTTGGTATAACTTTTTCTATTATTGAGGTCCAAACCATGAAATCACAATTTTGTTATCAAGGGTTGCTTCTTTGTGCACCATTTTAAAGGAAAAAAGGGAAATCAAGATCCTGTCAACCCTCAACAATTGAATTACATTAAACCATATAAAATTTTTAGAATAATTAACTATAAAAGATGTGTAGTGAACAATAAATGACCTCCTACTATCATAATTCTAAAAACACCACCTTAATTTATCAACTATTAAACTCTTTTAATCATAATATTTTCTTAAAACTATATTCAAAACCACACCCTCTTTTCTTACTTTTTATATAAAATTCACACTATAATGCTCTAAATCCCCTTGATAGACAATAAAGGGGCATCCCTTGACTATAAATTCCATTTAAAAACATAATCAATTTAACATGGAATGATAATGTGTTCACGGGCCAACCCGTGATGTTGATATATAGTTCGAAGGTCCTCCCTATACCATCATCAGCCAGAGTGGAGGTCCTCCCTGCAATCACACCCAGCATGGAGGCCCTACCTATGTTTCTAACACTAGTATAACTAGAGTCCCTCTACTTTTTGTTGTAATCCAGCCTGGGTGTTCTCCACATAACATCAAAATCTCTAGTAGAGGTCCATTATGATCCAGTATCCATCAAAGCGGAGGCCCTCTCTACTTCATCGACAAATGACACAGAGGACCTCCCCATGCTAATGGTGGAAAACACAGAGGACATCCACATGACCTCACAATATCAAGGGAAGTACCTCCGCACTATATCATTACTAATTACATAGGTCCTCCTTGCATGTCTGTCAATAAGTATAAAGGTCATCCCCATACCCAAGATCTCCAACACAAAGGTCCTCTAAGTGTCTCATTTGAAATCATCCCAGGTGCTCCTCACACTACAGCTAATCATACCAGAGGTCCTCCCCACCCTCCCAAAATTTTCAACATAGGTCCCCCTACCCACTACAAAGTCATCAGGAATGGAGGTCCTCCCATATCTTATCAATATCAGGTAAAGGTCCTCCATAGTCTAGCTCAAACCCTCATGATGTTTTTTGACATTTCGGAGAACTAATATTCCATGAAGTTCTGTCCTATGGTAGAAGGGGCAACCCTAAAAAATGAGGGAAGATCTCTGAGAACCTCCAGATCATTTTCAGTCATGTTATCTTTTTATATTATGAAGTGGAGTGTGATTCAATGATGGAACCTTAATCCAAATCCTTTGCATCAGGGTCTGGGGAAATTACCATGCATGTGAACATCATCCTTCTAGAAATTGAAGTAAACCAGATCCCTGAATCCCACCAAATATATATGATTGCATAAGAATATTTTGATTCTTTATAAGTTCATGCTATGAAATCCTCTCTATCATCACTAGGATCATTATCTATCTCAACATGAGACCACATAAAGTTTTTCTAGTGGTTGGTGGATGATAATAACTATCCAGATTTTTTACCAACCACACACACATTTTCACATGAAGCAGTGGTCAGAACACTATCCTATAGGGATTTGAAGATGTAGTCAATACCTTCCTATTGAGATGATTTTGTATGCAGTGACTTGTCATCACATCCAGTGTTCTCTCCATCGACTATTACTCCGATACAACGGTCTACACCTGTGCCATTTCCAATTCCTCATCCTCCCCCAGCTGAAGATTGAGGCAATCGAGGACTGGATTCCAGTTTTGAATAGAGGATCATGTGTTACACTCTTGCAGTGAACTAGTTTTTTGAGATGGTATAGATGATCGCTACTCCATACATCAATACTACAGAGTCACTCACCCAGGAGGAAGTCATGTCTTTCCAACAAACCATATGGATTACACATTTCCATCTCCATCATCATTGTTTGTCTTATCCAAAAAGGCTAAAAAATTATGACGACATTGAATAGTATTGACACATGGTTGAGTTATCCACTCTTCATCTGCCTTCACACCCTACATCACCCAGTTATCTCCAGAATCTTCAACAATGATGCATTCAAACATTCACTGTTCTCCATAAAAATATTGAGGAGGTGTCCCCACATGTCTATATCCATGGATGGGGGAAGTATGCTACTCTTCAATTCAGTTCAATCCTTTTTTATCCCGAATTATCAGTTGATATCAAAGATATACCACCAGGTGCAATCACTGTAAACATGGCAGACCTCATGAACTAGGGAAATGAGATAAGTCTCATTGAAGAGAATCCACCCCTAAATGAAAAAACTTCAATTGGATCCCCTAGGTGTTTTCACTCATCAAAAAAGGTATCATCATAGCCTGTCCAACCCTTTCTGAGTGATTTCAATTTGGCCGGGACCCAAACAAGGTTAAAGGAAACTCTAGGACCATTACGCCCTGTGACCTTTCTGGTTTGACATTGAAGATAGTGGATGACCCAAAAAGGCCACATTGATCTAAAAATTAATGGTATAAAAAAGTTCCATTGACGACCTCTTCACCATACACCTCCCAGAATGACCCCAAGATTACAATGATCCCTAGTATGATCCAAACCATTCGCAATGGGGGCATCAGGGCCAAGAATTAGTTCCCCTCAGCGATCTGCCTCCTGTTGACCTCTAAGACCTCTCATTACCCGATAGGGTAGATGTTGGAGTTTTTGGTAATTTACCACAATATGCCTCATAGAATCCCCCTAAGTAGTACACAAATATTCATTGATAGTCGTCTCTATAGGTTGTTCCTCCAACAGCCCCATAGGTATATCTTCAGGTTATTCCTCGATTTTCGCTATATTCCTTCCCTCCAATAGATCCCTATATCATTCCAACAGTTTTTACATGAGCCTATGAGTTATCCAATCATGTTTAAGAACCCTCAAAATCCATGGTGGTTAGGAATCCTCTCCATGATTGGAACCCCTGCCATGATGATCTGATGGACACTTTCATTTCCTGCCTTGAGGTTCTTAAAACTGGACAGGTGGAACTTTATAGAAATACATATCTATCATGGGTGAATGATATGCAGTCCCCATGGCTTCTAAAATCCTACATTCTCCCCTTTCAATGGGATAGATGACCAACTGTAGCATCTGACCCACTTTTTTTCAAGGTGTGGACTTATGTTGGGAACTACAACCCAATAGGAATCCATCAAGATGCAATGCTTCATACAGAGACTGGAAGGGCCCATATTTATCTATTAAATCGAGCTAACAATAGGTTCCATAGTTGGTTGGGAGGATTATTGAAGGTAGTTTCTTTACCAGTTCAGCTCCATCACTCGCAAGACTAGTATTTCTGACCTCTTCAAGTGAAAAAATGTCCAGAAGAGCATGTCATAGAATATTTCACTTGGTTGAAGGGCCTCATGTATTCACTCGATATGACACTGACTCTAGTTAAGCTACTAATAATGTTTATGGGAAAATTAAATTCTGAATTTTTCCCATAAATTATCACTAAAAACATTCCATGTGGATTCCATGATTTCTCTAACAAGGATCAGCGCATACATGAATCCATACAGCAAGCTAAGAGACATGTTTTTTACCCCCACTACTCCTGTAAGAAGTGAATCCAAGGATGAGACTACTGTTGACACGCAGGTATAGGCCCCCAAGACAATAGTTTTTTTTACTGGAAGAGCCACCTTTTCAACCTCACCAAGTGAAATAGGATCAGGCTCAGCCTCAGGCTGAGCATTGCCTACCTCAGAATTGGAAGACACCACCACGCAATGCATCATCTCTTCTTAGGAAAGATAATCAGGTTTTACCTCCTCATCAGGCTCTATCCACCCCCATATGAGGGATAGGATACTAGATTCCCTTTTCATGAATGATGAAACTAGACCTACTTTTTAGAAGAGGATCATGTCCTCAGTTATTCCTAGAATTCCTTGGATTAAGGAATCCTATAACTGCCAAAATTTAGGAGACCCTAAGAGTCTGATCTCACTGATCACCACAACCATTTACACTCTCATCAGTTACATAGATATACCCTAAAATAGTGTTATGTGTTAATGTAATTTCTTCAAGACTGGGTTGATAACAACATAGTCATATTCGTTGTTGATTTGACATAAGTCGTGTGTGTTTTTACAAAGCCTGCTAGCAACAACTTGGGTGAATAACTGCAGGTCTATAGTCACGGGTCTTTGAAGTATGATATATTATTGGCCCACATGGTAGTTTCTCACACCCACAATATTATCAGTGCCTGTTTTAATCATCCCAGGATTTACAAAGCCACTACACCTCCTCCAACTTCCACTACCACATCCACATCTCTTCCTTCTTCTTAATAGAGAAGGCGCCAATGACATAAGAGAAAGAAGATACCCCACCAATTCCAAATACATTAAAAACAATCATTTACTTAATTCCCTCAGATATAGGAATCACATTTAGAATAATCCCAATAATAGAGGATTCCTCATGTGATGATCAAGAGTTTTCCCCAGTTATTACCATCAAATTGGTGGACATTTACATTGATCCCGGTGATGGGGAATGTCAAGAATATCCTCCTAATGTCCATGGTCAGTTACATCATAAACGTAGCCATGGTTATATAAATAGTCACAATGCCTAGGACAATGAATCTAGAAAATCCATACATGCTACTAATACATGATAGTAGGTTCAACAAAGAGATCAAACACACAATCATCTCCTCCTACCTCAACAGATTCGTTCCCACTACTGTTTGTGCTACTTGATCAGGAAACGCCTCCACCACCATGCTATTAACATCTGCATCTAGATGTGTCCAGACCTCAATCATCTAATAGTTATATGGTAGTCATATTTCATGGTTAAACTTGTGAGAAAAATGATTTCCCTGACAACAACCAGAATTTTCCGGTATTACTAGCAGTGCGCGTCATTCCACCTTCCATATAGAAACTCCCTATTGGCAGAAATGTGTGCCTTGTGGGGAACTATAATGTCTTTATATACCTTTCTAAAATTCATGATAATCTCTTGATCCTTGAGTCCCTATTCCTATTAGAATATAAGTGTGAATCCCTTGAAAAATATTTATGGATCCCCCTCCAGTTTGATATAGAGGTAGTGGTAGAAGAAGCCTTCCATGCTAAGGAACTTGAACGAGCAGAATGTCAGGCCATCATCTTGTTCATAGGATAAGATGATGGTTCTCCCGTATAGGGTAAAATTCACCTATTATACATCACTTGATAGTTCAATATTGTGGAATATCACCACAATCTTTTGAACATAGGTTTTGGGATTAATCTCATCCTGATTTAGATGCTCTATAAGCATGGACTGACAGAAGTATATGTGAGTTCCTCTGACCTAAAGATTCAATGTTATGAAAGGACGTAGAAAATGCCATGTGGAAACATCCACCTAAAGACCATGTTCATTGGTATGATTTCCATTATTAAATTCAAGATCATCTTATAGGAAACCACCTACAACGTGCTAATGGGTAGACCCTGACTCTACTTGTATGCAGGTTGTCCCTCCTCATTTAATCAATTCCTCACGTACTCCCTTAAAAGTCGATTGGGTGTGCTCTAAGCTGATGCCTCTCCCTTTTCATCTTATTAATCCCACGACTAGGATGAATAATATTAACAGGGCATGGAGAAATAGGTTTAGGCCAATGAGGATGAGCACACTGCTGCCATGGACGATCTATAGAAAGACTAGGATGATGAATTCATCCTATCACTTCACTTGTTGAAGGATACAACCCCAAACATGGGAATTTTTTTTGTTTTTTCTGTAAGGAGTGGGAATCACATTCCACGATATGAGGAATACCAGAAGATCACTTCGTACTCCTACACAAGTCATGATTGAGTGATACCAGATCCCCTCACTCCTATAAGGAAATGGGATGTTCGAGCCATGGAATCGACAATATGTTTTACCTACTTATTTTGGAATTTTGGGTTGAACCGACTCAAGATTATGCACTAATAATTCTTTGATACAATCAAGTGTGTCCCCCTTGGTTGATGGAAATATGGAATTGGGTCGACAAATTTTTTCACCACGGTCTCAGTAGTGCAGCAGTCTCCCAATGAATATTCCACCACCGCTGAGGCTAGCACAAGTGATCATGCAGTATCAGTTGATTTATAAGAGTTTCCTCCTAACAATGATCCTATCACCTCAGTTGATGAAGTGGATTTGGAAGATGCCCAACTCAATTTTGATGATAGAATCACCACCATAGATTATGATTCAGTCTAGGTGAATCTAGATATTGAGGCATACCCGAGACCAATGTTGATCAACACAAATATGTCTGTAGAAGAGAAACAACAATATGTGGATTTCCTAAAGCACCATCCGGATGTATTTTACTAGTGTTATGATGACATGCTTAGACTGGATCCTCAGATCTCTATCCACCATCTGGGTCTCCTAGTATGTCATCATGGGTTCAAAAATCATCTAAGAAAGATGCACCCCTCTTATGGTTCCATGGTCGAGTCCAATGTTGATAAGATAATTAAATCAAAATTCGTCAGGGAAGTACAATACCCTATATGGTTAGCCAATATCATTCCCATCAGGATGAAGAAAAGACTAATCATATTCTATATCGACTTCCGAAATCTCAACCATCACTTTTTAAAGGATTATTATCCCCTTCCTATGACAGAGATGTTGATTGATACCAATGCTAGATTGCAGGACCAATCAATAATGGATAGGTATTCTGGGTAAAACCAAATCTGAATGGCCTCCACGGATGAGGATTCCACCACTATTTGAGCACCATATGGCACATTCTATTACCATGTAATTCCTTTCGGTCTGACGAATGTCGGTTCCACCTATAAGCATGTTTTGAACTATATATTCAATATTATCCTCAGGATATTGGTGGAATTATACATGGATGATTTCGTGGTAAAATCCCGCTAGCGTCAGGACGATCTCGTAGATCTTGAGATAGAGTTCAGTTTTTTCTGTTCCCTCCTTCTAATGATGTACCCCTTTAATTTGGCCTTTGGGATTGCCTATAAAATGTTCCTCTTCTTTTTTATTAGACATAGAGTCATTGAGATCAAACCAGAGCTGATCAAGGATATATGTCAGATTCCTCCCCCAAGAAACCTTCAAGAGATCTGAGGATTTCAAGGACAATTAGTCTACATACGCAGATTCATTGTGAATCTAGATAGAAAGTGTAATCTATTTTCCCAACCCCTAAAGATTGGTAACATAAATATTATGGATGAGGAGTGTCAAACCAATTTTGAGAAGATAAAGTAGTACCTGCTAGAACATCAGTTCTTGATGCAACCTATCTCTAGAAAGAGGTGGGTCCTTTATATGACAACCATAGAATGATCCCGCAATTCCCTTCTCATTGAGAAGAATAATGAAGGGATAAATAATTGTTTATATTATCTCACCCTCATGCTCATAGATAGTGATACTACATATTCCTCTATCGAGAGAGAGATTCCCCACGATGGTTTTTTTAGTGTCGAAGTTACAACACTTCCTGAAACATCTTGATATATACCTAGTGTCTCAAAAGGATCCGTTAAAGTATATTCTAAGCCACTGTATTTTTAAATGACATATAGCTTGGTGGGATGTTATCCATCAGTAGTTCAACATCAGGTTCATTCCATATAAGGATTTCAATGGTTAGGCACTGGTATATTTTCTGGCCACCCATCCTACCCCTACAGATCAATCTATAGATCATATATTTCCAAATGACGTTATCCTTTCAATGGATCTAGTCTTACCGTGTTGGAAAATTCACATTGATGGTGCCTCATAGAGTCCCATTAGTAGAAGAATTAATGATCCCAGACTCAATAGAGTAGTCTCAGGTATCATCTTCATCACGCCAACACAAGATGTATTTCCCTACAAATTCTTGTTTTCAGAGGGTTAAACTAACAATGAGGTTGAGTATTAGACTCACATATATGTCCTGAAGTTGGCCCTCAATATTGATATTCAACACCTTCATGTGAAGGGAGGAATCTTATCTAAACATCAAACAAGTAAATGGAAATTACATCATCTGGAAGCTGGTGGTCATTCCCCTATTAGAGCGTTCTCACCAGCTGATAGCCCAGTTTCCTTCTCATCCAGAGGTTTCTCAATTTCCTCAATCAATGAATGGTCAATCTGACGACTTCCCTAGCCTCACCACATCTCTCTCAAATCATGACCAATGCGACATGATTATCCATGTGGTGCATCGAAGGGTCATCATTATCGTCACTCTAGATGATGATGGTAACTAGCAGGTAAGAAATCTTACCACTGATGACTCAACATTGGGACCTCTAGGACCTCTACCACAGTAGAAGACACCACTGCTTAGAAAAATCCTTTTGTTGAGTACCTCTAACATGGCAGTCTCTCGATGGACTGAGCTGAACATGAGCGAATCCATTTGTGTGAAGTACAATTCACCCTATAGAGAGGACCCATCCCTGAGAAGATCCTCTAAAAATGTGGGATTGATGGATTTCTCATCTGTTGTATTCATGGAGATCAAATTACCTATGTTATGCAAGTAATCAATGGTGGTTCTTGTGGACCTCATCTAGTAGGGTCAAAACTCTCCCAATAGATCTGATGTTGTGCTACTTTTGGCCCAACATATTCCATGATTTTATCCTTTTTTCCAAGAGGATTCACACATGTAATATCCATTAAAATTTATTTCATAGACCACCAAAGACTCTCTATGCTACAAAGTACACTTGTACCTTTGTGGCCTTGGGACATGATGTCATGGGACCATATCCACCAGTAAAAAAATATTAGTACAAGTTCATTTTGACCGTGAAATATTTCTTATCTATGTGGGAAAAATTGATTCCACTCCAGGAAGTCAAGGCATATTAAATCATTTATTTCAGGAGCTCCAACATAATCCATCAATTTAGAATCCCTCACACCATCCTCACTGATAACGACACAAATTTCTAATCATATGAGAAAAAGAAATTGTATTCTATGTACAACATCTAGTCCAAACATACTCCACATTACCATGCACAGGAAAATGGGATGATTGATGCGTTCAACATTTCCCTACCTAATTCTTTTTATCAATATGGTTGGTAATAATATGAAAATTTTCCAGAGAATCTCCCTAATGCTCTCTAGTATTTCTGGAAAATGACTCGTACTTCCACCCAGGTGACCCCATATTCCCTTGTGTATGGAATAAAGGTAGTCCTAACCATTGATATTCTTTTACCATCGCTCCATACCACTATTTACAATCAAAAGACATCATATAGAGTAGAAAAAACTCATCTAGAAGAGATGAAATCCCTAGATGAGAATATGTTTCGGGCCTTGCACAACCTGGAGAGGCACTAAAACAAGATAGCTAGAGATTTCAACCAGAATGTTTTCCTCCACTCAGTCCATCATGATGACATGGTATTGGCCCTAATAACTCCAATGATACCTGGTAGGAATGCACCAAAATTTGAGATCAAATGGAAAGGACCCTATATTCTTCACAAGGTCTACCCCAGTGGTGCATATTCCATAGTCACTATAGATGGTGAGAAGATTACTCCTCCTACCAATTCCATGATCCTCATGTAGTAATTTTCATTGGAATCATTTTTTTCATGTCCTACATGACATTAAACTACACACATTTCCCACGTGAAATTAAACTATGAGAATTCCCCACATGATGTTAAAATGTGAGAATGTTCTGCATGATATTAACCTATAAGAATGTCCCACATGACATTAAAATGTGAGAACATCCCAGATGATGTTAAACTATGAGAACATACTTCATAATGTTAAAATTTGAGAGCATCCCACATGATGTAAAAATATGAGAACATCCCACATGACTTTAAACTACAAGAGTATCCCACATGATGTTATTCTATAAGTCCATCCCACTTGACATTAAAATGAATGGAGATCATTTTTTCATACATACCACATGTTGTTAAATAGAAATACATTCTATAACTATGTTTGGATTGATTCCTTCCATCATAGGATATGTTGGAATGCCCAAAAATTTTGTCTTCTGGTCTAGCCCTAAGTTCCTCTATCATTGGTCTTATGTCCTGAGGATCCTCTTAGGAGCATGTGGTATGGTGTGGACTTCTTTGGTCCTCATTCACATCAGGTTTTCAAATGCCACACCAAGTGAGTCCCTTTGGAAGACCTCCCCACCCTCATCTTAAGGAGGTACATATGGATTAATTCCCATTATTATGGGATATGTAGGAACACCCATACATTTTTTCCTCCAATCCATCCCAAGGTACCATAAATTCTACCATATTTACGACCTATTTTCACATGTTTCCTCGGATCACATATTGTGGTGTGGAATTATTCCATCTTCATTCACATTGGGTTTAAAACTACTACAACACGTATCCACTTTAAAGACCACCCCCTTAAGAACGTCATTATTTCATGACATTAAACAGATCGGAACTTCATGAACTACATGTGGCTTGATTCCTATCTTCACATGATACATATGAATGCCCAAACATTTTTTCTTCGGGCCCAGCATCAGGTTTCTCAACCATTCCAACCATTATTGGACTTACCTTATGGTCCATGTTCTACAACCTTAAAATAAGATCTCTTTAGTCCCACATGATCTTAAACTTCTCTATCCTACATGAAAGGCATTAAACTCCATAGAATTTATGGTCCTTTATGCATGACCTTATTTCGAAAGTGACCCATTTCCTGCAAGATGTTAAACTATTTCATCGTCTTACATGATGTTAAAATTCATGAAGATCAGTAAAAATTCTTTCAGAACCTTGACCTAAGTCCTTTCTTGTTATCCCATGGTGTGGTGTGGACTTCTATGGTCCTTATTCGTGTCAGGTTTTTTTGACCAGTCCATGCACATCCCCTTTATGAAATTATTCTTCCTAATGTCGTAGATGCGTAAAAATAAACTGTGTCACAACCTATTTTCTTACCGCATTATGTTAAATATAATGGAACTCCAAAACTATATATGGATTGATTTTTTATCTCACAATATACGTAGGAACACCCATACATTTTGTCCTCGTGTCCAGCCCTAGGTTCTTCAACCCATTATACATCTTTGATCCACTCATATTATTGAGTCCTTCAACCTCTGTTATTCCTCTTTAGAATTCTGAAATGAACTGTGTTTTAGATCCTATAGTGTTGGATTCTGCATGAAAATTCTCTCAGTCCATATCCATGCTTCACATGTTGTTTTATTTGGGTGTCAATCATCTTTCAAATATGAAGGGAAACCCTAATGGTATTGATGCTCAACATTATGGTCACCTACCATCATGTGAAAACGTCATGGTGGATTTCAAATGACATTTCAAGGTAAGTACCGCATTTCAAATATGGTCAACGTCTGAACCTCACTTTTCTATTCATATCCTAGGTAACACGATATGGATACTATGTCTCGAATATGGTCATCAGTAATCCTCCATCATTATACCCCCCTCATTATGTCCCAAATAATTGACATTGTGATCCACGATTTCCACATCCTTATGCCTAGGATGAATTTCAACGACCTCAGTGTTACCCCTCCACACACCTTTTCATGTTGATCAGGCTAATCATCTTCATTGGAATACTCTTGATCCCAACATATATGTTCCTATGTGGTATGCTTCTACATGTAACGGAATAATCCAGTCATCAATCCTTGTTTCCTATATCGAGAATGGCTCATGTAGTCTTAAGAGTCTAGGTAGGATTTATTCCCACATAGAGGAGATACAAAAACTCTATGGTCCAGACTATATGACATTAAACTAATAGATTTAATAAGAATCCCCATGGATCTTCTGGGAATATGCTGTGTGGTATATGGGCCTCCTAGGTCCTCATTCACGTCTTGTTTGTTGTAACGTTTCACTAAAAATTCCCCATATAGAAGTATCACATTATGGTCCAAACACTATGATCTTAAACTAGGAGTTCACGTCTCAATGTTTAAGCATAATGACTTTAAACTGTGCACATGTTTTTTTAGGGAATATATGGAACAGTGATGAGACCTTTTTGGTCTCCATTCAATTCCGGTTTCCCTAGGGAATCACACTATACATTTCCTCTTTGTAATCCTCACATTGGTTTTGAGCACTATTATTGTAATCTAAGATCCCCATCTTCTATATCATATGAAATTAAACTACACCTTTTTTATCAGGGAAGAATGATGATAAACTACTCAAATCAATGATATTTTCACTTGAAAAAATTTCCCATTTTCCACTGGCCATATTCCACTCCATCTTTAACAACTATGTGTGGCTTGATTATTGGCTTCGTAGGATACATAGTGACACATGGGCATTTTTGTCCCCCAGTCCAGCTGAAAAATCAGGAATCTTTTTCCCGTTCATAGTCTAGGTTTTATCCTTGAGAAGGTGTGGTTTAGTATGGGACCTCTTTGGCCCTCATTTACAAGAGGTTATTTACCAAACCATGTACCTCCCTTGAGAGCCCTAATTTTATTTGACTTTACTATATGATGTTAAACTACATGGGCATGTCCCATAAACATGACATTAAATTGGTCACCCACTATCCACACTCACTGACCTTAAACTAGGAGATTAATTTATAAGAAACACAAACATTAATTTTTTTGTAACACCCATCTGGTACCTGATCATTTAAAATGAATTCAGTCCCACTAGAATATTCATTCCCTCACCTCATCTCCATGATTCATGCATCCCCTTATTTGGGTATCCATCATCTTTCCTATCTGAAGGGACCCCCTAAGGGTATGGATGGTTGGCCATATGGATTTCCTCTCTTCCTGGTCTAATGTCCCTGAGGACCTCAAATGAAATTGTGCGAAAGATCCCGCATTTCAAATATGGTCATCAATCAAACCTCACTTGTTTGTTCCCATCTCGGGCTACATGATATGGATACTATGTCTCAAACATGGTCATCAATTATCCTTCATCATTACGCCACCCCCATTGCATCCCAAATAACACACATTGTTATTCGAATTCTCATTCCTTTATGTTCGCATGGGTCTCCACAACCATTGGGGTTGTTCTTCTGTGCATCCTTTCATGTCGAGTGGGAATTTTGATCCAATTGGTATTTTACAACCCCATATTTCTTTTTCACTATTGAACACCCTCATGGGATGGGGAAATCCCGACATCAATCCTTGGTTCCTGCACCATGCATGGATCACGTAGGCTTCACAGTCCTAGTGGGGTCATACCAACACAAGATGTTGTGAAACCTTATGGACTTTGTTTTAAAACCTTGAACTAATATCCATTTCATCCAAAAAAATATGATGTTAAACTATGCTACCCTATAACACACAACTTTAAACTATTTCATCAAAATTGTATGTCGTTAAAATGAATGGTTTAGTCCTGTCATACAACCTTAAACTGTGTCATCATCATCCCAACTGCACAATGAAAAATGGCACAACATTTTAGTGTTATCTCATGAGAGGGAATAACTTCTGTCATTGGAATTCGACCATGCCACTTGTCAAGACCTACAGCCATCTAGATTTCCAAATCAACACACGAACATTTTTTTTTCTGAGTTGGTCACTCTAAAAAATAGCATCCACAAAAAATAAATCATGAAATATCAAATGAATCTTATATCTAAGCATGGGTTTGATCTTCACAATGATTTTATCCTTCATGAACTACACATTTCTTGATTCTCATCCTATTAGGATGTGTAGTGACACTCGGATCATTGATCACGGGTCGAACTGAAACATTTCCCCCCTTTTTGTGTCGAACAAATCACATACATACCAAATGACATTAAACTAAATGATATTCAAGAAGTACATATGGATTGATTCTTTCCCTCATAGGGTGTGTAGTGACACCAAGACACCTTTTCTGTTAGCCCAACCATAAACTATACAGTCCAAACTATATGACATTAAACTAAGAGCTGATGTCTTTAAAAAACAACATTAATAAATGACCCTACCCTTAACAATTTAAGGATGTACCATTATAATTAAAAGACACTTCATCTTCCTACCTTGAGAGGATTTACCCCACCAGTGTTAGTATCTCACCAAACTATATTCCTAAAACTACATATAGCATGATTCCCATATTTATGGGATATATAGTGATGCCTAATCATTTCACCTTGGGCCCGGCCGCAGGTTCACTGGCCTCTTGACCCTTTGTTCCAATTATGGAATAAACTCTATGACCTTAAACTAGAGGACTTAAATTAATTTGTGGTGTTATGATTGATGGTGGGTCCCCTTGGCCTTCATTTTCATCGGGTTTTGTCCCTCACTACCTCACATATGTCTCCTTCTTGTCTATTCCTTGTTATTTATATGACACACATGCCTTTTCTGGATCATTCAACTTGGGTTTATCTCCTCTGGGCCATTATATCTTTCTAGGAATAGACATAATTATCTATGTTACACGAATTTAAAATATCGGCTACGATCCATGCAGTATGACCTTAAACTATATACAACGTCTCGGTTATATGACGTTAAACACTATCATGAATCTTCATCCTTACCGTATGATGCCAAAATACATGCCCATCATCCTCAATTTCATGATGTTAAACTGTAAGAAACGGTAGGTCCTCACCAGAGAGGTACTTTCTAGAAAGTAGGTTTGATCAAGATCCAGACCGATATTCTCACACCAATATGCTTTTTCACGGTTGCATAGTTTCAAGAGTATTGGAATCCATTCTCATAGTCCATCACTTCACTCCCATACTTTGTGTTCCCCTTATTTGGACAATCATTTTTTTAATGTCCAATTGAACCCTCTAATGTCCTGGTCTCGTTCCTCTTTCTCTTACCTACCATCCTAGCCCAACATTCTGGAAGATACCATATGACATTTTGAGTTCGGACCTGTGTTTTTTGAATATGGTTAGTAGTTGGCCCTCATTTGTTTGTCCAAATTTCAAGATAACAATATGGATACTATGTTTTGAACATAGTATATAATTACCTCATATCAAGATGTCATCATTACTATTTTATGAATATTGGGTATCATTATTCAATCCCCCCATTCCACTTTGTTCGGATTGATTCCAGTGCCCCTGGTGTTATCCTTCTCGTGTATTTGATGAAACTATGAAAGGAAAGTTGGATGATCTAAGAACCCTTTTCTCTAGTCACATCCCCCTCTCTTTGTCCAAATACTATAGGTGTTCAACATGTATTAAAACATTAGTGTATAATGATTGATTAGTGCTCTCATATCCAAAGTGAATTGTTATATAATCATCCCTTTTTTCTCACACTGGGTATGACCCACGAGAGATTAGGGATTAATCATTAGTTATTTCACAGATATCATTGAAATTCAATATTTAAAACATGTATAACATATACATGCACACAGTTTAAATAAGCAGTTATGAAAGGAGAGTATCTTTCAGTTTGGTCAAAACTCATCCCTTATGGATCCACTCCTTTAATGTAATGCTTCAAATCCACCACTCTCTAGAATGTAGCTTATAGGGTCTCATGTTTATTCCTAAGATTCTCCTCCTCACTGAAGACCACAGATTGATGATCATCAGCCATGATCTGCATTCAGTTCTGTTTAGCTCGATGTTCTACCACATGATTGCTCGTATGTACTAACTGCTCTTAGAATTCCTCCATTTGGACCTTTAGCCATTAAATGAGACTGAATTTCTTAGAGATGAATGTGAAACACACTCTTATTTACTCATCTTGTCACTGGATCCCATGCTGGACCTCTTGGAGCTTCAAGATATTCTTTGACTTCTTCTGGAATTAGGAATTGTACAATTTATGACTACTCTCTCACGTCTTCTCTGAAATATAGTACTGAATCGACATTTAAAAATTTAATGCATATGCCCCTCCAACGCGCATATCTAGAAACCAATGTTGAAGCAATTCCATCTAGAATATCCACTCTTCTTCATGATCTATAATGATGAAGTGATTAATTATCTTCCACGCTCAACTTTTTGTCTACTAGCTATCCTAAGCTATGTTAGAATTAGATTCCGTCAGTTCTACCAGATCAGCTGGTTCATACTGAAGAAATGCATTAAAGAGTTTAGCAGTAGGTTCTTCTTCGGGCATTGAATCTTATAATTCAGGCTCTGAGTCATCAGGTTGGTTCTCATCACTTGAGTCTATCTCGATCATGTTGACATGACTGACTCTAATATCAAACCTATATTGGAACCACTTAAGATCATAATTTACAACTCACTAAAAGTTTTTTCCTATTCATCATTGATACATGGTTCCATATGGATGGGAATACATCTCATGATAGGGCCCATAGGTCCTCCAGCTATCTACACCAGTAGTATTCTAGCTATTTTGGGAACTGTTCAGACAAGGGTTGTGTTAGTTATTTTTATTTAGTAGACAACATGTATGGATACGAGAGGTATGGAAATTATAGTGATCGAGCCACTACTCTCACCTTTGTCTCATAATACCTATAATACAAGTTAATTCCCCCATATATTATAACTGATTCCAAGGGTTCTAGGTAATCCAACCATAAATCTCTAGCACTACTGGGTCCTGTAACCACTATTTACCTAGATGTGGGACTTAGTGTTAGGTCCTCCACACCGTTTTTTACTCTTCCATCCCCATTAGTAGGGTAACTTTAAACAAACTACTCCTACAAGAATAGATGTTAGTTGAGGTACCAAGATAAAGTTAAAGGGATTATATCATAAAAATATGTGTTAGAACATACATTGAGGGTCTCAATTAATCCAACCCAAGATTCTCCCTCTGGGGCCACAATTTCATGTTCTTCTAGAGAGGCTCCCTTTGAAGATTCTTCCTCATCGCCCTTCCAAAGTTACCCATCACTAACCTTTTCCTCTTGGGATCCATCAAAACCATTATTAAAGCGGAAGTGTTCTACAAGTTGATCTGGTGATAGCTTCAGTGGAGATGTCATTCCCAGCAGCTCCCTCACTCAATTTGTAGTGGGTCCCATGATTCATTGGGAGTGCAGTAGTTATTCTAGCTCCACCATGAACCATATCCCCTTATTTGATGACGCATTGAAACACCCATTGAAAATTAAAATTTTCCCAGCTCCATAAAATACCTGTTTAGGTTATACCATAGGTCGTTGATGTTTAGGACCTATCAACAAGCGACCCAGTCTATCCAAGATTCCAGATAGGCAACATCACGATGAAGTGAAAACTGGTGAAAATGATTCTCCAGAGCCTAATGAGGCACCTTATGGAACCCTTTCTGTGATTCCCCTCTCACCCACGTCCTCTCAATAAGATCTACTAGATCTAGGAATACTACCTCTCTTTCTTCGTCTCTAATATATGTCAGTTCTTGGTATGCTTATATTACTTATGCATCCTTGTCTCTATGATCTAATTTAGCACCACCCGAATAATGTCCCCTTACTCCCACTCGACCCCGAATTCAAGGTGCGGGGACTACTTCTTTACTAGCCCATATTGTCGGCTTATTTAGAATCTCACATAGATAAACAACTACCCAACTCAATGCATATTCGGGATCTAGATTGAATATAGTGGTAAGAGGTACCAACTCATTCCTTATCTTCCCATATACTTGCATTAAAATCATCTAGATCAGTATCATCATGAAGGGGTATTCTTCATAATGCACCCCCCAATTATACCATCAGGGTTAGCCTTTGGGTGCACTTGAATTTCCATGAAAATCAGTGTGGAGTGTATGGTTCACAAATCTGTTCAAAATCCACCTATGCCACCATAAATCCACCACATATAGATAGAAAAATGTGACTTATTTTTTATATTTTATGTTCCTTCTTTGTGGAATACTATCACTAGAAGAGGGAATGGATGGATGTTGAATTGGAATGATCATCCAATCTTGCTCAACATGACCACTATACATAGTTTGAGTGGGAAGCTCCCCAAAATGTTTATGATTGCGGGTTGAGAGAATATCCTCAGTGGAAAAATGTAATCGAGGTACTCATAAGCTCCCATGTGTGTTGTGACCCATCTATATAAGAAGTGGAATGGCCCACACAAACACCTAGTTACTCTTCTCTTGGATGTTGTGCCAATGTAACCTGTACAATTTCTACAGCATCAGGACCCCCAGGTTGATGTGTTGCCTAGAGGCTATCATCACTTACATGATGAATGTGCTTAGAAACACTTCCATGTGTGCATCCCTCACTAACAACATCCACCAACAGATGAGTGCTGAGAAAAATCTAGCTAGCCTGACTAATGGTTTGTTCTCTTGCATGATGTTGTACCCCCACCGTTTGAATTGGATATCCTATAGGATCTGCCATTAAAAAGCATCCTTCCCTCACTGCTCTCCCCTTGGACAGGAATGAGGCCTCACTAGTAATTTCTTGGGCTCTGGTGGATTGTTTAGAATATAGACAAACCACTATTTGATTGGACATCCTTGGTGTTCTTCTTGTCATTGTTCATGAAAGAGACCAGATTTCGAAATGACTTCACCAATGGTGGAATATGATCTACATCCTCCAATTCATTCTCAGCATTGAGGAATTCGCTGGACATATCCCCCAGAATCAGGATGCTTGAGATCTGATAGAGATCACAGAGGATAATGCCAACCTCCCCATGACGCAAATGGAAGGTGTTGGTATCCAGTGACCACTTTCTCAACATCTCTGGTATGATTTCTTTCGGTTGAGAAACATGGAATTGGGAAGCCCATGATACATCACAAAGACCTACTCACCTCAAAACTATCTATAAATCCATGCATGATGCGCACACCCAGCAGTCCCAAGCCCACCAATCTATGATGTTACCACCCTTGAGAAAATACCATCCACTTGACCAACACTTCTCTGGGTTCTCAAGCCCTACCTTGATTATTTTTTTGTATTCGGGTGTAAATATATCCTTCTATTACTCCTTCCAGTCAATATTGTTACGATGATTATAATTTAAGTGATCTATGAAAGAGGTGTGGTTCATCCCAATAAGGCCATAAATAGCATTGTACCACTCTTGTTCTCTTGCTGTTCCACTGAACAAGTAGAATGGATCATATCTTCTCACATATAAAATGAAGATGTCATCTCGTATACCAAAGACATGTAGTGGAATCCTATTGCAACGAGGGAAGTTCTTTTTGAGCATTTGAAAAAAGCTTCATCAATGACTCATGGTCGGAGTGGCTTCAAACATATTCCATGATCAGGATGTTGTTCTACATTACCTACCTCCGATCGGTATATAAAATAACCTCTTGGGCAGCCTCCCAAGAAGATATCAGTCTGGGACTAAGGATATTTTATTTTCTATTCGCAAAGCTCGATCACTGAGGTTGTTTGTAATGGCCATTTCAAATGTGGATACCTATAGAGTATCATTTATCAAAAAATGCATCATAAATGGGGAGAGGATCACAATGAACCAGTTCCCTAAAAGGTGTTCATGGAGAAAAGCACCGAGAACTTGGTATGTGAAGTCACGTTCATAGGGAATATTTCTTCATGAGAAAGAGATTCAGCGCAATCATTCATGCATATTTGTTAAGAATAATGGGCCCATAACACAATATTTATAGATGGTTATCATCAGAGATTCAAGGAGAACTTTTTTGACCCCTCCTTTATGGCCACCATTTCCCACTGGAGCCTTGCAGCACACCACGCCTACATGCCTCAAAAGATAGCTTCTTGATCCATATTTTTTTAATGGATTTACGCTTAGAATCTGGCCCCCATTTCCCCTCAAATCCCATTCTGAAGGGGGTGACTTATTGGAACAAAAAATTATGCTACCAATGACATGGATTGATTTATGGCTAGTTTGAAGCAAATGAAGAACCAAATGGACCCAAAATCATCAAAGGATCCTGTTTCTCAAATCACAATAACGGATTCCCCTTACCACCATGACCGTGATAGTTTTTTACGATGGCACCATGAGTATGAAAATCATTGTGATTAATGCAATGAAAATTTTATGGTTTCTCAGTGAGTCTAAAAAATTTCAATGAAGCCCTTATAAATTGAGACATCCTTTTCCTCCAAAGTCATCCCTACATGCGTCCCTTTGATAGTACCGCTATGAGTTTTAAGATGAATGTTGGATATCTTTCTAATTCAGGGTAAAATATTTCTTCGCTATGTGCCCCAATAGCTCAACAGAGAAAAATTTTATATAAATTGCCTTCTCACCCCCTTTTAACCACTGTTACCCTGACCTTTTGCCTTCCGATCTCTCGTTTCGTGAATCTTCTCACAAACCCAAAAGATAAATTGCCCAAGGTAGTTGAGACTATGAGCCACACCTCCCTTTGTTCTTCATAGTTCCTTCCTATGGTAGGGATTCCCATCACGAAGGCCTCTCCTCTTATTGAAGGGGGGATCCCCTTATTGTTCCATGAGGCTCCACGAAGCATTACGCCTTCATAGAGAATTCTTCTTATAAAGAGACTTATGCTAAGGTGAGGCCATGACACATGAAGATTATTCCTTTTCAAAGCACAATTCCTTCAGGAAGTACCCTTCCTTCACAAAGCACCCTTTCATCATGAAGTTCATTTCCTTTGCGAAATTCCTTTTTCTGATCCCCTTAGATTTGCACTCTCCTTTCCTGTGAAACCCTCCAAGCTTTTACAAAGTGATTTCCTAGTTCCCCAATTGGCGTTTCATGAAGAGTTTCACTACATTATTATTCTTCTCAAAAGTACACTAACAACTATTTCTTCTTCACATAGCTACGATAACAGGGAACCCTCAATTTACCACTCCTCCACATCATTATATCTCAACATTTCTTGTGCCTTACCTTCCCCAAGTGTGGGATGGTGAATGTTTTCTAAGTCATAGGGTCAAGGAGTGAGTCCTCATCACCTGAGCTTGAGGAATTTAAACTTACATGGATACATGTCCTCAACAAATGATCTTAATATCTATGTTTCCACATGCGTGACAAATCTAAGAGAATCAGATAGGGAATGGGATGAAGAACCTTTTTCTTCCCACCATTTTAGTATTCCCTCTCTCACTCCATTTGTTCTTTTTCATTACATGCACCTCAATAAACTTCCATGTGTATGCCCCATCCACCATTACGGCTCCCTAGATTAACATGATCTTTCTTTCTAGAGTAAGATCTATAATCTATCTCCCTATATCATTATCCACGAATTATCCCGACATCACCTCTTATGGCCACACCTTTCGTAACATGATCATCAGGTCTACTATTACCTCTTGTTTCTCCCACTGATCCTAACTCATATGGGCTTAGAGTAACCAGTTACCATGAAATCCTCTTTTGGTTTCTAACCATGTGTAATCCCTAGCATGTCTTCTTTGGGCCTCTAACAATGTATAACCCCCAACATGTATTTTTTGGGACACTAACCATGTGTAAGCCCCAACATGTCTTCTTTGGGCCTCTAACCATGTTTAAGCCCCACCATGAATTCTTTGGGACTCTAACCATGATCCATCCATAGTATGTCTTCATTGGACCGCTAACCATTCCTAAGCCCCAACATGTTCTCTTTAGGATACTAACCATGCAGATGTACCATGCACCCTCTATTCCAAAACTATGTATACTTTGATCTCTAACTCCTACCCAAGGTACATAGGATGCCTAATTGAGGATCAAACCCAAATCCCATATTTTATGTCATTTTCACGATGGTTCACTCTTCATCCCACATGATGTTAAATTGTATTCCACTCTTCATCTCATGTGATGTTAAACCATGTCTCTGAACTATATGGGTTTTGATCCCTTTTGAATATGTAAGAAGCCACTTTGAGGGTCAATCCCAGATAATGGTAAACTATAGTGCTCCCTCTTAGGGTTGTACCTTTCTGATGCGACATCTTCCCTTTTTTGGGACACATCTCTCAAATCTTCCCCCATTTGGTGTTATGATCCATCCATTTAATCCTTAGGAATACCCCAAGACGTTAACCATGCATAATCCCCACAATATACACACCCATCCAACCAAGAGTTTCCCTATTATGATGGGAAACTAACCATGCATAAGACGCAACATGTCTCTAGGAGGATATTCATAGTGTACACCCCGATTCTATGCCCCATTCATGAATGATTTGGCATTTGATCCCTACCCTCTAAATAGGTTTCGTAGTATATCTCTCTGAGGTTTTAGACCATTACTGACCATCCATTTTGGTATCTTCTTTGATCCTTTGTGTCTTAGGAAATCATTCCCCAAACCAATGGTTTTGCTTCCTTCATTCCCTTATTCATGCATTCCACTTCTCATGAGATGCCTCCATTAGTGTCTCATCACCCCTTCCAAAACTACTTGGAATTTGATTCCCAGCTACATGAATATGTAGGAAACATCCCGAAGGATCAAATCCAACACCACCATCTTCATCTTGGTTCCATCCTATCCATTCCTCAGTCTTCCTACAATCCTCCACCATTCTCCCTCATTCCTATCAGGTTCGTCACTTCTCAGTGGGATCATGCCACTCATATGGGCATCTTACAATGAATAAGACCCATCCATCTCATCCATCAACTTACCCCTATCACAGTAAGGTCATCCACACTCTAGCTTCTTTAGTATAACCCAGGTAGCTAACCATGCGTACGCCCCACAGAATCTTCCCTTATCCTTCCAAGAGTTCCCATCTTGTGAAGGGATGCTAACCATGTATATGCCATAAATCCGCCCTTTGAACTACATAGTTTCTGATCCTTGTATTCTACACATGGTACATTGGAAACCTCCTAGAGGATGAATCCCAACAAATGATAAACATTAGAGTTTCCATTTCTGTGGTGCACTTCCCGGATCTAAACTTTGTGGTGTCAGATCAACCTTCACATTGTGAAACCTTCACTTTTTGGGACACGCCATCCCATTTCTATCCTCACAAGAGTTTCGACCAATATATATGGAAAACCTTCCAGGTGATCACTTACATGGATGTAACTACCCGATGAATCCTTTGTGATGTCCAAATCAGCCTTCACAGTTTGAAATATTCCCTTTTTAGGACACGCCATCTAGGGTCCGTCCTCATCGGGTGTTCTAATCCATCCATCTGGTAAACCGTCCAAGTGATCCCTCCATGGGACATACCAATCTGATCAGCATTTATAACTTTTATGATGTATCCGATCAATCTTTGAAATATGTTAAACTCTAAGAATACATTATGTTAAATATGGGATGATTGGGAAAACCTCAGAGAAAAGACTCCATCATAAGATTCCCCACAATCAGTGTAGGATGCCTTGGACATTCATGCCCTCATGAAGCCCTCTGATGAGGAAAAATTCAGGTGTACCCATGTTACAACATCAATAGATTCTATCAATTACCTATGTGACTAATATTATAACCAAAGATTTCATCCATGTATTGACTCATTAGAATTTCCTAACATAAGCAACGTAATCAACCAGCGTCCATGATGAGATGGCACTAGGTAGAGTTGCATGAACAACAAATTAATCTACAAGGGATACCTGGACCAGGTGATGAATTCCGATGAGGAATCCATGAAAGGAGATACCAACATCCCATCACCCCATTTAAATCAAGGATAAAACATCTCTAATTAAGTGATGAATGTTTCTTTCTTTTGGAAAGGAGGAATGTGGGGAAACAGTGACTCACCATCGGATGATAAATACACGATACATGCTCACCATAATGGAAAGATTCAGAGAAAAGGATGTTATTAAATCATTATTCACCTATATTCACATTTTAAAAACCTTAAGTGAAGATTTTATAACATTTTATAACCCATTAATTAATAAATTTTATTATTTTCATGGTTTTGGGTGTGTTTGTTTCATGGTTTCATGATCGATTCATTTATGTATAATTATGGATGTTTTTATAAAATGGTATTAAAACTATAGAAGTGGAAGGGAATAGTATTAATGAATATATAGAAGTATAATTGTTACTATATATCATTTTTGTTTCTTACATGATGATGATTTATTAGATAAAACATTAATGATATGTGTTTAGTTTATTTTGATGGTTTTTTCCTGAATATCACAAACTAATATCATATTATTTAATATTATGTGTGTATATTAGTTACATAACATTAAATATGTTATAATATACCTATTTAAATATTATTTTATAATAAATTCACTTTTATGACCAGCCATGAAGGTGGTAATGGAAAATGAGAAATCATTATCCAGAGTGATGGTAAACTGACATAATTTGGATAATAGTTTTGTTTCATTGAATAAGAGGATATAAAAAATGAAATGGATATTATATATTCCCTCATAAACATAAAAATATATTATATAAATGACCATATAGTTATCATTCCTTTATGGATGATTTATGTGGTGATAGTATATAAGAATAAATGAAATTAAGAGATGCACTTTGGGAAAATTATGTCTTGAATATCACCTCTTTGAGAGACACTTTAAGACCTTGGATTACATATTTTGGTGATAATAGTAGCACTAGAACATAGGGAGAGTGAGTATGAGAGGTTCTGGTAGACATTTTTGGAGCTTAAATACATTTTATTCGAAATGGGGTATTGTGGAGTGGTATTTATACTTGAGTAGCGGTGGGTTTAAGTGATTAAAATAATGATTATTTTATATTTAAAGCCAACCACAATGAGGTGGCATTATTTTCCAAGACTTTTTATGAAAATTAATATTTTATATTGCGGTTATGTTCAATAAATACCACAACATACCATTACATTTTTTAGTTTTTAGGTAATTTAAGCCTTTACCGTTTTAAATTTAACCCATTTCTTTTTTACCTATATCGTGGTAAATAATTCTTTTAGAATGGTAAATTTGTTTATACATAAAAATTAAGATGAGATTACTAAATAATTTTGGACTTATGATTCCAAATTGGGAATCCATTTTAACTAATTCAATTTCTAGAATTATCAAAGTCATATTTAAAATTAATCATATAGACACCATGAAAAAAGGGTTTTTAAAAGAAAAGTTCAAAACATTGAAATATTTTGATATCCAATATCAATGTACAATTGATTAAAATAACCTAAATTGGTTTTATTAAAGTATCATTTAACTAATTATATGTTAAAAATAATTTAAAATACTATTTAACCATATAAAATATTTATATGAAAAAGCCGTTTTCAATTAAAATGCAATATTTTTCACTATTCATAAAAAAATAAATCTTGTCAGAAAAATACAAAGAATTCACCATAAGATAAATTTTATATTTATATTAAAAAAATAAAATTAATTACTTCAAATAAAATTTATTGATGTTACAAAATTTATATTTAAAACAAGTGCGCCTTTTAATGGAGGAAAAGTTTCCTTTTAAAAAAATATTACTTTTTTTAGTTAAAATTGGTTCTTTTTCATATATTATGAATATAAATTTTTTTATTAATTTAAAAAAATAATTGGATATAAAAATATAAATTTTATTAATATATTTCACTAATAGTGATTAATTAAATATATTATGATAAAATGACATTGTGTCAATAAAAATAATTTATTAATAAAAATACATCCTTTATATTCAATTAATTTTTTATTTTAATTTCTAATTAATTGTTAACAAATTAATTCATCTTATAATAATTTGTAAACTATATTTTCATAATTTATTTAATCTCATTTATTTTTTCATTCCAATGGCTTGGTGATAACTATTAGATTTAAATAATAATGTTTAGTCATCTGTTTAAGTTTGATGTGGTGTATCTTGTATGTTATTAGGAATAATGTTTCCTTTTAAAATATTAGGTTATTAAATTGATTAGGATTATTACACACATGGGAATTGTGGGGTGGGAGGATGACTTGATGAGGAGAGCAGAATGAACACAAGTGGACAAGACCCATTGCATGGAATTAGACGCCAATGGCAAGGGAGTAGACCAGTAGAATAAAGTAGGCCTTAAATAGGTTAATTAAGGGATTCCAAGAGGAGGCCCCAAACCCTTGCTTAGGAGATGCATCTGAGCCTATAATTACATTAATTAACGACCAAACATGCTTTTAAAAATCGAACCCATGGTGTGCTATGATTATCAATCCCACCCCACCATGGAATCTTCAATGTCAAAAGTTAGTGGGATACTTGTCATTACTTTTCCAAAAGGGTGTTCTAATTGTCACCTAAAGTTATGGGAAAGTTCCAATGTTTTCAAAGTCCTAATTTATTCTTTTTGACTTGTGAAAACTAGGTGTTACACTAATTTAAAAGCCACCCCATTGTGTGATTTGAATTTCCTTCTATCTTTGGCTATAAAATCCACTCACTTGAACTCTTGAAACATCAGGAATGAAGGTAATGTTATTGTGGTTATTTTTGCTTTCAAACATTGTGTTTGTTCTTAATTATGTACTTATCAAAGGATTGGTCATCCTTTTTGGGGTATTGTGGATAGAGTTCTTAGAGACCAGTTCTCTTTGGGTAATACCTTGACCATTTCCGCTTCCCTCTCATTTTTACCATCCACACACCACATTCACTTGTTTTCTTGCGAAGATCTGGGTGATCCAGGCACGAACATTATACAAGGTTTATTGGAAAATTTTTAGCAGGACCTGCATCACGTATCATTTGGTATCAGAGCCCATTTTCAAGAAATCAGGTTTCATCTTTCTTATTCATTCTTCTATTTTCATTTCTCTTCTAATCGGGTCGACATCAATTCGGGTCTATTTTTTTCTTCTCCGACGGATTTCACTCCATCTTATTTTTTGGATGTACAATATATCTTTATTGTAGTTGAAATGATCATCCTTTTTCTCCATTTGTAATCATCAAAATCAAATATATAAATAGCGAGATAAAGTGGGTACAAATTTGGGGACAATTTCTGCTATTTTAAAACCTCACAAATCTCACGTTGATTCCATTTGATGTTACAAAATTTTTTGATTCTCCTACATTTAAATATTGAAAAATTCATCTGGTCTCTACCATATTTACATAAAAAAATATCCCAAAAAATAAAAATAAAAAATAAAAATAAAATTAAAGGCTCAAAAAAATTACAACATTTTGAATTCTACGTCCCATTTTCCTTATTCTTCATCCATATTCATCCCCTTCCAACATTTTTCATCATGAATCCATTATTAATTTTATCATTGAATTATAGTTTGGGATTTCCACATTTCAATGATCCTTTTAGTTTGTTGAAATTGGATAAGAACATTATAAGAAGCATGTAGAGTGGTAAAAGGAAAAAGTGTTACATTTTGATAAAAGGAAAAATTGAGTGAAACCCAGGAGAACATATTATTTTTTAGTGTAAAAACATGAGGGATTGTGTGAGGTCCATTTTTCTATCTATTTATTTTTTTTACAGGATTCCTAAATGGTGGAGTCGAGTAATGTTGGGAAAAAAATCCCTCAAGGTAACATTGCAGTATTTTTGGGTTGATTGTGTTTGTTGACAAAGCAAGTTTCCTTGGAGAATTGTCAAGTTCCAGAGAATTTTTTGACAATCCATGTTGACTAAGAACGATGAAAAAGGAAAGGGCGATCTGGTGGTGGTACAAAACAGCAGTAAAAGGTGACGCCTTTTCCCAGTGTATGCCAAATTTTTGGGGTCCAAAATTTGGAGTTTGGTGAGCATCGCGAAAATAGGATTTCCATGAAGATCATATTTTTATATGGAAAAGGCATGAATTTAAAGAAGAGAGGATGCATGGATTGGATTTCACGAAGACCAGAAAAATGGAGGTAGTGATGATTCGCGATTACGTCAAAGCTTCGTGAATGGAAGAGTTGAAGCGCATCACAGAGGTGAAGGGCTTTGCGAGGGAGCATCGCGGCGAAGGTGTGAAGGAATGCTGACGGTAATGCTCCGCGATTACGACAAGCTCCGCGATCGTAAAATTTCCGTGGTGCTTCGCGATTTAGATAGAATTCATGCGGAAACTTCGGAGCATCGCGATTTGAGATGACATGGCGTTGACTTTGCACGGAAGGGTCGAGGGTCGGTGGAATCGCCTAAAAATAGTGGTCGATCGCCTCGAGATAAGCATAGAGAATTTTCAGAGAAAGTCATTTTCTAACGGTTCGCGAAGGTAGTTCGCGTAGCCTATGTGTTTCGCGAAATAATAGCTTCACGGCGGCTATTGTAGCTCCACGAAAGTTGCGCGCTCCGCGTTGGCTCAGTGAGCTTCACGATGGAAGTTTCTCTGCAACGACTTGAGCTTCGCGAAAGTGCTTCGTGATTTTGCTTCGTGAGAGTGCTTCTCGAAAAGGCAGGATCTTCTCAAAGCCTTGTTTTAGCTTCGCGAAATTGGGAGCCTAGCGAAGTAGGGTGCTTTTAGAAGGTGTTTCAAAAGTGAATTTTCCAGTGGTTAAAAGAAAAAATGGTTTTCATCAGTGGATGAATGATGGACTATAATAGAGCATCCATCAACAGTTAAGGATGCATGTATTCATGCAAATGAAGAGACCTACAGGTCTATAAACTGTGAGTGGATTCACTTACAGAGTAGTGTACTTAGGAAAAGGAATATGGTGATCCTCTCCACCTGTGTTGAGCCATAGAGAGAGAAATAGGGAGTGACCCTTGATAAAGTAGTGATCTGACCCTAAACCGTGCAAAGGCAGTGATCCTGGGACATAGTGACCGTACCCGAACATTGTAATCCACAACTAGTGAAGTATAGTGGAATTTGGTACGACCGGAAACCTGTCAGCGTATGCTCCTTGGACGTATACCTTATTGGTGAACCAAGTAAAACTGCTGTGTGTTAAGTCAAAAGTCTTCTTTTGACTTCTATATCATGTTTTGGAAATCACAAATATATTCTATCATATGTTTGTATATTACAATTGTCTTTTATCATGTTTATCGTATCGTACGATGTTGATCGTACCGACCAAATCGTATCGTACTGACTCTGTCAAACATATCGTACTGACTCTGTCAATCGTATCGTATTGACTCTGTCAATCGTACCGTACTGACTCTGTCAATCGTATCGTACTGACTCTGCTATTCAGATGATCATTATTTGTTTTGGTACTTTGTCAAAAACTCTCTCTGCATATGAATCGTACTCATGTTTTACATTTCTATATATCTCTTGTCCTAACAAAACGATTTCGTTGAGTTAGTTATAAACTAATCAAAACGATGTCGTGCTTTCTGTTTCAATATGACCGTTGGAGGCAATATGACCGTTGGAACCCGAGGCCTATAAATAGGAGGTCATTTGAAGCTGAGAACACAACGATGAACAAAGAGAACGAATGAAGAGACTCTGAACTACGAAGATTCTAGAGAGAGACACTGTGACTTCTCTCATCAGCCTTGTGCGTCCGATCATCGTATCGAGGGCTTTCAAGTAATTGAAAGACAGAGGTGCCGATTACCTGCAAAATCGAGGGCTGCCGGGGATTGGCAGACAGACGTGCCGATCATCGTATCGAGGGCTGCCGGGGATAGGCAGACAGACGTGCCGATCATCGTATCGAGGGATGCCGGGGATAGGCAGACAGACGTGCCGATCATCGTATCGAGGGCTCATCAGGGTGTTGGTGAGACAGACCTTTTATCCTAGGTGAAAGGATAACCCTTCTCTTTGGGTTAAAAGAATTGTATTACTTTTACATTTCCGCTGTTACTTGTATTAGAAAGGGATTTGTGTTGTTTCCTTTCATCTTTACATATTCAATTGTAATTGTTTCAATTACAATCATTCTATTACATTTTGTATTGATTGGTTCTATACGCTTTAAGGTAGAATCATTCACATTTGTATTACTCTGATTATTGTGTTCATCTTGAATACAATTGTTTTACTTTACAATAGTATTACAATACATCATACCTTTTACATTCAATATAATTGTGGGTGTTTGTATTTGTATTAGTTTAAGATCATTTAAACTAATCTTTTTGTTACTAAAACTCAAAGGTTTTTAAACCTACAATTCACCCCCCCTCTTGTATTGTTCTATCTAATAGACTTTTATATCTACTATTCGATCCAACATTGTGTCCTGTGCTTGCTTTACTTTCTGTTTATATTGTGAAATAGGAAAGAGAGAGAAGATCGTTTTTCTTAACAGAGAAACAAAATCAGAACGAGCATTAATTTTAAATTAGTGATACCCTGATTCAACCCCCCTCATAGGGTATTCAGCCTTGTGGACCTAACAATTGGTATCAAAGGGAAAAGATGACAGTTGTAATTCTCTAAATGGAGGTCACTAATCATAAAGGTATTCCGATCTTCAATGGAAACAATTTTCAGTTATGGAAGATTCGGATGCAACACTTCTTCCGATCTTTAGGGTTGGATGTGTTCACAGCAGCAATGCATGGTATAACAGCTGACATCAACAGTGGTGCATTATCAGAAGCTGAGCATAGAGAGCTGGATGCTGATGCCAATGCTATCAATGCCTTAGGGGAAGCACTATCCAAATTCTATATATTCAAAGATGATGTCTTGCAAAACGTCACATGCCACGTGGGAAAAACTTTTGAATATATATGAAGGGGATACAAAGGTGAGAGAGGCCAAGCTGCAAGTGTTTTTGAACAAGTATAAAGATCTGATAATGAACCCAAATGAGCATGTTGATGCATTATTTGACAGGGTAAATGTTGTGGTAGAATACATGCAGGGTCTTGGAGAAATTACTAAAGATTAAAAAATTGTGAAGCGCATATTGAGAAAACATCCACCACAGTTTAATCTGAAAGTTTCTGTTTTGAGAGATAAATACCCAAAAGAACTGACATTAGATAACCTGAACAACACTCTTGTTGCATATGAAATAAGAAATAACGATAACGATGCTATGGAAAAGGGGAAATCCAAAGAAGTGGCATTCAAGGCCATGAAGAAGCTCACCATTGAAGATTATCAAGAAGAAGAAGAGACAGATGAGGTGATGTCATTCCTTTCATCAAATATGCAAAGTGGAAGAGGAATGTTTAAAGGGAAACTTCCACTTGCATTCTTTCTATGTGGATAGGTTGGTCATCTTGCAGCAAGATTCCCCAAGAAGATTCAAGATAACAATAATGATGATGATAAAGTTGAAATTCCCAAGAAGAAGACGTCAGTGTCTGTGAAAGGGAAGAAACAATTGAAGAGAAATTTCTTCAAGAAGAAGAATCTTCTTTCACAAGAATTTGAATATTCAGATGAGTCTGAGGATGAAGAGGTTGAGGAGATAGAAAATTGCAGAGATTGTGGGGTAAATGCCTTGGTAGCGATTGTTGGTAGTTATCAGAAAAAGGAAGAAGCTGACGATGAAGAAGAAGAAGAAATTGAAGGGAGAGTTGATATGGAAGCTGAATTGGAAGCAGCTCTTGAAGAGATAGATGTTTGGAGAGCCAAAATGAAGAAATCCAATAATGTGGTTTGTGATGAAAAACACTATATTAAACAACACGATGAAGAAAAGTCTGAGCTATTAGAAGAAATTAAAAGACTAAAATCCTCAACACTAGAGAGCTCCGAAAATATTGTTGATTATATGATTAAAATTGAGGAACAAAAGAATGAAATTGATTTTTTGACTAACACATGAAAGGATCAAGTCAGACGTATCAAATAGCTTGAAGAAGAAGTGGTTAGTCTGTGACAAAAAATGAAGGATCAGGAAAAACGCTTGACCCCCAATGTGATATCAGAAAAGATGGCCATTCAGAAGATAGAGAAGATGAAAGTGGAGGATCATAGTTCAACAGAAGTGAAGCAGCAAGAAATCTCAAATGCTAAGGTTGATTCAGGGTTTGATAAGAAAAAAAATGTGGTAGTTGATGTCAGACCGCAAGCACCCGTCCCGAAATTGAAGGATGATTTGGGAACAAAACAGAATCAGGATATTCAGAGATCCCAAAGGAAAAATTGTAGTGTTGATGTAACACGAAGGAACACACCTTATATCAGGTGTTATTGTTGTGGGAAGATGGTACATTCACAGAATGTGTGTTCCATATCCAAGAGATATATAAGGGAATAGGAACATAGGTGGCAGCCAAATATAGAACGGTTTTCTGGAACAAATTTTGAAGGACACTGTTTTTGGTGCGGAGGATTTGAGCACATGGCTAGCTACTGCTGTTCGATCATTCAGAGAAATGTGCCAAAGCAAAATCAAAATGTTCAGAAGCACCAGATCAATAAACCGACAAGTGAGTTAAAAGTTCAGAACAGATTTGCAGCTCTGCATGATGAAGTTGGTCCATCGTACTCTGATAATGATCATGAGTATCAATATATACTGAGTATGGAGACAAAAATATGGACCAAGAAGAAGAGAGTAGAGAAGGCAGTAGTTGCTGAAATTGCCCTTAAAGCATCCGATCGTTCTGGTGTGTGGATTCTTGATAGAGGTTGTACGCCTCACATGACTGGAAACAAGGATCTGGTTACATGCATAAAATATGATAAAGAAGGATTTTTCATGTATGGAAATGATGAAGGCCTGGAGATAATTGCATCAGGAAAGGCTAGGTTTGGGTGCAGAGAAATCAGACGTGCTGATGTCTTCGTTGTCGAAGGTCTCAGTCACAATTTGCTCAGTCTCAGTCAATTGTGTGACTTAGGACATTCTCTATGGTCTACCAAGAAGACATGTACTATCACGGGAAATGATGGGGCAGTTATTCTGTAAGGAAAAAGTATAAAGGGAAATGTTTACCTTGTAGGTGGGGAAGAAGATATATGTATTTTATCCAGAGGGGAAGAAAACCAGTTGTGGCATAAGAGACATGGTCATCTATGCCAACCATCTATGGAAGATCTGGTAAAGTGTGATGCTGCTACAGAACTTCCCAAACTATCACGTTATAGTGCTCATACATGCGATACTTGTCAAAAAGGGAAGATCTTCAAAAAAACATATAGACCAAAGGAACTGAAATCATCCAGAGTGCTCGAATTGGTACATGCAGATGTATGTGGACCCATTTCACCACGAGATATATATGGGAAAAGGTACTATGTCATTTTAATTGATGACTATAGAAGAATGTCATGGGTATTCATCATTACCCATAAGTCAGAGGTGTTCAGTTGCATAAAGAAGTATAGGAGGGAATCAGAAAAGATGCTTGGGCAGAAAATTATGATGTTTCGTACTGATAACGGTATGGAATCCACAAACAGTCAAGTTTAAAACTATCTTGAGAAACATGGGATAAGGTATCAAGTTTCATCGGTAAGAACTCCCCAACAGAATGGAGTGGTTGAAAGGAGAAATCAGATAATCAACAATATGGCCAGAACGATGATTATTGATAAAGACCTACCAAAGAAATTTTGGAAGGAAGTAGTTTTGACATCAGTCTATGTTTTCGAACAGGTCTTTGTTGTTTCCAAAGCAAGGGAAGACTCTGTATGAACTGTTGTACGGAATGAAGCCAACATTGAAATACTTTTGAATCTTTGGATTTAAGTTTTTTATTCTCAACAATGAAAATCACACGAAGTTTGTGGCATGAAGAGATGAGGGAATATTCCATGGATACTCAGCGAATAGAAAAGCATATAAATGTTTCAATAAAAGGTTGGGAAAATTTTTTGAGAGCAATGACGTCACTATTGTTGAGAATGAACAGAATACTCAACAACAGAGTAAACAGTTCCTGGATGAAAGTGATGATGTGGTAAGCAAAACAGGGGGAGCAGAAGTGGAAGAGGCTGACTCAGAAGAAGATACTGATGATGAACAAGAAAGTGTCAAGTCTGTGTCTGCAAGGAAGCCAAAGAGTCGAGCTGAAATTGATATGCAGAGTATCATTGGTGATCAGACAGGTCAAGTTCAGACTCAAAAAATGAAGTCATTACAGCAAACATCGTTTTTATCTCAGGTGGAGCCAAAAAAATTTTTTTGATGCAGCTGAAAATGAAAACTGGGTTCAGGCTATGAATGAAGAGCTTGATCAGATTGAGAAGAACCAGACTTGGGAGATTGTTTCGAGGCCAGAAGACAAGAATGTCATCGGGATTAAATGGGTTTATCGCAACAAGATGAATGAAAATGGAATAGTGATTCAGAACAAAGAATGACTAGTGTGAAAGGGATACTACCAGATAGAGGGAATATATGTTGATGATACATTTGTACCGGTTGCAAGGCTGGAAATGATCAGACTATTTTTGGCCATTTCATTGCAAAGAAAGTTCCAAGTGTTACAGATGGATGTCAAATCTGCATTCTTAAATGGTGTTCTAGAATAGGAGGTGTATATTGAGTAGCCAGATGGTTTTCTCATTTATGAGGATGAGAACAATATTTGCAGGCTGAAGAAGGCATTGTATGGGATGAAACTATCACCAAGGGCATGGTACTCAAGGCTTGATCAGTATTTGAAGAAACTTGGTTTCCAACATGGAGGACTTGATTACAATCTTTATTTCAATAATGATAGTAATCAAAGGATGATGGTGTTGGTGTATGTCGATGAAATATTTTTTGGCGGATCAGAGGAAGCTCAGTGAAGGCAGTTTTCTGAATTCATGAAAAATGAGATTGAAATGTCAATGATTGGAGAGATAACGTTTTTCCTTGGTCTACAGGTGTCACAAGGAAGGATTGGAACATTCATTTCTCAATCCAAATATTCCAAAGAGGTTCTAATAAGGTTTTGAATGGATAATTCCAAAGAGATGAAGACTCTAGTTGCTACCCAGATGAAATTATCTATAGATGATGATGGAAAGTCAGTTAATATCACAGAATACATGAAAATTATTGGAAATTTGTTGTACTTGACTACAACAAGGCCTGATATTGTTTTTTCCACATTCCAAGCAGCGAGATATCAGAGCAATCCCAAGGAAAGCCACATTCATGCAGTGAAAAGAATACTTCGGTACATCCAGGGCACAGTGGATTTCAGATTGACATATACTGATAAATCTCAGACAGAGTTATTGGGATATTCTGATGTAGACTGGGCTGGTTCTGCGGATGATAGGAAATCAATGTCAGGTGGTGCATTATATGTTGGTGGATTGTGTATATCTTGGCTAAGCAAGAAGCAAGATTTCATTTCGTTGAGCACCGCGGAAGATGAGTATATTGCGGCCACTCAAGCATGCACACAGTTATTGTGGATGAAGCAGCATCTTGAAGATATGGGAGTTGAAGTTAAGTCTCCGATCGGAATCCAGTGTGATAACTCAAGTGCTATCAATCTTAGCAAAAGTCCAGTTCATCACTCAAGGAAAAAGCACATTGAGATAAAGTATCATTTTCTCATGGAGGAGGTTGAGCATAGAATCGTGAAGTTGAGTATGTGATTACAGAGCTACAGGTTGCAGACATTCTGACAAAGGCCTTAACAAAGGAAGCATTCGAAAGGCATCGACTGGCTCTGGGAGTTCAGTCAATTCCCCGTACTTGATAAAGTGTGGATGTGGGACCCACCCCCTCTCCCCGAGGTATGATGTGTTTTTACCTAATGTGCTGATATGTGTTCACTACTCTATTATAGACTACAAAGAAGTGACATTTGGGTTCATTGACAAAGGGGGAGAAAATAGATATTGTTCAAGCGGGATACAGTGTGGCTGTTTGAGAAATCATGAAAGATACGGGGAGAAGCTGACCAGTGGAGCAGCCATATAGGGGGAGAAATGAGAAAGGGGGAGATTTTTAAATCTGACAATGCTAGAAGTGATCGATCAAAGCATAGAAATCACAACAGCTAAGGATTGTGATAAAAGCGGAACAATGGTGTTGGAATGGTGAGAGAAGTATTCCAGCTATCAACAATTGGGATCAGTGTGGTTCAATAATTGGTATCAATTTAAGAATTGGTATCATGTTGGAATCGAAAATTGGTGTTTGACATGAAGTGATTCATTGATGAACTTTTCGTACTACTATTGTTTCACATGCCGATCATTGCTCATGTGTGCTTAGAGTACATGTTAAGTGAATCCTTGAACGCTATCAGAATCGCAATAGGCGAATGGTGGTAGTGGCTGGAAGAAGACTCAGTGAGGTATCAACGTGCAGAAAATCATTCTGAGAAGATTTATGAAGAATTGTCAACAAACCCAAAGGGGGATATTGCTGGGAAAAAATCCCTCAAGGTAACATTGCAGTATTTTTGGGTTGATTCTGTTTGTTGACAAAGCAGGTTTCCATGGAGAATTTTTTAGTTCCAGAGAATTTTTTGACAATCCATGTTGACAAATAACGATGACAATGGAAAGGAAGATCTGGTGGCAGTACAAATGAGCAGTACAAGGTGACGCTGTTTTCCAGTGTATGCCAAATTTTTGGGGTCCAAAATTTGGATTCTGGTGAGCATCCCGAAAATAGGATTTCCATGAATATCATATTTTTATATGGAAAAGGCATGAATTTCGCGAAGAGAGGATTCATGGATTGGATTTCGCGAAGACCAGAAAAATGGAGGCGGTGATGCTTCACGATTACGTCAAAGCTTCGCGAACGGTAGAGTTGAAGCGCATCGTGGAGGTGAACGGATTTGTGAGGGAGCTTCGCGGGGAAGGTGCGAAGTAATGTTGACGGTAATGCTCCGCGATTACGACGAGCTCCGTGAACGGAAAATTACTATGTTGCTTCACGATTTAAACAGAATTCTAGTGGAAACTTTGGATATTCTCTATTTGAGATGACGTGGCGTTGACTTCGCACGAAAGGGTTGAGGGTCGGTGGAATCGCCAATAAATAGAGGCCGACCCCCTCGAGATAAGAAGAGATAATTTTCAGAGAAAATCATTTGCTCTCGGTTCGCGAATGTAGTTCGCGTAGCCTGTGTGCTTCGCGAAAGAAGAGCTTCGCGACGGCTATTGTTGCTCCGCGAAAGTTGCGCGCTCTGCGTTGGCTCAGTGAGCTTCATGAGGGAAGTTTCTCTGCAACGACTTGATATTCGCGGTAGTGCTTCACGGTTGTGCTTCGCGAGAGTGCTTCTTGAAAAGGCAGGAGCTTCGCGAAGCCTTATTTGAGCTTCGTGAAATTGGGAGCCTAGCGAAGTAGGGTTCTTTGCGAAGGTGTTTCCAAAGTGAATTGCCCAGTGGTTAAGAGGAAAAGTGGTATTCATCAGTGGATGAAAGTTGGACTATAACAGAGCATCCATCAACAGTTATGGATGCATGTATTCATGAAAATGAAGAGACCTACAGGTCTATAAACTATGAGTTGATTCCCTTCCAGAGTAGTGAGCTTAGGAAGAGGAAAATGGTGATCCTATCCACCGGTTTTGAGCCATAGAGAGAGAAATAGGGAGCGACCCTTGGGAAAGCAGTGATCTGACCGTAACCCTTGCAATGGCAGTGAGCCTAGGACAGAGTGACTGTACCCTAACATTGTAATCCACAACTAGTGAAGTATAGTGGAATTTGGTACGGCCGATAACCTTTCAGAGTATGCTCCTTAGACGTAGACCTTAGCGGTGAACTAAGTAAAATTGTTGTGTCATGTGCTTGCTTTAAATTCTGTTTATATTGTGAAACAGGAAAGAGAGAGAAGATTGTTTTTCTTAACAGAGAAACAAGATCAGAACGAGCATTAATTTTAAATTAGTGATACCCTGATTCACCCCCTCCCCTCTCAGGGTATTCAGCCTTGTGGACCTAACAATTGGTATCAAAGGGAAAGGTTGACAGTTGTAATTCACTAAATGGAGGTCAGTAATCATTAATGGATTCTGATCTTCAATGGAAAAAATTTTCAGTTATGGAAGAATCGGATGCAACACTTCTTCTGATCTTTAGGGATGGATGTGTTCACAGCAGCAATGCATGGTATAACAGCTGACATCAATAGTGGTGCATTATCAGAAGCTGAGCATAGAGAGCTATATGCTGATTCCAATTCTCTCAATTCCTTAGGGGAAGCCTTATCCAATCCTATATATTCAAAGGTGATGTCTTGCAAAACGTCACATGCCATATGGGAAAAACTTTTGAATATATATGAAGGAAATACAAAGGCGAGAGAGGCCAAGCTGCAAGTGTTTTGGAACAAGTATGATGATCTGAGAATAAACCCAAATGTGCCTGGGACAGAGTGACTGTACCCGAACATTGTAATCCACAACTAGTGTAGTATAGTGGAATTTGGTACAACCGGAAACCTGTCGGCGTATGCTCCTTGGACGTAGCTCTTAGCGGTGAACCAGGTAAAATTGTTGTGTCATGTGTTTGCTTTACTTTATGTTTATATTGTGCAACAAGAAAGAGAGAGAAGAGTGTTTTGATTAACCGCAAAACAAGATCAGAATGGGAATTAATTTACAATTAGTCATACCCTGATTCAACCCCCTCTCAGGGTATTCAGCCTTGTGGACCTAACAAGTAACACCAATGAAGCGGAAATTAATATGTTCCGGAGGGTTGTACAATAACAATTTAAAAGGAAGTATGTGAGGAGGGATGAACATAAATCCCCTTCTATTTCTAGAGCACCACCAAGGAGGTGGGTTGTTGAAGAATAGGAAGAGGTATCCAATTTTCACGAGTCACCAATTCAGAGAAATCAACCACCATGGGGGAAAGACAATGATCATGGGGGAGTAAAGTTTAGGATCCGTTCATTACAAGGTAAGAATGATCTTCGAACTTAATTGAAATGGTAAAGAAAGGTAGAACATGTTTTTGGTTTTCACACATATTCAGAGGAAAACAATGCGATGTTGGAAGCCTTGGAATTCACTAACTATGGTAGTATTTTGTGGGACCAAATAAGGTTAGTTGACAACGAAGTGGAGAAAACCCCATCCACACTTGGGAGGAGATGAAAGTTATAATGCATAAGATGTTCATTTATATAGATTATTATCATGATTTGTTCTTCATGTTGAAGAGTTTAAAACAAGGGGCCCTGAGTGTTACGGAGTACCAAAAAGAGATAGAGATGATCATGATTCAGGACAATATTGATGAGGAGTGAGATGCCACAATGGAAAGGATTGTGAATGGCCTCAATAATGACATTCGAGACATAGTGGACATGCACCACTACTTGGACATGGAGGATCTACTTCACATGGATACTGAATCGGAGAGGAAAGTAATGGAAAGAAGTATGCACCCTACATATTAAGGTAAGGATTCTAGATCATCTTTCAATTTTAAGGATCCCAAACCACAAGAGCATGTATGGGAACACAAAACTTCTTCAAAGGATTTTCCCTAACCAAAATCATACTTTCCGGAATCCAAAGGCAAAAAGGGGGGTAAGGTTGTTTCCAAATCATGAAATATCAAACGATTTAAATGTTGAGGACTTATACATATTACCTCACAATTCCCAAACAATAGGAAAATGATAATTTTGGATGATGGATATGTTCTTAGTGATACCTCAAGGGAAGATGAAATTCCATCACATGAAGATGATTCAAATGATGAACTAGAAATCCCTGTACATGGAGAAATGCTTATGGAAATGTGTTATTTGAGTGTTCAACCCGAAGTAGAACATGATCAAGAGAAAATGGAGCACATTTTACATACTAGATTCATTGTCAAAGATATGGTATTTAGTATGATTATTTATGGGGGTGGTTGTAAAAATGTATCAAGTGGTTTTATGGTTGATAAATTTGGATTGGATATGACTAGACATCCTGGACCGTAAATATTGCAATGTTTAAAAAATAGTGTGGATGTCAATGTGACTAAGCAAGCATAATTTCTATTTTATGTTGGGAATTATGAAGACAAGGTGATGTTTGATTTTGTTGCAATGAAATGTATCCATATTTTGTTGGTAGTAACTTGGAAATTTTATTGGAAGGTCACACATGATTGATACACTAATAGATTTTGTTTTGAGTATAATGGGAGGACAGTTATTCTGACAACATTGAGTCCTTTGCAAGCTTATGAAGACCAAGTGAGAATTGGGAGAGATTGTTAGAATATAGAAAAAAAGGGAGAGAAAAAAGAGAGAATGAGGAGAGTGGAAAAATAAAGTGTGAAAAAGGAGTGTTGAGTGAAAGCAAAAAAAAAATAGGGAAATAAAAGAGATGAAAACAAGAGTAAAAATAAGAGTGAAAACAAAATTGTTGATGGAAAAGTGAGCTTGTTTTTAGGAAAAATATTGATATAGATATCTTTATAGGGGGAGGAAACTCTATTTCTTCTATGAAAGGGAGAATGTTTTACCACTAACTCTCCTAACCCTTCAATGACTTCTAGTGATATGTCTCCTTTTTAGGAATTTTGTGATGTTTTTTTCTGATGAAAAAATGGATGGATTTGCTCCCTTGCAGGGTACCTAGAACCATATTGACTTCCTCCCTAGAGAAACGCTTCCCAATCGACCATTTTATCCGGCTAACCCGGAGGATACTAAAGAAATCCATTGAAAAGATGAAGAATTTCTAAGGAATGGATTTCTTCAAGAGATCTCATTTCTGTGTTCGGTACCAGCATTCCTTGTCCCAAGAAAAGATGGTAATTAGAGAATGTGTGTTGATTGTGGAGCTATCAACAAAATCACGGTAAAATATTTTTATCACAATCCTCATATGGATGATATGCTTTATGAACACTATGGTGCAAGATTGTTTAATAAAATTCACCTAAGGATTGGATACCATCAAATTAGAATGAAAGAGGGAGATGAATGGAAAACCGAATTTAAAACAATGTTTTGATTATATGAATGGCTTGTTATTGCATTTGAACTAACTAACAACCCTAGTAAATTCATGAACTTAATGAATCATGTTTTTACTCCATTCATTGAGATATTTGTGGTTGTTTATTTTGATGACATACATGTTTATTCTATGAGCCTTGATGAACATCATGATCATTTAAAACAGGTTTTTGAGACTCTTAGGAAAAATAAATTATTTGAAAACATAGAAAAATATAAATTTTTATTAAATTCAGTTTTTTACTTGGTTTTTTTGTAGGATCTAATGGCATGAAGGTTGATTAAGAGAAGGTGAAGGCGATTCGGGACTAGCCAACACCAAATAATGTCAATAAGGTGAAGAGAGTCCATGGACTTGTGAGTTTTTAACGAAGGTTCGTGAGAGACTTTTAAACCATTTAAACACCATTGAATGAGTTGGTTAAGAAATGGGTGAGCTTCAAGTGGGGAAAATATCAATAATATGCATTCTCTACACTCAAAGTTAAGTTGACCAATTCACATCTCTAAATTTTTCATGACTTTTATAACATTTTTGAAGTTGAATGTGATGCCTTTGGAATAGAAATTAGGGATGTACTAATGTAAGACTCTATGCCTTTCACCTACTTTAGTGAGAATCTTAATGGGGATGCATTGAACTACTCTACCAATGATAAGGAATTGTATGCTCTCAAATGAACATTAGAAAACTGGCAACATTACATGTGTCCAAGGGAATTTGTGATTCATTCGGATCATGAAATACTAAAATTTCTAAAGTCACAATGAAAGTTGAATAGGAGACATGAAAGATGGCTTGAATTCATTGAAACATTTCCTTACATCATTAATCATAAACCAGGAAAATAAAATGTTTTCACTGATTCTTTATATAGGAGATACTATCTTATCGCTTCTATAAATGCTAAAATACTTGGTTTTAAAACGTTGAAAATCATGTATGAGAATAATGTGTATTTTTCTGAAATTTAGAAGATGTGTGAAGAACATTGGAAATGTTTTTTTACAAACATGATGTATTTATTTTTCGGGAAAATAAATTGTGAGTCCCATCTTGTTACATATGTGAATTTCTTATTAGAGAAACTCATGGTGGTGGATTAATGAGGAATTTTGGTGTTGAGAAAACTTTTTCCTTGTTGAGTGAAAAATTTTGTTGGCCTCACTTGTATAACGATGTGGTTAGTGTTTGTGGAAATTGTAAAGTGTGTAAACAGGAAATGTCTAAAGTGCTTCCATATGGATTAAACACACATTTTCCTATAGCTTCTCATCCTTGGGTTGATATTTCAATGGATTTTGTTCCCGGCTTTCCATGATCTAAACCCGGTAAGGATATAATATTTGTGGTGATATACAGGTTTATTAAAATGGTTCATTTAATTTATTATTCTAGAACCAATGATGTAACTCATATTGATGATTTTTTTAGGGAAATCTTTAGGATGTATGGCTTACCCATGAGCATTGTTAGTGATATGGATGTAAAATTCCTTAGTCACTTCTAGAGGACACTGTGGAAAAAAGTTAGAAGAAAAATTTTGTTCTCCATCATTGCATACCCATGAATAGATGGTCAAACTGAGGTAGTCAATAGAACAAATTCCACATTGCTGTGTTTCATCCTTAGAAAAAATCTGAAACATTGGGAAAGATGCCTACCTCACATTGAGATTACTTATGATCGAGTGGTTCACTCTACTACTAATGCATCATCATTTGAAGTTGTGTATGATTTTTACCCATTAATGCCACTAGATATTTTACATTTGACTAATAATTAATTTTCTATTCTTGAAGGTGAAAAGAAATCAATGTGTGTGCAGGAGTTCTATGCAAAGGTAAAGGCTAGCATTAAGAGAAAGAATGAACATGTAGAAAAGCACGCCATCAATGGTCAGCGGAAAATGGTGTTTAAACCATGAGATTTGTTGTGGGTACACATGAGGAAGGAGTGGTTATCATATTAATAAAAATCAAAACATCATCCACGATGAGATGGTCTTTTTACAAGTCATAGAGAAGATCAATGATTATTCCTACAAGACTGAGTTACCTGAAAGGTACGGGAATGTTAGTGACACATTTAATGATACTGATCATTCTCCCTTTGAATTTTTAGATTCGAGGAAAAATCGTTTTGAGGAGGGAGGAAATGATGATGATCATTGCACACATGGGCATAGTGGGGTTAGATGTGTACTTGATGTGGAAGGAGAAATGAACAAAACTGGACAAGACCCATTTCATTGAATCAGAGGCCCAATGGCAAGGGAACAAACCAATAGAATGATGGATTCCATAAATGGGTGAATAATGGAATTCCAAGAGGATTCCCAACACCATTTAGTGGGGGAATAATCTTGGCATATAATTACATTAATTAAGGCCCAAACGTGCTTTTAAAAACCCAACCCCGGGTGTTTTATGAATTTCAAGCCCACCCCACCATGGAATCTTCAATGTCAAAAGGTGGTGGGCTACTTGTCATTACTCTTCCAAAAGGGTGTTCTACTTGTCTCCTATTGACATAGGAATGTGACAAAGTTTTCAAAGTTATAATTTATGATTTTTGACTTGTGGAAACTAGGTGTTAGAATAATGTAAAATCCACCCCATTGTGTGATTATAATTTCATTATCTCATTGCATATAAATAGCCACCCCCTTGTACTCTTGAAACATCATGAAAGAAGGTAATGTTATTATGGGGAGTTTTGCTTGCAACCATTGTGTTTTTGATTAATTATTGACATATCAAAGGGTTGGTCATCCATTGTGGCGTCTAGTGGTTAGTGTTATTACAGACAAGTTCTCTTTGGGTTCTACCTTGACCATTTCCAATTCCCTCTCATTTTCACCATCTGTACACCACATTCACTTGTTTTCCTACGGCGATCCGGGTGCTCCACGTGCATACATTATACAATGTTCCTAGGACACTTCCTAGAATGTCTTGCATCACTTATCATAAATTCTCCCCCATTTATTAAATTAAATCCTTTAAATTTGAACCTAGGATAAAAAAACTAAGGTTTTTACTTTTTAAAATATCATTTTTGAATTCTCATATTGGAATAATGGTAAATGAATGTTTTATTTGAAATTTGATAAATAAAAGTTTGATAGACACATAAGATAACATATACAAGGTTTCCATGTAGGAAAAAAAGACATGGAATAGAAAAAATGTTTTATATGTTCATGATGGAGATTGATAGAGAACATGATCATTAGAAAGTTAAACATCACCGATTATAATTCTGTGATGAGTTAAAGGGCCATTAATTTCTCGATATGAAAAGTAAATATTTAATTTCTTTTATTTCAATAAAATTTTCATAATGTTAAAGAATTAATTTACACCCTATACTAAGAACATAAGGAAATATACTTACATGAAAATTATATTTTCATAATTTAATAAATTTTGTCAAAAAACACATCTTTTTCTCCAAACGATGTGTATTGAAGATGAAATTTTATACCTAAATCATCAGAAACAACTCCAATGGATAAAAAAATCCATAAAAGTATATCTATATATTCCTACTATCCATATGATCTAAAAAAACTAAAATTGATATTAAATGATATAATATTCCAAAAATTATTATCCTTTATAAGATGAAAAAGTACTTTAATCTGAAAAATTCAACTTTAGTACACAGTATTCAACATAGATCATTAAAAAAACTAATATCCTTAAAATTCCTCAACATATTCTAGTCTAAAATGGAAACCAATAAATTGGAAGGATTTGATCACATAGTCTTCTGAGATAAATTTAATATTTATCTTCAAATAATATTAATCACTCTTAAAGTCTCATAAAAGAATATTTATTTCCCTAATCACATAATCTTTGATATATAGTAATCATTTAAGTAAAAAATATTAATATCCATAAATAAAATATGTTTCCAAAAGATAAATCATCCTTTATTTCTCGAATAAACTCACATAGTATTCTATTTACCTTAATCATATAAGGTTCCCAAAATAGTGAAAATATTATGAAATAATATTAATCACTTAATCACTAAATCATATTACAATTCCTTGGTTATCAATATAATAATCATATTTTCATCAAATAAACATAATATTTATCCATCATATAGTTAAAATAAAAACAATTTTATACTAACCAGGACATCACATAGACTAGTGGATGGAAATGCACCCTAGTCACCCTTTAGATGTGGGTTTGACCCCCCGACCTTGATGGACGCAACAGGTTGTCACCCATACTCTAAGTTTTCCCTTTTCAAAAAATATTTTGATATAATATTTTTCAAATTCTAGAAATGTGAGAAACTTCTTAAAAAATAACATTAATTTATTTTAACCTCGTATTTTATCTCATACCTTTCATTTTTCATCCCAAAAATAATAATCCCATTATTACCTAAAATTCCGAGATCATATAACCCAAATAAATTTCGAATACCTTTATACATATTTCCACTACTGTTTAAGGAATTTTATGTGAACTAACTGTTTTAATATCATAAACACAAGGGTTACATATACCTTAATCTTTTATCAAAACTCAATCAACATCTCAAAAAAATTCACATTTGTAAAACATTTCAAAGTCATCAATTTCATCTAAAATATGTATCAAAATTTTATAAAAAACCTTATATTTGAAAACCCATAGGAGTTCCAGGATTACAAAAACATTTTCAAAATACCTCTATGTCATAAATTTAAAAACTCATTACATAAACACATCCTTCATTCAAAATATTTCTTAAACCATTAACCATTATTTTTCATCTTAATACTTCATTGATAAAATAATGATATGAATTATATCCTTACGATTCATCAATATCAATAAAAAATTGTTTCATTACAAGAATGTAAGTAAATAATTAATTACATTAATCCATACATAAAATTTTATTTGATATCTCCTTTATGATAAACATATAGATATTAAATGGTCATGTCCATTGTATAATTTCACTTTTCAAGAGAGATGGTAAATTTGAGAATTTTATAAAAAATGATAAAGATACCCTGACCTATAAAAGTTTTAGAGAAAAAATGTGTTAGATAAGTCAAATAGTTTCATACAGTTTATTTGAATACTCTAAAGCTTTCAAAATCATTTGAGCAATAATTTTCAATAATAGTGATAATAAAATCATTATAAATGGATAATAAGGTTGTGAAATATATCTTTCTTTCCATATTGATAAAAGATCATTAATATATTAAAAATAACATTATTATAACATGTAATGAATTATTACATGTTAAAATGAAAATATTCCTTTTAAATATCATACCCATAGAAACTCTATATTTTTATAGCCTTCAAATCCTTTATAACTAAATATATTTACCTTTTATAAATCCAATATCCAAAAATATTATTATTATCCTTGAAATACATCAATTTAAAAAAATGGGTTTATATAAAATCAAACATATATTCATTCTTAAATTTTAAACCCAAGATGATATCTATATTTCTTAAGAAACCCATATAATGAAACATCTTAATATCCAAAGTTGTCTAAACAATGCTCTGATTCCAACTACAAGGAACCAACCTAAATCATAACTTAATCTAGTTATTTTAAAACTAGAGTTCATATTATTTTACAAAATATATTTTCAGTTTATATTTTTAGATAATTATGAAAAATCAACTAAAATATTAAATACTAGACACTTATACTCATTATACATTTTTTTCACAAAATAAAAATAATAAAAAAACATGGATTCTTTTCAGGCTAAATATTCACAATTTTCGCAATGATCTCATACTTGTCTCTTTTCTAGCTTAAATAAAATGAAAAACATTTTAATACATGTGATGATAAGAAAAGATCAATAAGGGAATTAAAGGAAAGGAAAACATTAGTCTAGTGAAAATCGAAAAAACATTTTCATAATAAACATACATATTTATTCGGAAAAATGAATCACCTTTTCAAAAATATCATTATTTTACCTTTTTAAAAACAATTTATTTTCATGAAAAAATAAATATAATGAATCTTAAATATAAGTAGGTATATTGGGAAATAAATCTCAATTTCAACCTTAAAAATATTGTAGCTCTCTCAAAAAAAGAGGGAGTAACCATCATAGTTACATTTTAAGTAATCACCACAGCAATATTCCTATAATATATTTGGAGAAACCTAACTAGTTAACTACATCCCTTTACCCAATTAATTGGAGATATATAAAGGGATAAACTGCCCTCAGTTTATCACAAAACCAACCTTCCTTATAAAAAACTCCCATGAAACAAAATAGAAACATAACACATAAATCTGGCATAAAAGAATCATTTTTTAGGAAAATAAAATTTCTATCTTGAAATCCCATTAATTTTTTTATTAAGACACTCACTAATAATTGATAAAATTTTATTTCAAAATGAAAATATAGAATTGTAATGTATGCTTCAAAACATTTATGTGACATAAAACTAAGAAATTTTGTTCATTACATATATGTAAAAAACCATCCTTTTTTAAAAAGGATCTTTAAAAGTTTATTATTAAATAAATTCCTATATAAATATCATATCAACGAAGTGAGTGTTAATAAAATGAATTAATTATGTGTAATCAGTATAAATAAAAAAAGTTTAAATACAAAATAAGATATTTAAAATTTATTTCAGACAAATGATTGGCATGACATAATCAAGAAGTAGTTGTTTAACCAAAATAATAGAAATTAGGGTAAGAATTCCCTTACTACACATTCAACTTCCTTAAAAAGTGTTAAGAACTCATGTATTATGGTTTAAATAATAATATTAACTCATTAAAAATAAATATTCATACTTATAATAACGAATTTGATGATTTTATGTCATATTATAACCCATTCATTGATAAAATTTCATTATTTTCACTGTTTTGGGTGTGTTTGTTTCATGGTTTCATGATCAGTTCATTTTTGTATAATTATGGATGTTATCTTAAAATGGAATTACAACTCTACATGTGGAGTGGAATGGTATTAATAAAATTATATAATTATGAATGGTCCCATATAACATTTTTATTTCTAATATGTGGATGATTGATTAGATAAAACATCTATGATAAATGTTTTTTTATTTTGGCGGTTTTTTACTAATATCATGAAATAATTTGATTTTATTTAATATTATGTTGGTATATTAGTTTAAAAACCTGAAATAAGTTATTATATTACTTTTAAATGTTATTTAATAATAATTATAATTTTTTGACTAGCCATGTAGGTGGTAATGTAAAATGAAAAATTTTTCTTCACAGAGACAGTAAATCGACATAATTTGGAAAATAGTTTTGTTTCGTTGAATAATAGAAGATGATAAATGAAATAGATATGATATAATAAATTAGAAAAATAAAATTCTATTACATAAATTATTAAGTATTTTATATTCCTTTGTGGATGAAGTAGTTAGGGATAAAATAGAAGAAGAAAATTAAATAAGAGAGGTACATTAAGAAAATTGCCTCTTGAATATCTCCGCCTTGAGAGACCCTTGAAGACCATGGATTTTGTATTTTCTGAGACCAGAAGTACTATAATGTGTGGAGAGTGAGGGGGAGAGGTTTTAGATGAGATTTATGGAGATTAAAGTATTTTTAGTCGAAATGGGATGGTGAGGAGTGGTATTTTTACTTGAGGAGAGGTGGGTTTATGTAATTAAAATAATGATTATTTTATATTTAAATCCAACCACATTGAGGTGAAATTAATATAAATTTCTTTTGATGAAAATTAATATTGTATATTATGGTTATTTTTGATCAATACTTTATCCAAACATTAAATTTTTTAGTTTCTAGGTATTTTAATCCTCTAACCTTTTAACTTTAATCTATTTCATTTTTTTCCTAAACAATGGTAAATGAATTTTTTACCGTGATAACATTTTTTATACCTACAAATAAAAATGAACTTAAAAACTATTTTTGAACTTCTGATTCAATCTAAAGAATAAATTTTACCTAATTAAATTCAAATAGTTTTCAAAATCATATTTAAAGTTAATCCCTGAAACATAAAGAAAAATGGATTTTTAAAGTGAAAATTTCAAAACATTGAAATATTTTTATATCCAACTTCAATGTGAAATTGATTCCAATGACCTAAATTTGTTTTATTGGTTTATAATTATACTAATTATTAATTAAAAATAATTTAACAGATAATTTAACTATATAAATTATTTAGATAAAAAAACAATTTTCAATTTAAATGTAGTATTTTTCGTTACTCATCAAAAAAATGAAACTCATTAGAAAAATGGAAAAATTAACCCTATGATAAATCTGAAATTATACCAGAAAATATTAAGTTTATTTTTTCAATTAAAATTTACAAACATTTCAAAATTAATATTTAAAATATGTTCTCCATTAATTGGAGGGAAAATGCCAATTAGAAAAATATAGCATTTTTATGCTTAAAATTTGTTTTTTTATCATAATCTTATAAAACATATGAGTTAAATTTAAAAAAATTGGTTGGATATAAAACATATAAATTTTATTAATATATTTCACTAATAGTGATTAGAAAAATTTATTAAGATAAAATTCCATTGTCGGAAAAAATAGTTTTTAATATAAACACATCCTTTATAATGAATAGGTTTTTTATTTTAGTTTATAATTAATTTGTAACCTATGAATTCATATTATAAAAATTTGTAAAATGTATTTTCATAATTTAGTTAATTTCATTTATTCTTCCATTCTAAGGGCTAGGTGATTACTATCACATTTAAATAATATTGTTTATTCATTTGTTTAAGCAAGATGTGACATATCTTTTATGATATTGGGAATTATGTTTCATTTTAAAATACACGGGTGTGAAATTAAATCAAAATATATTAAAAAAATAATATTAAAATATATTTATGATTAATGTTTTTTATTTTTATTTATCTTTTTTATTAATTTTTTCTAAGTTACTTTTAAAAACTCATAGTAATATATATATTTTGTTAAAATAAAATAATGGATGGTATATTTTTTGAATTGAATGATGTTATCAAAAAATTTAAAACATAAAAACTTATGTTAACTTATATTATATTTAATAATAATAACTATATATATTATTATATATTGTAAAATGATATAAAAATATATAAATATTAATATATATAAAATGAGATGAAATTTTTCCTTATTTATGTGTGGTGGTATTAAAATTGAACTCTTAGTTCCCACACTCATGTTAATTTATTATATTACATTTTCTTGTTTTTGATACAAATTTTTTTGGAATACTAATTATTATTATATATCAAACGAGACCCGTAGATACATGGCGGGCTAGTCCGAATAGGCTGTAGTTTTTGTGGGTTAGATCAAATGCGGTTTGCATTTTTACAGGCCTAAATATTCAAAGCCATAAACCACATAAATTCATGTGCTAATGGATCATACTATGTTCTTTCATACTCTTTTATAGGTATAAAAAAATAATATCTATTTCTATAATTAATGAAAAGATTTAATCATTGAATTTCATTGATGTTCTAGATGACACTGCTGCCTATTCATATTTTTCTTAAATACTTATTCTTCTTATATATATGTATGTATTTGAAATCATGGACAGAATACTGATAGTAAAATATAATGAAAATAGGACATACAGAATTAATATTAAAGAGTATTATAAAAATATGAAAACAATATTTGATAGGGTAAAATTATTTTAATGTATTACTGTGTATTCAATTTCATTATATATGAAAAAAAGGATTATGTAGTGATTAAATGGGATAGATTTATGCAGTAATTAAAGGGTTGAGTTTCCTATAGGCCAAATGTGGAATATAATTGTTTTTGTTCAATGTAGTTTTTGGCATATTTTTTCGATAAACTAAAACTTCATAAATTAATAAGTGCAGCATAAACATATAAAAGACATATAATTGCTACCATTATATTGAAATTGCACATAGATTATGAACAACATACATGTATATAAGGCATAATTAAATTGATATTTCTTACAGAATATACATACATGAAATGAATACAATAAATACACACTAACTAAAATTAAGGGAATTGGGACAAAATATGCATAATAAAACATGATATTCTTATAAGTGGAATGTATTTTGCAATCAGTGCATAAAAAATGTGGAAAATTATTATGATTATATAGCCTGGTTATTCTGTATACAATATGGAAAACTAGAATTGTTTCTATATCAAGATAGTTGTGTATATTATATTATTATATAGTAAATTCATAAATATTATAAACAAGTTAAATGGGGAAGTATGATCACAATGAATTAAATTTCATTATACAAGAAATTCATAATAATTATGCCAAAATTTAAGGGAACAATTACTAGTAGGAGAAACAAAATGTTTTGGTTGTTCAACAAACTCGTTGGCAGAAGATTCAGAATAAAGTATATTTTAATGAACATAGTAAATGGTATAGTATGATTATTTTGTATTCAATTTCATTATACAAGAAATTATAAAGTATAAAATTAAAATATTGGGGACCATAACCAGCAGGGAAAACACACAGTATAGTTTTCCTGGTTACATGGATGCATTGATAAAAGATTCAAGATAAACTAAAATTTTAAGACATAAATTTTTAGATAAATTGAAAATAAATTAAAATTAATGTATAGTATATATAAAAAAACCAATTTTTTAGTTTTGATATCGTATATAATAATATTTTTTTATAATGAAGATGCAACGAAGTGTGAATACACATGTATGAAAAAAGTAATTTTGGATATGGAAAAGACAATTATATCTATACAAAAAAATATTGTATATAGTATGAATATAGAAGGGTTATTTGAGGTAAGTAAAATTCTATATTCACTATTAATTTAGAAGAGGCATGGAAGGAATGGGAATTTATGTATGTGTACTCTTAGTAAATTCAGAATGCATACTGTATTGAAACAAAAATTTCATTAAATAAAATGTACATTGAATTGAATTTAAATAAATAATATGAATATATAAAATTCATATACAAAATTCACAATGGGTGACGATAATATAATAGAAAAAACTATTCATAAAAAATTTTATAGGTTATCAGTGAAACTGATTTTACAGTAAATGCATAATGGATATAGAAACTGAATATGATATTACATCATGAAAACTATGTATAAAATATTATTATGTATAGAAGGAATACATATTATGCACTATGTAAATGAAATAGTGTAAACAATATCTATAAAACATGATTTCATAGAAAATTAATAGTGAATATATAGAAAATAATGGTTGTAGTCATCATTAGGCCAAATAAGAAGTACAATTTTTTTTCTAAAGATTCAGTTAGGAAAACATGAAATTTAAGAAGAAAGAAATTTTTTCCAAATCTAAAATTATAGTAAAATAAATGTGTAGTATAAAATTATAGAACCTGAAATTACATTAAAATGAAATATTGATTCATTTGAAATAAATTACTTTGAAAATTCTTATAGAATATAAAGGTAACTTACCTCAGCAGTTCGAAAGAAAATAATAGATATTTTTGTGTATTTGAGATAGTGAATGTTGAATACTATGAAGTACTAGTTATAGACACTATAACATCTATTCTGTAAAATTATGACAATAGTTTTAGGGGTGAATGAAATGAAGTTTCAGATGTCATGAGAGGAATCAATGGTTAGGAAAATATGAACCCACATAAGGCTATGGTTAATGGGAGGTGAAATGAAATAGTAATGTGAAAAATAACACCTTTTAGGGTGAGGAAGACATGGCATTTGGAGAGGATTCAACTGAATATTATATGTATTTTGACAACCAAGAGGTTTCCATGATGGGATTAATCAATCGTGAGGATGAATCCGAGAGTTGTGAAATTGAGAAAATGAAGGTGGCGTTGATTGAAGAAATTGGAACCATATAAATAAAGATGACTGGGTTTGGATTTAAAATTGGGATGGGAGAGTCCATCAGGATGAAATAGTGAAGTGAATTGTGATGATGATTAAATGAAGCACAATATTATGGTGATTATGAAAGAGGATCGAAGAGGTTTGAAGGAGGGAGATACTAGGGTTGGAAGAGAGTATCGGAGGATAATAGTCGGTAGTGATGAAATGGAAATAAAAGTGGAAGAGTGAAGGGTTCAGTTGCAGAGGTTGAAACACGTGAAAAGAAAGAGACGTGATTTAGTATAGATTATATATTTATACAATATATATGAAATATTTTCATTTATATTTATAATATATGAACACATATTTACTATCATATTTATTATATATAAACATCCCAAGAAAATTTCCATAGGAAATTTTCAATACAAATTTGCATAGTGAATTTGCAGTTTAAATTTCCACGTAAAATCATAATAAAAATATTTTAATACATAAATGAATAATATAAATTTTTGGTATAATTTTCATTGGAAACATTTAGAAAAAATCTCAACTGGAATATTTCAGTTCAATTTTCCACATAAATTTCCAAAGAATATTTTCACATAATTTTTAATATAATTGTACATAAAATTTAAATACAGAAATTATAATATAAATTAATATCTAAACTTTTAGTTCAAATATATTAACACAAAAATACACAATGAATTTTTAATGAAAATTTAAATTATAGGTTTCTTAGAGAAATTTATAATGAAACATTCATAGGGAAATTCCCTATAAAAATATCAATTATAAATTTTCACTAGAAATTTATAATGAAATTTTACAAAATTAAATTACATTTCAAATTTCCACTTAAAATTATACTGTATATTTGTTAATATGTAAATAAAAAAGTGAAATTTCACCATAAATTTTCTTTGTAAATTTTTATTGTATATTTTCATTTGAAACTTCTAGTAGAAATTATGACATATATTTCCAATGAATAGCATCAATGTATACTTCCTATGCACTATGAGTGTGTGTCAGTATATACATATATATATATATGTGTGTCTGTGTGTCCTAATATAAACATAAAATATATTTTTTGTGGAAATAACAAGAATATTTCTAGTGTATACATACATGAATATATACATGAATGCATACATTGTATGTGTATACATATATATTAATATTAATATATACATACATGCATGTAAAAATCTATATTAATATAAGTTTATTTTTTTGAATAAAAAGAAAATATATTAACCATTTACATAAAAAGAAATAAGGTCGAATATCTATGAAAGAATAAAATCAGACCAACAGTCATCCTCACTAGACAGAACTTGTATTTCCTAATGATTTTCTCCCCCATTTACCTTCCTTTTGATGAAGGTGAAAGAATAAACTACGATGTGGCAGATGAGAGAATGGATCTTCATGATGAAGAAAAAAATATTGGAGTCCATTAAAATTTCTGTTCATATAATTAATCATGGAGAGGAAATCATATTCAACAGTGATATCATTCCATCTATTTTCTCGATTAATGATCAAACATTCATGGACACCATGGGCTTCAGAAATAGGGGGTTCCCAATAAGTGTGACAAAACTCGTATCTAGTTACAAATATCCTACCAAAATGGATAGAGACCATCAAACCAAGAACAATAATCCCATTATCAAAAAGATATGTGTCATTGTAGATAATAAGAAACCAAGAATGGGGGATCCATCAAGATTTAACTGAGCAAGAGACTGAAATCACATTCTGATAAACTTCACGATTCAATAAATAAATCCCTAAAGTGGCCCATTTGATCCAAAAAACCTAGGATTTGAATCTATGATTGAAAATTTAATCATTAATTCTAACCCATATAATCCAATCCAATGTACATAATGATGAAACCTTGTCTACAAGAAATGTACATGACCAAAACATAAACAACATTGGGAGATTTGGTGCCATATCCAGCAGATGCTCCAAATATGCTCCCCATGCAATCCAAACAGCCTTTTCCCCTAGAAATTGGATGATTTCATGCATGGATGAATCTATTTCATCCAAACACAAAGGTAATAACTCTTGATCGACAATATTGACGAAGGAAATGAATTCCAATGTGGGAAAAATACAGATGAAAATATTCCACCAGATGTAACAGATCATTAGGGGGAATCCAGTTTCTATATAGTTCTCTAGATCCCATGAACTTACACAATAGGAGCATCATGTACAATCATATATCTAGATTTCATGGAATAATATGACAAGATATCTTTATGCCAAAAAATAAAATACTACCCCACATCGATCATGCAGTGGATGCTAAAGATGATCATTTAGTCATTATCATTGAACCGAGAATAAATTTTGTAGCACCTCGGTTTGAGGTATATAACCCTTAATTATGCCCTTTTTATGTATATAAAGTTTTTTGAAAAAAATTGGAGGAGTTTGGAAGGTTTCTGGAGGGGTATTGAGTATATTAAAAGAGCGCACAGTTTATAAAATGTTTGTGAAAACTGTATAACACTTCCAGGAAACCATGCACCATGTGACATGGACCAGGTAGAAGGCACACCATTTTCCAATCCCTCAGGCCTCTCCAAACTAACCCTGAAACATAGGATAATGTAAATATTCCTGGTTGGTTCATGGTTTGTCTAACCATGAAGATCAACTATTCAAGCTACTCTCTTGTCGTAGTATTAGGTTCACGGTTAGCACATAGTTTGACTAACCGACTGTGGTTTCAAGAAGTGGGTTTTAAAAAATATATCTCATGCGATTTTAACCCCAAACACCACTTTTGAGCCCCATTTCAACCCTCACCCAGTATTTTCTTATATTCAAGGATAGGGAAACTCTCTAACTCATTTTGAAAACATTTTGAAGGGGTTTTTTTGGTGGATTGAGGGAGAATCTTCCTTGGTAAGCCTCTTTTCTTGGTAGTTTCAGGGTTTTTATTAGACCTAATTCCCATTCTCTCCTTTTTCTTAGATCTACTTCCTTTATGGATAAATTCGTTGTTTTAATGCCAATACTAGTTATATTTATCCTAGTTCATGTCATGGAAAGTGATCTAAGGAAATTGTTTGGAGTTTTCACATGGAATTGTTGAGCATTTTTACCATTTTTTATTTTCACCAAAACCATAGAGATAGGTGGCTTCACTCTCTACTCCTCAATTTAGAAATTGAAGTTATAATTTCAAATTAATTTTTTTCTTGAAATTAATTGTCAAAATGATGTGAAAATATTGTGTGGAACCTCTTTAGTGATGGTTTGTGGGTTTGGGGGGAAATGTGATGTGTTTGTGAAATATGCTTCACTGTTGTATTTTATAATAACGAATTTAAAATCTATTTAATGGTTTGATTTATGGAAATGGGTTATGTAAATGGTTTTCAATAAAAAACAATTTATTGAACTTATGTTTGGCATAAATGGGATAAATGGTTTTTGTATAATTTTAGAAAATGTAGTTTGGATTAAAATGTTGTTTTGGTTTGGAAATTGTTAGGTAGTGTGGGTTTGGAAAATATATTGGTTGAAATGATTTTTTAATGTTAATTTTATGGTTTTTAGATTTTGTGGTTAATAATGAGTTATTTTGGATGAATAGTTAGTGTTAATTACCACCATAAAATGGTTGGAATGTGGTTAAGAAGTACCAAAATAAAATAGGTGATGTGGTTTGTATGTGAGGTTCCACCATCAATGGTAACACAAAGCATTTATGATAGAGTTTTGTGTGGGGTTGAGAATCATGTATTGTGTTATTTGAAATTAATTGTGTCAGCCTAATATTAATTGGGAAAATTGGTTAATGATTTGATGGATTTATTTACTTGGATATGTGCTTGTTCGGGAGAACAGTTTTTGTAAAAATGTGATTTCCTTTTTGGAATTTGATGAAGTATTTAAATGGTTTTATATAAATTATTTTATATAAAAGTTATAACTTATAATATCCTAGTGGTGTGAGTATTGAATTCATTTTTAGTAATGATTTATGTTGAAGTATGAATGTGTGGATTTTTTAAAAATCTAGAAATTGTTTTCTAATTTGTGATTTTGAAAGGAGAACGGTTGTGGTGTTTTGAAAATGGGTTGGTTTTAAAAAATACAATTATAAGGCCCCAGCCTTAAACCTTACTTAATCTTGAGTTATTACAAGATTACGCATTGAGGATCATTTTGGGTTTAGTGTTTTAGAGAATTAGATCATAAAACATGCATTAAATTCCACATATAAACAAAGTGGTTACATAAAGATAGTATTCTTCATTCCCATAAATGGAAACATATTTAAAATAAAACATTGATTCATTCTTTACACTTCCTTGACACTATCATCATATCATGTACCTTTCCCTTGACCTGTGAAAACATTTCAAAAAAACATGGGATGAGCATAAAAAGCTCAGTATGGGTTATAAAAACATGGAGAGGAAACATGGGTACATATATACATAAGAGTGAAATCATACTTTACCCATAAAACATAAGCACATTAACATACCTCATAAAATCATTAGTAAATCATTGAAATCAAAAGACATAAAGGTAACTTGAGGCATTCATAACATTCTTACGTAGGGAGTAACCCTCTTGGTTACGTTTGAAATACCCATCACAGTATATTCCCTAAATCTCTTCAGAGAAACCTTAACGTTTCACTCCTTCGCGTTACCCAATTCATTGGAGAGCTATATCGGGCTCACCCGCCCTTAGTTTATCACGAAACCACTTGTCTTCATAATAATGCCCAAGAACCATAACATAATTGTATCCCATAAATCATGCGTAAAGGAAACATAACATTTCCACATTTCAATCACAAGATATCAATACAACACAAAAAAAACATTGTGAAAACCATTTTCAATACCAAAATAAAAGAAAAGTAAAACATGGTATTTATTTTTCTTTTAAAAAGAGGGTATGGCTTGTAGAGGAAGCCGAAACTCATATAACTGTCACGATGGCGGAGAAGTCATTGTTGCCGCATACGTACGACAAAAACATTACCTTTTGTCGTTTAGTAAATTCTTCGTATATAAAAGATTCCTTTTGAATAAACGTAAAAGTCAAAGGGGTTTATACACCATATAAAAGAAAGTTGTGTATAAAATAAAATATGCCTCAATGAAAGGAGATTGAGACTAAGTCCCATACCTCGTATCCGACTTGACCTGACTGTTCTTTAATCTCCTAAATAATAAGCTTGAGTTAATATCTACTTTCTTAAGAACCTTTTTCAAGTTCATTATTCCTTTTATACCATGTTATGAATTTCATGTAATCATTTAAGTTTATAATGTTCATTTTGTCGGTATTTGGTTCTAAAGTCAAAAATAGACTTCTTACACTTACATGTTGTTAATTTGGTCAAAGGTTCATTATATCCAGAATGATATTAATGGTTTGGATAAAATATATATCATATATATTCATCATATACATGTATTTATAATATTACGTCACATTTAGAGGTAAGAAATGAAATGCACCGTTCATGGAGACGGTAAGCCGTACGTACGGATGAACGCTACTTCCATTTCTATTTCGTATTTTCTGGAATGGAATCATAATGATATAAGAGTATATTATAATTCCAGTATAATAACATATATAATATCATTAACTTTATCCTTTACACATTCCACATATGGTATTAACGAATCTAATCACTTTCAGGGGGTGGTAGTCCGCACTTCCTAAAATGAAGATATCGTGTTTACCCATAATGGAAACCATAAAGGTATGCCCAAAATGAAAAAAAACAGAAGCTTAAGGAAAACATAAACATATTATATATCATATATAAAAATAGTGACATCATAATGGCCACCTTTGAAGGTGTTAAATGAGTATTGAACAATCATCGTTTCGGGAGGCAGAATTTCACCATCCACGGAAACCGTATGTTCTTTAACCATTTGATGTAGTTGTGTGGGAGTGTAGCTCAAATAAATCTTATAACAACATCCTAGTAAATTGAAGATACTGGTGTTGTTACAAAAGAAGTAAATAAAAAGAGTTTAGGGGGTTGGAGAAGCAAAATAAAACAAATGAACATGAGAGAATGAATTACCTTTAAAAGTGTAACTCCTTTAAATTTGATCCTAAAGACTTCCTTTGAAAGGATTCTACCCAAAGTGAATCCTCTAGGATTAAGAGAGGGATGTGGAGAGAGTAAATGGGCAGGGGTTGGCTGAGACAAAGGCTTGAGGAGTGTGTGAAATGAGGTAGAGGTGGGGGCCTTTTATAAGAGGAGAGGAGGGGCACTTTTGGAAAGTAAAGAAATATTACTTTATTTGAAAATATGCTTCGGTTTTAAAAGGTCCCACATTGATATAATTCGTGGATAAGGTGATAAGGGTTCGAAATACACTCATCCAATTGGTTTTGGCCATGTGTAGGTTTTATATTTTTCATTATCTTTCCATTTTATTTAAATTGTTATATAATGAGGTCATCGCTGCATCATCATGATGTCATAAATAATTTAATTTATTTAAAGTCTAAAAATTATAAAAAAAATACTATGATTTAGGAAATATTTTTAGATTTCCAATGACTATTTATAATAAAAAATATGATCTTTATAAACCCATGAAAAAATTGTTTTAGTAAAACATCTCTTGTTTATGTCATTTTTACTTTAAAATTTAATAAAAAGTTATTTATGTCATTTCCCAACCAAAGTGTCTCCATGGGGTCACCAAGTTGACCCATGTCTTTTCTTGGTCGGCCATGACACAACCAATAAGGTTGGGACATGTGTCTAGGTCATTTCATATTATTAAAACATTATTTATACCTTAAACTACCCTAATTACCACTAATCGCGATTAAAAACTTAATAAGTTACTATTCACCAAAAAATTATTTTAATCCCATTGAACCACATTTTCCTTCTTAATGACAACCATGAATGTCAGATTTTTGAAATTCAAAACAAAAAAGTGGAAACGTTTCATTTAAACGAAAAATCAGTTTCATTAACTACCACTTAGTGGTTTCACTATTCATCAAAAATTGAAGTTTTTCAGAAAATTACCAAAAATTAACCCTAAGTTATATTTGATATTCCGAATTGAAAAATGAAGTCTATTTTACAAAATTCAATACATATAATTCACATTAATTAATTTAATAATTAATTCCCGCTGTCAGAGCAAATAGTGTGTTTTTATGAAACAATAAGTATCAAAAGATTGACACCAGTTTAAGTCCAATTTCAAATTGAAATTGATTCCAATGACCACCATTGGATTAAATGGTAAAAATATATTCTAATTTAACTTCAAAACCAATTCAAAACATATTCTAATCATATAAACAAATTAGATTAAAAAGCAGTTTTGATGTAAAATGCATTATTTTTCACTATTCATTAAAAAATGAACATTGTCAGAAAAATACCAAAAATTCACACAAGGTAAATTTTGATGTCCCAATCATAAATAATAAGTTTATTTTGACAAACATAGTTTATAAAATTGTCAAAAGATAGATTTAAAAAGGGGTTTCCATCATAAGACAGTAAAACAATCTTTTAAGAATATTAGTGTATTCCATGCATAAGATTGGATTTATTTTCATTTTAAGCCTCTAAAACACTATCTTAATCATTAATAGACATAGATAAAAATATCTATTATTCATTAATTACTTGGGATTTTACATCCTTACCCCCTTTAGAAAATTGCGTCCCCGCAATTTATTTACTTATAAAATAAATGGGGGTACTTATCCCTCATTGCATTTTCAGATTCCCATGTTGCCTCTTCCATCAAGTGGTTTTCCCACAAAACCTTTACTTGCTTAATCACCTTATTCTGTAACACTTGCTCCCTATGGTCACGAATCTGGACCGGTTGTTCCTCATAAGATAGGTTCTCTTCCATCTGAACTACCTCTGGACTCAAAACATGAGATGGATCTGGAATATACTTTCTCAACATCGAAACGTGAAAAACATTGTGTACCTGAGATAAATTCGGAGGTAAAGCCACTCGATATGCAACTGATCCAACTCTCTCCAGAATTTCGTATGGTCCAATGAACCTTGGACTCAACTTTCCTTTCTTACCAAATCTCATCACACTTTTCCAAGGAGAAACCTTGAGAAAAACATGATCACCTACCTCGAAAGATAGATCCTTCCTCTGGCTATCCGCCTAACTCTTCTGCCTGCTCTGAGCTGTCCTCATGTGTTTCTGAATCAGCTGAACTTTTTCTGCCATCTCTTCTACCAATTCTGGTCCCATCAACTTCCTTTCACCCACTTCATCCTAGAAAGCTGGAGTTCGACACCGCTTCCCATATAATGCCTGAAATAGTGCCATTTGTATACTGGAATGAAAACTGTTATTATATGAAAATTCAACCAAAGAAAGATGTTGGTCCCAACTTCCCTGATAATCCATAGAACAAGCTCGTAGCATATCCCCCAAGGTCTGAATTGTTCGTTCTGACTGCCCATCTTATTGAGGATGAAAAGCTGTACTAAAATTTAATTCAGTACCCAACGACTTCTGAAGGCCTTTCCAAAAGTTAGAAGTAAACCCGAGATCACGATCAGATACAATGGAGAGAGGAACTCCATGTAACCTGACTATCTCTTTAAGATACAAACGAGAAAGTTGATCAAGAGAGAAAGTATCTCGTATAGCAAGGAAATGAGTATATTTGGTCAAGCGATCAATAATAACCCAGATTGCATTATTACCTCGAGATGTCTTCGGTAATCCAACAACAAAGTCCATGGATATATTCTCCCATTTCCGATCTGGCCCTGGTAAAGGCTGAAGCATCCCTTTCGGTAATTGCCGCTCTGCTTTAACCTGCTGACAAGTCAAACACTTCACAGTAAAATCAGCAATATCTCTTTTCATTCCATCCCACCAGTAATACTCCCGCAGATCTCTATACATCTTAGTACTGCCCGGATGAACTGAAAATGGAGAACTATGAGCTTCACATAACAAATCTCTCTTCAACTGTGAATCTCAAGGCACACACAATCTCTTCCCAAATCTCAAAACACAATCATTATCAATGTTGAATTCAGGCAACTTACCTTTCTGAACCATCTCTACCTTTTTCTGCAACTCACTGTCTTGCTTCTGTGCTTTCTTGATTCTATCTGATAGAGAAGATCTCACTGATACCTGAAACAAAACAGAAGGACTTCCTGCACCAACAACTTCTATTCCAATGTTCATCAAATCCTTATCCAAAGGATCACGTTCCAAACGCAACATTGTTAATGAAGCATTAGTTTTTCGACTCAAAGCATCAGCCACTTTATTTTCTTTTCCCGGATGATAATGATATGTACAATCATAATCCTTGACTAATTCTAGCCATCTACCTTGTCTCATGTTCAATTATTTCTGAGTGAATATATACTTTAAACTTTTGTGATCGGTATATATTTCACACTTTACTCCATACAAATGATGCCTCCAAATTTTTAAAGCAAAAACAACAACAACTAATTCCAAATCATGTGTAGGGTAATTTACCTCATGAGTTTTCAACTGTCGTGAAGCATAAGCAATTACCTGATCATTCTGCATTAGGATGCAACCAAGTCCTTTCAATGAAGCATCACTGTATATAACAAACTCACCATTCCTAGAGGTAGTGCCAAAACTGAAGCATTCACCAATCTTAATTTCAATTCCTGAAAACAATCATCACATTCTTTTGTACAGATAAATTTAACACCCTTCCGAGTTAGCTTAGTCATTAGACTAGATAACCGTGAAAAATTTCTAACAAACCTTCGGTAATAGCCCGCCAAACCAAGGAAGCTACGAATCTCGGTTACATTTGTGGGTCTTGGCCATTCTTCCACAACTTTTGTTTTTGTAGGATAAACAGTTATTCCATCTTTAGAAACAATGTGACCATGGAAAGAAATTTTTTGCAAACAAAACTCACACTTGCTGAATTTCCCATATAGTTACTTTTCTTTTAAGGTTTCCAAGATAACCCTTAAATGTCTTTCATTCTCCTCTTTACTTTTATAAAACACCAAAATATCATCAATGAAAACCACCACAAACTTATCCAAGAACTCATGGAAAATTCTATTCATTAAGTCAATGAATACAACAGGTGCATTGGTTAGCCCAATAGGCATTACCACAAATTCATAATGGCTATATCTCATACGGAATGTGGTCTTCGGAATATCTGCCTCCTTTACCTTCAGCTGATGGTACCCCGATCTCAGGTCAATCTTTGAAAAAAACTGAGCTCTCTAGAGCTGATCAAACAAATCATCGATATGAGGAAAAGGATATTTGTTCTTAACAGTGATGTTATTCAATGCTCTATAATCAATGCAAAGTCTCATATAACAATCTTTCTTTTTAACAAATAAAACAGGAGCACCTCATGGTGATGTGCTAGGTCGAATGAAACCTTTCTCTAATAAATCTTGCAATTGCTCCTTCAACTCTAAAAGTTCACTTTGTGTCTTTCGATAAGGGGGTTTTGAAATTGTCTTAGCATCAGGAACTAAGTCAATAGTAAACTCAACTTCCTGATCTGGTATTATTCCAGGCAACTCATCAGGAAAAACATCAGGATACTCATTTACCACTGGCACATCATTAATCTGAACAGTTCCTTTATTTTCAACGACGTGTGCAAGGTAACATTCATTTCCATATTTTACAAGTTTCTCGGCCTCTTGATATGTTATCAAAAGTAAGGGTTCATTCTTGTAAACAAACTGAAAGACTTTCTAAAAAGAAACATCTTTAGCTCTACAGTCAATCTTAGCATGGTTAATAGAGAGCCAATCCATACCCAGGATAACATCAAACACTACTAGAGCTAGAACAATAAGGTTTTCAAGTAGGTTCTTTCCAAAGATAAGGATAGGAAGATTCTTATAAATTCTTTTTTCCTCAACATTCCCCCAGGTGTTTTTACCAAAAGTTCAGGAGTCATTTCTTGAGATGGTATTCCCATTTTACTAGAAAAGGGTTCAGAGATGAAAGAATGTGTAGACCCTGAATCAAACAATACACTAGAATAATCTGAAAAAACAAACAAAGTACCTGATACAACTTCATTTGATGGCCCGACATCTGCTGAAGTAGTTGCAAAGGATTTTACCACCCCTTTCTTCTTGTAGTCTAACTGCTTCCCATCACTCAAGCTCTTTGTAGGACACTCGTTTGCATAGTGACCCATCTCATTGCACTTATAAAATTTCACTAACTGTAAATCAAATTTGTTCTTACCTTCACCTTGATCATTTTCAGTGCAATCACGAGCCTTATGTCCCATATTACCACATCGGTAGCACTTTCTAGAATTCAGAAGACATTCCCCAGCATGCCTTTTGCCACATTTATCACAAACTGGAAACTTAGTTCTCTTACCATCAGGCTTTTTTGAAGAATTCTTACCTTTCTCCTGCCACCTCCGTCTCTTCTTCTGTTGGTTGTTATAGAACACTTGATCATCGGCAAACTCCATTTCCACCTTCTCAGCACATCGAACAAGCTTTTCATAACATTTAAACTCACGAGAAGCTAATGCACTTCGATATTTTGGCTTTAATCCTGAGTAAAAATGATTGATTTTACTATCAAGGTCTCGGATAAAATTTGGAGAATACCTTTCCAATCGAGTGAACCTTTCTTCAAAGGCAGCCACTGAGTCTTCATCTTGCCTCAATTCCAAGAATTTCTTTTCCATCCTAAGTTGAACAGCCTTAGGAAAATACTTCTCAAGAACCATACCTTTGAATTTATCCCAGTCAAGAGCATCAATCTCATCAGCGTCCCTGATATTTTTAACCATAGACCACCACTGATCTTCTTCACCTTGAAAATGGTAAATATCAAGACTATCCTTTTGATTGTCTAAACACCCCATGACATCAAAAATCTTCTCCAGTGCTTTAATCCACCCTTCAGCTTGCCCAGGGTCAGATGATCCTCTGAATGATGGTGGATGTTTCCTCATGAAATGTTCCACCACTGACATGTTCCTCTGCGGTTGGTCTGGCTGATCTCGTGCATGGATACCAACCCATTTATCGCTTGAGTCAACTGCGCCATTACTGCAACAAACTGTTCAGTTCCAATTCTGACCATTTCTGGATGCTGATTCGGAAGGATATTTCCTTCTGTATGCCTTCCTAGCACTTCTTCCCTGTTTCCTCTGCGGAAAACCATTCTGAACAAACATGTCTTAGATGAAGCAACATGGTAATCTTCAAATGCTATATCACTTCAATTTGACCATAAAAAAAATATTTTTGGATAATCATTTAATAGAATTCTAACTCCTAAAGTTATCTAAACCGACCTTTGATACCAACTATAATGCCCCAGCCTTAAACCTTACTTAATATTGAGTTATTACAAGATTACACATTGATGATCTTTTCGGGTTTAGAGTTTTAGAGAATTAGATCATAAAACTTGCATTACATTACACATATAAACAAAGTGGTTACATAAAGATAGTATTCTTCATTCCCATCAATGGAAACATATTTAAAATAAAACATGGATTCATTCTTGAAACATCATTGACACTATCATCATATCATGTACCTTTCCCTTGACCTGTGAAAACATTTCAAAAAAACTTGGAATGAGCATAAAAAGCTCAGTATGGGTTATAAAAACATGGAAAGGAAACATGGGTACATATATACATATGATTGAAATCATACATTACCCATAAAACATAAGCACATTAACATACCTCATCAAATCATTAGCAAATCATTGAAATCATAAGACATAAAGGTAACTTGAGGCATTCATAACATTCTTACGTAGGGAGTAACCCTCTTGGTTACGTTTGGAATACCCATCACAGTATATTCCCTAAATATCATCAAAGAAACCTTAACGTTTCACTCCTTTGCATTACCCAATGCATTGGAGAGCTATATCGGGCTCACCCTCCCTTAGTTTATCACCGAACCACCCGTCTTCATAATAATTCCCAAGAACCATAACATAATCGTATCACATAAAACAAGCATAAAGGAAACATAACATTTCCACATTTCAATCACAATATATCAATACAACACAAAAAAACATTGTGAAAACCATTTTCAATACCAAAATAAAAGAAAAGTAAAACATGGTATTTTTTTTCTTTTAAAAAGAAGGTATGGCTTGTAGAGGAAGTCGAAACTCAAATAACGGTCACGACAGCGGAGAAGTCGTTGTCGTCGCATACGTACGACAAAAACATTCCCTTTTGTCATTTAGTAAAATCTTTGTATAAAAAATATTCCTTTTGAATAAACTTAAAAGTCAAAGGGGTTTATACACCGTATAAAAGAAAGTTGTGTATAAAATAAAATATTCCTCAATGAAAGGAGATTGAGACGAAGTCCCATACCGCGTATCCGACTTGACCAGACTGTTCTTTAATCTCCTGAATAATAAACTTGAGTTAATCTCTACTTGATTGAGAACCTTTTTCAAGTTGATTATTCCTTTTATACCATGTTATGAATATCATGTAATCATTTAAGTTAATAATGTTCATTTTTTCGGTATTTGGTTCTAAAGTCAAAAATAGACTTCTTACACTAACATGTTGTTAATTTGGTCAAAGGTTCGTTATATCCAGAATGATATTAATGGTTTGGATAACATATATATAATATATATTCATCATATACATGTATTTATAATATTACATCACATTTAGAGGTAATAAATGAAATGCACCGTTCATGGAGACGGTAAGCCGTACGTACGCATGAACGCTACTTCCATTTCTATTTCGTATTTTCTGGAATGGAATCATAATGATATAAGAGTATATTATAATTCCAGTATAATAACATATATAATATCATTAACTTTATCCTTTACACATCCCACATATGGTATTAACGAATCAAATCACTTTCAGGGGGCGGTAGTCCGCACTTCCTAAAATGAAGATATCGTGTTTACCAATAATGGAAACCATAAAGGTATGCCCAAAATGAAAAAAACAGAAGCTTAAGGAAAACATAAACATATTATATATCATATATAAAAACAGTGACATCATAACGGCCACCTTTTAAGGTGTTAAATGAGTATTGAACAATCATCGTTTCGGGAGGCAGAATTTCGCCATCCACGGAAACCGTATGTTCTTTAACCATTTTATGTAGTTGTGTGAGAGTGTAGATAAAATAAATCTTATAACAACATCCTAGTATATTTAAGATACTGGTTTTGTTAAAATTAAGTAAATAAAAAGAGTTTAGTGGGTTGGAGAAGCAAAATAAAACAAATGACCATGAGAGAATAAATTACCTTTAAAAGTGTAACTCCTTTTGATTGGAGCCTAAAGGATTCCTTTGAAAGGATTATTCCCAAAGGAAATCCTCTAGTAACAAGAGAGGGATGTGGAGAGAGTAAATGGTCAGGGTTTGGCCGAGCCAAAGGCTTGAGAAGTGTGTGAAATGAGGTAGAGGTGGGGGCCTTTTATAAAAGGATAGGAGGGGCACTTTTGGAAAGTAAAGAAATATTACTTTATTTGAAAATGTGTTTCGGTTTTAAAAGATCCCAAATTGATATCATTCGTGGATAAGGTGATAAGGGTTCAAAATAAACTCATCCAATTTGTTTTGGCCATGTGTAGGTTTTAGATTCTTCATTATCTTTCTATTTTATTTAAATTGTTAAATAATGAGGTCATCGCTGCATCATCATGATGTCATAAATAATTTAATTTATTTAAAGTCTAAAAATTATAAAAAAAATAATATGATTTAGGAAATCTTTTTAGCTTTCCAATTAATATTTATAATAAAATATCTGATATTTATAAACCCATGTAAAAATTGTTTTAGTAAAACATCTCTTCTTTGTGTCATTTTTACTTTAACATTTAATAAAAAGTTATTTATGTCATTTCCCAACCAAAGTGTCTCCATGGAGTCCCCAAGTTGACCCATGGATTTTCTGGATCGGCCATGACACAACCAATAAGTTTGGGACATGTTTCTAGGTCATTTCATATTATTAAAGCATTATTTATACCTTAAACTACCCTAATTACCACTAATTGCGATTAAAAACTTAATAAGTTACTATTCACCAAAAAATTATTTTAATCCCATTGAACCACATTTTACTTCTTAATGACAACCATGAATGTAGGATTTTTGAAATTCAAAACACAAAAGTGGAAAAGTTTCATTTAAATGAAAAACCAGTTTCTTTAACTACCACTTAGTGGTTTCACTATTCATCAAAAATTGAAGTTTTTTAGAAAATTACCAAAAATTAACCCTAAGATATATTTGATATTCCGAATTCAAAAATTAAGTCTATTTTACAAAATTCAATACATATAAGTCACATTAATTAATTTAATAATTAATTTCCGTTGTCAGAGAAAATAGCGTGTTTTTATGAAACAATAAGTATCAAAAGATTGACACCAGTTTAAGTCCAATTTCAAAGTGAAATTGATTCCAATGACCACCATTGGATTAAATGGTAAAAATATATTCTAATTTCACTTCAAAACCAATTCAAAACATAATCTAATCATATAAACAAATTAGATTAAAAAGCAGTTTTGATGTAAAATGCAGTATTTTCACTATTCATTAAAAAATGAACATTGTCAGAAAAATACCAAAAATTCACACAAGGTAAATTTTGATGTCCCAATGATAAAGAATAAGTTTATTTTGACAAAAATATTTTGTAAAATTGTCAAAAGATAGATTTAAAAAGGGTTTTCCATCATAAGGCAGTAAAACAGTCTTTTAAGAATATTAGTGTATTCCACGCATAAGATTGGATTTATTTTCATTTTAAGCCTCTAAAACACTATCTTAATCATCAATAGACATAGATAAAATATATATTATTCATTACTTACTTGGTATGTTACAATGATGGTCTTATCAAATATGATTAAATATTGAAATGTTAAATTTTGGAAATCATGGTTGTGATAGTTTCAAGGTGATATAATTATAATTAATTAGTAATCTAGTTTACAATATAACACCCTTTTACATCACATTTCTTTTCCTAATGTTGAATAATTTATAGGATAAGATATAATTACTTGATTTTAGAATAATTGATCCCTTTTGTGTTCATAGATCAATTTCTACTTCATCCCATATTCTATGAAATTAAGTTGAATTTTTCATTCTAGAAGCATTATCAGATCACGAGATCCATAAGTAGAATGATCGGTCATTCCATCAATCTTTATCACTGAAAAAGGATATCACATGTTATAAAATATAAATAAATTCACTTATAATGAAGTAATAATTTGATATAAAAAATTTATCCGGATATTAACATATCCTTTTCCTAAATGGATGACCTTAAAATCCATATATTTACTAAAAATACCAATTATTAGAAATAGGTTAACTAAATCGGCATAACATTTATCTCCCACGTATCATAAGATAGTTTAGGTTGTCACATTCAAAAAAATTGAATACCTTAATCATATATTCTCTTGAAACATGGTAATAACCTAAATTACCATAAGTAATTTTAGATAACATACAGTATTATTTATTTTATAGGTCACTGGATATATTCCTTAAATCCAAGAATTTGTAAATATCATCCATGATAATATAGACTACATTGACAACAAGTCCTTATTTAGTTACAAGGTAATCAATATATTCCAATTTACTTATCCATATCCCACATATCATTATTTAAACAACATTATCTTAACATAATGATAATATTATGTTTTACATTCAATTTGTTAAAATATCACTTTTCATTAAATCAATTTACCATTCCACTGAAAAAAATTAATATAAACTTGTAAATATAAAGTGTAAAATATAAGTAGAATAAATATTTATATATTTCATCAAAAATTTTGAAAAAAAAATAAATAAGAACATTGATTATTCCACTTATACATTATTCCATTAACAAGGATACCTCATAAAATTACACAATACCTCTCTCCTTTCAAATTTCTTCTCTAGTCTCATGATCATCGAAAATCTGACCACTACTCACACCACCTTGCTGGTTCCCTTTAGGATAAATCATCTTGGGACATTTAGTTACATAATGACCATTTATTCTATACACAAAATGCTCATCCTTTGATGATGACTTAGGTAGGTCAATATTAATATCTATTTCATTAACTAAACTCTTTATTTTTCCCTTGTCTTCACTTTATTTGTGTCTTTATTTTCCACAGTCAAAACATATTATTTTTTCTCTAAGATATTCACTTAGGTGATTATTTCAACATTATTATCATAAAGGAAACCAACTCTTATTTACTCCAAGGTCTCCATTACCCAATCTCTCAACGATCTCCTTCTTTCTCTTCCCTAGTGAGTTTAATAGTTGGTTAATGTACCCATTGTTAGTCATGTTCCTTGAATAATAGTTAGGCATTACCACAAAAACCTTTACTATTGTAATCATCCCATTTGACACATCATCAATAGAATTCCCATCATAATCATTGTTAATGCAGTTCTTTATAATTCCCTCCATTTTATAAAACCAATAATAATTTACTAAGATATGATTATCATAGCTTGGAATCACATAATCATGAACCTTATATGATGTCCAAATCATGAAACCTTTTTTAAAATATTAATCATATGGTTTATCCTAGGTTATTAATAGCTAAATTATATTTAAATACTTCTTGAGGGTTTATGATGTGTTTGTGAATTTCCAAAAGAATATCCCCTGAGTGTGTTAATTCGGATGTGTAACAAGGAATGTTGTCATCTGCCAGATTATCCTAAGTCAGGTGAAAAAATCATGTCGGAGGTGTTACCCCTAGGTACTTCTGTTCCAGAGTGAGATACACCTGTAGTTTTGAGACAGGGATGTATTTCAAGGAAACTACTCACGCTATCCTTTACCCAAATTCCATGACATTTTCCTATAATTTCCATTATACTTATACTTATCTGTAGAGTCATCCCAATACATATCTGTAAAAATATCCCTAAGGATGTCATTATGGTTCTCCTATATTAGTTTCCAAAAGGATAACTAAACCTTCACTCTAATACCAACTGTAATGACATAAGATTGACGTACATGGTCATTACATTACTTTTGTGTAATACAAAATCCATGAAAAAAACTGACTCCCAAGGACCGTATTAGTTTATTGCCTTTGGAAATTGGGAACACATTCTCTTAACTTTGTGAATGATCTTCAAAATATCTCATAAAGATCTTTCTCTTTAGTTTTCCTACCTAAAACCTTTCATTATATCTTGGGTAAAAGAAAATAGGGTGATCACAGATTCTTAGTAGGGGTAAACATAGAAATTATTAAATACAACATGAACATAATAATGTAAAAACATGAAAATAAATTTTGAAAACTATACCACATATAACATATATCAATATATTGAGTTATGAAAAAAATATTGGCAATTCATACTGCATAAATCATAAAATAATCACGAACCATGAGAAAATAGTAATGATATAAAAAATGGAATTGTGGAAAAATGTAAGCATAGAAAATATTTTACATATTAGATAAGGTTCACTGATAATACCATAATGGCCGAAAAATTCCTATACTGAACCGAGTTCACTCTTCGTTCTAGCCCTGTATTAATGAACTCGATTTACATTCTGTTCTAGACCTGTATTACTGAACCATATTTACATGCCATTTCATTCATGTATATTTAATGAGATATAAATATTTACCCAATGCATTCGAGGGATATATAGGTCCCACCCATCTCAAAATGAAATCACTATTACTTGTGTGACAATAACATAATTCATTCATCTTAGCATAACCAAAAGAATAAAAATGGGTTTCTTAAACAACATTACTTTATAATATAATCCATGATAATTAAATGGATTTCATAAATATAATTTCATAATAAACATATTAAAACCATAGAAATAATACATAGAGTATACGGAAAACATATATTTATTCTTAGATAGAAAATAATTACGACAAAACAGTTGAAATTATTTTTTTTAGAAAGATATCCTATATTCATCAAAAATGTTTTCAATTCTTAAAAGAATTCACAATTTTAATAGAAAATAATTTCAATGAAAAAACCTTGTAAACAAGTAAGGAATGATTCATGGAAATAAGTAGTTATTAAGGAAAAAAAATCAATTCATTCCATATAATTTAAAAAAACATTCTTTTTATACCTTTGACGAAAATGTCAAAAATTACCTTATAGATAAAAAGAAAGAAAGAATCTGTCAAAACAATGTAGTAAAAGAAATAAAATGGGTAAAAATGAATTTAAAATCCATATGATAATATTAAAAAATTATATGAAATAATTTTTAGAAAAAATAGGCATGGATGATAAATAAACCTGAGTAAATACTTAAATATAAACAATCTCATATAATAATGAGATGGTGAAATTATCTGGTACCTTAGGTAAAATTTCTTATGTATGTTTCCTAAAATCAAGTATAGTGGTTTTAAAAATATTATTTACTTGTAATAGAACCATAATAATATATATGATATCATATATAATTCAATTATGACTTTATATTACCCGCCATTTATCAATTTCATGTTAAAATGACGTTTCAGATAATAATCACTTTGTTTACCATACATGTTTTTACATTGTATTCTCGATATTATTAATATGATTATGATTTAACTAATTCAATAATGTAAATAATGTTTTATATATCACAAGTATTAATTATATAAATATATATATAATATATATAAATTAAATAGAATACACTATTAATAGAGACGTTATGTCGTATGTATGCATGAAGGTTGTTTCTGTTTTCTTTTTGTACTGAATTGAAGAAAGTAGATGACAAAAATATTTATATATATAAAATTAAAGTTGATTTATAATGTCATATATTTCATGATTATTTATTACATATAATTTATAACTATTCTTTAATTGAAAAGGCTGAGAATGTATCTAATTGTTTCGTGGAGACAGTAAGTCGTACGTACGCACGAGTGAAGATATCATTTAATTAACTATTTACTGGTATATAATTAGATGGTATATTAATTAAAAATAATCATTATCATGTCATATTAATTATTTAATCCTTTATATTCATTTTTATACCCATGAAAATAATGTATAGATTAAAAATAGTTTACGCCATGGTGTGGAGATGGTAAGTCATACAGACACATGCATTGAGATATTGATTTTAGTTGGATGGGTAAAAGAAGTAAAATGGTTGTCTCATAATTATAAAAAAAGTATCATAATATATTATATTCTAGAGTTATTACTTTTTTATCCAAACAACATAAGAAAGTTAGGTAGAATAAGAATATAACTTTGAAATAGTTGGTAAATCAATTACCTATTCTTCGAGTGTCATATTTTCAATTGAACAAAAGGACTCCTTAGGTTGGCTTCATGAACAATTTATGGAATATAAGATGAAGTGCGGGAGGTTTTGAGGAGTAATGGAAAAATTTTGGACGAGGAAAAGGGCTTTAGTGGTGTGAATAAAAGAGGAGAGGTTCCCTTTTATAAGAGAGGGGAGGGCCACTTTACAAAACTAAAAAACTGTTAATTTATTATAAATTTTTTATTGAATTAAAATATCTAAAAGTGATTTATTTATAGGGTAAGATTAGTATGGGTCCAACTCCTCTCAAACAATGAATTTTATACATGTTTAGGTCACAAAGGTAACATCATCTTTTGGTTTTAACCTTTGTTAAACAATTAAACTATTACCGTGACATCATTTCCTTTTTACACTAGAGGGTTAATTTAGTTACTATAGAATTCAATAAAAACCCCAATGGGATAATTTATAAAATAGTTATTATTATCCTATTTAGTTGGATAAATTCTAGTTTTTTATGAATTTTATATCATTTAATATAATAGTTTTTATTTTAAAATATCATTTATAAAAATTTTGATACTATTGAATATTTTCATTTTTAAAAATATCAATCCAAGATGATAAATTCAAAACAAAACATAAAATATTTCACTAAAATTTCTATGTAATATATAAAATTCTTGGATGAAAATAATTATATAAATTTATATTTATTTTAATATTGTTAATATCATTCATTTGATATATTAATTAATTAAAATATTACTACATCATTATTATAAGAATTTAATTAAGTTATCTATACTATAAAAATTAAAAATTTACTATCATGAAGAAAATTAATTTCATATATTTCTAATTAATATTTATTGTCGAATTTTAATTATGTTTAACCATATATTACATATTAATTATTTATTCAAATTTGAATATGACATTTTTAACTCTTCTGTAAATAAAATTTAGTAAATGTCATAATCAAATGAATCTATCTTAAACAGTAGCATATTTTATACCTAAAGATTATTTGGGTTGATAAAAAACTTATAATCTGAATTTAGAATAATTTTTATGGTATGCATATTTTATTATAATATTTTTTTACACTTAATCATGGTAAATACAATTCAAAAGGTACTATTCACCAAAAATTATTTTGATTATTTTAGATTACATTTTTCATATTAATTACAACCATTTATTTCTATTTTTTGAAATTCAATACACCAAAGTGGAAAAATTACGGATATTTCTAATCCCTTAAATTTTCCCAGAAGGAGGGAAAAGTGACGTTCAAAAGATCTGTAATTATATATATATATATAATTCTATTATAAAAATGATTCCAATAACTTAAATTGGTTTTAGATATTTATTATTTGTCTATAATGACATTTGAATCAATATAAGGTAAAAAATATTTATTTAAAAAACATTTAGTTTTTAACGATAACACAATATTTTTCACTATTCCTTAAATATTTAAACTTTTTAGAAAAATACCAAAAATTTAACCTAAGATAATTTTGTTATTATGAATTAAAAAATGGGGTTTATTTTTTCTAAATAAATTTTTATGAGTGTCAAAAATTCATTTTATTATTTTTTATAGAAGGACATGAGTAGAAGATCATTTGAGAAAATATTATTTTCAAACTTATAATGACATTACAAAAAAAGATAATTTTTTTACTATCAAAACCATTATAATTAATATTTTAAATTTAGTTATTATTATTCATATCACAAGGTTAACAGCTTGGTTATAACTATCTTATATAAATAATTATAATTGTAAAGTGTTGTTTCGCATAAACATATTATTGTGTGTAACAGAAGACAAGTCGATGTTTCGTGTTGTGAAATATTCCCAGGGTTTTTTGTATAACATAATCCAAATATTGTTCAATTATATCATAAATAATATATATTTTGCATTGTGTTATGTGAAATTATCAAAATATTAAATCAATTTGAAAAAAAATAAAATCACAAAATCTTAGAATTTTACATAATATCTTTAAAGGAGATGTTGAAGATCATTCATCAAGTTATAAGATTTTGTTTTAATGTTTCCAAATATAGTAATCTATTATGATCCTTAGGCATGTATTTTTGTAATCTGTGGAATATTCATCTATGACAATGTAATAAATGAGTTATAAGTCCCTTTTTTTACGTTTCCATTCCTTTTATTTTGGAAATCACAAACACATTCTTAAATACATCATTAAATACATTTTCATGTACAAAGTGTTTTAATTATATGTTAAGAAAGCATAATTTTCTTCCATACATAGAATTGGTTTCAAAGAATTCATTATTTAAAATATATCTTATTCATTACCATTATCCTAATGCGTATGGATCCTATTATGACCGGATTCACCATATCAAATTGTTTTAATGACATTATGTATTATATTCATACTGACACTAGTTTTAATCAGATTTCACATCAGAATAGATATCATCGAAGTCATTCTGATTGAGAAAATCATAGTGACATTCTATACGTAAATCCATTAGATTATATAAAGGATAAATTCTGAATAAAGAAAACTTTCTTCTATTGTAATGGAACACATTTTACAAAGAAAATGTGTAAAAAAAATGATTTCATGCATTTTGTTATAATATCTGTGAAACAAAAGGAAGTCATGCATTCATATATTATATGACCGTTGATGTACCAAGTGTCATAGTCCTTGAGAAAATCTCAGACAAAATATGAACTTTGGAAATGAAGATTACTATTGGATGGATTTCGTATAAATATCTAGTCAATTGAATATTTTTTAAGAAGATGTAGACTCACGTAGAGACACTTGGCAAACACTCTGCTGATTTTTCTACTGTTAAAGTGCTCTGAAGCTTACAAGAGTTAACTGCTTGTTCCTTGTAATTTTAATGTTCTTGAGTTAATTTTGTATCTACTTAGTGCATTTGATTGTGAATATGATTGACAGATTTTGAGGATAGAAAGACAGAAATATGGACTACTTGATTGAGGGATTGCGGGCATAGCAACACAGAGAATCTGATCATCGTATCGAGGGATCACATGGATAGTAGGACAAACCAATCTTCATATCAATGACTTTCTCGACTAATAGAAGGACATACATTCTATTATGTTGAAAATAAGGGGAAATATACACTTGGTTATTGGATACCGTACTCATTAGGTTAAAATAAGTGTATTAATTTGTTTACTTGTTTTATTACAAGTGTTTTAATTTTTCTGCATTTAATAGAAAGTGATAATTTTATATTCATTATTCTATTTTTATTTCACTTATCATAATAGATTTATTTATGATTTAATTGTTTTACTATGATTACGATACCACATGATTTAAGATATAATCATTATTTTTATACAACTCAGATATTTCATAACTGTTGTGATTATGATTCTTTTTTGTGAACACTTACATAAATAATTTTCTTCTATGAATAAAATTAAACTATAAATAGGTTTCCACTGCTTATTGATTTTGATTCTATTTTATATAATGATAGAATCTCATTATGACCTAATAAATAAATATCATAATCTACTTTATTATGACATTTTTATCATCAATCCCAATGGCCATGTTTGATTACTGCTAAATTAATTAAGAGTTTTTAATACGATTTGATTAATATTGTTAAACAATGTTTCTTTTAAGGTTAAAAACAAATCTTTTGAAACATAAAATTCACCCCCAATTATGTTTTTCTATCTATGTATACATTTATATACAATGATTGGTATCAGAGCCATGTATTTTTAACATTGATACTAACATCTAGTATCAATAAAATATTCCACTACTCTTATACCTGATTATAATTTGCTTCTTTACTATTTCATGTTAGTTTTAATTTTTTACAAACTTTTTGTTTGTTAAAAGTGCATTACACTAACTTGTGTTATAGAGAATATTATTTTTCTAAATGATTCAAAATATAATAAGACTAATGCTTAGATCTATTAATAACTTCAATACAAAAAATAGACAACATTTTATGGAAAAAATTTTTAATACTAGAGAAATATAATGAAGAATTTTTAGGATCATCGTAGGAGTTAATAATTTTATAATATGGACTAGTAATTATAAAATTCTTGATAAAAAAGTCAAAACCTTTACAAATCAAGAAAAGAAAGAATTCCAGTTCAATTATAAGATACGGAATACCTTACTATGTTCTATTATAGAAAACATATATGACCAAATTTCTTCTTGTGAAGTAGCTAATAATATTTTTAAATGTTACATATTACTAATTTTGGAACCTCAAATGTTGTTGATACTAGATGATCAATGATTTGATATTACTGTCAAGAATTAGAATTTCCTTATGGACAACATGTTGTAATGGTATAACAATGTTGTTTGAAAATTGTTAACAATTTACAAGCTATTGGAGAAAAGGAATTATAAGAAGAAATTATTAATGAGAATATAGTTGAAATCATTCATGATGAATTGGAATATAAGAGAACAATTGTGGATGAATCAAGGAAGATAAAAAATGATACACTTAATGATTTATTTGAAACAATATTTCAATCAGAGAATTAGTATAAAAGTGATGCTAATAACGATATGAAAAATAATGATGGACTTTCGTTTTCTACTAATTCAAAGCCTAACAAAAATCTCAGACTCTTGAAAAATTTTCAAGTAGACAAAGAAAAATAAAGTTGTTGTTTAATTAGAATAAATTTAATCTGAATTTTTTGAAAATGAACTAGATAATATTTCTTAAAGAATGAAAAATATTTTAGGTAATAAAGATTTTTTTTATCATTACAATAAAATCAAAAAGGAGCGGATTGAAAAGAATGATATTGTCGTCACCTGTTATGAATTATAGAGATATAGACATATAAGACCTGACTGTCCAATGATAAAATAGAAATAGAGGAAATAAATAAATATATAAATTAGAAACAAATTTAGATTTAAAAGGGAAAGAATATTAAAAAATATAATGATTAATGGAGTGATAGTGGAGGAGACTCTTGAGATGATTCTTCTCATAATGAAAATTACAGATAGATGAATATTTATCACTTTTATAGAATAACTTTTAAAAATTATTGTTTCATGAATAAGGTCTGTACTGCTGAATAATAAACTAAAATGTATTTAAGTTTGAATTACCCTGATAAGAAAAATTATAAATCCTCATTTGAATAATCTTCCTCAGTAGAGGATAATACTTTACCTTCTTATGATGAAGTATCTAGATTTTTTCTAAACACCTTGAAAATTAAAACCATAAGGTTTGTAAGAAACTTGAAAAGGAAAATACTAGAATAAATGTTTTGACAAAAAGAATCATCTAATCATTCAAAATATAATGATATTAACTCTTTATATTTCAATAATATTACTAAAAACTATGAACAATATAATTTCAAAAAGGTTGAGAGTTTAAATATTTTCAAAATTTTATTTCTGAAAAAAAAAATTAAGAAAAAAACTCACTTTTGAGAAAAATACTTATGAGTATAAGGATTTTGTTATCAAAATAAATTCTGAAATTTATTCTCTAAAGAAACACTTATCAAATTTTATAATTGGAAAAGAAAAGTTTCATATAATGTATCAACAAATTCTTCCTCATGGTACAAGTTTTGGAATGGGTTATACCCAAAGAAAAACAAATTTTTAATAAAAATTATTTTTTACCAAAAAGTAAACCCTTTTTAATGAATTTTCATAGGGGAGGTCACTGGAATAAAAATTCATCACTAATTAAAATCAATTCCTCAGGATTTAAAAAATCACAAAAAAAAGATTCCTTTGATTTTTTTTAATATTTTCAGATCTAAGAATGTTTGGGTTCTAAAATTCTAATTGTTATTTTTCTAAAACTGATGTAATAACAATAAGAAAACTTGGTATATGGATAGTGGTTGATCCCAACACATGAATGGTAACAAATATTTCATTCAAAATATTTTCAATATTAAAGGTGGAAATTTTTTTATCGGAGATAATTCTAAAGGAGAAATTATTTGTGTTGTTAATATTGTTCATTATGAAAATCTTTAATTGAAAATGTTTTATTGGTTAATGGTCATACAGAAACCCATATAAGCATATGTCGATTATGTGATGAAAGTTACCTTCTGAATTTTAGGAATGATAAATGTGTAGTACACAATTCCATGGATGAATTAATTCTTTCTACCCATTGATATAAGAATATTTAGACATTAAGATTAGAATACCTTAGAAGCGAAGACTTACCTTGTGTTAGTGAAATGGAAGATCAATATTGGTTATAGAATAGATGGTTATGATATTATGAAATTAGAAACTTATGTAAATTTTATAATAAAAGACTAGTTAAGGATATACTAAAACATACATTTGATTATTTAAAATTATATGTCCCTTAAAAATATGGTGAGAGACACAATTGAAGATTTAAATAAATTAGTGAAGTATCAAAATATGATGCATTACAATTAGTGCACATAGAATTATTTGTCCCAAAAGAAACTGGATGTATTGGAGGAAAGTACTACGCATTATTTTAGATGATGATTACAATAGAGAGACAAGGATCTATTTTCCAGAAAATAAATCTAAAACCTTTTGTTTTTCCAAAAAATTTGTATCCAATGTTATAAATGTGAAAAACATCACCTCATAACAATTCATTGTTACATGATGGATAATTTTTAAATTATGATTTTGAATCTTTTTTTAGGAAGAAATGGATTACAAAAAAAAATTACTGATAGATCTCCTTAGAAAACTGTTGTTATTGAATGAATAAATAATATTCTTCAAGAAATAATAAAAACAATGTTGAGTGAATACTAAATATCTAATTTTTTTAGGTTGAAGATGTTTTGTAATACTTTCTATATTATAAATAGTGTTTTAATTGAACCCTTTATTATCAAAACTGTTTATGAGTTGTCGACCCGCTAAAAACCAAATGTTTCTTATTTTAGAGTATTCAGTTGAAAAGTATTCATCATGACTACTAAAAATAACTTACATAAATATTAACCCAAATCTGATGAAGGTATATTATTAGGATGCTCCACTAATTATAAGGCATTTAGAGTTTACAATAAAAATCATTACACTGTTTATGAAACAATACATGTTAAATTTGATGAAACCAATCCTTTTTTAGACAAACCCAACCCACATCCTCTTATTTGATTTGAAAAACTGATTTTCAACCATTGATAAAATATTATTATAATATGGAAACTACTCAATAAATATCCTTTTGAATTATTTACATAACTATATTTTATAACATATATTAAATAACATGTATGATAAAACCCAAACCAGTTGTTTCCTAGGAACCAAACTAGTGATAGTATCATTAGTGATGTCAATCAACATGTTAGGACTAGAATTTCATTATCAATTGAAACAAATCATCTTTCTTTTATTTCTCAATTTGAAAATAAAAATCGTGATGAGGTTTTAGGTGATGAAGATTGGTTTAAAGAAATTCAAGATGAGCTAAATTAATTTGAAAGTAACAATGTCTGGACCTTGGTAGAAAGACCTAAACAAACATCAATAATTGGAGTAAAATGGGTTTTCAGAAAAAAGTGTGATGAAAATTGAAAAATTATTATAAATAAGCTATGACTTTTATTCTAAATGATATAATCAACAAGTGGGAATATATTACGAAGAAACCTCTTCTTCAGTATCTTAACATGAATCTATTCGTATTCTATTATCCATTGTCGGAGACTTCGATTTCAAAAATTTTCAAATGGATGTAAATTGTTATTTTCATAATGGTTATGTTTAAGAGGATTTTTTTGTGAAACAAACTCCTGGTTTTAAAGTTAAAAAATATATTAAATATGTTTATAAACATACCAAATCTTTATATGGTCTTAAACAAGCCCATTGATCTTCATATGATAGTTTAACAATATTTTTATTACAAATTAATTATGTTAAGTGAATTGATGATCCAACCCTTTTTTATAAATAATGTAAATAAAAATATTTTAACTATAAAAATATACGTTGATGATATTATATTCAGATAAACTCAAGAATCCATAACATATTCATTTGATAGTATTATAAATTCTGAGTTGGAAATGAGTATGATGGGTGAATTAACATTTTTTCTTGGTTTTCAAATATGTCAAAAAACTAGAAGGTACTTACATATCTCCACAAATGTATATCAAATATATTCTTAAAAAGTATGGATATGACAGTACTATAAGTATTAATACTCTAATAGGATCGCAAAAACATTTGATCTCGATTAAGCTGGGAAACCATTTGATCATTATTTTGAGGCATGATAAGAATTGTACTATAATTAACAACTAGTCATATAGACTTAATGAATTCAGTATGCTTATGTGAAATGCATCAGGAAAATCCAAAGGAATCCCTTTTAAAATCTTTGAAATTAGTATTTTATTATCTAAAAGGATCTATGTATTTAAGACTTTTCTATTCTTCTAGAAATAATTTTTTTTAAATAATTTCTAGAAATATGACTTTGGTGGTTATAAAATGAATAGAAAATGTAATTCTAGAACATGTTATTTATTTGGAGATTTATTTGTTTCTTGGTCTTGTAAGAAAAAATACTTGGTATCTCTATCCACTTTTGAATCCCAATATGTGGTAGTTTGATGTTTTTGTTCCCAAGTGTTTTGGACGAAACACACACACACTAATTACAGATTGAGTTTTAATAAAACTCAAATACTATGTTATAAATATAATGCCATTACATTAAGTCAAAATCCAGAACATTACTCTAATTAAAAACACATATATATTAGGAATCATTTTCTTAGGGAACACAATCAAAAGGAGATATCATTTTACAATTCATCCGAATGCAAGAACAACATTCTGATATTTTTACAAAACTATTAATTTTTGATATATTTGAATTCATTAAAAAAATCTATGAATGATCAATGTAAATTAATAATTCATATCTACTTATTGTTTAAACTATCTCTTTACAGTATGTTACATTTATAGGGGGAGTAAAAATGAATGATTTTTTTAAAAAATTTAGTTTTTCATGAACAATAATTTTTTCTAAAAATTTTATGTTTTCTAAAAAATCCATCATAATATGTTTTCCGACCTCTAGTTTCATGTAAAATTGGTTATTATTTTTTTGTCAATTTTTTCAGATTTTGAATGTTTTTTATTCGACGTTTAAATCGTATTTTGATGCTTTTTCATAATCAAGTTCATAATTTGACGTGTAAATATAAATAGATTCTAATTTTTCATCATATTTGGTAATTTAGCATATACAGGGTTTACTTTAAAATTATTTTTATTATATGATTCTTTAATTCTAAAACAATCATATTCAACTACTATAATATACATAAAATTAGCCTTTAAACTATCATAATCTATTATAAATCAAATAAGAACAAATTATAATTTTAATGTCTCTACTCTGAAAGGTTTTATTCTTTCTTATATATTTTAACATAATTTCTTTTTAATTAGTTTTATTCTAGTTTATTGTCATTAAATTTTTTAACGTTTTTTCTATTTCTGTTGTTATCCCATTCATATTTTCCCAATATGATAAATTTTTTATAAATCCTCAATAGTTTATTTTCTTTAAAAAACCATTCATCATATATTAACCAAACTTTTAGATCAGAGAGATTAAATATTAGCCATTAGATCTATTTGGAAGATGTAACATCTCGTCAGATTTCCTATAAAAAGGGGACCCCCTTATGACCCCCATTAGCTAACTAAATTTTCATCCTCGAAGATATACTATGTTTAAGACTCCCAACATGATTCTCACTCCATGTACGAATCCTTAGTCTCATGCCCAAATATGATGTAACATGTGAAAGATTACAAGAAGTGGTTTTTTAGAAAATGTTTTGTTATAAGATATTTTTATAAGAAATGTGATTTATCTTGGAGAAGAGTAATAGATTTTCAAATATGACTTTATTTATGTATGTAATAGTCTGATCCCAATTATGATTTTTATATCAAGATTTAGTTATAGATTTTTATGATTCTATAAAAAATTTCAATGATTATAGAACACAAATTTTTTTCTTTTCCTATATATGAGAAACGTTCCCATATGAAACCTAGGGAAGAAATTCGTTTCTTAAGTATCTGATATCTTTGATCTTGATTACCCAGAAAACACGGGGAAGATAAATTTGGATGGTTTTGTTCTCTTGGAAATTGAAAATATAAAATTATGTTTAATAATATATCATATTATTATCTTTCCTTCTATGATTACTAAGATGATTGATTCAAGCATGAAACACTTCAATAGTGAAATCATGTTTGAACATATTTGAGGGAAGATTGTGTTAATAATTTATACCACAATTAGAATAATGAATTTTGTTTTTGTTTCAAAATCGAAATTGTTTGTGAAGAAAACTTCAGTGTGTGCATCTGACGTCGATTCTTCTTCTAAGATAGATAATGTTGACAAAAATAGAAAGGTTGAATTCCTTCGCATGAAAAAAATAAACAAAGAAATAATAAAATGAAGTTGTTGATGAATAGAGAATGAAAAAGGCTAAATGAAAAGAATGAAATATTCAAATTAAACATACCCCAGCCAAATCATGTCAATTTATGCTTCATGTTGTAGAAGTTTTATAAATATAAGAAAAAGAAAAAAAGAAAAATAAATGTTTTTAGAAACACAATTGTGTGACAGACTGATAAACGGTGTAGAGACGCCCTATACTAATATCATACTATGAAATTTAGTTTCTATATTGACTTTTCATGAACCGTCTATTATTTATATCAATTCACCCTCAATTATATATAAAGTAAAATTTTTTTTGATAAAGAACAAATTACAATTTAGAAATATGATTTAAGATCATAATCTAAACTTCGTGAATAAATTTTTAATTATTTGGAGAAACGTGTTGAAGGTGTTATGGAATAAAATATATTCAAAAAATAATAAGATTAAAAATAAGAGATAAACATAGGTGAATAATAAGAAGAAGTTGGGGAAGAAGAAGTAAAATAATGTCAAGAGAAAGAAGATTCAAAGGAGAAGGAAGATAATAATTATTTAATCAAACTTTCTATGAAGACTTCTCATGCCTCATAAAAATAATTATCTTCATTGGGAATTCCAAAAGGTAAATATTTCAATATAGAAATGAAATAGTTACCATATTTTCTCGAATAATAATCTTCATGAAAGAGGAATGAAAAAAATCAAAAACAAAATGTTGAAGGAAATAATAGAGTTGTTTTTTTTTGAATAAATCAAAATATATAATAGAAAATAAAAATCAGTGTCAAAGAGTGAAAAAATAAAATTATCTCAAGAAGAGATCAGAATTATTCAAAGAAACATTCAACCAGAATTCAAATCTCTGTATATGATCACAACATAGGGTCTTGATTACTTCTTTTATAATTTTAGAAGATTAAAGAAAAAAATTCCTTACTTTCCTATGTTATAGGCCAATGTTGATTAGGTTCTTAAATTCAACAAATATATTTTGGATATAGTGAAGTAATTAATTGAAAATATGGTTTGTTTTGAAGCTGATTTCAATATTTTTAAAGAATGTTTTGAATTTCTTAGGAAATGTATTAATTTTTTTTTGAAATGGTATCACCACATTGATAATGATATCATGAATCATGATGATAATTTTGTGAAATTTAATAATTCTTTGGATAATAACGGAAATTGCATTCAATAATCTTGAAAATGATATGGCCACCAGGGTAAAATACCTCAACCATTTCAAGAGTACTTCAAAAAATAAAACTCAAGATATATCAGATTTAAAAAATACGTTAAATTTTCCCCTTTATAAGATTTCATGGTTCAAGATTTATAAAGATGATATTTTTTATTTGAAAAATTGTAATTATTTTTTCTATTAAATGATAAATGACCGGGATGTCCATAATTAACTTTTGGAATAAAATATTCAATCTCAAGAAGAAAAATAAAGGAAGATAAAATGTTTTGGATTCATGAGGAAATGATACAAGATCTTGAAAATAAAAACCAGTCTCAAGAAGAGTTTATGGGCAAGGTTTAATAAGAAAGGAAAGTGTTTAAGAATATGATGGTAATTGTTAGATATTTTTTTCCAAATAAGTATTTATTACTTAAAAATCTTATTTATTTTTTTCAATTAAATTATCAATTAAAGAACTTTTCATCTATATATAATTTTTTTGAATGTATTCTTATTTCGTATTGTTTGAATATTCTTTATATTTTTAATATGATCAAGTACTTCATATATTTTATTTATATAGTTGTTTCTCTAACCCATTTTTAGGGGCCTAAATGATTATTCCCAATTCCATTTTAAAAATCCCAATGTTGGATAATGCTATATAAAGGGGGAGATGATTTATGCAAGGAGACATATAATTATAAAATAACAAAATAAGACCCTTAGGGAAATTCTTATCATAAGGGGGAGTTAATAGTACTCACCATTGTACTTAGATGAGTTATAAACATAGGGGGAGATAAGTATTATTTTTAATTCTGAATATTGACTTTCTTAAAAAGATAATGGACTTATATTTTTAATTTGTTTTTATATATTTATGTCTTGGGGTTTTAACTTTATAAAAATGGGGATATTTTTGAGTCAAAATTATGTTTTTGAATTTTACATTACGTTTTTTTGGGAAATCACAAAATATTTTTTAAATAAGTAATAAACTTTTTCATTCATGTCCAAAGTTATTTAATTTTTTCTTTGAAGAAAAAATAATTTTCTACCATCCTTATCATTATTTTAAAAGTATTCATGAAATAAAATGTATCTCATTAATTACAATTATCGTAATGAGTGTAGATCCAATTATGATTCGATTCGCCTTATAAAATCATTTTTGAAGACTTTGTGTTTGGTATTCATACTAAATAAGGTTTTAATTGGATGGAAAATCAGAACCTATATCCTTAGAATCATACTCATTGAGAAATTCATAATGATATTATATATGTATATCAATCGGAATGAATAAAGGATAAATTATGTATATGAAAAAATTTATTCAATTGTAATAGAAAAAATTTTACACTAAAATGTTTTAAAACAAATTTATGTCATGCATTCTGTTATAATATGTGTGAAATAAAAGGATTTAGTTTATTCTGTTATAATATGATCGTTGAAGCACCAGTTGATGAGGTCATTGTGAAAATATCATAGAAAATATGACTGTAAGAAATAAATATGCACTTTGAAAGGCATTCATATAAATACCAAGTCATTTCAAAATTTCAAAAGTAGATGCAGACTCATGTAGAGACCATAAGTGAACACTTTGCTGATTTTTCTATTATGTAAGAGCTCTAAAGCTTACAAGAGTGAACTGCTTGTTCCTTGTATTTATAATCTTTTTGAGTTCGTTTTGTAATTGCTTAACGCATGTAATTGCGAATACGATCAAGGTAATATGAGTCTAGGAATATAGAAATATTATCTTCTTGATCGTGGGATTATGTGGATAACAATATATAAAATCTGATCATTGTATCGAGGGTTCACGGGGATAGTGAGATAGACCGATATTTTTATCGAGGGATTTATATTGTAATAGAAATATAGACATTATTTTAAGTATAAAACAAGGGTTCCTTTATCCAAGGATATTTTATTCCATACTCTTTGGGTTAAAAGAAGGGTATTCATTTGTTTACTTGTTTTTTAAATGTATTTTAATTTCTATGCATTCAATAGAATGTGATACATTTATATTCATCTTTCTATTTTTGATTCATTTATTGAAATTAAATTAATTATGATTTAATTTTTTTACTTTGATTATGATTTTATAATCATTATGATATAATCCTTTTTTGTACTACTGTACTTTATCATTTTTATTGTTATTATGATAATTTTTTGTGAAAACCCAAACAAATATTTTTCTTTTTTGAATACAATTTTACTCTGAATCCATTGAAATTGGATATTTATTACAATTATATATGATATCAAGATAAAATCTCATTATGACCTATGTTATACATATTAGAATCTACTTTGTTTTGATATTTTTATCATTGGACCTAAGGGCCATGTTCGATTACTGTTAAAATACATAAGAGGTGTTTTTAATACAATTTTTTTAATCTTCTTAAATAATGTTTTTAAACATACAATTCACCATACTCTTGTGTTTAAATATATATATATAGATTTTGGTCTAACAGTAATATCCATGTATGTTATGCCTGGGTCGCTATACACCACATTTTTGTGATTGGTATGGTGAAAATATATCTTGGGAAATGAGATACAAAATAAAGAACTACCAACAAATCACATGGGGTGGGGATTGAAATTTCTCAAGAGCCAAGAACTGTGTTTTTTATTTCACTTTATGATGGAAATATTACAACAGGCGATAATGTTTTTGGAACTCTCGTAACATAATAATCTTATCATAAAATGATACATGAGTTATGTCCTTAAAAAAATTTCAAATGGAAAACCTGTAAATGTTCATTAGAGAAGGTCTAAAGGGAGTTAAAGTATTACCTATGGATAAAATTATGGAGAAACTATGGTCAAGATCATGAAAATCTAGTAAATTTACCACGAAAAACAAAAATTCTTCTAGCAGTACCTTATCTCTGACTATTTCACTAAAACATCAATTATCATTACAATTTCATTCATACAACGCATTAAATGATGGATATGTGTACTATATTCCATATAATCCATAAATATTTGGAATTGATATTATAGATGTAGTTGCACTCAATAGTATAATTGTGATTCACATGTTTTAATGAATGAGAGTCTTAGTTATGAATAAATACTTATGATACATTTTCATAATACGTATGTCCAAAAATGATATATTATATTCATTTAAATTAATATCTATTGATATATTTTACAAGAATTTATATTACTACAATATAAAAGGGAAAATTAAATGAACCACCATTTAGATTTATTAATCCCTGAATAATTTCTCTCGATGAAATTTCCTTGGAGTTTAAAAAAACTGATAGGAAAAAATATGATCTAAATGAGTCGTTCAAGAGGAACAAAATAGATGAAAAACACATTTTGATATCTAAAATGCAGGTGAAAACACTAAAAAATTTATAGGATATACGGATAGTTAAAAACCATTGAAATAGGATGGAGAAACATTGGTAGAGGTTATACCAATGGTTCTACAAACCGTTGGTTATATGCATGTTGGGAAAGGACTATACCAATGGTTTTTGTTGAACCATTTGTATAGGTCCATCAGAATTTTTGTTTAACCAATGGTTCATAGAGAACCATTGTTATAAACCTATCCTAATAGATCAAAACAGTTGGTATAGAACTATACCAATGGTTTAAATCATTGGTATTGGTATATTGAAATGGTTCAAAACCATTGGTATAGGTCAATACCAACAGTTCCTTTTGAAAAATTTGTTTAAGGGTATACTAATGGTTTTGAACATGTTGGCATAGTCCCCCCAATTTATAGGCCTGCACCACCACCACCCTTCCCACAAAACCTGCACAAAATGAAACTAAACTTGCAACATCCAAACAAAACCATCCAAACCTATAAAAAACAACAAAACATTCACAGATAACCAGGAGAATCCACACTATCACCCCAAATTAGTCAATTACCTTCAAACATACATCAATAACCAATATACACATAATTATAACATAAATAATAAATTAATTCATTTAACCAGTGATAACACACATAAAAAACATCACATATATTCATTCATAACAAACCATCACACATAAAATTTCATACATATCATTAAAAAATTTAAAGGATCAATATTCCCCACATCACCATTGTTATCATCACCATCATCATTTCCCTCACCATCGACCTCATCCCCTACCTCATCCTCATCCTCATATTCTACCTCTTCTTCACCATTTTCCTCACCCTATTTCACTCTGTCATCCTCACCATCACCTTTTCCAGGAACACGAAAAACATAGATAAATTTCATAATTTCATCATTCGCCCCTTGATTCCATTCATGATCTTGTATGAACTTTTTTGGACTTATTTAATTTTGAATAATCATGTTCTACATATAAATTAGATTTTTCCGACTTAGGGATACCAAAACTAGAACATAAAGTTGTCCAATATCTTGTTTGTACAATACTCTTCCATAGTCAACAATTTATCTTCCTTAGTGATCATCTCCCAAAACCCGATTTAATTGATCATTTATCCCAAATTTTACATCAATGGCCTCCAAAGAACACTATTACAAAAATAAATGGACACTTAAGTTACAAAATATATATTTTAATTTAAAATAAACAAATTAAAACATTTAATTTTATACTATGTTGGTTCATTTACCATGCTTCCATCCTTTTTCATTCTGCGTGAGAAAAACAGTTTTTCTTGAGGCACAAGTCATTCAATATTCAACACCTCCCTATGCAATGAAATTGAATTTAGAAAACCATTATTTAAAATAGTTTACAGATAGTGAATTTCATATCTACAATCAAATGGATATTAATTCTAAATGATGATGAGAAAAACATATGGTATATGAATTATAGTGGTAGAAAAGATAAAATTCTATGGTTTTAGATTAAACCTCTTTCATGTGAACGTATCATATATGTTAATTTTGTATACCATGGATGGATAAAATAGTTTTATGAATACAAAAAGAATGTAATTTATATATTTATATCTCTCAAGAGTTATGAAATCAGAAACAAAATGAGATATCTGATAACTACAACTGATGTGATCCACTATGTATTGTATTTTATCTTCCCTTATTTAATTCAATATTTACTATTTAGTGTAACATGTTGACCATGAAGTAAATCATAATCCACCATGTAGTTCATCTTCTGGAACTATGTACATTTTATTTTACAATTTCATATTTTATTTTAGATTTCTAAATTAAATCATATGTACTGATTTGTCCATCATTAATAATAAAATTGCTATTGAATTATCCATGAAAATCATTTTATAATTTTAATAATTAATATTTGATTGAATGATGGAATTCATAAAATTTATGATTAATATGAATATCTTATTCAAAAAATATTAAGAATTATATTTTATACTAGAAAAAAGTGGATTTTACATTTCATTAAATGAGTAGAGTAATTTAGTTGTCACATTTTAATCATTTTTAAGTTAAAATATAATTTCACACACCTTATAAAATGTTTATTACAAAAAAATATAATGTAAATATTCATGAGGCATTTTTTTAGAAAATAATTCTTATTGTATTTATTAATAATACTCAATTAATTAATAATTTATAACAGTATATCATATATAAATTTATATGTCTAGAGTGATATAAATGAACAGGTAATCCTTATTTATTGAAATATACCAGTAGTGTCTATTTGGAAATCCTTCCATCATATTTTAATATATTAAATTTATGAAAAACATTTATCTTAGAAAATAGTACATTTAAACTTTATTTTTTGGCTATGTGATAGAATTGAAAAACTTTTTAACCATGTATAACAAAACCATCATCTCATCTATAAATAATAAAAAAATTAGAAATATAATTCTCTTATAATATTAATAGTGTTTTTACCTACTTCCTCTCATGGTTTGACATCATAGTCCGACCCAAATTGTGGAGGTATTTCATAGCACCCTTATTTTTTTTATTTCTTCCCGAAACATCATAATTTTTTCAATAATAAAACACAAAATATTAACTAATTGAACTCAATAATCATGCAATGAGAAATAATTTCATGACAAAATTCTATCAGACATTCATTCATGATGGGTGGGGCCTCTAAATCCGTACCAACTCTAGCATACCAGCAACAATATAACTCATGCTTATAAAATATCCAAAACTCACTTAATTCTATGAGTGGTGTTATCCTCAAAGACTCGCCATCGGTAAAATTATAATCAAGATGATACCAAAATATAAATTCATATAAATACAGTAATAATTTAAAATTAAATCCAATGAATTTGTTTACCCATAATTTTTCCCAAGAAATATCCTTTACTTCATTTGGATGGTGTCTCTAGGGGAGTGTCTTGGAGGGAATGATGTTAGAGTATTTGAAAAGAACCACCATAAAACACCTACATTCCTACCCTATTTTTCCATTCATTTAGTTATCCTCATTTTACTCCACCATCAGCTATGTGTGGTGGTTCCACATTACACACATGCAAGTACACCCATGTCGCCTATCATAAGACCCAACTGTTAAAGAAAAAACAAATATTATATCAATTAATCCTATAATGACCATAAATTATGGTAAAAAGTTTTATTAGGGTTCTATAAGTAAACCTAAGGTAGTTTGATCTATGGGTGACACTAGATCCCCAGGCTTTGAAGGAACGTCGAACTCTACATATGGAATATAAAGGATAAGGAATCATAAGTAAAATAATATGGAATAGATTTATGTGGAATTGCATAATATGGTTGAGGAGTATGAACATTCATTAGAAAAGGTAAAGATAAGAGAGGATCCTCAGTTGCAAATGGTGGTGAAAACATGGAAAACCTAAATATCTCTGGTGTCTGTAATGACACTGCAGGATCAGAATTTATGGTTGATGATATTTCATGGGGATAGATGGGGTGTGATCAGGTACTCTGAGTGGAGCGTGTAACTCTAGTACCCCCTTGTGTCGTCATTCTGGAAATTAGAGCCACTAGGCTTGTAAGATCCCTGACTTTTTAGAGGTATGTATTTGATTAAATTTTTTATTCAATTGCATGAATTTGATAAATGGAATGTTCAAAGGGAGTATGAGAATCCCTAGGGGTGTGATGGGGTTTGGGATAGGAATGGAAGTAGAATGGGGCCAACATAGGCAAGGTGAATGATTGGCATAAAGTTAGGTAAACCATGCGACCATTAAAGGAAAACTGTGAAACCTTGGATTGTGGCATTACATATAGTTTCAACATGAATTATTAACTATGCCTAGCTCCCCCAGAAACTATGATACCTCACTCTCCTTAAGTTGTGGCCGGCGTACAATTTGTGCACTGTTTGGAAAATCGTGTGGCAAAACATTGTGCCATTTAAAAAGTTGGAAAACTTATGGTAACTATATATGATGATTTTACGTATCCCACTATGTTTCTTCTTCATTTCATCCCCTCTAAACCATATAGATGAACCAAATGTTCCCAAGATTCCAAAGGGTGGTTCTCCTTCGTTTCTGGTCTGTTTGGAGAACTGTTATTTTCAAGTTGAAGATATGGGTGAGTTTAATCCTTCCCTTTATTTTCTTATCCAGATTAAGTCTTTTAGCATGGGAGATCTTATTATGAATCCATAAAAACCTCATTATCTATTGGATTATAGGTTTATGCATCAAAGGGTGTTTGGATTTGTATCTAAGGCTATTATTGACAGTGTGTTCATCTACAGATTCAATGTAGGTGGCCAATACATTATATCCCAAGGTTTTTATGTGGATTTGTTCATATGATAATGTGTTATTGCTTATATATTGATTTTATTTGAATTAATTTTACAATTTTTGGTTAAATGAACATCAAATGGATGTTTTAAACCCACTCAAAATCCCTATGCGATTCTTTGAGGATGATTTGACCAATTAGGGGATACCCATGGGGTGAACCAACATTCTTGAACTTAGGAATCGATAGAGTCAAGTGTGGAATTGAAGTATGATAATATAAAGGAATTTTTGAGCATTTTAATATGTTTAGTTGAGTTTAAAATGGGATATTAATAGTGTTCTTATATTTGATAATGGATTAAGGGGTTTTTTGGCATGGCATAATAATGGGTTAAATCAAGTTAATTGATATTGCGTCAAATTTCTTATAAATTATATTGAAATCCATAATAGGTTTAGTATATATGATATTTTTAACATTATTAATTCATAATGGATCATTAATTCTGGAATACTACAAATAGGACGTGTCATGAAAATTGAATTAAATGGATTAATGTGAATATTCTAAATGGATTGTGATTTGTACTTGAAATGCATAAGGGGGTCAATACATGGAAAATGATGAATGTGTTATGTGAGTTACCATATCAAAATGGGTTAATATTTTAAATGGGTCAATGTATGATTATTAATGAAAATTATTAATGAGTTTAGGCATAATAATTGGGAATTGGGATAAACATAAATTTAATGAAAATGGAGTGGTTTTCATGTGTTATGGAATAATATTTATTCCCATGTTGATTATTATGGATTATGGTTGTTATTTTTATTTTTTTGTGTTGGTAGTGATGTTGTATGTGAGGTGAATGTATATGTAAAAGCATGTGCACATGGATTGGTAATGTGGGATATTGACACGAGGTTCTATTCCCATGGGTTATGATATACTGAGGCTTTAAAATCCACCCCACAATTCATGGTTTAGGGAAAAATATGAAGTTCTATTCCCATAATGGTTTCCTTCTACATGAACTATGGTTTTGAGGTGAAGATAACATGGTTACTGTGACATGTTTATCCCTAGTGAGATAGGGACTTGACTTATTCCATTATGTATAATGATTAATTCCATGAAACCTTGTGTGAATGATGTAAATTCTTAACCCATCGAACTCATGTAAATAATTAATTAAGTAATGATGAAGATAAAAATGATGAATTTGGTACTAAGGTTAGAAATGATTAAAGTAAATATTGTTAACTAATAGAACCCAAACTATTCTTTATATAAGTTTCAACTATTTATTACTTGCATGCACTCTCTATTGACTATATATTTTGTAGAAACCATTGTTGGTGGCCTATTGAGTTTTACTCCAACCCTTCTTATGACTCCATTAGATACCTGATTAGATTTCATGCTTGTAAGAATTGTAAGGGAGAAGGCCTTATGCTAGGGAGTTGAGTTGAGATTGGGATGTGCAAGGATGAGGTTCCAAACTTGGAGTCAATACAATTTTAGGGAATCGACTATTGTTTTTATTTTGAATTTCCATGTACTTTTGGAAATGAAAGCATGATATGACATTTTATTTTTGGTCTATGGATTATACCCACTTTTGGGAGATGTTTTATTATAAATTCTCATTGGTTATAACTTATTGTTTTCACTATTTTATTTATTTTTCTTCTATTAAATACTCAGGTAAAGAGGTCATAGTCTTAACACATCACTTATTAGAACCCTCTCTACTAGTCAGCAACCACTGGTGTACAAGGAGTCATGCATGAGGTTATGTCGTGACTCAGCTAGGGGCATCGATTTTGTGGATATCAAGTCAGTGATGTTATAATGTGGTATTATAGAATTTCTTTTCTATGGACATATTATTTGGGATGGTATATGGGAGAATATGATGTGTCAATATTTGGAAATAAGCTCGTACATGGGAGTTTCTAACCCTTGTATGAGGGAAAACCCATGTTACCTAGGGTGGGATTTATGGATCCTATTGTGTGGTGTCATACAGGATGATATTTCACTATCAGATGATGCACATGTTGTGTGATATGGAAATTTTATGATATATATCTAATGGATAGAATTTCATATGATTGAACATTCATGTATCCTTATAGGCGTCTAGGTATATAAATATAACGTATATTGGAAGGAACACAATATGTTTTGGGGAAAAATCCCTCAACATTTCCTCTTGGTTTTGATGGGTGTGATTGTGTTTTTGGAAAAATATAGGTTACTACAATTGAGGATGGTTGGTGTTTTCCAAAATTAGGTTTTTAAGGTGGCACGGTTCCCTAGTGATTGCCAAATTTTTGGGCCTCGAAATCAGGAAATTAATTTTCGCAAATGAATGATTTCGGCAAAGTAGGGATCTCATATCGAACCTAGAAGGATGGTGTGTGGACCATGAAAAATAGTACGTGGATCACAAATCACAATACGTGGACCATGAATGGGAACTAGTTCACAGGTTGGAAATGGTTTGAGGAAAAAAATGGTTTGCTGTGAAGGCATGTGGTATGTGGAAGGATTGCGGTATGCGAGATGGAATGTCATTGTTGGAATTGAGTTGGAGATTTGTGGAGTGATGAAAGAAGATAAGGATTATATAAACTGTGTACATAAATGGTTTTCAGACTAAAATGGTACGTAGGATGATTGCAGTTCAAAAGAGATGCACAGTACATGGTAAAGGTGGTTCTACATAAAAGATTTGGTAAATATCATATTAGAATATTATTTGGATCCATTTTACTATATAAGGAATTTTATACCATTATTAGGGTAGATATATTTTCATATGAAAAAATATTTGATCTGAGAATTCACCTAAGTCTAAAAAAAGTTCCCGAGGGAGAATTCCATGAAGGGTGAAGTGGTTTGCGTTAAAAACTTATTATGCCGAAGGTTTTATGGGGAACAATAGCCCGCCAAAGAAAAATGTTTCTACGAATGGAAGGTGGTCCTTGGAAGAAAAATTAATCTATAGAAGTAGAGGCAGTACATGGAGGTGGTTCACAGAGTAGGTACACAGAGGTGGGATGTGATAGCACAAGTAGAGGAAATCTGTGGGAGAGGTGATCTGCAAAATCATAACCACTACATTGTACGTGGAGAATCCATGGTGGTTCATAGTGGACTTATGGAATCGTGAAAAAACACTAAAATAGTTCACGAACGAAATCTTCTCTAAAATAATAGTACATATAAAGGTGGAATTAATCTAAAGGTGAAAAAGAACTTTAATAGAGCTTCTACCTATTGTTGATGATGTGTGTTTTCATGAAACTGAAGGAACCTAGAATTCCATAAACTGTATCTGGATCCCTTCTAAGAGAAATGAGAAAAGGAAGAGGAAGACGATGATCCTTTCCATTGGTAGTGAGTCAGAGGAAATGACATAGGGATTTACCCTTGCTAATGTAGTGATAATACCTTAAATCGTGCAAAGGTAGTGAGCCTTTTCATAGAAGTGATGTAGAACAATCCTTGTAATTGGAAGTGAGCTTTAGTAGATTTGGTACATTGGCACATCAATGATGTGTTCTCCTTGAATATCACCCTAGGTTGGTGAACCAACTAAAATCATGTTGACATATGCATTATTTCACTTCTATTCATATATTAATACTGAAGAATGAGGGAAGTGAGTTTCGTTTAATAAAGAAACAATATCTGAAGGGGTAGTGGTTTTATTTCTTCATACCCTGATTCACCCCCCTCTCATGGTATGACCTGTTGGACCTAAAAATTAGTATCATACCGACAAGTTAAAAGTTATTGGTTCTCTATAAGTAGGATAAATGGTGGTGTTCAATCATAAAGAGATTGCGATATTTGATAGGAATAATTTCCAACTATAGAAGAATCAGATTCCGTACTACTTCTGATCATTAGGAATGGATGTATCCCCAACATCTATGCATGTAATATCAGCTGATATCTGTAGTTGTTCTTTATCAAAATCTAAAATAAGGGAATTAGATGATGAAGCAAAAGGAATCAATTCCCAGAGGACACCTATCTAGTGAAATTTATACAAAGGATATTTTAGGCAAAACAACATATTCTATGTTGTAGAAGTTACTGAATATTTATGAGAGAAACTCAAAAGTCAGAGAAGAAAATTTTCTGATTCTATAGAACAGATATGATGATCTCATAAGGCATCCTAATAAGACAATTCATACATTATTTGAGAGGTTAAATGTGGTGGTAGAAGATAAGTGTGGTCTTTTAGAAGTCATTAATGATATATATATATATTATGAAGTGAATCTTGAGGAATCTTACACCTTGATTAAATATTAATTTTTAGGTAATGTAATATAATAATCTAAAATAGATGACACTAGATAACATGAATAATAACCTTTTTCATATGAAATGTGAAATCAAGATAATGATGTTGTGGAAAATGAGAAATCCAAAAGGGTGGCATTCAAGTCCATAAATAAGCTCACCATTGAAGATGGATATGAAGATAAAGAGGCAAATGAGGTGATGTCATTCCTTTCCTCAAATATTAAATGAGGAAATGTAATGTTTAAATGGATGATTCCACATGCATGTTTTTTATGTGGAAAGGATTGAAATATTTCAGCCAGATTCCCTATGAATATATAGATAATGAAAAGGATTAACACAATTAACTATCAACACAAAGACAGAAGAGAAGAGATTAAATTGGTATACAAAACATAATTAGTTATCTAACAACCCCAGTATAGACACGGAGGATGAAGAATATATAGAAATTAAAGTAATTATCATAGGTAAAGCATTATTTTTTTTATGAATCATTCGGAGATGAGAATTAGGTTCAGGATATGAATGATGGGATCAACCAAATTTAGAAGAATCCGATGTGGGAAATATTTTTGAGGCCAACATACCAGAATTTCATTATGAAAAATATAATATTTTTCAACAAAATGAATCAATATGGTGTTGTGATTTGAAGAAAAAAATACTAGTGTGCAAAGGCTACTCCCAAATAGATGGAATAGATGTTGATAAAACATTTTCACCTTTTTAACAGCTAAATACAATCATATTATTCTTGTTCGTAACAGTTTAAAGAAAGCTCAATGTTTTCCAGATGGAGGTGAAATAAGAATTTCTAAATGGGGTTATATAATAATAAGTATACATTGAGTATCTAGATGATTTACTCATTGATGAATATGATAATCGAGTTCGTTTTCTAAATAAGGTGTTTTTTGGTTTGAAGCATTCACCATGAGCATAGTATTGAAGATTTGATTAATTTTTTAAGAAGCTCAGTTTCCATAATGGTGGAGTTTATTAAAAAATATATGTTCCACAATGATAGTAATCAATGTATGATGGTGTTGGTTTATGTCAATGAAATAATCATTGTTGGATCAGATGATGAACAATGAAAATAGTTTTCATTATTTCCTGAAAAATGAGTTCGAAATGTTGTCGATTAGTGAAATAACAATTTTTCATGGTTTAAAAGTGAAAAAAACTAAAGAATGGAACATTAATTACCCAATATTAATATTCCAAGGATGTTTTAGAAGGTTTTTAATGGATAATTCTAATAAGATAAAGAACCCTATGGCTACACGTATGGAACTATCTCAAGATGATTAAGGAAAAGTGGTTAATGCCATAGAAGATAGGAAGATCATTGGAAGCTTATCATACTTGATAATAGCATAACCAGATATTGTTTTTCCACATCTCAAGCAGCATGGTATCAATGTAATTTCATGGAATGACACTTGTAGAAAAATGGATTCTTTGGAATATCAAGGGCCTGATGAATTTCATGTTGTTGTACAATTTAAAATCATAGAAAGATTTATTTGGATATACAGGTATAGATTGGGATGGTTCAATAGATGATAGGAACTTAATGTCAGGAAGTTCTTTTATCATGGTGGATCGTGTATTTTCATGTCTATGTAAGAAAAACTATTTCATTTCATTGAGCACTATAAAATCAGAATACATTACGAATACTCAAGCATGACCACTATTATTGTGGATGAAGAAACAACATGATGAAATAAGAGTTGAGGTGATTTCTATGATTGGAACACATTGTGATAATTCAAGTGATATAAATATTAGTAAAAATACATTCCATCACTCTTAGTAAATGCACATTGAAATGAAATATCATATTATCTAGGGGATGAGAGAGAAAGGACTAGTGATGTTGGATTATGTTCTTATAGAACAATAGGTTGCCGATATTATTACAAAGACCATACCTAAATAAGTATTTGAGAGGCATCTACTAGCTTTGGGTTTCTAGTAGACTCCCCACACTAGAAATAGTGTGGATGCATAACCCCCTATCCCTGAGTTATGGTGTGTTTTCCCTAGTGTACTGATATGTGTTCCTTACCATGTTGCAGACAACCATGATGTTCCCTTTAGGTTCATTGAAAAATGGGGTGATATTGTGGCAGAATTATGATAAAATGTATTCTTCAAGACATAGGGATAAGCTTCTAGGTCAGAAGTGATATAGGGGGAGTTGAAGCTGTTAGGGGGAGATGTGATTTAGGGGGAGATGATAAGTGAGCAGCAGTATTGGGGGAGTTGAATCTGTTAGGGGGAGATGTGGTGTAGGGGGAGTATTAAATTTGATGATGCTAGAAGTGACTGATCAAAATATTATATATCATGGTATATTGGGTTCGTGATGAAATGAGAAGATTTATTTTGGAATGGATTGAAGAGGTTAATTGATGAAAATTACATTATACTCTTTTTTCTTGCACTGATCGTTTCTCATGTGGGATTAGATTCTATATTGAGTAAATATTTGATCAATATCTAAATCTCAAGAGGAAAATGATGGTAGAAGAGGGAAGAACCTATAATGATGTATCAAATTGATTAGAGTATCCATTTGTAGATTTGCCAAAAAACCTAAAGGGATATATTTTTGGTAAAAAAAATCCCTCAAGAAACCCTCTATGTATTTTTGGGTGTGATTGTGTTTTTTGAAAAATCTAGATGACCATAAATGAAGGTGCTTGGTGTTTTTCGAAAGTAGGTTTTGGTGGTGGAGCAGTTTCCCAGTGTTTTCCAAATTCTTTGGACATCAAAATTGGGGATTTCGTTTTTAGAAATTACGGAATTTGAAAAATGACAACATTTTTCATGAACCATGAAGGATGGTACGCGTGCCATGAATAAATGTACAGAGACCCCGAAGCATAGTACAAGGACTACATATGTGAAATAGTTAGTGGGGTGGATATGCCTCGTGGAATAAGAAACAGTTAGCGGAAAATGGCATGTGGTATGTGGAAGCATGCAGTACGTAGGATTGTTTTTTGTTGGTTGAATTGAGGTGGTGATTTGTGGTATTGTGAAGGACGAGTATCAGTACACATACCAATTATGGAAAAAATTCACTGATGAAAATGTTTAATGGGATAATTACAGGTTGAAAGAGATTCACAATACATGGTGAGGATTCTACTGCATCCAATATTTGGTAAATCTTGAAATAGAAGATAATGATGATCTATTTTCTTATATAAGGAGAAAAAATATCATCATTAAGGTTGAGTGATTTTAATAAGAAAACATATTAGCTCAGGGAATTTAGTTAATTTCTAATGAAGTTCATGAGGGATAATTCCCAGAATGGTGAAGTGGTTCATGTGGATGAAATTGTATCGAATGATTTTTCAGGCCACTGTATCCCATAAAGGAAGAAGAGTCTGTGGAAAGAAGGTGGTTTGTGGATGAAGAACATGCCCGCAGAAGAAGAGGAGGTATGAGGAGGCAGTATGCAAAGGCGGTTCTTGGAGTTGTAATGTGGATGCGGTATGCAGAGGTTGTTCGTGGAGGTGGTACCCAGAGACGATACATGAATGTGCGAGTGCAGGTAGTCCATAGAAGTGGTGATCTATGAAGAATAACCACTAAACAATATGTATATAATGCACGGTTTTTGGAAGAGGACTCAAGGAAACTTATAAAATCACTAAAATATACAGCGAATGAAAGTTCCACTAACCTAATTGTATGAGGAAAGGTGGAATTCATCTATGGGTAAAAAAGATGACTTCAATAGAGCATCTTCCTATAGTTGAGGATATGGTTTTCATGAAAATTACCGGACCTACTAGTCCATAGACTATTAATGGAAACCATCCAAGATAATTATGTAAATGAAGTGGAAGATGATAATCCTTTCCACTGGCAGTGAGCATGTAACACCCCAAACTTCCACGGTACGTTTCCCTTCGAATAATCGAAAGCGTGTGTTGTACGCAACCTCGAGTTCTAACACACACCACAACTAATTAAACTAGCCGTTGTGAATAGTAATACATACTTTTTGAAATCATATATATTTTATATTTCAAAATGGACTTCATTTTTGGATTCGGAATATCGAAATTAGTCTAGGGTGAAATTTTGGTACATTTCGGATAACTTTCATATTTGGATGAATAGTGAAAATTTCTAAATTTTAATTAAAAACAACTTTTTTAATCAAAATAATTAATAGTGATAAATTATGAATTTGAGTGGTTTTAAAGTATATTTAGAATTTATTTTTACCATTTAATATAATGTTGGTCATTGGACATAATTTTACAATTAAACCAAACATAAACAAGTGTCAATCTTTTGATAGTTATTATCTCTTAAAAACACGCTTTTTGTTTTGACAGCGGGAATTAATTTTAAATTAATTTCTGCCACTTCTGTGTTTTGAATTTAGAAAAATTGATTCCATATTTTGAATCAGGATGTTCACATTGTGTAAATAGGTAACTTTTATTTTTAGACATTTTGAATAATTACTGCGGTAAATATTTTATTTACTATGGTTAAAGGGTAAATCCGGTAAATAAGGATTAAAAAATAATATTATAATAATACAAAATTACCCTAAAACGTGTCCTAACCTTATTGGTGGACACATACCCGACCATGGTCATCCTTGGGTGAATTTGGGGACCCCTTGGAGCCACTTGTATGTGGTAGGGACAAATTATATTAATAAAGTTAAAATAAAAATAAAAATGGCATAAGCTTACATCTTTTAGAAGAACAATTTTTACATAGGGTTATACATGTTGGATTTTCGATTATAAATATTAATTAGAAAGATAAAAAGATTTCCTACATAATGATATTTTATTTATAATTTTTAGACATTAAATAATTTATTTTATTTATGACACAAAGATGATGTAGTAATTACTATAATAGTGAAAAATTAAAATAATTGATATTATAAATACCCAAAAAAATATAATATGAAACTTTTAATGAATTAAACTAATTTTCTAGGATAATATGATATATTAGAATTGATTTAATTGACTTTTTTCGAAGTAATCAATCTGTTATGAGTTTCACAAAAATCAACTATTGAATAGTGTCAAAATTGACATAAAAGAGTTCTTAAAACAAATATTATATTATTAATTGATATTAAATTCCTAAAAATCTAAGGATCGGCCAAGAGACTTATATTATGATAGGTTAATCATTAATGGACCACTTGGGGGTCTCTTGGATGTATATAGTAAGTTTATTAACCATATTATATAAAAATACAAAGAGACATTGTAAAAGTGAAACTAATTAACTTAGAGTTAATACTTAAAGATAAGGTTAATATAAGTAACCAAACCTGTCTAAATTCTATTGGATGAGTTGTTTTCGACCTATCCCCACCTCATCCTTTGAATAGTCAACTTTGGAGCCTTTGGAAACCGAATATGAATTTATTATAAATTAATATTTCTAGCTTTTCCAAAAGTGCCCCTCACCCCTCTTATAAAAGGGCACTCCTCCTTCTCTTTTCCTCACACCTCTCAAGCCACTTGGATCGTCCAAACTCTGCCCAACTAAGCTCCCCAAATCCCTCTCCTCCTCCTTGAAGCTTCCCCTTAGGCAGAAAGCATTTCAAGAAGTCCTTTGGTTCCAACCAAAGTGAGTTACCTAAATTAAAGGTAACAATTTCTCTTAAAGTATTTTCATTTATTTTGCTTCTCCAACCCCCAAATTCTTTTTATTTCCTTTCTTTTGTAACAACACCAGTATCATAAATATACTAGGATGTTGTTATAAGAAGTATTCAAACTACACATACACACAACTCCATCTAATGGATGATGAACATAATGTTTCTGTGGATGGCAAACTAACGCCTCACGAAACGATGATTGTTCAAATACATCTTACCGCCTCTCATGGTGGCCATTATTATGGCACTGTAATTAAATATGATATTAATGATATATATTTTATATATAAGCTTCTGTAATTCCATTTTATTTCATACCATTATTCGTTTCATGTTGTATATACATACGATAATTTCATTTGAGGAAGTGCGGACTACCGCCCCCTTAAAATTATATGACTCGTTCATACCACACATGGAACGTATAAAGGATGGGGTTAATGAACATAAGTAACATATATAAAATATTATATTATACTGTAATAGTAATATACCTATGTATCATTTGGATTTGATTCTTTTAAAATAAAAATTAAATGGAAGTAGCGTTCGTGCGTACGTACGGACTACCGTCTCCACGAACGCGATGAGATTCATTCTCCATCATATCCATTCAAGTATAATTACCATTTAATGATTTAAAAATGATGTTTAAGGACTTGATATCATTCTGGATATGAATAAGATACAACAAACATGACTTATGTAACAAAACATATAAAAGAAAATGAGTAAGTTAACACCCGAAACGACGATAATTCTAAGATATTATTAACAAATCAATGTTAAAAGATCATATATGATATCATATTAATATATATGATTCTTGTATAATTTAATAACAATTATTTCACCATTATATAGGGAGTTAACCTACCCCAACCAAGGAAAAGTACAAGGTAAGGGTTTACTTTACAACCTCTTCATTATCCAAGGTTGTTTATACGTAATAATCTACTGGGATCTCTTTATCATCCACATCCATGTTTCTTCGAAATGTATTTCAAAACATTTTTACTATTTACAAGAATATGGGTTAAAGTCATTTATACCCTTGTTTGACTTTTTATAAGAGGTTTATAAAGGAATCTTTCTGTCGTTTTCAAAACAAGGTCCTTTTTAACCTTTTCGACAGAATTGAGGTAAGAATGTTTTTTTTAACTTATACGGCGGGTGCGGTTATTTTCCGCCGTTATAAAATCGTCGAAGCTTTCCATACAAGCTTATAAGAATATTTTCAAAGAAAATGTTTTATTTTATATGGATCTTAAATGATTTCAAAAAAAAAGGAGATACTTCTTTAAAAAAAATTTTGATTTCATCTATGTCAACATCCTTTGATGGATTTTAAGATTATTTGAAGTTGATTTAATATGATACAAAACTTCTATATTGTATTGAAGGTTTTGTGATATGTTTGACTGTGGATGTGCTATTTTTATACCATTCATAGTTTCTGGTGAAATTATTGACATATCGTATGCTAGTTTTAATACGAATGTTTATGTTATGTTTAAACCTTTTCATATGGGAATGCATTGGACTTAATAAGTGACGGGTGGAGCCCGCTATAGCTCCTCGATGCATCGGTAGGTCTCATGAGACAAACTAGTGTCTTGACACAAGGCCTTGACAAAATCTTATTTGTAGTCTTGGCACGAGGCCTTGGCTATGTGGTTATGATAGTCTGGCATTATGCATTCCAACATTATGAAAGTGGTTATTGATATTGCATGTGATTATTCGATTAGTAGAATATCCATGTGAATAAGTAAATGGCATTATTTCATTTTACTTTTTCCATACTATGTTGAAGGTTAATTTTAAAAGGCTTTTGTTTTAGTAATTCATTGCCTTAAATGTTTATTCTTATTTATGAAAGTTTCCGCTATATTGTTATCCTTACTGGGCATTTGAGCTCACCCCTTTTCTGTGTTTTATTTTTCCCAGGTAGTGAAGAAGTAAATTATGAATGACTTGCAGGGATATTATGAGGGGTTAATAGTGTGTATATGAAGACTTTGTTGTTGTAGTAGTTTTTCACTTTGAAATGTAATGTAAAACTTTATGATTATATCTAGTGTTTCCAAGGCTACTAAACCAATCGGTCTTTCGGGTTTTGATCTTTCTTGTGATCATGCCAATGTTACGAAGTAATGCACCGACTCTGGGTAGCTGGGGTCGGGGCGTTACAGTTGGTATCAGAGGAAGTTTAGTACAAACCTTGGAAGCTAGATTTAGATAAACTCTGATTAGAGCACGTAGACTTAAGATGAACTTTGAGGATTAGTGTAGAAGAACTTCCTAGAATTTTGGTATTGTAGCGATTTTGTGAGTTTTCCGAGCAATACATCCCTATCTGGATACGAGCAGGTAGAGGCGGCTCTGGCACAGATGTACCTAGGGGTAAAACCCGAAAACACCGCTTTGAGCTAGACTCGAACGGGAACTGGTGCACGACAACGGGCCTTGCTGCACTCTTGGTTACGACACTCCCGGGGGATATGCTTAGGATAACTCTCACTATCTTTACAAATCATTATGAAGGGTTTATGAGTATATAATTCCTCAAAGAAAACATTTTTATGATTATGGATTATATCCATAAATAGTTCAATTTATGCTAAGTGTTTTATAAGTATGGGATTATGTATTTTGATTCATAAACTCATCTAGTTTATGCCATTGTTTAGAAATGGCGCCTAGTGGAAGAAATGGAAACCGTATCAATGCACGCACTCCATGTAGGGATTTCCCTCCTGCTCAAGATAATTATAGTGGGGCTGGTGATGCAACTGGTGCTGATCAGCTAATCACCATACTGGGACAACTTACTCAGGTTATGAATAATAACCTTACCCGTATGGAGCACCCTGATCCGCAGCGTGGAGGATCAATGTTAGATCGATTCATGAGGCAACAACCACCAACGTTCAATGGGAATACAAATCCCTTAGTAGCTGAGCAATGGATATTTTCCCTAGAGAAAATATTTCAGGCTTTGGGGTTAAATTTGTTTGGACAAAAGAGTGTGAAGAATGTTTCGAAGAACTGAAGAAAAGATTAGTCAATGCTCCTATATTGACTCTACCATCGGGGAATGATGGGTTCGTTATTTATAGTGATGCATCGAAGAAAGGACTTGGTTGTGTCCTTATGCAGAAAGATAGAGTTATTGCCTATGCATCACGACAGTTGAAAATTCATGAACAAAACTATCCTACTCATGATCTCGAGTTAGCAGCTGTAATATTTTCTTTGAAGATATGGAGGCACTACCTCTATGGTGAAAAATGTGAGATTTATACAGATCACAAGAGTTTGAAGTATATTTTCTCACAAAAAGAACTCAACATGAGGCAAAGGAGATGGCTTGAATTACTCAAGGATTATGATTGCACGATACACTACCACCCGGGGAAAGCAAACAAAGTAGCAGATGCTTTGAGCAGAAAAGACCATGGAGTTCTGAACATGATGAGAATTGAAAGGGATCCAATTTTCATGGATCTAGTGAAGATGGACATGGGAATAACCAGGGAAGGTGAAACATCAATGCTTTTTCAAATGGTTGCCAAACCTTCTTTACTAGAAAGGATTAAGAGTTCTCAGACCGATGATGAAGAATTCCAAAAAAATATTAAAGCTGTGAATGATGGGAGATTGAGAGACTTTGTGTATGAAGATGGAATTTTGAAATTCGGGAAGAGACTTTGTGTTCCCAATATACCTGATCTAAAAAGGGAATTGCTGGATGATGCTCATAGTTCCAATTTCTCTATACACCCTGGGAGCACCAAAATGTATAGAGATTTGAAAGATCATTTTTGGTGGGACAATATGAAGAGGGAGATTGCTGATTTTGTGTCAAGATGTATGGTTTGTCAACAAGTGAAAGCTGGAAGGCAACAGCCTGGAGGAGTCATGCAACCTCTTCCTATACCAGAGTGGAAATGGGACAATATTACGATGGACTTTGTCATGGGGCTACCGAAGACTCCTAGAAGGAACGATGCAATTTGGGTTATTGTTGATCGTCTTACCAAGTCAGCACATTTTCTTGCTATAAGAGAAGATCTACCCCTGGAACGTCTAGCAAGACTATACATTAATGATGTTGTGAGACTTCATGGAGTACCCCTATCGATTGTTTCTGATCGTGATCCCCGTTTTACTTCAAGATTTTGGAAAAGTCTTCAGAAATCCCTGGATACTGAACTTCATTTGAGCACTGCTTACCACCCTTAGACAGATGGACAATCAGAACGGACTATTCAAACCTTAGAAGACATGTTGAGATCTTGCTCACTTGACTTTCAGGGTATGTGGGATCAATATTTACCACTGGTAGAATTTTCCTATAACAATAGCTTCCATTCAAGTATTCAGATGGCACCATATGAAGCGTTATACAGAAAGAGATGTCGTACACCAACCTGTTGGGATGACGTTGGTGAAAGAAAACTTGTAGGCCCAGAGCTGGTGGAGGAAACGGTGGAAAAGGTGAAAGTAATCCAAAATCACATCAAAGCAGCTCAAAGTAGGCAGAAGAGCTATGCCGATAATCGAAGGAAGGATTTGGAATTTCAAGTCGGTGATCATGTTTTTCTGAAGGTATCTCCGTGGAAGGGAGTCATACGTTTTGGTAAGAAAGGTAAATTGAGTCCCAGGTACATCGGACCTTTCGAAATTCTAGAACGAATTGGGGCTGTAGCTTACCGATTGGCAATGCCGCCAAGTCTCTCCAAAGTTCACGATGTGTTCCACGTATCTCTATTGAGGAAATACATGCCTGACCCAACGCATGTACTCACCTATGAGGAATTAGAACTGGAACCCGATCTTTCCTATTGTGAAGATCCCGTCAGGATTCTTGATACAAGAGAACAAGTACTGAGAAACCGGACGACGCGTCTGGTAAAAGTTTTGTGGAGAAATCATAAGATGGAAGAGGCAACGTGGGAACCCGAGGAACTTATGATGAAGAACCACCCGAGTCTTTTTATGCAGTAATACCCAAGAAATTGCGAGGACGCAATTATTGGAAGGAGGGGAGAATGTAACACCCCAAACTTCCACGGTACGTTTCCCTTCGAATAATCGATAGCGTGTGTTGTACACAACCTCGAGTTCTAACACACACCACAACTAATTAAACTAGCCGTTGTGAATAGTAATACATACTTTTTGAAATCATATATATTTTATATTTCAAAATGGACTTCATTTTTGGATTCGGAATATCGAAATTAGTCTAGGGTGAAATTTTGGTACATTTCGGATAACTTTCATATTTTGATGAATAGTGAAAATTTCTAAATTTTAATTAAAAACAACTTTTTTAATCAAAATAATTAATAGTGATAAATTATGAATTTGAGTGGTTTTAATGTATATTTAGAATATATTTTTACCATTTAATATAATGTTGGTCATTGGACATAATTTTACAATTAAACCAAACATAAACAAGTGTCAATCTTTTGATAGTTATTATCTCTTAAAAACACGCTTTTTGTTTTGACAGCGGGAATTAATTTTAAATTAATTTCTGCCACTTCTGTGTTTTGAATTTAGAAAAATGGATTTCATATTTGGAATCAGCATGTTCAAATTGTGTAAATAGGTAACTTTTATTTTTAGACATTTTGAATAATTACTGCGGTAAATATTTTATTTACCATGGTTAAAGGGTAAATCCGGTAAATAAGGGTTAAAAAATAATATTATAATAATACAAAATTACCCTAAAACGTGTCCTAACCTTATTGGTGGACACATACCCGACCACGGGCATCCTTGGGTGAATTTGGGGACCCCTTGGAGCCACTTGTATGTGGTAGGGACACATTATATTAATAAAGTTAAAATAAAAATAAAAATGGCATAAGCTTACATCTTTTAGAAGAACAATTTTTACATAGGGTTATACATGTTGGATTTTCGATTATAAATATTCATTAGAACGATAAAAAGATTTCCTACATAATGATATTTTATTTATAATTTTTAGACATTAAATAATTTATTTTATTTATGACACAAAGATGATGCAGTAATTACTATAATAGTGAAAAATTAAAATAATTGATATTATAAATACCCAAAAAAATATAATATGAAACTTTTAATGAATTAAACTAATTTTCTAGGATAATATGATATATTAGGATTGATTTAATTGACGTTTTTAGAAGTAATCAGTCTGTTATGAGTTTCACAAAAATCAACTATTGAATAGTGTCAAAATTGACATAAAAGAGTTCTTAAAACAAATATTATATTATTAATTGATATTAAATTCATAAAAATCTAAGGTTCGGCCAAGAGACTTATATTATGATAGTTTAATCATTAATTGACCACTTGGGGGTCTCTTGGATGTATATAGTAAGTTTATTAACCATATTATATAAAAATATAAAGAGACATTGTAAAAGTGAAACTAATTAACTTAGAGTTAATACTTAAAGATAAGGTTAATATAAGTAACCAAACCTGTCTAAATTATATTGGATGAGTTGTTTTCGACCTATCCCCACCTCATACTTTGAATAGTCAACTTTGGAGCCTTTGGAAACCGAATATGAATTTATTATAAATTAATATTTCTAGCTTTTCCAAAAGTGCCCCTCACCCCTCATATAAAAGGGCACTCCTCCTTCTCTTTTCCTCACACCTCTCAAGCCACTTGGCTCGTCCAAAATCTGCCCAAATAAGCTCCCCAAATCCCTCTCCTCCTCCTTGAAGCTTCCCCTTAGGCAGAAAGCATTTCAAGAAGTCCTTTGGTTCCAACCAAAGTGAGTTACCTAAATTAAAGGTAACAATTTCTCTTAAAGTATTTTCATTTATTTTGCTTCTCCAACCCCAAAAATCTTTTTATTCCCTTTCTTTTGTAACAACACCAATATCCTCAATATACTAGGATGTTGTTATAAGAATGATTCAAACTACACATACACACAACTCCATCTAATGGATGATGAACATAATGTTTCTGTGGATGGCAAACTAACGCCTCACGAAACGATGATTGTTCAAATACATCTTACCACCTCTCATGGTGGCCATTATTATGGCACTGTAATTAAATATGATATTAATGATATATATTTTATATATAAGCTTCTGTAATTCCATTTTATTTCATACCATTATTCGTTTCATGTTGTATATACATACGATAATTTCATTTGAGGAAGTGCGGACTACCGCCCCCTTAAAATGATATGACTCGTTCATACCACACATGGAACGTATAAAGGATGGTGTTAATGAACTTAAGTAACATATATAAAATATTATATTATACTGTAATAGTAATATACCTATGTATCATTTGGATTTGATTCTTTTAAAATAAAAATTAAATGGATGTAGCGTTTGTGCGTACGTACGGACTACCGTCTCCACGAACGCGATGAGATTCATTCTCCATCGTATCCATTCAAGTATAATTACCATTTAATGATTTAAAAATGATGTTTAAGGACTTGATATCATTCTGGATATGAATAAGATACAACAAACATGACTTATGTAACAAAACATATAAAAGAAAATGAGTAAGTTAACACCCGAAACGACGATAATTCTAAGATATTATTAACAAATCAATGTTAAAAGATCATATATGATATCATATTAATATATATGATTCTTGTATAATTTAATAACAATTATTTCACCATTATACAGGGAGTTAACCTACCCCAAACAAGGAAAAGTACAAGGTAAGGGTTTACTTTACAACCTCTTCATTATCCAAGGTTGTTTATACGTAATAATCAACTGGGATCTCTTTATCATCCACATCCATGTTTCTTCGAAATGTATTTCAAAACATTTTTACTATTTACAGTAATATGGGTTAAAGTCATTTATACCCTTGTTTGACTTTTTATAAGAGGTTTATAAAGGAATCTTTCCGTCGTTTTCAAAACAAGGTCCTTTTTAACCTTTTCGACAGAATTGAGGTAAGAATGTTTTTTTTAACTTATACGGCGGGTGCGGTTACTTTCCGCCGTTATAAAATCGTCGAAGCTTTCCATACAAGCTTATAAGAATATTTTCAAAGAAAATGTTTTATTTTATATGGATCTTAAATGATTTCAAAATAAAAGGAGATACTTCTTTAAAAAGAATTTTGATTTCATCTATGTCAACATCCTTTGATGGATTTTAAGATTATTTGAAGTTGATTTAATATGATACAAAACTTCTATATTGTATTGAAGGTTTTGTGATATGTTTGACTGTGGATGTGCTATTTTTATACCATTCATAGTTTCTGGTGAAATTATTGACATATCGTATGCTAGTTTTAATACGAATGTTTATGTTATGTTTAAACCTTTTCATATGGGAATGCATTGGACTTAATAAGTGACGGGTGGAGCCCTCTATAGCTCCTCGATGCATTGGTAGGTCTCATGAGACAAACTAGTGTCTTGACACAAGGCCTTGACAAAATCTTATTTGTAGTCTTGGCACGAGGCCTTGGCTATGTGGTTATGATAGTCTGGCATTATGCATTCCAACATTATGAAAGTGGTTATTGATATTGCATGTGATTATTCGATTAGTAGAATATCCATGTGAATAAGTAAATGTCATTATTTCATTTTACTTTTGCCATACTATGTTGAAGTTCAATTTTAAAAGGCTTTTGTTTTTGTAATTCATTGCCTTAAATGTTTATTCTTATTTATGAAAGTTTCCGCTATATTGTTATCCTTACTGGGCATTTGAGCTAACCCCTTTTCTATGTTTTATTTTTCCCAGGTAGTGAAGAAGTAAATTATGAATGACTTTCAGGGATATTATGAGGGGTTAATAGTGTGGATATGAAGACTTTGTTGTTGTAGTAGTTTTTCAATTTGAAATGTAATGTAAAACTTTATGATTATATCTAGTGTTTCCAAGGCTACTAAACCAATCGGTCTTTCGGGTTTTGATCTTTCTTGTGATCATGCCAATGTTACGAAGTAATGTACCGACTCTGGGTAGCTGGGGTCGGGGCGTTACAGAGCATGAGGAAGAGACATATGAAGTGACCTTTGGGAATTCATTGAGTAGACCCTAAATATTGTAATGGTAGTGATCCTAGTCATAAAAGTGATATAGTTCAAACCACGTAATTTGATGTGAGCTTTAGTGGATTTAGTACATCGCCACATTGCCGATGTAAGCTCCTTGGACATATCCCAGTGTTGGTGAACATTGTAAAATCACGGTGTCCTATGCATGATTTCATTTATTTTCATATATTGCTACAGGTGAAAGAGAGGAGTTTGTTTTGTTTTATGAGGAAACACGATATTTAGGAGAAATGGTTTTAATCTTTCATTCCATGATTCACACCCCACTTAGTGAATCTGACCTAGTGGACCTAACAAGATGGGTGTGTGGTGTCTGGAAGGTAAGATGAATTTAACATCCATAAAAATTTATAGAAAATGGTATTTAATATATATTATGAAAATGGTTAAATTAAAACAATTTAATGAATGGTTAAAGAATCATTCTTAATCAAAGGTTTTATATGAGTTAACAATGATTGTTATGAAAATTTGTGAAAAAGGGAAATGTGTTTAGGAGGAAATGAGTTGTGGTATAAAAGTGGAAATTGGTTTAAAAAGTGGGTTTCTAATGAAATATTTCTATCTACATTAATTGGATCACCTAATATAACCATGAATCATGATTGGAATGGTATAAGTTAGTATTAGTAATGTCATCATGTATATTACCTACATCATAAAATTTATGGAATGAGACCCATGACATTTTGTGAAAATCATGTCTGATCTGAAAATGGAGTTTCATTTCTAGCACCCTTTGATGATAACTAGAGAGGGTATAATAGTGTTGGAAGATTTCAAGATTTAGTCTATCCATAATATACATTACCATTTGGAGACTCATACAATGAATAGAGTCAACCTGGATGCTTTTATGTTGTGTGGTCAAGTGAAGTGATAACGGGACATCCAGACATGGGATGGAAATCTAGAGACTATAGAGTGGAAGGAATTTTTGGTGATGTTTTTGTATCACATCTATTTTAGGAAACCCAGGAAGGAGAGAAAATCTGAGTTCATGATATTTAATGAGGGGAGAATATTCGTAATGGACGATACATTATTATTTATAGATTTTTAGGGCTTTGCTCCAACATTGGCAGAAGATGATTCTACTACAAAAAAATGATTTCAGGATGGGATTAAATGTGAGATTAAGTCCCAGGATAATATCTTCAGGAGTAATAAGTTAATAGATGTTGTTAATTAAGCTCTAATATTAGAGGGGAAACTCAAGGAGACTTCCAGTGGTAGATAGGTGGTTTCTATTGGATGATCAGGAGCTGGAACTTCTGAGTGAAGAAAACATCGTTATGAGAACATTATCGAGATTAGTGGGAAGAAAACTGGCCATTCAGAGGGATTAGTTGCTCATGATATTACCTAAGTAATGTTCCATTAGTGTTGTAGGTAGGGACACTTATGTAAACATTGTCCTTTACCACTAGGGGAGTGCCAATCCTATGACAATATGTTCCATCTGCAGAGGTTCTGCAGGAACACTGGGTAGATAGGTAGTGATGGTGGAGTTAGACAGAACCATCGTGTAGGAAGGGGATCTTATGCACCATATCAGTCTGGAAGTTTGAGTTATACCAGAAGAAGTACTAGAGGAGGTGGATATGGTGTTTTGGAAAATGAATGCCCATATTAGAGGAGTGGGGAAGCACATGGGACTTAGGTTGCATTAGAGGTAAGAGGGTTAGAATAGTTGCCTGCCATTTAGCATACTCTGGTGGATAAAGAGGTTGTGCCATTGATAGTGAGAGGAACTATTATTTTATCATTTATATTACATAATTTCTTCTTTGATACTTATTCCATTAATTCCATTATTTTAGAAATAATTATGAATTGTTTGAGCCTGAAAATTGAGTTTGTGATTGGGGTGTTGATGATAGAGCCTCCACTATGAATATGGTCGAGAGATATTTCATCATGCAAGGGATGTTCTCTCGAGGTAGTAGAATATCACTTTCAAAGGATCTTTACATCCTTGACATGTCTAGATTTCACCTAATTATGGGTATGGACTAGTTAGTAGTATTCAAAGCCCAAATTGATTGTTACCACAAGATATTTACCTTCACGTCTCCGTACGATGACAACTATATTCACCACATATTGTGGGATATCTAGGAAGGAATAGTATCACCAATTACTCATCAACTAGTATATCTCGAAACCCATGTTTGTATTCTATTTCTAAATGAAAGAGGTGTAAACATGGGTGTATTTACACCTATAACCGATCAATTTCAGGATGTGTTTCCCAAATACTTATTAGGGCTACCACCTGAGAGTGATTTTTAATTTACTATTGAGATGATCTTGGGGCTGAGATACTTTCTATTTTACCATATAAAATGGAATTGATAGGGATTCAAGAGATCAAGACTCGGTTGGAAGAGTTATAGGGTAATGGATTTATCTGCCTTACTATTTCACCATGGGGTTCACCAATATTGCTTTAAAATAAGGCTGACAAGACTCTACACATGTGTGTTGATTACCGAAAGTTGAACCATATTAACGAGAAGAAAAAGTGTCCTACTCCACGTATTGATGATAAATATTAATAGTTAAGAGGATCTTGTGTATTCTTAAATATTTACTTGAGATTAGGGTATCATCAACAGAGAGATTGAACTTCTAATATATTAGATATTTTATTATGAAGTATTTATGACATTTATGAGTTCTTCATAATGTTGTTTGGGTTGAAAAATGCACCAGAATTGTTTATGTATATAAAGATTAAAATAATCCATCAGTATCTAGATAAATTCTGAGTAGTGTTGTTGGATGAAATCATGGTGTACTCCAAGACTCATTATGTTCATTACCAAATCCTTAGAATCATCTTGAGTACATTTAGAGAGTATAATCTATATTCCAAGATATATAAATTTCATTTTTGTCCAAGTACATTCATTTCTAATGAATCAAATTTCCTCATAGACCATCAGAGATTTATAGCCTTCTGAATGTTAAGTTCCTCCAAACCATGTTCTCTATTACTCTCCATCAGAACATTATTGTTGGATTTTTTTTTCTTTTGTATCAATGTTTTCATCTCAAACCTATGTTATCATACAAGGGAACCTAGTTACGTGACTATTATGTCTTCATTTATCTATTATAATGAATATGTGATGTTAACCCATTTTATAAGGGGGGGGTCTTTCAATAGTAGTTTATTTTCAATCCCTCTTATCCTTGAAATCATGTTTAAATTTAGAGTACACAATTAATATAAGCTGGGGAGAATGTAACACCCTTAAATTCTAGAGAACCTTATATTTGATAGAGTGCATGAAATGCGACTCAATGCACATAAAGGGATATAATACCCTAATAAATTTAAATATATTTACTATTTCAAAGAGATTCAACATATTAGATAACTTTGAAATCATGAAATACTAAGTTAGTTTTAATTACATAAATATTAAATATTCTTTGAAATCTTACATTACTCGGAAGACCAAGTTTTAAACAAACAATAATACATTATTAAAATATTATTATTAAATATAATGACACATAACCTAGCCATTAAATTAGTTATTATAAATAAAATTAACTATATTATGAAAATATATGGTTTACAAAAATATAAAATTAATTCATGGTTTACAAATTAATTAGAAATAAATATTAGAACTGATTGAATATTATGTAAAGTATTATTATTTTTCTGATGAAAAAGATATTTTACCCCAATAAATTAAATTAGTTACAATTATTGAATGATATTATTATGATATGTATATTATATTATATCCAATAAAATACTTTTGATATTATTCAAATTGAATTCATAGTCTTAGGATAAAAACAAAACCAATTTTATGGATAAAATACTATATTTTTATTAAGGTATTTTTACCGCCTTTTAATGGAAAACCCATTTTAAATCATATGTTGACACTTATATAAATTTAATATGTGAAATAAACTTATTAATTTAGTGATAAGCATAAAAGTTATCTTAGGGGGGAACTTTTGGTGTTTTTTGTGAAGATTCATTTTTTAATAAATAGTAAAAAATATAGAATTTTATTTCAAAACATATTTTTACTCTAATTTAATTATACAGATATATTGGGTTTTAGATTAGTTTTAATGTTAAATCATAGTATATTTTTAATTATTAATCCAATTTATTTCATTGGGATCAATTTAAATTTGTAATTGACTATAAAAACATAGAAAACATGTGGACGTTTTTAACTTAAAAACATGCATTTTCAACCCGAATATGGGATTGAATTAAAATTAATTTATTCTGATTATGTGATTGGAATTTGGAAAATTTTATTCCATATAATTTAATCATAATAATTTATAATTTCTAATATGTTCATCTTTGTTTTTGACAAAAACAATTTTTAAATGTGATTAAAATTAATTACGACGATTAAGTGAAAATTATGTTTAATAAAGGACTAAACCTTAAACATAAGTCCTAAAAGAACCTATAAACTTGTAAAAAAATCCCTTTTATGGATATATTTATAACCTATACTCCCTTTTATCTGATTTGTTCCATTATTGGTGTATCATTTAATGTGAACGTTGTGTATGAACTTCCTTTGTGAAAATATTTCCAGAGTGCCACTCCTCCTCCACTACAAAAGTGCCTCATCTCCTCCCGCTTCCTCATGACTATCGAGACACATTGTATTAACCATGATCTTACAAAATATCTCCTAAAAATACCCCCACTTATTCTATAATCTTTCTATTTGGTATAAATCAGTCCAAGTAAGCCTTTGGTTCAAACTAAGAGAAGTTACACAATTAGGAGACAACATCTTTCCTTAAGTTTTTTAGTTATAATTCCATTATCCACTACCCAAAATATTCATAGTACATTATTGTATAAAAACTAGTTTATATAATATAATAAGATTCTATTATGATAATTTTTCTACCTACACTTACACACACATCCATCTAATGGGTAACAAACATTCTTTTTTTGTGTATGGATAACTACAACCTCACGAAATAACGATTGTTCATTTTTTCATTAAAAAAATCATGGTTGGTCATTATGAAAGATAATATTCTTATATATCATAAATATAATATTTATAATGCCTTTATTATTCTGTAAATTGTATTTATAACATACCATTATTCATTCCATCTTATGTAAATATGATAACATCGCTTGTAGAAGTTTGGACTACCTCCCCCTCAATGCGATGTGATTCATCCACATTATACATGGAACATATTAAGGATGATATTAATAAAAATATATGTCATATTCTACTGGAAGTAGAATACAAATTTGCATCATCTATGTCACATTCTCTTAATCCGATAAATAAATGAATGTAGCGTTCATGCGTAAGTACGACCTACCGCCTCCATGAACGGTGCATTTCATTTATTATCTCCAATCATTATAGATTTTCTAAATACATATTTAATTAATATATATAATAATTAAATCAATTTATATATTATATATATTTTTAAACCATGATATAATTAATAAGAACAAAAAACTACTACTCAAAACTTACTTGAGAAAACTAGTCCACTATCACCAGAAATAATCAATATAATGAAATATTATTAAAAAATATGAAATAAGATGTAACACCCCAAGGTTTTGAAAATAAATATTGACTAAATTTTATAATCTATCCACTAAACACAACTTTTCGTCTTCTATGTTTTGAATTTTGTAAAACGATCATCCAGAGTTGTGACCAGTAAGTCATTTGTAGTCTGATTGAACAAACTGGATTTTTAGTGAATAGTAACATACCCTTATAAATAGAAATATGACCCTTATGAATAGTAAATAATTATATTTTTCGATTTTATTAAGGTAATAAGATAATGAGATCATAACTATTTTTTCAATGTGATATAAAACTAATTATACCTTTAAAACTGATATTTTTCAAATAAACTATGATTTTGTTTAAAAATTAAATTAATAATAATTAGAAAATTATTTTTGAAAATTGGATTTAGCTTTTTAATTCTACACAATGAAAAATGGTAGAGGTGAGTTTTTGGGATTTTCTAAAATACTTTAATTTTTAGGGAATAGTAAAAAATATAGTTTTGAGTTTTCTATAGTTTAATGACTTCATAATAAAATAATAATTAAATTAAAAGGTTGGGAGACATTTTTAAAGAACTATATGACATGAGTTATAACATTTTTATAAATCCATGGGATAATAACATGGTAAAACCCACAGTTCTTTAAAAACCACTAATGAGGTGTCCTTTTAAATAAAAAAATTCTATCACTTGTAATATCAATACCTACTCATCCATTCGTTATCATTCATTAAGAATCCCACATCCTAAAATATTTGGTGGTTTTACCTCCCTAGGAGTCCTCCCAAGGTTTCCATACACCCCTATGGTCCCATCCTTCATGTTCTAGGAGTTACTCTACAAGGTAAGGGAATCTTTCACCCTCCTCTTTTAGTCAACACTTCTTTTATGTTATCTCTTTGAATTTCCATTATAATGTGTTGGGGTTTGAAATTATTTATTACTATTACTTTCCTTTTTATTTCCATATGATGAGATACCATTTTTATCACATCAATTAATTTTATGAAATTTTAAGTGACGTTGTTAGGCTGCCGGATTTTCATAAGGGATCTCTCATCTTTTTATTTATTTTCATGTTCATCTCTTTTCTTGTTCTCTCTAACCTCCTATGCACAAATGACCATGATAAATCAATTATAATATATATAATGTAATTTAATCATTTTAATGGAAGAATCATCATCATTATTCTTACTCCCTCCCTTTTATTTTTTATAAATGAAATCAACATCCATGAGGTTCCCATTTATAACCTTCATGGACGATGAAGTTTTGTTCTTCTATTTCTCATTAATTAAAACTAATGAAACCATTTTTATGTTAAAACAAGACAATAATATATTTATTATAACATAATTAATATTCAGGAACCAGTATGTGTACATATCGTTAATTTATATGACAATACTAGTTCATAATAATCCAAATACCGCCAAATAATTGAAGCGGTTGTTATCTGATGATTCATACTCATTCCTTGTAACAAAATTATATAAATGAACATTAAAAATTATGGTTGTTCATAAATAATATTTATTTAAATTTTTTATATTTACAATCATTCAAAATGAATTTCATTACTTAAAAACAAGTTAGTCGATTTTGAAAATCAAGAAAACTAACACTCTAGAACGACAGAATTCGATAGTGTAACATATCAATAAGAACATAAATGAACTAAAAAAAATTATTATAATCTAAATAAATGTCTATTATCTTATTATATAAGTTATTAATAAGTGTAAATTTAATAATCCATGACCTTCAGTTCAAGAGTGAAACACATTTGTACTAAGGGTTTTCCACCCGAACATCCATTTTTCATTTGGGTTACATTCATTGTCTAATTAACTAAATGAAATTCTTATGTATTATTATTTACTCATCATGAATTATTTTTTAGTATTATTTATATGTACACCGACCATAATACTTCCCTATTTTATGTATTGTTACATATTTTTAATGAAACGTTCAAAAACGTTTCCAAAATACAAGCCTGATTCAAGGAAACTTCACAAATTCTTATATATTTTCAAGGGATCTATATAGCCTGTTTTTGAAAAACATTATCATCATAAAATTGGTCATTTAATTATGAAAATAATATATTACTTGAATTATGGTTTTTTGAAAATATTTTTCCAAAAGACCTCTCCGTTTCAAAAAAAATGAGTATTTATCTCATGAATTGCTTAACGATTATATAAGAGTATTTTTGTCTGATTCAACACTCTTTTCGATTATTATGTATTATTGGGTTTAAAATTATATTATGTCATATACCATATTGTATTGAATGGTCTATTAATAATTTTATTGTGGATGATCTCTCCTAAAACCATTCACCATATTACTCAGAATAGTTAGTGTTTTATGTTCAATGATTGGGGAATGCTAGTTACATTTCATTTAATAGTTTCAATGTTAATATATATGTTGTTTATGTTTATCCCCGATCATATGAGGAAGTAATTTTATTTATTATGTGATGGGTGGGGCCCTATATATCCTCTATATGAATCGGTAGGTCTCATGAGACAAATATATGTGGAATTGGCGAGGCCTTTCCCAATGTGATATTTGGATTTGGTCGAGGACTAAATCATTTTAGTTGTATTAGATGAGGCCTTGAAAAAATGTTTTGGAATGTCTGGAAGATTCATTTCATTCATAATGAAGATATTAATGGAAACTTCATGTGTTTATTCGACAAGTATAATACTCATGATTATGTTTTATTATGACATTATTTACTCATCTCATATTCCTGACATAATGTGTTGATGTTTATTATTTGTGATGGTGTGTGTTTTAAATTATTAACCATGCATAATTGGTTTGTTTATTTTATCTTCTACTATATATCTCACTCTTACTGAGCTTTTCAACTCACCCATTTCTTATGTTTCATCTTTTTAGGATATAAATAAGTAAATTATGAATGACTTGCAAGCATAACTTAGGAGGCATGGATATTTCTAATGCAAAAAATTAGTTTTATTTTCATTTCAAGATTTAATGTTGAAGTTATTTATGTATCTTGTTTCAAAAAATGATCTAAAGAACATGGTCCTTCAGGATGAATATTACCAGTTTGTATGCCAAAGAAATATAATAAGGTACCGGCTCCGTGCAATTGGGGTTGGGTCCTTACAGTTGGTATCAAAGGATGTTTAGTTGAAAATATGGAAACTAGGTTAGAAAATTTAGATTAGGGAACAAACCCCTAAGGTAGTATCGGTGTAAAAAAATAAAATAACATCATGGTATTTTGGTAAGGAAGCGATTATGTGGATCTATCTTGAAAATACATCCCTATCAAGAAACAAACATGTAGTGGTAGATCTGGGACATATGTACCTAGGTGTGAAAACTCCAACAAGGAAGGATTGACCAAGGGTATCTTGGTACATGAAAATGGTCCTTGATTCATTATTGGTATTTACACTCTTGGGGGATATGCTTAGGATAACTCATATTTTCTTTAAAATCCATTATAAATGATTTAAATGTAATTTTTTCCACAAAGAATCAATTTTTTTGGATATGTGATTAGCCATGCATATGATATCAATTTTTTTAAGTATTTTGTTATGTTAAGATTATACATTATGATTCATACCCTAATCTAGTGTATTACATTATTTAGAAATGATGCCTAGTGTAAGGAATGGAAATCATATGAACACTCATGTCCCTTTTAGGGATTTCCCTTCAATGCATGATAATGATGATGGATCTGGTTTTGTGACTGGTGATGAGAAACTTATAACTGTACTGGGACAAATTATATAGGTTATGAATAATAACCTTGACCATATGGAGCATCTCGATCCACTATATGGGGGATCTATATTAGATCACGTTATGTGATAACATCCTCAATCATTCAATGGGACTACAAACCCATTTGTATCTAAACATTGGATACGTTCCCTAAAGAAGATATTTCATACATTGGGATGTAATGAAATAGCGATGGTCGTCATGGAAGTTTATCTTCTATCGGTTGATGCAGATTATTGGTGGTCATTAATTCAAAACACAAAGGAGTATGAAGATATAGATGAAAAGGAATGGGGGTACTTTAAGGAAATATTCCTAGAGAACTAATTTTCTCATGAACAACGAGAAGATATGGAAAAGAAGTTTCAAAATTTGAATCAAAAGGAATATGATAATGTTTCAATGAATGAAGCTAACTTCACAAGGTAAGTAATAATTGTTGTGAACTACATTAGAAATATGAGGAGTAATATTGATCGATTCTATGGTATCCTAAATCCATTCCTCTAGTAGGATCTAGTCTTCATGTGTTTTTCATCATATGAATATATATATTCATGTGCTATCAAGATAGAAATGGAATTCTCTAAGTCTTATGAATTTAAGGGAAAGAAGGAGAAGAAGAGGGTTGTTGAAAACTCGGGGAATGGAAATAAGGAAAGAGGGAAAAAGGAAAGACTTGAATTTATACCCAGTAAAAATTGTGGAAAGAAACACCCTATTCCTACTTAATGGTAAAAGGGATATGCTACAAATGTAGAAAGAAAGTTCATCTTGATGGTGATTTTATGGGGAAGAAAGAATCATTTTATGTTCAATGATATAATTTGTCAAGAGGTGGGATATTATGCCAATGTTTGTCCCAAGCATCATGTAAACATGGAACAGAAAAGGAAAAGGGAGTAGAGAGAAGCTTATATGATCACAACTGATGGTATTTAAGACCATAATGAAGTGGTGGTAGGTACATTAAGCATTTACTCAAAATTATCCAATGATTTTTTTTGATTCTGGATCATCGTATTCTTTCATATCATCCCATTTTGACAAGAAAATTAGATAGTACCAATTTGACTTATTATGGGAGTTATCAGTCAAAACTCCTAAGGTAAGTATCATTACAACAGTGTTTTGTGAATCAGTTACAATTATGGAATATAAATTTTCCTTATCTTATGATCTTATTGTTATAAGCATGATTAAATCTGGTATAATCCTCAGAATGGATTGGATTTAGAATCATGATATGAAAATTTATTGTAATAAGAAGGAGGTTAAATTTTTTGATGATTATAAGGAATTTCATATCTTTAGAGAAGAAACATCATCATCTGGTTTTCATCTAGATCCACCCCCAATAGCTCTTGTAAATTCAATTTTTGGTGAGGAAGGGAGTGAAATAACTGTGGGTGAGGAAAGGAATTTTCAAATATAGGTTGTACTTGTTGTGCAAGAATATATTAACATCATTCCATAGGATTTACCTAGACGTCCTCTAGAGCGGGAAATTGAGTTTTCCATTGACTTAATTGCTTGATAATGCCCATATCAAAGACCACTGATAGAATGGCCACTATAGAGTTAGTGGAACTAAAGAAACAAATTGAGGAATTTAGTGATAAAGGATTTATTATCCATATCTTTTTTCTATGGGGAGCCTCTATTCGTTTCATTAAGAAGAAATATGGGTTTATAAGGTTGTTCATTAACTACATGGAGATCAATAATATAACAATAAAGAACAAGTATCACCTACAACGAATTGATTATTTATTTGATCAAATTTACGGAACTTGATATTTATCGAAGATTGATCATTGATCTAGATATCATTAGTTTCTTGTGAGGAAGGAAGACGTCTAAAAAACAATATTCCAATCCGGGTACCGTTATTAAGAGTTTACTGTAATTCCTTTTGAACTCACTAATGACCCATATATTTTCACGGATCTAATGAATAGAGTTTTTATGGAATATCATGATGACTTTTTGGTGGGTTTTATTGTTGATATCTTGGTATACTCAAAAATCTATAATGATCATGAAAATAACTTGCACAATATTTTGAAAACTCTTAGAAGAAACGAATTATATGGGAAGTTTATCAAGAGTGTTTTTTGGCTACATTCAGATTCCTTTCTGGGCCACATTATCTCTAACAATGGAATATCTATACTTCTTATGATGTCCAAGGATCTAAAAGAATGGCCTACTCCAACAAACATAACTGAGGTATGTATTTTTATTTGTTTAGTAGTTTATTTTCGGCATTTCATTCATAACATCGCTCTTTTAGGCAACCCAAGGACCAAGCTCACAATAAAAGGGGTTAAGTTTTTATTGAAAAGGAATGTGAAGAATGTTTTAATGAATTGAATTAAAGATTAGTGAATTCTCCAATCTTGACTCTACCATCAGTGAAAGATGGATTTTTGATCATTAGAGATGCTTCAAAGAAAGGGCTTGACTATGAAAAATGGTAGAGTGACTACCTATGCATCTTCGAACCTAAAAATTTAGGGAAAAAACTATCCAACTCATGATCTTGAGTTAGCAGCGGTAATATTTACTCTGAATATTTGGAGACATTACATTTGTGACAAAAAATTTGAGATATATACAGATCATTAGATTTTGAAATATATCTTCTCACAAAAAGAAATCATCATGAGATAAAGGAGACAGATTGAGCTACTCAATGATTTTGATTGCCCAATAAACTACTACCTGAGGAAGGAAAATATGTTGTCAAATGATTTTAGTAGAATGGGCCATGGAATTATGAAAAATATGAGAGTTGAAAGGGATCCTTTGTTCACGGATCTAGTAATGTTGGATATTGTATTTATCATGGAAGGTAGCACATCACTATTTTTTCAAATTGTTTCCAAACATTCATTACTGGAAATGATAAAAAGGTTTCAGGCTGATGATGATGTGTTTCAAATGAAAACTAATACGGTAGATTATGGGAAGTTTATTGAATTCATATATGAAGGTGGATTTTTGAAATTCAGAAAGAGGCTTTATGTTCCCTCTATTATCGATCTAAAGAAGGAACTATTGGATGATGCACATTGCTCTAATTTATCTATTCACCCTGGTAGGACAATGATGTATGGAGATATAAAAGATTTTTTTGTGGGAAAACATAAAGAGGGAGATTTCTGATTATGTGTCGAGATGTTAGGTGTGTCAACAGGTGAAGGGTGGAAGACAACGTCTAGGAGGTTTCATGTAAACCCTTCCAATTCCTATGTGGAAATTGGATGATATTACAATGGAAATTGTCATGGGACTACCAAAGACACCATGAATGAATGTTGTAATATAGGCCATTGGTGACCATTTTAAAAATCAGCACATTTTCTTTATATAATAAAATATTTACCACGTTATATTTAACTAGACTATATATTAATGAATTTGTAAGACATAATGGTGTACCTATATAATTAATTTCTGATCGTGATCCCTATTTTACATCACAATTCTTGAAAATTCTCCAGAAGGCCCTAGATACTAATCTTCGTTTGAGCACTTCATATCAAGCACAAACTGATGGACAATCAGAACATACTATTCAAAATTTGGACGACTTGTTGATGACTTGTTCACTTGACATTCTAGGAATGTGGGATTAGTATATACCTCTTGTATAATTTTCCTATAACAATAAATTCCATTCAAGTATTCAGATGGAACCATAAGAATATTTATATAGAATGAAGAGTTTTACACCAACTTTCTAGGATGATGTTGGTGAGAGAAAGCTCATAGGCCCAGAACTTGTTGAGGAAACATTTGAAAAAGTGAAGATTATCCAACAAAATCAGCAGATTTTATTGCTATAAGAGAATATTTACCACTTGAATGTTTAACAAGACTATATATTAATGAATTTTTAAGACTTAATGGTGTACCTATATCAATTCTTTTTTATCGTGATCCCTGTTTTACATCACAATTCTAGAAAATTATCCAGAAGGCCCTAGATACTGATCTTCATTTGAGCACTTCCCATCAAGCACAAACTGATGGACAATTAGAATGGACTATTCAAAATTTGGAAGACTTGTTGATGAGTTGTTCACTTGACATTCAAGGTATGTGGGATTAGTATTTACCTCATGTAGAATTTTCCTTTAACAATACCTTCCATTCAATTATTCAGATGGCACCATATAAATCGTTATATAGAATGAGGTGTTGTACACCATCTTTCAAGGATGATGTTGGTGAGAGGAAGCTCATAGTCCCAGAACATGTTATAGAAACATCAGAAAAGGTGAAGATTATCCCAAAAAATCAGCACATTTTCTTGATATAAGAGACGATTTACCACTTTAACATTTAACAAGACTATATATTAATGAATTTGTAAAACATAATGGTTTACCTATATCAATTATTTCTGATCATGATCCCTATTTTGCATCACAATTCTGGAAAATTCTCCAGAAGGCCCTAGATATTGATCTTCATTTGAGCACTTTTTATCAAGAACAAACTGATGGCCAATCAGAACAGACTATTCAAAATTTTGAAGACTTGATGATGACTTGTTCACTTGACTTTCAAGGAATGTGGGATTTGTATTTACCTATTGTAGAGTTTTCCATTAACAATACCTTCGATTCAAGTATTCATATGGCACCATATGAAGCGTTATATAGAATGAGGTGTTATACACCAACTTTCTAGGATGATGCTGGTGAGAAAAATCTCATTGGCCCAGAACTTGTTGAGGAAACATTAGAAAAGGTGAAGATTTTCCAAACCCATATCAAAATACCTCAAAGTAGAAAAATGATCTATGTTTATAACCGAAGTTATGATTTGGAATTTCCAGGTACATCAGAACTTTTGAATTTATGTATCGAATTGGAGTCATAGCTAACCGTTTTTCAATAATGCCAAATCTTTCCAAGGATCACAATGTGTTCCATGTTACAATATTAAGGATGTACATGCTTGACCTAACCCATGTACTCACCTATGAAGTAATATAACTTAAGCTTGAAATGTCTTATTGTGAAGATCCTATCAGTATTCTTGATACTAAGGAACAAGTATTGAGAAATTATACAACTATTCTGGTAAATGTTATTTGGAGGAACAATACGATGGATGAAGCAACATGGGAGCTTTATGAGGTTATGTTAAAGACATACCTGAATATTTTTAGGTAAAATTATGTGAATTTGAAGGATGAAATTTTTTTAAGGAGGGGATAATGTAAAACCACATGGTTTTGAAAATAAATATTGAATTCATTTTATAATCTATCCAATAAACACAACTTTGTCTCTTCTAGGTTTTGAATTTCAAAAAATGATCATCTAGAGTTATGACTAGTAATTCATTTGGAGTTTGATAGAAAAAAATGATTTTTAGTGAATAATAACTTACCCTTATAAATTGTAATATGAATATTAATATGATCCTTATAAATAGTAAATAATTATACGATTTTATTTTCTTAAGGTAATAAGATAATGAGATCTCAATTAATTTTTCTATGTGATATAAAACTAATTAAGATGTTAAAATTGTTATTTTTATAATTAACTATGATTTTATTTCAAAATTTAATTAATAATATTTGGAAACTTATTTTTGAAAAATGATGTTCATTTTTGAATAATACACGTTAAAAAATAGTTGGAGTGAATTTTTTGTATTTTCCTAAAATATATGATTTTTTTCGTGAATAGTAAAAATACAGTTTTGTGTTTTTGGTAGATTAATGACATCATAATGACATAATAATTAAAAAAAAGTCTGGTACACTTTTTTATAGTAACATATGACATGATGTGTCCCATGTGTCTAAAACCATGGGCAAATACCATGGGTTTTCAAAAACCACTAATGATGTATCTTTTTAAATTAATAAAACAATTCTCTCTTTTACTATAGAAACCCACTCATATATTCGTTTTCATTCATTAAAAATCCATCATGCTAGAAGATCTAGTGTTTTTACACTATAGGAGTCCTACCATGGTGTTATTAATCCCCCAATGTCCCAACCGTCAAGTTCTAGGAGTTACTCTATAAGGTAAAGGAACCTTTCACCCTCCCCTTTTAGTCAACACTTCTTTTTTGTTATCTCTTTGAATTTACATTCTCATATGTTGGGTTTGAAATTAATTATTCCTCATAATTTCCTATTTTATGTCCCTATGATGAGATATCTTTTTTCTCTCATCAATTCATTTTATTAAATTTTAAGCGACGCAGTTAGGCTGCCCAATTTTCATAAGGGATCTATCAACATTTATATTATTTTTAAGTTCATCTCTTGTTTTTCTCTCCTCACATACTATGTCCAAATGACCATGATAACCCTAGTATCATCTATATATTATAATTATATCATGTTAATGGAAGAACCATCATCAATATTCTTACTCCCCCCTTTTATTTTTTATAAATTAAATCAACGTCCATGAAGTTCAAATTTATAACCTTTGTGGACGACGAAGTTTCATTTTTCAATTTCTCATTCATTACTAGTAATTATACCATTTCTATGGATGAACCAGACTATTATATATGTTTTATACCTTAATTAATATTCTTTAATCCGTATATGTACATATTACTAATTTATATGACAAAACTAGTTCATGATAATCCAAATACCGCTAAATAATCGAAGTGGTTGTCATCTAATGAATAATCATAATTCCATATAACCTAATGATAGAAATGACCATTAAAAATTCTGTATGTTCATAAATAATATTTATTTCTAATCTTGAGATTTAAAACCATTCCACAATAACTCAATTAATTAAAAAAGTGAGTCGATTATGAAAATCATGTAAATGAACACTCTGGAACGAAGAAATTCGATATTATAATTTATCAATAACAACATAAATGAACTAAATAGAATTATTATAAACTAACTAAATGTCTATTAGGTTATTAAATAATTTATTAATAATCCTAAATTTCATATTCCATGACATTATGTTCATGAGTAGAACACATTCGAACTTAAGGTAAGGGTTTTCCACCCGAACATTCATTTCAATTTGGGTTAATTTCATTGTCTAATTACCTCAGTGAAATTATTTTTTATTATTATTTACTCCAAATAATTTTTTTGTGATTATTATATATATGTACACAAACCATAATCCTTCCCTATTTTATGGATATTTATACATTTTAAAAGAAACATTCAAAACTGTTTCTGAATACAGTCCGGATTCAAAGGAATTTCTCAAATTCTTATCTTTTTTCAAGGGAATTATATAATATGTTTTTGAAAACCATTATCTTTATAAAATCAATAATTTTATTATGAAAAAAATATCTTATATAAATTCTGGTTTTATACAATTATTTTTCCAAATGAACTCTCACATTCAAAATAAAATAGTATTTATCTCAATAATTGCTTAATGATTATATAAGAATATTTTCGTATGATTCAACACTCTTATTCATTATTATGTATTATAAGGTTTAATCATTTATGATTTAATATAAAATATTTTATTTAATGGTTTATGAATATTTTTTTGGGGATGGTCTATCCTAAAACAATTCACCATATTACTCAGAATGGTTAGTGTTTTATGTTTAATGATTGGGTAAAATTTAATTACATTTATTATGATTGTTTCAATATTAATGTATATGATGTTTATGATTATCCCCGCTCATATGAGAAATTAAGTGAACTTAATATGTGATGGTTGGGACCCTCTATTTCCCTTCTATGCATCGGTAGGTGTCATGATAAAACTAGACATGGAATTGGCCAAGGCCTTTCCCAATGTGATATATGGATTTGTACAAGGTCTAAATCATTTTTGATTTCTTGGACAACGCCTTGAACAAATGACTCAAAATTTCTTGAATATTTAATTCCCTCATTATGAAGCATGTAAATTAAATTTCAAGTGGTTATTCAACTAATAGAATACCCAAGATTATGTTTTATTAAGGCATTATCTACTCAACTCATATTCCTTACATAATGTGTTCAATTTTGTTATTTGTGAAGTTGTGTGTCTTAAATTATTCACCATCCATAATTTTTATGTTTATTTTATCTTCCCCAGTATTGATTACTATTATTTAGATTTTGATCTCACTCATTTCTTTTGTTTTATTCCCTCAAGATATGAAGAAGTAAATTTTTCATGACTTGCAAGCATAATCTATGAGGCATGGATATTTATAATGGAACAAATTAGTGTTATTTTCCTTTCAAGGTGTAATGTTGAAATAATTTATGTATCTTGTCTCCAAATTATACTAAACCACTTGGTCCTTTGGGATGCATATTACTTTTTTATATGACAATGTAATAAAATAAGGCACCGGCTCCGGGGAACCGAGGTCGGGTCCTTACATAATATGTTATAAGAAGTAAATATAAGAAGTGATGAATATGAGTATGGATATGGTGTAAGTTATTAAAATATTTTAAAAAACTATATATGAGTATAAGGGTCACACAAGAAAAGGAATGATAAGGTATGGGAATTTCATCTCAATTTACATTTCATTGAGACATATTTTTTATTATGTGCCTATTCAATTTAGTTTTGTCCATATAATACCGTTTTATTGTTATATCATGAATCCCCCTATTATCATGATATTAAAATTTTCATTTATTGACATAAATTTTAGGATATTATGATTCAAATGTATCAATGTGGTGTGGGACGCATTGTAATGTTTAAATATTATTCTCCTCACGATTGTTATTAATGATTAAATTTTCAATTTGATTTTATTTTATAATTGTTAACCTTATCATGAAGAAATAAATTTATTTTAATCATTTCACATTAGATATTTACTTCAGTATTAATATTCTGATAAATGAATATTAGTATTTCCTAAACCATATACCATTTTACATGCGATATCTACTTTGATAGTTAGTTGATTATTTTGGGGGAATATTGATAATTCCATATTCTTTATTCATTATGGATATTTTATAATGAATATTATTTATTTTGACTATTCTAAATAAGGAATTATTTTTATTGGAAATGATGGGATTATCCTAGTCTTTATGTATCTCTTCAGTGCAACGACAGGTTCTCATGAGACAATTATGTTATCCAAATTAGACGAGTTTCTATCCATAGTTTTAAACCATCTAGTAAAAATTCTGGACATCATAGGCTTTCTTGTTCCCCAGAGATTAATTCCATTAATAAATAATATCCATAATTTCTTTTAGTTGTTATTAATCCATGATATTTTTTGTTGACATATCTATGGATACATTTCATTTTCAATTCATTGATTAAATGACATGTGTTTTAGTTTCGTACCTTTCCATATTGATTTTTCCTAATCTTGTTTTTGAATAGATGTGTTTATAGTTAGTATCACTTCCATGTTGATTTATTTTCACTAATTAATTATTTATTCTTATTTACTCATCCTTGATGAGAATTTGAGCTCACTCTTATTTTGTTTATTTCCCCAGGTTTTGAGGAGGAAATATTTGAATAAGTGTCTATAGATGTAGTTTGTTTCAGTTTATTATGTAGAATATTTTATTTTTTCCCCAATGTATTATGGTTATCATGTATGTAATGTAGATTTAAATTACTTCTAAACTGAATGGTAATTTTGGATTTTTTTCCTCGTCATATTTATAATGTAATAAAATAATACACAGGCTTTGGGCTTCTAGGGTGGAGTCGTTCCATGTTTATCTTAATAAATTAAATTAATAACTAGGAGTTAAATATAATTATTAAATTTATATATTATATATTAAATAATTTTTTTAAATTCATTCAATGTGTTTTATAGGCTTAATATAAGAATAAATCCAATTTTAAGCATTAAAAGTTATATTACTCTAAAATGTAATTTAGCAGCCTTTTAATAGAACGACTGTCTGAAATGTTAATTATGAAACTATTATATTTTTTATTTGAAAAAATAAGCATAATTTTAAATTCAGGTATAAAAAATTTATCTTTGGATGTATTTTTATTTTTCTAACAAGATTCATTTTTTGATTTGTAGTGAAAAATGCTATATTTTATTTGAAAATTACTTTTTAATATTCTTGATTTATATAGTTAAATTATATTCAAATTGTTTTTAAAGTATAATTAGTTAAATTATACATCAATAAAACAAATTTAGCTAATTTTAATTAATTTACCATTGAAATTGGATATACAAACATTTAAACCTTTTGAACTTTTCACTTTAAAAACTCGATTTTACATTGTGTCTGCGGGATTAATTTTAAATATAAATTTTCCATTTCTGTGAAATAAATTTGGTAAAATGGATTAAATATTTGTAATAATAGGGTAAAAATAATATTTCAATGTAAATTTAATTTTTATGTATAAAAATGTTATCATTGTAAAAGAATTATTTGCTGTAGTATAGGTAAAATATTGACAAGGGTTAATGTTAATAGGTAAAAGATTCACATACTTAAAAATTAAAACATTTAGTGGTTGGAATAGGTATTTTTAGAAACTAAAAATAATGAAAAACATGAATTTACAATCTAATTCATCTAAATTAATTCCAGCTCAATGTGGTTGGATTTATATTGTGAATAATGATTATTTTAATAAACTAAACCCACCTCTTCACAAGTATAAATACAACCAATCACCACCACATTTCTATCCAAAATCCTGGAATATCCTAAAATATCTTAAAACAACTCTCCTCGTCCCTCTAACATGTCTATGGTCTTCTTTTCTCACTAAAAGACGAAATATAATGTCCTCAAGTGTCTATCAAGGAGGTGATTTTCAAGAGGTAATTTTCTAAGAGCTCCTCTCTTAATTTATTTTCTTCTTCAACTTTTTCCCCAAATCTTTCATCCATAAATAAATAACAATTTTATAAGAATTTACATACTAAGATGTTATGTTTCTAATATAACATCTTATATCCATCCTTTTTGTTACCTCCTAATATCCAATGAGACGAAACCATTGTCCATGTTATGACAATTAATCGCCTCGGTGAATAATTTTTCTGTTCATTTTCCATTACTACCTTAATGGATGGAAATAAATCTTGTTTTATTGTCAAATAATATTTTAAAAGTTATATTATAACCTATATCATTTTTTGGAATAAATATATACTCATAATATAAAATAAAATGAAATTAGTTCCTAGTGTTCAGAAAATACCTCCAAAATAAATGAAATGTTTATCATTAACATCTTATCAATTGAATCATCCTCATATAAAAAATAATATTTATATATGGGAAAATTTATGATTATATAATTAAATTAATAAAAATTCATTCAACTTATGGATTTATAAACCAATATTACATGATCATCTATAATTATACACAAATGAACCGATCATGAACCCATGAAATGATCACACCTGGATCCATGAAAACAATAAAATATTATTAATGTATGGGTCATAAGATGTTATAAAATCATCACTTAACATATTATAATTATTAATATAGTTCATTAATGTGTTAATAAATTTTTTCAAACCATTATACATGAGTTTAATGGTTGAACCACAAAATTGAAGTGTGATGTAAGAGGTTTCTAGTCTCACTTTTAGTTATGTGAGATATATGACTTATTCCCCACTTAATTTTATTGTGCGGTTTATATACTAAAACATTGAAATTTTATATCTTTAATATCCTTATTATAATGATATTATGAGTTTCATTTAATTTTATGCCTTCATGGGGCTTGTAATTCTAATGCTTCAATGTGGTAGTGGACACTTCAGAATGTTTAATGATTATTTTCCTTAGGGATTTTTCAATGATATCATTTAAATAATTTTCATCTATGTAAAAATACTTTGATGAATATTTTTTATAATGTACTAGAATAATACCATCCATCATATTCCTTTTTATGTTTTATGAGCAGTTTTCATGGGGAAATATAGATAATCAATATGACTAGTTCTTCTAATACATATAATTATTCATTATTTAGAGGAATGTTGATTTAGTTGTATTATTTATTCATGTAAGGAATTAGTTGGACTTAATAAGTTATGGGTAGGGTCTTCTATATCATCCAGATTCATTTATAGGTCACATGAGACAAACCATATTGCGTTTTGGATGATTCCATCCCCACTTTTTTGATTAGTTATAATATCTGTGGTTTAGGTTCATTTTCATGGCATTATTTATATGGAATTATTTTTATCATATTTCACCCCTATCATTTTATGCTCTTGTTATTGATTAAATGGAATGACTTTTAGTTATTTACCTTTCCATATTTTTTATTCCTTATTTACTTATAGCTTCCACTATAATCTTACCCTTACTAAGCATCTGAGCTCATCCCTTTCATATGATTCATTTTTCATCAGGATTCTGAGATGTATATTATGATTGATATGTAGGGTTACCCAAAGGGTGAATAATATATGACTCAATGAAATTATATGTGTATTTTACATTTAAAAATGTATTTTCGATTTCAAGTATGTATATATATTACCACGACTATTAATCTTTTTGGTCCATTGGAAAGTGATTCAATGTCTCATATGCCAATATAGAAATGTAACCACCAACTCTAGGAAACTGGTTTTTGGGTCATTACATCGAATGTGTTTTCATAGTTTTGAGATAGCTAGTAGTGTTTTTTAATAAAATTAATGCCAATTTCAAATAAAAAGTCACACATGATGTCATACTCATCACACTATGCGTCAGATTGAGGTGAGGCTAATTCCTACTTTCCCCAAATGATATATGGATCATTTTTTTAATGTTTCATAACAATTTTAATTTTTTTTCTTAGTTTTGAGCACATTACATGTCTTTTTTACTATAATTTCTTTTTATACTATAAATCACATACTTTGAGTAAGAACATCCACATCCTGTGTTAGTTTGATGTGAGAATAATTTCCATACTTAACCAATGAATTATGGATCATTTTCTAATATTTTCAATACAATCTGAGTGAGTTTTTTCAGTTTTTAGTATGTCACATGTCTTTTTTACTAAAATTAATGTGAATTTTTTAAAAAAGGAAACAATTGGGGTCATATTGGGCACACCATTCGTCAAATTGGGTATAGATGGTTCCTACACATTAAAAATGACTTTTGTATTGTTTTTCTAAAGTATGAAATTGATATTAATGTGATTGATTTGTTTTAAGTATGTGATGTGTGTTTTGAACTAAAATGTAAATTATAAACTAAAAACATATAGTATGAGTCATTCTGAGAACACAGTATATAAAAATGGGGTGAGGAAGATTGATTATAAAATATGTGTTTTGATTTCAACTATCTATAAAAGAGTGAACATGTTTCATTCTAATGTAAGAGAAAATCAATTCAACCTAAATCAATTCATATTTCAGGATGCATGTTGTTTTTTTCTTCCATCACAAAGAAACATGTTATCTCTTTTTGTCTTGTTGTAGATAGTTTAAAAAAATAGGACTACCCAAAGGATCTTTAAAAAACTAATTATTCATTAGATAATTTTTTTATAGAAATTAACATACAAATAGTAAATAAAATGACACAAAAATTAGATAAATAAGTTTTAGGGAATCACCTTTTCATGATGGTGGTATATATTCTTAACCCATTTCATTATTTTCATTATCATATTTGTATCCTAAAATTCCAATATTTTATTAGCATGAGAAGATTTAATCAAACCGCCCCAACCCAAACAAAAGAATCCACCTATATAAGAAAACAATTATTATATGATTAATAATAAAAATAAATAAATAAAACATAAATATGAAAAAATAAATTACATCTATGGAAAAATGATTTTGTATTGAAAACATAAATATTCTCTCTGTGAATGAGAAGAGGTATTGTCATTGTTCATCCTACAAAAGAAATGTAGGAAACAAGAAGTAAAGTGATAAATGTCAATACTATAAGGTTGAAAGGTTTTTGAGGGAGAAGATGTCTATGGATGTTTTGGTGTAGAAAGGCATGAAAGATGGTAATAAAAATTCTAATATAAACTAAATCTACCTGGAATAATGAAAATTAAAAAAAAAAAATCATCATATAATTTTCTGTACAAATAGATAAAGTAAAACATAATATTACGATTACATCTTCCTAAAGGGTTTACATCATTATAGTTCATTCTTCTACGGGATTGGTAACATCATCACATTTAGATGATAATTACTTCATGATTATTCAAAAATTTAATTTAGATTATGTTAATATAACAGATAACATATAATATTATGAGGAAAAACATATTATATTAAAAAGTAATTTTACCTTCTCATTGAACACTCTTCTTTTTTTAAAGGGTTTAGGGCTTTGTATCCTTTATTTAGAATCCAATTACCCCCTTTGTGGTCCCTTATAATGTAAAAGACATTATCTACATTGTGACCAACATGAATTGATTATGATCTCACAATGAAAGTATCATCGTCGATTTAATTTTCATTTGACCTTACATTTATTTTAGTCTCCAGTAGGACAATCAACAAATTAATATTTTTTATATCTAAGAAATAAAATAAATGAAATTCTTGTGATTCCATTATTAAAGACTCATATTTCCCCCCATCCACACTAAAATTCACATTTATGATTCCCATTTCGTCATATTTCACTACACTCTTATTAAAAACACACTTGGAATGGAAAATTAGAACTATAAATGGTTTATATAACTACTCGTATATCTATTCCATAATGCCGAAATATTACATATTTTCATAAATTGGATTTTTATACTTAAAACCAGACATGTAGACCACTACTTTCAAATGAATAACTCCCCTATTTTTCATCTTAATTCAGTCATTGTGTTATTCTTTATATAAATTATATTCATTGATTATAAAACTAGTATATGATATAAAATTTGTGTTCAGTCCCCTGGATAACCATGGTAGTCTTTCGGAAGATGAATTCAGATTTTTAGATAACTCCTTAAAAATTCAACCTTGGAACCATTATTTAAACTATTAATTATGTGTATTTTATAATCATTCTTAAACCCTTGATGGAATAAAATCACTAATAATTTATTTGTGGGATTAAAATTACTAACCAACATCTTCACTATTATGTAAAATGTAATGATTCATTTTCTCCCACTCTATGATTGTAATTTTAACAACATATCTTCCTAAAATAGTTTCATCCATAAGGCATCCACTATGACATGATTTTGGGAGACCGATGCTGTCAAAATTTTAGAGGTAAGCAGTATAGAATTCAATAGCTTCTTCAAAAATATATCATTCTGTAATAAATCCTTTAGTAAGACATTTATTCTTGGCACAAACTTTCAAAATATTCAAATACCATTCAATGGGGTACATCCATTTGTAATGGATTACCAAATAGTTGAACCTAGCTAACCATGTGAACCATTAGGTGCACCATTATATCAAATAATTATAGTGTGAAAAACGTATCTAATTCACATAATATAGATGCAACCTCATTATTCATTCTTGGAAATGCCTTTGAGTTTATAATTTTACTACACATGTATTTGAAAAATAATCAAAGTTTGGATGATGTATATCGTAAATTTTTAGGTAGAATTCCACAAAAAGAAACATGCATCACATATTCCTCAAAACATGATAACCATGTGATTTTAGTCCCCATAACTTCAAATTAGTCATCGGCATGTCATTCTTGATATTTTATGAATACCCTATAGAACTTTTAAATCATTAGGGAAAAGAAAATATTTTTTTTTCTTGTCTTGATAGAGTGTAAGATGATGTAGAAAGGAAATTATTTACTTAATCATTCACTAGTTCCAACACTTCCATTAACCCATGTCAATCATTTAAAACCTTTCCTTGATTCCATTTTTTTATTTTCTAGAAACATTTAGAATATTGTAATAACAATATAAAATTCATTTTTGTTCTAAAGTTATGGCATCAAGAAAATGTCTCATGTATAAAAAATGCCAATATATAAATTCAAATAATATTGATCTCTTATTCAAACCTGATTTCATAAGGTTTTTCGAATATGTTTTCCTAAAAATAGTGTTAATATATTTTACTTTATTAAACAGTTGATCACCCGTTAGTGGAGATAGTGTTTTAACTTGTTCAATATTCTAATAGAATTATGTCATCCTGGATCGATATTTATGTCATCAAGGTAAAAATTTAAAATGTACTAAAAACATACTTTTTGGAATGTTTCAACAAAAATTTGTGTGTACACACTTCACAAATGGGACACCACAAAAAAATTTATTACTATATTCTAACAAATTTTCAAAAGTAGGAAATTCACTTATCATCCCATAGAACATGACCCTCAATGTGAATATTCTTTACTATGAGCATCATAATTTGTAAAACATGTATCCTACATAATTTTCAGATCTTCAATAAATTGATCCAAATAAGCATAAATATCATTACCTGGTTTCTTTGGTCTAGATATTAATAGAGACATCATAATGTATTTGTAATCTATTCATAATAATGGATGAAATTTATAATTTAACAACATCAGAGAACAAATACTAGTATTACTAATTTATATAAAAAAATTATTTATTCCATTTGAAGACAATGAAATATGAATGTTTCTTGTCTCATTTCCAAATCACGGATACTCATAATAAATTTTCTTCTATTAAAGAGAATCTCCTAGATGAAAAAGGTTATCATATTTAATCCTTGTATTTTCATTCCAGGTCAACCGTATTGTGGAATTCTAACATTCATATTTTCTTTTAAACCAAGGAATTAGAGGAATGTACCATAAATATTTTTAAGGACATGATTCATTTTTCTTGTATCAATCCACACCACACTTAGAGAATTTTATTATTAATTATTAGTCCTTGTGAAAAAATATGAATTCATTTATAAAACATTAATTTTTTAGAGATCATTCCCATTGAACATAAAATTTATTTAATATCATAAGTTCGACATGGAAGTTCATTTTATTATGGTATCATATCATTCAAGAGACCAAGTAGTTCAATAAAACTAACGTCACTCTATCTGTTTCCATTTTTAAATTGTGTAACTTCAATACAGCTTACAATGTTGTGTATTTAGTACAAATGGTATACAATAGTCTATTATCATAGCTATTTAACTACACAAACAAATTTGGATAATAATTAAGGTCATCTAAAAGTTCTTTTTTCAATTTCTTCCATGTGATCTCCATCTTCATTTATGCTGGTATTTATATAAAATTATCCATAAACCACAGTATCATCCCAATCAGTATGTATAGTTAATTTTTCACCATGTTTAGTCTATCATTTATAGTTATGATATATTCTACAAAAAAATAAAATGGTCTTCCAACTATTTAGACTAATTTATCTTCAATAACAACCATATAAACCTAGAAAAGGTATTTGAGAAGGGTCGTATGCACGGTCTATTGCAAACTTGATGAACTCTTTAAATCCATATTAATACTCATTTTTCAAATAATTAGTGTGGACCCATTTTCAATTCATATCCATCACATTAAGTTCATAAAATATTCATTTTGTATAATAATTAAATAAAAACACATAATATATTCATTATATATGGTGAAAGTTACATATAATTCTATTAAGGGGAACCCAAAATTTGATAATTTCAAACAATTTCAGTATTCATGGAAGTAAATGGGTAATTTAATTTATGAAAATAATTAATCCACTACGGTAGGTGTTTTGATCTGAATTAATCCTAAGGAGACAGTTATAAATAACTCTCATCCTCATCAGATTCATCTATTGAGATGTAATTATTGAATTTCATTCGTGTGACTCATCCCCCATCTATTATGGGCATGAACCTAGGTTTTTCGAATTAATCTGAGTAGTAATCATCTCATATCGGATACCAATGATCATTTTGGATGACAACTACTAAGAGTAGTTCAAGCTACAAATAAGATATGAGGGATGAGTCTCATGAAATAAAATGAAATAATAACTATTCAGGAGATGAAGCTAATGAGGATGGATGTTTTAATCCATTGGGTTCTCAAAAAGGGTTAGTGCAACCAATTTTTTTGAATTACACCACTGACTCTAGTTATTATCTTATGTGCTATTGATGTTGAGATTTATATAGAATACATGTTCTTGTATTTGATTAAAGGGGTCTCATTAGGGAGATGTTATGACATATGACATAACCATTTTTCACATGACAATTTTAATTCACTGAATGTCATGAAGAAATAACATTTAAAATTTTTTAAAGGATAATTACATAAATACGAATCATAAATATAATCTTAAAAAATAAAAAATACACTAGTGTTGGAAGAATTTAGGAATGATATAATTATTTCAATATAAAAAATCACAGTGTTGGAAAAATACTTTATTAGTGTTACTGGTGAAAATAATAATCATTTAAATTGAATAAAATTAGAATAATAGATAAGATACTAACTATTAATGTAAGAAAACATAGTGGGGGATATTTTTGTTCCAGTCTCATTATATTGTTTATATGTTGAATATATATGATCTTATTGGATTTAAAGGTGAAAATACTCCATTTGAATCTAGTGTTATTTTTTATTAATACAGACATAGCTACATCACAACATGAACATTATAGTGCAATTCTTTCATTAATGTATGTGATATAATATAATAAACAAAATATCACATTTGCAGTTTTTCAAATGAATGAATATTTTATTAATGATAGCATGTATCATTGGAAAAGTTTAACTAGAGAATTTTGATGATTAATGATGGCTATAATATTTGAATTTATTTTATAGTTATTACTTGACTACAAGATGTATCAACCAATTCACATTGAAATACCATCATGGGAGATTAGCAATCTGAATTTGGATACATATTTACCCTTAAATGTTGTCATTTACCGGGTGGGAAATAAATAATCATGCATTTTACATTTGAAATTAGAGTTATAATTTAATACATTAATAACATGTATAATGGAAAAAAACAAAACATAAACTTATTAATGGAATTTAGGTTATGTAATATTCCAATGCCTCTTATTTAAATTATATATGGGAGTGAAGGAAAATTTTCAAATGATTAATGATTCATGTATAATGTAAAGTCTAAACATATTACTTTTACACATGATATGTGAGACAATTATTATAAGATGGAACCATAATAATTATTTATGAAAAATCAGTTATGAACCTTTTAGATCCATTTATGAAAAAATATGTCAAGGGTTCTTGATGAAAAACATAACAGCTAAATTTGGCTAAAACGCCTAAAATGAGCTATTTAGTGAAAAGTGTGATCATACACTAGTTTAATAATCATCCCTAGCTCTTTAACTTAGAAAATCATGGTTTCTCGTGTCATGTATGTGGATTTGAACCATACAATATAACACATATCAATACAATAAAAATAATTATTAAAATATTTTAACAAACATTAAATCACTTAGTCCTTCAAAAAACCCTTTAATGAATGACCCCCTTCATAATAATATAAAAAATATTATTATATTAATGAACCATGATCAATCCATATTATAATGAAAAACAAATTATCACTTGTGAATCAACAAGGGGATAAACATGAAGGGTGTATATAATAAAGAAAATATTAATCTAATTAATAAATAATATCAATTATAGCGTACAAACGTTTGAAATATGATAAAAGACATAAATATTTACATTTGAAACCCATAAAAAACATTTAAAATTGTAAAAAGAAACAATACTTACTTGTTCTTTACTAATCTTAAAAGCATCCTGAAATATATTTAAACATGTTCTAATTCATATAAATCACTAGTCAAAACATAATGGTAATTAATTATAATTCATATTAAATCATTACAAGAATCCCATTTCGATTTAATAAAAAAACCATGGGTGGAATATTAACAAACAAATTGTATGTGTAATTTCTAGGGAAGCATGTTCAAAACATTAAAACTAAAGAAAAACTACTTAAAATTTAATGAAAAATGCAGAAAAACACTTCTAAATACATAAACCCATCATGGATAATTATAATATGATTTACGTCATATAAAAACATGTATTTAAAAGAAGTAAGAATTCATAGTTCATCATATTGTGTAAAGTTAATGGAACCACCTTTCAGAACAGATGAAATCAATGTGTGAAAGTCTTAATGCACTATATAGAAGCAATAATTGTCCTTAAAAGGACAATAAAAACCAAAAATATTTTAATAATTTAATTAATAATTCAATTTATAAGGGAAATCAATGATGTACAATGAATAATAATAGATAATGGAAAAAAGAATAAAATATATCCTCAAACAATCAATAAATGAGTGAGAAGGAGGAGAAAATAACATACCATGGATTGATGCTTTGAATATTCTAAGATAAATTATAGATAAAACTAAATCTTGGATTCATTCTATCCTTGGATTTGATCGATCCTGGATTCATATGAGCCTTTTATTTGAGAATTGGATTTGTTCAAGAAATGATTCGATCCATGATTCCAATTCAGATTTGATGATGAAGTATAAGGCCCTAGCCTTAAACCTTACTCAATATTGAATTAAATGAATAATTCACATTGAGGATCTTTTCAGGTTTAGAGTTTTAGAGAATTAGGTCATAACTATTACATCTCAAAATATTACAGAGTAGAAACTTCTACTAAGCTTCCATAAAATAAAAACTCTTAAAAAGAATCATGTCTAGTTCAATGTTTTGGGTAGCATGACTTTCCCTTGATCCCATCCTTGACCCTATTCTACATTAAGTCCTGTGAAAAACATTTCAAAAACATGGGGTGAGCATAAAAAGCTCAGTAAGGGATGCACAATGAATGAAAACTATTAGTTTTTCAAAACAACAAGTAAACCATGTATACTTTATCAAAGTAATACTTTCTACCTTTATGAAGTAGTAAAAACTCTTCACTAAATAAAAGTTCATTACTTACCCTTTTGTAACCAAAAGATTACAATAAAACCCATATAAAGATCACATAACATATAAAGGTAACATGGGACATAAACATTCATAAGTGGAATAACCATACGGTTGACTTCCACACATACTTAATGGAATAGCCATACGACCGACTTCCATACCCAATGCATTGGAGGTTATAACGTAACCACCCGTCCTGGTATTCACGGCACCACCTGTCATATAGTTTATCACATAACCACCCGTAAAATGTCCAAGTACCATCATTACACATAAAATATTGAAAATATAAACATTTCAATGAAAAAAGTTCATTTTCAATCACAATAAGTAATTCCAAGATATTGAATTAATCAATCCATTTTCAAAAACCATTTAAAAGAGATTTTTGAATCAAAGTGTCCCATACCACTTTGAAGATTTTAATGGAATTATAATTTTAAAACATTAATGTCTATATAAATAAATAATTAAAACCATTTTGAAAACATGGACATTAAATATAAAGATTTAGAATAATGAATCTTTAAAACATTTAAAACTATATTTTTGTTAAAAAGTTTTTAACAAAATGAGAGACTCATGAATACAAATAATTGCTGAATTACATTTAATCTGAGCTTTAGAATATCATGAGAAAAAATGAATTCATGATATAATATGTCAAAGGACATTATACACACCATTTAAGAGTGAATTGGTTCATAACAACAATGAAGTCTCAATGTAAATGTAAATTGAGATGAAATCCATTATAAAGATGGTATCCTTAAATTAAGGATAAATCTATCACATAATTATGTGTGAGAAATAAAAATACACCCAATATAATTGGATATTAATTGTGAAACAATCAGAGGTAATTCACACATATTCATAGGATGACATGGTCATGAAGTACAAGTTGAACGCAATGAAATCGAAATTGGGTTAAGATGTTCCCATGTAAAAATTCGACAGCCTAACAGCATCACAGCAAAATTATGAATATTAGTCGATGAGAGAGTGAATGGTATATCATCACTTGGAAATAAACTTTACATCAATAAGGATATAGTAGAACATATCCCAACATAATAAGATTTAAATTAAAAGACATAACCAAAGAAGTCTTTTAAAAAAGAGGATGGTGAAAGGTCCCCGTACCAAGTTGGGTAACTTTCAAAACGTACACCCCATGGAAGAAGGGTAATACAATGAAGATGTAAATACCCATAAACGAAAGTATATTACACAAAGTTTATAATAATGGGAAGTACATACACCACTCAAATGAAATAGTGGCAACCGTAGCCTGAATGTCACGAGAATAAAAGTGAGATAAAAAATCCCTTACAAAAACTCGGCGGCCTAACGACGCCACATAAACATAGAAAAATGGATTTATGAGATCAAATAGGGTCTATCATAATATGAACACAAAACTTAAAGTATGAGTAATATAAAATAACATCCCCAAACATAGGAAAGATGAGATTAAATGAAATGACTTAAAATAGAGTACTTAAAATGAAAGAGAGATGTTGGATCTCTTACGAAAATTCGGCAGCCTAACGGCGCAACACAAAACATCCAAAATGGATTGATGAGAGAAAATATGGTATCTCATCATATGAAAATAAAAAATTAAAGTAATAGTAATATTATATAACATCCCAATCATAAGAAATATGAGCTTAAAATGAATGACATAAAAGAGTTTACTTAAAAAGAAAGAGAGGGGTAGCATCCCTTACCTCGGGTCCGACTTGACTCGATCGTTCTTTAAGGTCTTGAATAATAAACATGAGTTAATTTATACTTTATTAGGAACCTTTTTCAAGTTCATTATTACTTTTATATCACTTATTTCCATGTTATAAACTTTATGTAATCATTTTAGTTAATAATGTTTGTTTTGTCGATATTTGGTTCTTAAGTCGAAAGTGGACTTCTTACAATTACATGTTGTTCATGTGGTCAAAGGTTCATTATATCCAGAATGATATTAATGATTTGAATATCATATATATCATATATATCCAGAATATACATGTATTTATAATATTACATAATCATTTAGAGGTAAGAAATGAAATTCACCGTTCATGGAGACGGTAAGTTGTACGTACACATGAACGCTACTTTCATTTCTATGTCATATTAATGGAATTAAAACTAAATGAGAGGTATGTATATTTTTATTCCAGAATTATATGCATCATTTATATGTAACATAAATCATATATAATAACTTTAAATCCATCCTTTATACATCCCACATATGGTATTAACAAATCAAATAACTTTGAGGGGGCGGTAGTCCGCACTTCCTAAAATGAAATTATCGTGTTTACGCACAATGGAAACCATAAAGTTATTCCACAAAAGAAAAATACAGAAGCTTCAGTACAAAATAAACATATTATATATCATATATAAATATAGTGACATCTTAATGGCCACCTTTGAAGGTGTTATACGAGTGTTGAAAAATCATCGTTTCGTGAGGCTGAAATTCGCCATCCACAGAAACAGTATGTTCTTTAACCATTAGATGTAGGTGTGTGTAAGTTTAGCCCAAATTATTCATATAAACAAATCCTAGTATATTGATGATACTGGAGTTTTTTACAAAATAAATGAATAAAAAGGGTTTAGGGGGTTGGAGAAGAAAAATAAAACAAAAGAACACAAGTGAAGACATTACTTTAAAATCTGGTAACTCTCCTTGATTTGAGCTCAAAGGCTTCCTTGGGAAGACTTCTGCTCAAAGTGAGGGTTCTAGGAGTAAGAGAGGGATTTTTAGAGGAAACATGAGAAGGGTTTGGCCGATCCAAAGGCTTGAGAGGTGTGGGTAAGGTGGTAGAGGTGGGGGCCTTTTATAAGAGGAGAGGAGGGGCACTCTTGGAAAGTTACAAAATGTTACTTTATATTCAAATGCGTTTCATATTTTAAAGGTCCCACATTGATGTATTTCGAGGATCAGGTGGTAAGGGTTGAAAATATACTCATACAATAGGTTTTTGACAAATTTATGTTATAGTTTTAAGATTATCGTTTCATTTAATTTAAATACTTTATTAATGAGGTAATCGATGCATCATCATGATGTCATAAATAATTTAATTTATTTAATGTCTAAAAATTATAAAAAAACTATCATGATGTAGTAAATTGTTTTATCTATCTAATGACTATTTATAGTCAAAAATATGGCTTGCATAACCCCATTTAAAAATTGTTTTAGTGAAACATCTCAAGCTTGTGACATTTTTATTTTATCTTTAAATAAAAAGTTATTTATGTCATTTTCCAACCAAAGTGGCTCCATGGGGTCCCCAAGTTGACCCATGGATTTTTTTCATCGGAAATGACACATCCAATGAGGGTAAGACATGTTTCTAGCTAATTTCACATTATTAAAATAATATTTTTACCTTAAATTACACTAATTACCTCTAATAGCGATTAAGAACATAAAAATTACTATTCACCAAAAAAATTATTTTAATCCCATTGAACCACATTTTACTTCCTAATGACAACCATGTATGTTTGATTTTTGAAATTCAAAACACAGAGGTGGCAAAGTTTCATTTAAACGAAAAATCAGTTTCTTTTACTACCACTTAGTGGTTTCAGTATTCATAAAAAAATGATGTTTTTCAGAAAAATACCAAAAATTCACCCTAAGCTATATTTGATATTCTGAACTCAACAAAGAAGTCTATTTTACAAAATTCAAAACATATAAGTTTCATTAATTAATTTAATAATTAATTCCCGATGTCCAAAAAAATAGCATGTTTTTAAGAAATAATATCTATTAAAAGATTGACACTAGTTTAAGTCCAATTTCACAGTAAAATTAATTCCAATGAACACTATTGGATTAAATGGTAAAAATATATTCTAATTTTACTTTAAAAACAATTAAAAAGATAATCTAATCATATAAATAAATTATATTAAAAATAGGTTTTGAATTAAAATACAACATTTTTCACTAATCATTAAAAATGCACTTTATCGGAAACATACCAAAAATTTACACAAAGTAAGTTTTGATGTCCCGATTATAAATAATAATTTTATTTTGTCAAATATAACACATACAATTGTGAAAAAGTGGATTTAAAAGTGGATCGCCATCGAAAGGAGGTTAATCTACCTTTTAAAGAATATTAGAATGTTTATGCTTAAAAAATTGGATTCATTCTCATTTTTAATCCTCTAACATTTATTGTAAAAAGTAAAAATATTTGACCAACATACATAATTATTTTTTAGTTAGTTCCGTTCTTTCCCGCCATTACAATGGCTAGGCGTTAACTACCATTTAAAATAATATTATTTTATTATTAGAGTGCAACGTAAGATTTCAAAGGATCTTATTGTCACGTATTGAGTACGCCATCGAGCTTAGCGTTCCCTTTAAAGTAATATTAATATTTTTTCCACAAATAGGGATAAATATAAAAATTTCATATTATTTATTTACCGGGGGTGTTACATCCTTCCCCCCTTTTTTAAATTTTGTCCTCGTAATTTTCAAAATTGGGCTTGGAAACTCCATTGAATGTCCCACATTGGAAAAAGAGTAGGCAAAACAATAAAATTAAAATAATGAAAGAGAAGTACAGAGGTCACCCGAGTTAACCCATACTAGGATTCCATGTAGGAAAACATGGACATGGAGGAGAAAACATAGGGTCATGTTTTAATGGAGAGTGATAGAAAACATGTTTAGGAGAAAGTTAACCATAAGAAAATCACAAACATGTGATGGGTTAAACGGTATTCGATTCCCCAGTACGAAAAGTTAATAAACAACATTTTTGTTTTAAGTTAATTTTTATTGAAGAATTTATTCATAAGGAAACATAATTACTTATCATGTTGACTTTCAACTTTTATTAGATTTCTTACACAAACTCATATTTTCTCCAAAAGATGACTATTTAGGAAGACTTGTTCACTATAATAAACTTCTAGAGAATCACCTAATCCACAAAATAAAACTATATACTTCCCATGTCTTTAGACTTCAACCAAAACCAAAACCAAAATGGTTTGTACAAGATCAGATAATCCATAAAATGATAACCCTTTATAAAAAGAAAATATATTCTTAATCTCCAAAATTTGTCCAACAAAACCCAAAGTTCAACGAGGACCATTCGATAAAAATTTTTTCCATAAAATTCATCAAGTTTAACCAAACTAATATTGAAACCCAAATATTTGAAGGATTTAGTGACATAGTCTTCCAAGGTAGAAATTAACTTTTATCTCCAAATAACATCAGTTGCTATTAAATTCTCATATTGAAAAGTAGTTAACCTAATCACATATCCTCGATGATAGGTAAATCATTTCTATAGATAACCCAAAATAATCTTACTCTTGATTCCTAAAATCATCTAACTAAAAATAATTAGTCAAACTAACCAGGGACTTCACATCGTCCAGTGGTAGGCGATAAATACTAGTCGCACATTGGTTGTGGGTTCGATTCCTGCCACTTTTTCCGATGCGATGGGTTGTCAAATGGTCTGTGTGTTGTCCTTTTTCCAAAACTATATAATTCTTAAAACATTCCCCAAAACAAGGTAAAATCCTCAAAAATAATCATAACATATTTTAACCTCGAGTTTATCTCATGCATTTCATTTTCCATCATAACATATAATAACCCATAATTACCTAAAAATAATGATCATATAAACACTAATGGTTACCTTTATAATTATGACCTAAACATCCACATCGATTAGTCATATAATAAATGATGCATTATAGAACATACCAAGGTTCAAGTGGTTGATCATGACTCCTTGATAGTTGGTTTAGAACAACCAAGAGTTTCCTCATTGAATCCCCAATTTTATCTAGTATCTTAATCAGAGAACCACCACAGTTTCTTTCAAACCTTTTGTCTCTTTGGTGCCTGCTAGATCCAACCATTCACTAAAAACAGAAATTTCAGTGTGAGTATATCAACAAAACCATCATGTACTAATGAGGAAGGTAAACACTAAGATATACTTACTCATTAACTTTATCTAAAACTAGGACTCTTTCTGAAATCCTAACCATTATGGTATTGTCACTTATGCTTAGAGAATACCCTAACCATTAAAGTTATCTAAACTGACCACTGATACCAACTATAAGGCCCCGGCCTTAAACCTTACTTAATATTGAATTAAATGAATAATTCAAATTGATTATCTTTTCATGTTTAGAGTTTTAGAGAATTAGGTCATAAATATTACATCTCAAAAGATTACAGAGTATAAACTTATACTAAGTTTCCATAAAAAATCTCTTAAAAATAAACATGTCTAGTTCCATGTTTTTGGTAGCATGACTTTCCGTTGATCCCATCCTTGACCCTATTCCACATTAAGTCCTGTGAAAAACATTTCAAAAACTTGGGGTGAGAATAAAAAGCTCAGTAAAAGATACACAATGAATTAAAACTTTTAGTTTTTTAAAACAACATGTAAACCATGTATACATTATCAAAGTAATACTTTCCACCTTTATGAAGTAGTAAAATCTCTTCATTAAATAAAAGTTCATTGCTTACCCTTTTGTAACCAAAATATTACCATATAACCCATATAAAGATCACATAACATATAAAGGTAACTTGGGACATAAACATTCTTAAATGGAATAACCATATGGTTGACTTCCACACATACTTAATGGAATAGCCATACGACCGACTTCCATAACCAATGCATTGGAGGTTATAACGTAACCACCCATCCTGGTATTGACGACACCACTTGACATATGGTTTATTACGTAACCACCCGTAAATTGTCCAAGTACCATCATTACACATAAAATATTGAAAATATAAACATTTCAATAACAACATTTCATTTTCAATCACAATAAGTAATTCCAAGATATTGAATTAATCAATCCATTTTCAAAAACCATATAAAAGTGATTTTTGAATCAAAGTGTCCCATACCACTTTGAAGATTTTAATGGAATTATAATTTTATAAAATTAACTTCCATATAAATAAATACTTAAAACAATTTTGAAGTCATGGACATTAAATATAAAGATTTAGAATAATGAATCTTTAAAACATTTAAAATGATATTTTTGTTAATGACTTTTTAAAAAATTGAGAGACTCTTGAATACAAATAATTGCAGAATAACATTTAATCTGAGCTTTATAATATCATGAGAATAAATGGATTCATGATATAAGATGTCAAGGGACAGTATACACACCATATAAGAGTGAATTGGTGCATAACAACAATGATGTCTCAATGGAAATGTAAATTGAGATGAAATCCATTATAAAGATGGTATCCTTAAATTAAGGATAAATCTATCACATAATTTTTTGTGAGAAATACAAATACACCCAATATAAGTGGATATTAAATGTGAAACAATCATAGGTCATGCACACATATTGATAGGATGACATGTTCAAGAAGCACATGTTGAACCCAAAGAAATCGAAATTGGGTTAAGATGTTCCCTTGTAAAAATTCGACAGCCTAACAACATCACTTCAAAATTCAGAAAATTAGTCGATGAGAGAGTGAATGGTATATCATCACTTGGAAATAAAATTTAAAACAATAAGGATATAGTAGAACATATCCCAACATAATAAGATTTAAATTAGAATAAATAACAAAATAAGTCTTTTAAAAAAGAGGAGGGTGAAAGGTCCCCTTACCGAGTTGGGTAACTTTCGAAACGTACATCCCATGGATGAAGGGTAATACAATGAAGATATAAATACCCATAAACGAAATTATATTACACAAAGTGTATAATAATGGGAATTACATACACCACTAAATGGAAATAGTGGAAAATGTGGCATAAATGTCACGAGAATAAAAGTGAGATGAAAAATCCCTTACGAAAACTCGGCCGCCTAACGACGCCACTTAAAACGTCGAAAAATGGATTTATGAGATCAAATAGGGTATATCATAATATGAACATAAAAATTAATGTATTAGGAATATAAAAGAACATCCCCAAACATAGGAAAGATGAGCTTAAAATAAATGACATAAAAGAGAGTACTTAAAATGAAAGAGAGATGTTGGATCTCTTACGAAAATTCGGCAGCCTAACGGCACAACACAAAACATCCAAAATGGATTGATGAGAGAAAATAGGGTATCTCATCATATGACCATAAAAAATTACAGTAATAGTAATATAAAATAATATCACAATCATAAGAAATATGAGCTTAAAAGGAATGACATAAAAGAATGTACTTAAAAAGAAAGAGAGGGGTAGCATCCCTTACCTCGGGTCTGACTTGACTCGATCGTTCTTTAAGGTCCGGAATAATAAACATGAGTTAATTTATACTTACTTAAGAACCTTTTTCAAGTTCATTATTCCTTTTATGTCACTTATTTCCATGTTATAAACTTTATGTAATCATTTAAGTTAATAATGTTTGTTTTGTCGATATTTGGTTCTTAAGTCGAAAGTGGACTTTTTACAATTACATGTTGTTCGTGTGGTCAACGGTTCATTATATACAGAATTATATTCATTATTTTTATATCATATATATCATATATATCCAGAATATACATGTATTTATAATATTACATAATCATTTAGAGGTAAGAAATGAAATCCACTGTTCATAGAGACTGTAAGTCGTACGTACGCATGAACGCTACTTTCATTTCTATGTCATATTAATGGAATTAAAAATAAATGAGAGTTATGTATATTTTAATTCCATAATTATATTCATCATTTATACGTAACATACATCATATATAATAACTTTAAATCCATCCTTTATACATCCCACATATGGCATTAACGAATGAAATCACTTTGAGGGGGCGGTAGTCCGCACTTCCTAAAATGAAATTATCGTGTTTACCCACAATGGAAACCATAAAGGTATGCCACAAAAGAAAAATACATAAGCTTTAGTAAAACATAAACATATTATATAACATATATAAATATAGTGAAATCTTAATGGCCACCTTTGAAGGTGTTATATGAGTGTTGAACAATCATCGTTTCATGAGGCAGAAATTTGCCATCCACAGAAACAGAATGTTCTTTAACCATTAGATGTAGGTGTGTGTAAGTGTAGCTCGAATTATTCTTATAAAAAATCTTATTATATTGAATACACTGTAGTTGTTTACAAATGAAATTCTTAAAAGGAGTTTAGGGGGTTGGAGAAGAAAAATTAAACAAAAGAACACAAGTGAAGACATTATCTTAAAATCGGGTAACTCTCTTTGATTTGAGATCAAAGGATTCCTTGGGAAGACTTCTTCCAAAAGTGAGGATTCTTTGAGTAATAGAGGGATGTGGAGAGGAAAAATGATCAGGGGTTGGATGAGCCAAAGGCTTGAGAGGTGTGGGTAAGGTGGTAGAGGTGGGGGCCTTTTATAAGAGGAGAGGAGGGGCACTCTTGGAAAGTTACAAAATGTAACATTATATTCAAATGAGTTTAGGATTTTAATGGTCCCAAATTGATGTATTTATAGGATAAGGTGGTAAGGGATCTAAATATACTCATACCATAGCTTTTTGACTAGTGTATGTTATAGTTTTAACATTATCGTTTCATTTTATTTAAATCCTTTATTAATGAGGTAATCGCTGCATCATCATGATGTCATAAATAATTTAATTTATGTAATGTCTAAAAATTATAAAAAAACTATCATGATGTAGGAAATAGTTTTATCTTTACAATGACTATTTATAGTCAAAAATATGACTTGTATAACCCCAATTAAAAATTGTTTTAGTGAAACATCTCATGCTTGTGACATTTTTATTTTAACTTTAAATAAAAAGTTATTTATGTCATTTTCCAACCAAAGTGGATCCATGGGGTCCCCAAGTTGACCCATGGATTGTATTGGTCTGCCATGACACATCCAATGATGTTAGGACATGTGTCTAGCTCATTTCACATTATTAAAACATTATTTTTACCTTAAATTACACTAATTACCTCTAATCGCGATTAAGAACATAAAAGTAACTATTCACCAAAAAAATTATTTTAATCCCATTGAACCACATTTTAGTTCCTAATGACAACCATGTATGTCGGATTTTTGAAATTAAAAACACAGAGTTGGAAAAGTTTCATTTAAATGAAAAATCAGTTTCTTTAACTACCACTTAGTGGTTTCACTATTCATCAAAATTTGATGTTTTTCCAAAAATAACAAAAATTCACCCTAAGATATATTTTATATTCCGAACTCAAAAATGAAGTCTATTTTATAAAATTCAAAAAATATAAGTTGCATTAATTAATTTAATAATTAATTCCCGCTGTCAAAATAAATAGCATGTTTTTAAGAAACAATATCTATTAAAAGATTGACACTAGTTTAAGTCCAATTTCAAAGTGAAATTAATTCCAATTACCAATATTGGATTAAATGGTAAAAATATATTATAATTTTAATTTAAAAACAATTCAAAAGATAATATAATCATATAAATAAATTAGATTAAAAAGTGGTTTTGAATTAAAATACAACAGTTTTCACTATTCATTAAAAATGAACTTTATCGGAAAGATATAAAGAAATTACACAAAGTAAATTTTGATGTCCCTATTCTAAAAAAGAATTTTATTTTTTCAAATATAACACATAAAATTGTTAAAAAGTGGATTTAAAAGCGGATCTCCATCGAATGGTGGTTAATCGACCATTTAAAGAATATTAGAATGTTTATGCTTAAAAAATTGGATTCATTCGCATTTTTAATCCTCTGACATATATTGTAAAAAGTAAAAATATTTGACCAACATACATAATAATTTTTTAGTTAGTTACGTTATTTCCCGCCATTACAATGGCTAGGTGTTAACTACCATTTTAAATAATATTATTTTATTATTAGAGAGCAATGTAAGATTTTAAAGGAACTCGTTGTCACGTATTGAGTACGCCATTGAGATTAAGATTCCCTTTAAAGTAATATTAATATTTTTTCCACAAATAGGTATAAATATAAAAATGTCATATTCTTTATTTACCTGGTGTGTTACATCCTTCCCCCCCTTTTGGGAATTGTGTCCTCTTAATTCTCAAAATTGTGCTTGGAAACTCCATTGAAAGTCCCACATCGGAAAAAGAGTCGGTTAAAAAATCACATTGAAATAAAGAAAGAGGAGTACAGAGGTCACCCGAGTTAACCCATACTAGTATTCCATGTAGGAAAACATGGACATGGAGGAGAAAACTTAGGGTCATGTTCTGATGGAGAGCGATAGAAAACATGTTTAGGAGAAAGTTAACCATAAGAAAATCACAAACATGTGATTGGTTAAACGGTATTCGATTCCCCAGTAGGAAAAGTTAATAGACAACATTTTTGTTTTAAGTTAATTTTTATTGAGGAATTGATTCATAAGGAAACATAATTACTTATCATGTTGACTTTCAACTTTTATTAGATTTCTTACAGAAACTCATATTTTCTCCAAAATACGAGTATTTAGGAAGTCTTGTTCACTATAATCAACTTCTAGAGAATCACCTAATCCCCAAAATAGGACTATATACTTCCCTTGTCTTTAGACATTAACCAAAACCAAAACAAAAATGGTTAGTACAAGATCAGAAAATCCAGAAAAGGATAACCCTTTATAAAAAGAAAATCAATTCTTAATCTCCAAAATTTGTCCAACAAAACCCAAAGTTCAACGAGGACCATTCGATAAACAATTTGTCCATAAAATTCATCAAGGTAAACCAAACTAAGATTGAAACCCAAATATTTGAAGGATTTAGTCACATAGTCTTCCTAGGTACAAATTAACTTTTATCTCCAAATAACCTCAGTTGCTCTTAAATTCTCATACTAAAAAGTAATTAACCTAATCACATATCCTCAATGATAGGTTAATCATTTCCATAGATAACCCAAAATAAACTTACTCTTGATTCCTAAAATCATCTAAATAAAAATAATTAGACAAAATAACCAGGGACTTCACGTAGTCCAGTGGTAGGAGATAAATACCAGTCGCACATTGGTTGTGGGTTCGATTCCCGCTGCTTTGTCTTACACGATAGGTTGTCACACGGTCTGCGTGTTGTTCTTTTTCCAAAACTATATAATTCTTAAAACATTCCCCAAAACGAGATAAAATCTTTAAAAATAATCATAACATATTTTAACCTCAAGTTTATCTCATTCCTTTCATTTTCCATCATAACATATAATAACCCATAATTAACTCAAAAGTAAGGATCATATAAACTATAATGGTTACCTTTATAATTATTACCAGAACATCCACATCGATTGTCCATCTCGTACATGATTCATTACCGAACATACCAAGGTTCAAGTGGTTGATCATGACTCCTTGATAGTTGGTTTAGAACAACCACAAGTTTCCTCATTGAATACCCCATTTTATCTAGTGTCTTAAACAGAGAACCACCACAGTTTCCTTCAAACCTTTTGTCTCTTTGGTGCCTTATAGATCCACCCATTCACTAAAAATAGAAATGTCAGTGTAAGTATATCAACAAAACCATCATGTACTAATGAGGAAGGTAAACACTAAGATATACTTACTCATTCACTTTATCTAAAACTATGACTCTTTATGAAATCCTCACCATTATTGTAATGTCACTTATTATTAGAGAATACCCTAACCTCTAAAGTTATCTAAACTGACCACTGATACCAACTATAAGGCCCCTGCCTTAAACCTTACTTAATATTGAATTAAATGAATAATTCACATTGAGGATCTTCTCAGGTTTAGGGTTTTAGAGAATTAGGTCATAACTATTACATCTCAAAAGATTATAGAGTAGAAACATCTACTATGTTTCCATAAAATAAAAACTCCTAAAAAGAAACATTTCTAGTTCCATGTTTTTGGTAGCATGACTTTACTTTGATCCCATCCTTGACCCTATTCCACATTAAGTCCTGTGAAAAAAATTTCAAAAACATGGGGTGAGCATAAAAAGCTCAGTAAGGGATACACAATGAATAAAAGCTGCTAGTTTTTCAAAACAACAATTAAACCATGTATACTTTATCAATGTAATACTTTCCACCTTTATGAAGTAGTAAAAACTCTTCACTGAATAAAAGTTCATTATTTAACCTTTTGTAACCAAAATATTACCATAAAACCCATATAAAGATCACATAACATATAAAGGTAACTTGGGACATAAACATTCTTAAATGGAATAACCATACCATTGACTTCTACACATACTTAATGGAATAGCCATACGATCGACTTCCATACCAAATGCATTAGTGGTTATAACGTAATCACTCGTCCTGGTATTCACAGCACCACCCGTCATATGGTTTATCACATAACCACCCGTAAAATGTCCAAGTACCATCATTACACATAAAATATTGAAAATATAAACATTTCAATAACAACATTTAATTTTCAATAACAATAAGTAATTCTAAGATATTGAATTAATCAATCCATTTTCAAAAACCATTTAAAAGATATTTTGGAATCAAAGTGTCCCATACCACTTTGAAGATTTTAATGGAATTATAATTTTAAAACATTAATGTCCATATAAAAAAATACTTACAACCATTTTGAAAACATGGAAATTAAAGATAATGATTTAGAATAATGAATCATCAAAACATTTAAAACGATATTATTGTTAAATATTTTTTAACAAAACGAGAGACTCTTGAATACAAATAATTGTGGAATAACATTTAATATGAGCTTTATAATATCATGAGAATAAATGGATTAATGATAATATATGCCAAAGTACAGTATACACACCATATAAGAGTTAATTGGTGCATAACAACAATGAAGTCTCAATGGAAATGTAAATTGAGATGAAATCCATTATAAAGATGGTATCCTTAAATTAAAGATAAATCTATCACATAATTATTTGTGAGAAATACAAATACACCAAATATAAGTTGTTATTAAGTGTTAAACAATCAGAGGTCATTCACACATATTCATAGGATTACATGTTTAAGAAGTACAAGTTGAACCCAAAGAAATCAAAATTGGGTTAAGATGTTCCCTTGTAAAAATTCGACAGCCTAACAGCGTTACTTCAAAACTCAGAAAATTAGTTGATGAGAGAGTGAATGGTATCTAATCAACTGGACATAAACATTACATAAATAAGGATATAGTAGAACATATACCAACATAAAAAGATGTAAATTAAAAGACATAACAAAAGATGTCTTTTAAAAAAGAGGAGGGTGAAAGGTCCCCTTACCGAGTTGGGTAACTTTCGAAACGTACACCCCATGGAAGAAGGGTAATACAATGAAGATGTAAATACCCATAAACTAAATTATATTAAAAAATGTTTATAACAATGGGAATTACATACAACACTCAAAGGAAATAGTGGCAAACATAGCATAAATGTCACAGGAATAAAAGTGAGATGAAAAATCCCTTACGAAAACTCGGCAGCCTAACGACGCCACTTAAAACTTCCAAAAATGGATTTCTGAGATCAAATAGGGGATCTCATAATATGAACATAAAAATTACAGTAGGAGTAATATAAAATAACATCCCAAAACATAGTAAATATGAGATTAAAAGAAATGACATAAAAGAGAGTACATAAAAAGAAAGAGAGAGGTTGAATCTCTTACGAAAATTCGGTAGCCTAACGGCGCCACTCAAAACATCCAAAATGGATTGATGAGAGAAAATAGGATATCTCATCATATGAAAATAAAAAATTACAGTAATAGTAATATAAAATAACATACCAATCATAAGAAATATGAGCTTAAAAGGAATGACATAAAAGAGTGTACTTAAAAAGAAAGAGAGGAGAAGCATCCCTTACCTCAGGTCCGACTTGACTCGATCGTTCTTTAAGATCATGAATAATAAACTTGACTAATTTTCTACATGATTAAGAACCTTTTTCAAGTTCATTATTCCTTTTATACTACTTATTTCCATGTTATAAACTTTATGTAATCATTTAAGTTAATAATGTTTGTTTGGTTGATATTTGGTTCTTAAGTCGAAAGTGGATTTCTTACAATTACATGTTTTTCGTGTGATCAAAGGTTCATTATATCCAGAATGATATTCCTGATTTTGATATCATATATATCATATATATCCAGAATATACATGTATTTATAATATTACATAATCATTTAGAGGTTAGAAATGAAATGCACCGTTCATGGAGATGGTAAGCCGTACGTACTCATGAACGCTACTTTCATTTCTCTGTCATATTAATGGAATTAAAACTAAATGAGAGGTATGTATATTTTAATTTCGGAATTATATTCATCATTTATATGTAACATACATCATATATAATAACTTTAAATCCATCCTTTATACATCCCACATATGGCATTAACGAATCAAATCAAATTGAGGGGGCGGTAGTCCGCACTTCCTAAAATGAAATTATCGTGTTTACCCACAATGGAAACCATAAAGGTATGCCAAAAAAGAAAAATATAGAAGCTTAAGTAAAACATAAACATATTATATATCATATATAAATATAGTGACATCATAATGGCCACCTTTGATGGTGTTATATGAGTGTTGAACAATCATCGTTTCGTGAGGGAGAAATTCGCCATCCACAGAAACAGTATGTTCTTTAACCATTAGATGTAGGTGTGTGTAAGTGTAGATCAATTTATTCTTATAAAAACATCCTAGTATATTGAAGATACTGTAGTTTTTTACAAAAGAAATCAATAAAATGAGTTTAGGGGGTTGGTGAAGAAAAATAAAACAAAACAACACAAGTGAAGACATTGCATTAAAATCGGGTAACTCTCTTTGATTTGAGCTCAAAGGCTTCCTTGGGAAGACTTCTGCCCAAAGTGAGGCTTCTAGGAGTAACAGAGGGATGTGGAGAGGAAAAATGAGCAGGGGTTGGCTGAGCCAAAGGCTTGAGAGGTGTGGGTAAGGTGGTAGAGGTGGGGGCCTTTTATAAGAGGAGAGGAGGGGCACTCTTGGAAAGTTACAAAATGTAACTTTATATTCAAATGAGTTTTGAATTTTAAAGGTCCCACATTGATGTATTTAGAGGATAAGGTGGTAAGGGTTCGAAATATACTCATACAATAGGTTTTTGACAACTGTAAGTTATAGTTTTAACGTTAACTTTTCATTTTATTTAAATCCTTTATTAATGAGGTAATCGCTTCATCATCATGATGTCATAAATAATTTAATTTATTTAATGTCTAAAAATTATAAAAAAATATCATGATGTAGGAATTGTTTTTATAATTCCAATTACTATTTATAGTCAATAATATGACTTGTATAACCACATTTAAACATTGTTTTAGTGAAACATCTCATGCTTGTGACATTTTTATTTTAACATTAAATAAAAAGTTATTTATGTCATTTTCCAACAAAAGGGGCTCCATGGGGTCCCCAAGTTGACCCATGGATTTTCTTAGTCGTCCATGACACATCCAATGAGGGTAGGACACGTTTCTATCTCATTTCACATTATTAAAACATTATTTTTATCTTAAATTACACTAATTACCTCTAATCGCGATTAAGAACATAAAAGTTACTATTCACCAAAAAATTATTTTAATCCCATTGAACCACATTTTACTTCCTAATGACAACCATTTATGTCGGATTTTTGAAATTCAAAACACAGAGGTGGAAAAGTTTCATTTAAATGAAAAATCTGTTTCTTTAACTACCACTTAGTGGTTTCACTATTCATCAAAAATTGATGTTTTTCAGAAAAATACCAAAAATTCACCCTAAGATATATTTGATATTCCGAAATAAAAAATGAAGTCTATTTTACAAAATTCAAAACATATGAGTTTCATTAATTAATTTAATTATTAATTCCCTCTGTCAAAACAAATAGTGTGTTTTTAAGAAACAATATCTATTAGAACATTGGCACTAGTTTAAGTACAATTTAAAAGTGAAATTAATTACAATGACCAATATTGGATTAAATGGTAAAAATATATTCTAATTTTACATTAAAAACAATTCAAAAGATAATCTAATAATATAAATAAATTAGATTAAAAAGAGGTTTTGAATTAAAATACAACATTTTCCACTATTCATTAAAAAATGAACTTTATCGGAAAGATACCAAAAATTTACACAAACTAAATTTTGATGTCCCGATTCTAAAGAATAATTTTATTTTGTCAAATATAACACATAAAATTGTTAAAAAGTTGATTTAAAAGATGTTCTCCATCAAAAGGCGGTGAATCGACCTTTTATAGAATATTAGAATGTTTATGCTTAAAAATTGGATTCATTCGCATTTTTAATCCTCTAGTATTTATTGTAAAAAGTAAAAATATTTTACCAACATACATAATAATTTTATAGTTAGTTCTGTTATTTTCCGACATTACAATGGCTAGGCGTTAACTACCATTTAATATAATATTATTTTATTATTAGAGTGCAACGTAAGATTTCAAAGGAAATCATTGTCGCGTATTGAGTACACCATCGAGCATATCATTCCCTTTAAAGTAATATTAATATTTTTTCCACAAATATGGATAAATATAAAAATGTCATATTCTTTATTTACCTGGGGTGTTACATGAAGAGTTCCACAATCTGGTGGAATCTGTGGAAAGCTTTAGATATCACGAATTGTTCACAACAGGTTATGGTAATTAAAAAATATTGGGGATACTTTTATCCACACTTCCGAAAAAGCACTGGTAAAGATACCATTTATCAATACTAAATAGATAGGAGATGATAAACGACATATTTATTATCACATTTTTAGCACTCATAAAGATGGAAATTTATGAGAACTAAAAATTCCCTGATAAAATCCATCTTTATCAGGACTAAAGTTTTAGCATTGATAAATGATTTATAATTAAAATTATAAATTCTTTTTAAAAGAATATTTACATAGATATATATATTTAATATATATATATATAAATATAAATATATTAAATATTTTCATTATATAAATATATTTATTATAATCATGTAATTATAAATATATTTATGTAATTATATATATATATATTGGAACACCCCATGATTTTGAAAATAAATTTAATATTGAATGCATGAAAAACTAAGTATCCACAAAACAAAAAAATTTATAACCTAGTTAGTAAACACAATTTTACTACGCCTATGATTTAAATTTCAAAAATATGACATACACATTTGTGATCAGTAAGTTATTTGGAGTCTGATATGACCAACTTAATTTTTGGTGAATAGTAACATAACCTTATGAATAGTAATTTTAGCCTAACCTAAGATAGTATATATGGAGGATTTATGTGAAAGTACGATGTAACTTTGTTTTGGAATATGTAAATAAATATTTTAAAAACAGTAATTTTCAAATAAATTATGATTTTAATTAAAAAATAAATTAATCATATTTAAAAAATTATTTTTGAAAAATGAAGTTCATTTTTGTCTTCTACATGATGAAATGTTTTTAGGGTGAATTTTTCATATTTTTGTAAAAAACTTGAATTTTTGTTGAATAGTAAAATACGATAATTTACAAAAAATAATAAATAATTGATTTATTGAGTCATTGATGATGTTATGATGAAGTAAGCACTAATGGTTCGAACTCACATGCAGATATTAAGCCTTCACTCATCTCAAGCCTTTTTCCTTATCCAAATTTTTTACAAAGATCCTCCTAAGATCATCCCCCATGACCCTGAACCCTTGGTCTCATTAAAAGACGAATTTATCTTCCCTAAAGAGGCTCTTAAGGAAGGTTAATTCAAGAGGTAAATTCCTCTTTTCTTTTCTTTCATTTTCATATTCCTCTATTTTATTTTATTTCCTATATTTTTATCATTCAAATTGAATGAAAACTATATTACCATAAATTTTCTAGATGTTTTCTATCCTAATGGGACAATTCATCTTCATATCTCATTTCCCCTTCATTTATGCTAAAAACGAAACATCGCCCGAGATGTGTTGATTTGTCACATTCAAGGACGATGATGCTTTCAATTTTATTTACCATATTCAACTATGGTCATGAAACCATTTTTATGGTTGAAGAAAACTATGATAAATGCATTTTAACTTATGTAATTCTTTGGAATCCTTATGTACTCATGATGCAAAATAATAACACAAAACAAGGTAATTATTAGAAAAATTACAAAATTAATCCAAGTGATTATCATTAATGTTTTATATAATTATTAACCATAAATTAAAATAAAAAAATTAATTTTATATCCATTTAATCTGGTGAATGTTCATAAATAACATAGAAAATAAATTCTGGACTTCAACTCCCATCTTATATGAACAGCCATACTCTTTTATAAGTGAGGTGATCATTAATATTATGAAAACGAGCACTCATGAAAAATGAAATTGAATACATTAAACCATCTAAAATGACATGAATGAACATAATAAATTCTTAATACACCAAATAATTAATAAAAAGGTTGTATAATTTTTAATTAATGAATCTAATTTGGTTATTCAAGTTATTAAGATTAAACGAATAACACCCTCAGATTTAAGGTAAGGGATCCTCTCTCTCACATTTATTCAAGAATTCCCCAATGTTGTGTCCTTTTATTTTTAATTATTAATGATGGGGTATGTTTTCCCACATCCCACATAATTCCCTTATGATATATAAATGAGGGTATTCCTCTTTAAATCTCATTAATCCCTCACAAAAACACCTATTACCATGTCGAAATGTTTGTAAGGGTTTCTTCATATCACTTCCATTTTTGTGAGATATTGTGTATTCACTGATTCTACTTGAGTATGTTTTACGTATACTACCCATTAATGTTTCATATCATTAATCTCTTTATTTTAATTATATTCAATGTATAATTTTATGATTATTAATTTTTGGGAATACAATTCAATTGATTACAAAGTTTTACGTATTTTCTACCCAGACCTCCATTTTCATTCGGATTTCCCTTATTCTCTACTCACCTCAATTAAATTACTATTTATTACTATTTACTAATCATAAATTATGTTTTAATGTTATATATATTTTTACCAAAAAAATAATTTTTATTTTATGGTTAGTTACATGTTTTTAAAGAATATTTCAAAAAAATTTCTGAAATACAGGTCTGATGGAAAGAACTTCTCGAATTCTGACCTATTTTAAATTTCAAAAAATAATATGTTTTAAGAGATATTTATCTTTATAAAATCATAAATTTTATCAAGAAAAATCAATTTTAGTTCAATTGAGGTTTTAAGAAATAAAACAAGCCAATTTGCTTTAAAATCCTTTAATATCTTCCTTAAACCGCACAAAAATGTTTTATTTCTAAAGCTTCTTTAAAAACTAATTAAATGATTTCACCTCAATAAAAATTTATTTAAGACTATAATATAATTTATATAACCATAACTTTTATTTTATGGGATATCCATGTTTACAATCTGATTTCATGAAAAATACAAATGATTTTCCAAAAGAACGCTTCTTTCTAAAGTAAAAATGGATTTTTCTCATATCACATTATCTTTTATGAGATATATTCCATTTTGACCACTTATTTATTTCTTGTGGTGTATGTAATTATCTTTTTAATATCTTATAAAGAGTCTCATTTTTCTAATGTTATTATAAGAGATTATTATTTTAATGGTTCAGGGTGGTATGAGACACTTTTAATTGTTTAAGGATTATTTCCTCAAGGATTTATCAATGGTCTCATTTAAAAGTATCATCAACTATGAAAATGTACATTACTGAATCTTTTACTTCATTTTGGTTTATCTCTAATGATTTCAACAACCAAGTTTTTTGGAATGTTTTTTTGATTAGTTTGAGTGTGGATGTTCACTCAAGAAACCCTTCACCATATTAATACAAATGGTTAGTGTATATGATTAATGATTGGGGAAGGTTATTTACATTTCATATGTTAGTTTTAATATGAATGTGTATGTTGATTATGTTTATTATTTTTCATATTTTGAATGAATTGGACATAGTAATTGTCGGATGGGGCCTATTATACCCATGCATTGCATCAGTAGGTCTCAGGAGACAAACTATGATCTTGGCATCATTACTTGACAATATGGATATATATGGTCTTGGAATGAGGCCTTGGTGATATGGTTATGATATCTTTAATTATTAATTACCTCATTATGAAACTAGTAATTGAATTTTCATGAATTTATTTGACTAGTTGACTACCCATGTTTATTCTTTAATATGGAATTACTTTTTCAGCTCTTATTCCTACCATAATGTGTTCAAGTACAATTTTAAATGCACGTGTTTTTAGTTATTCAACATGCTTAATGTTTAAGGTTTTGATATCTTATGATAAATTTCTTTCTCTTACTAAGCATTGGAGATCACCACTTTCTTATGCTTTGTCCTTATTGGGTTTTCAGATGATTATTCTATGAATTAATTGTAGGGTAAATATAAGAGATTATGGGATTTTCTATTGAAGTTATCAAGTTAGTTTTAGTTTTGAGTTGTAATTTTGTACTCTTGTATATATATTCTTCCCAAAACTATTAAACTGACCGGTACATAGGGATGTTTCATCCTTGTATCAATGCCGATGTAATAAAATTAGGCACCGAATCTGAGCTTCAGTATTGTGTCCTTATAGTTGGTATCTAAGGAAGTTTATTAGAAAACTTGGAAACTATATATAAAAAAGTATATTAGTGAACAAAACCATAAGATAGTATCTTGGGGATATGAAGACAATTACATCCTAAAATTATTTTAAGGAATATATTTGGTGGTTTATCCATAAAATACATCCTTTTCTAGATATGAACATGTAGAGGTGCCTCTGGCACAAATGTATATAGGGGTAAAACCTGAAAGCACCGCCTTGAGCTAGACTGTAATGGGAACGGGTGCATGACGAATGGCCTTAATGCACTCATGGATTGACACTTCATGGGGATATACTTTGGTAAATTCAAAAGCTTATTGAAAACCATTATGATTGATTTAAACCCTAAAATAATCAAATGTATATGGTTCTTGGATTTATAATGCATAAATTTATGTTATGTGTCATACCATGTTTAGAGATATAGAGAGATCATATCTTTATGAGCTAATAAATTATATGGAATTGATTAGAAATGGATCATATCAAAAGGAATGATATCTTCACCAATTTACATGATTAATAGAGTAATATGGATCATATTATAATGTTATTATTCCATAATTTCAAAGTAATATAGATACCCAAGTATCCTCATCATATAAAGAAATGGTATCATGTGTGATCAATATATGAAATTAATTCTATGAGTCATATGGCTTTGATGGAAACAAATTAAAATAAAAAGATGTAAAACAAAAAGAAATATAATGAAAATAAGGGAAAGAAGGGTTTTCCCATATGTGATTGCTGTGGAAAGAATCACCCTGGTAAACATTTGAAGGTAATGGGAGTTTTTTATAAGTGTGGTGAAAAAAGACAAAAATTTCATTATTTCTAAGGATGTAAAAAGGAATCCAATGTACAATGCTTCAATTTCAAGTCAATGAGACACCATGAGAATCAATGTCTCAAGAGTCAAAGTAATATTCCCCAAATTATGTTACTGGATAATGGTCCAATCATCATACAACCCCAGATGAAGTGGAATGACTAATATGACTCTTCCAAGAAAATTTTATTTGAATATTTTATCCGCAATGTACTGGTTATAAAAATTATGGAATATATGAGGATTGTACTATAATACTTTTATTTAAGGATTTGAGTTTGTATGATTAATGGTACTAAGGAAAATTGACTCAATAGAAGGTCAAATTTTTTGAAAATATATTGTCTAGGTATAAATAACCCTTATTGTGTTCATAATACTCAGAGGTCAATTTCAGAATTGAGATATGATATATATGGATAAAGTAAATTGGATAGTACTAACTACAATTGGAATGACTTTAAAGTATTGTATCTTGATCATTTAGAATTTAAAGCCATTTATGAAATTGTTTAAATTGATCATTTTATGAGTTTATAGAGGTTAATGACACCATATGATGCAACTTATTCTAAGATATGAATTATAGGTTGTTAAAGTAACAATCAAAGGATAAGATCACATTTAGGAAATATAAATGTATATTAATACACATATAGAGTGGATTAATACCTCAACTCCTCGAAAAGATTCTTAAATGTTGTTCTCTTATAATAATCTTTGATAACATTAATGAATTTTATCATAACTATAGTTTTTAGTTTTTTGGTAATCAATGTTAATTTAATCATGTTTCCTATCACTATAAATTCATTGTGTTTTCTTCTATGCCCCGATTTTTAATTCCAATCAATGTCACTAAATTCTAAATGATGATTTATTTTGTTTATTTGTTTATTATAATAATTATTATTATTATTTTTGACCACCTCTTCTCCATTAACCACATTAGGAAGGATACCCTATTAACCCCATTTCTGATGTAGGTTTTTCTCTAGGAAATTTTCAAGTAATAAACAATAAAATTCAATGTGAAATATAAAATTTGAAGGATGATTTTTTGCAAGGAGGAGATAATGTAACACCCCACGATTTTGAAAAATAATTAATATTGAATGCATGAAACAATGAGTATCTAAAAAACCTCAATTTGTTATAACCTATCCACTAATCATAATTTTACCATAGCTATGATTTGAATGTTGAAAATATCACATACATGGTTGCGATAAATAATTTATTTAGATTCATATATGACCAACTTAATTTTTAGGGTATAGTCACATACACTTATGAATAGTAATGTCACCCATAAGAATAGTGACATACCATTATGAATAGTAACCTCACCTATGATAATGTATATATATGATTTATGTTAATGTATGAACAGTGACATACCATATGAAAAGTGGCATACCATTATGAATAGTAACCTCACCTATAATATTGTATATATACGATATATGTTAAAGTATGATGTACCTATATTTTGGAATAAGTAAATTAATGTTTTAAATAATTGTATTTTCATGTAAATGATGATTTAAATTAAAAATTAAATTAATCATATTTTTAAAATTGTTTATTAAAAATGGATTTCAATTTTTGATTCTACATGTTGAAAAATAGTTAATGTAATGACCCACTAATTCTCATTGGATTGAGAGTACAACGAGTCATTACTTGGCCTTAAGAGACATCCCCAATGCACCAAAGGCTGACAATAAATGCCAATGGGTTTCAAATACAAGTGGGGGTGATTTACTGTTGAGACCCAAAGCTTGATGTACATGGGCATTACATTACATTAGAGGAATACTTAATACATAAAAAAAACAGACACACAAGGACCGTAATAGTTTAGTGTCTTGGAAACATGGAACGTAATCTTCTAATCGTGGTGAAAGATCTTCAACATCTCCAATAAATATCTTTCCTTTTTTTTCTTACCTAAAACCTTTCTTTATATCCTGGGTAAAAGATAACATAAAAAGGGTGAGCTCAAATGCTCAGTAAGGGTAAGCATGGATAAAATGAAACATACCATATACATTTGAACTTAAAAACATGAACATAATGTTTAAACATGAAAAGCTTGAGAAATGACATAAAACATAGAAGTAAGTAAGGCATAGATCATAAAGAAACATTAAAAATGAAAAAATAGCATGGGAATAAAACATGTAATTGTGGCATCCATTAAGCACATGTAATGATTTCCATAGTAGCCAAGGCATTGCTGCCAAGACCATCTTAGTGGACAAAGTCCCATTCTGAATCGAGTTCACTCCTTGTTTCAGTCCTGTAACACTGAACAGGATTAACTTACCATTCCAGCCATGTCAATATCATGAGATATAAAATCTTTACCCAATGCATTAGAGGGAGATATAGGTCCCACCCATCTCATAATGAAATCATTCTTACTTGTGCCACAAAAAAACATACATCATTCATAATAACCCAATAAACAAAATGGGTTTCATAAACATCATTCCATCATCACATAATCCATATAAAAGAAATGGATATCATTTCATAATAAGAAAAATGAAACCATGTAAATCATAGATACATGACACTTGAAACATACACATATGAAATAATGTCATCTTAGATGAAAAATGGTTTTGATAAAACACTTGAAATGAATTCTTGAGGAAAATATCCGTTCTTCTTCTTTATCATTTTCTTTTCACAAAATGTCATGAAATTTTAAAAGAAAAGGATTTTTCTGAAAATATTCATGAAATATTTTTTATGAATCTTTATTAAAATAGGCCTTTATAAAACCGTAAAAATTCATTCGTGCCATATAAGTTAAAAAAACATTATTCTTGTACTTTTGCTGGAAAAGTAAAAAATTACCTTGTAACGTAAAAAAAGAATGATTCCTTACATACCATGTAGTAAAAGTCAAGAATGGGTAAAAGGACTTTAAACATACATGAATACACTTTTATAAAACATGGACAAGGATGATAGCAATAACCCCAGTAAACAATTACGAATTAGCAATCTCTGATAAAAATGAGATTTGCAAAATTTATCCCTTACCTTATGTATGATATGATTCATACGTATCTGAACCTCCTTTATAATGATTTAAATAAAGTTATTGACTTATTACAGAATCATATTAATTGTTATGATATCATATATGGTTCACTTATGACTTTATATTACCCGTTCTTTTGTAAATTCCATGTTAAAGAGCGTTTTGGGTAAAATCGTTTCATTTGTCGTCCGTGTTTTGACTTGTAATTATTCATATGATTAGTTATATCAAGAAAACATAATTCCAGAATATAAAACATGATTTATATATAATATATATTCATCATATACATATATTTAATAGATCGATAAATGGAAAGAAATACACCATTCGTGGAGACGGTAGGCCGTACGTACGTATGAATGTTGTTTTCGTTTCCTTATTGAGTTGAATGGAATTAAGTAGATGACATACATATATACATAAATCCAGTAGCTTTATAATGTCATATATTTCATTATTATTTCTTATATATACATTATAATCATTCTTAAATTGTTAACATTGAGAATGAATCTCATCGCGTCGTGGAGACGGTAGTCCGTACGTACGCACGAGCGATAATATCATTTCCATAATTATTGAATTGAATTGGAGTGGATGATACAATATATAAGAATCAGTATGATGTTATAATAACTATTTATAGGTATTCTTTACACCATTATACCCATCCATGTAAGGTGTTGGTGGAAAAACAGATTACACCACGGCGTGGAGACGGTATTCCGTACGTACGCACGCGCGGTGATTTTGTTTTCCGTAGAATGGATAGAAGGAAAAATGGGATTGTTTCATATTTATAATAACAAATACGTATATTAGTGATACTGATGTTATTACTTTATAATGAAACAACTAATGAAGAAGAAGTTTAAGAAGAAAGAAGTTTGAAAGAATCGGGAGAAGAGATTGCCTCTTCTTCGATACGCCTCTTTGAAACCTCCTCTTAGGGAACTAAGATTGGTCTTTACAGTAGACTAGAACCTATAGAATATTTCTAGGGAAGTGGAGAAGATACTTTTTCAGGGTTTGGAAGAGCTTGAAGGCTCAAATTGGTGTGAGGAGGAGAGGGAGGAGGTGCCTTTTTATAAGGGAAGAGAGGGGCACCTTTGGAATTCTCAAAAATATTAATTTATAATAAATCTAACCCCACTTAAAAACCTCCAAAAATTACTCATATTCGAAGATTAGATGATATAGGGTTGTAATCTCATCAACCAATAAAATTTAGACATGTTTGGATCATATTTTAAACATTATCATTTTGATTAATCCTTATTTAATCTATTTAAGTTTATTTGTGGTAATAAAATTCTTAATTTTAAATTATAAAAAATAATTACTTATTTGTTGTGAATTTTGTATAATTGTTTAATTTATAACATTATAGACCATATAAATATAAATTTATAATTTTTAAATATTTTTGTAATTTTTAAACAATTTTATAATATGTTATTTTTATAAAATAACAATAGTGTCAATTTTGACACTATTCATTTATTTGAATTTAAATAAAATATATACAGAAGATATGTTTGAACTAAAAGATTTAATAGATTAATAAAAGGTCATATATATCTATAAAATTAGTTTATCACATTAAATAGTTCATATAGTATTTATTTTATTATTTTTAAAACCATTTATTTGGTTTATCTCTTAATAAAATAAATACTACAACATTTTTTATAGTTATTTAATATACTGATTTGTTGCATAATAATTTAAAATAAAATCCTATGATGAAGATAAATCTATTAAATTTCACAATAATACATTTAATCGAATTTATCATCTCAAAATCAAAATATTTAAATTGTTATATTTATTAAATTATGAAGGTGACAACTTTTCCATCATTTAAAATAAAATAATATAAGTGTCATAATTGCTTGTATAAGACTCAAAATGGGAAAATATTCTACCATTGGATGATTATAGTTTACATTTACATGACCAATAAGTTTTTGTAAGGGTTTTGTGCCTTTTATGTTCACTATTAGTTTAATAAAAACTATATTATTGATTTTTCACTAGATAACTAATTTCTGCATCACTATTGTGTCACAATTAATGATAATTATTTAATCCCAAAAAATTCTAAATAAATTCTCATGATGTAGATAATTTTGTTATATTTATATAAAATATTAATTTTCTAAGTTTCATGAAGTTTATCACTAACTTAATATTATTATACTTATAGTATTTAAGAGAGTGACATATTGCCACTTTCCTTGGTTTTAATAATAATTAAATTTTTTTCATGGAAAAAAGTCCATTAAATGAATCTAATATGACCCTTAGGTGATATGGGTATACTTTTAGTCGTCAAATAGGATTTTTCCAAGTGTTAGGGTAATTTTATAATCTTATATTTACCATTAATTACCTGATTTACCTTTAACTATAGTAAATAAAATTTACCGTAGTTACTATTCACAATGCCCAAAAATAAAAAGTAGATTATTAACATAATTTGGTCCCACTTATTCATAATATGGAATCCATTTTTCCAAATTCAATACAAAAAATTTGACGAAATTAAATTAAAATTAATCTCGTTGTCAAAAGAAAACGGGTTTTTCTTTAAAACATTGCAAAAGATTGAATTGGTTTAACCTACGAATTCAAGGTAAAATCAATGCTAATGAAATACATTATATTAAATGGTAAAAATATATTCTATTTATAATTTAAAACCATTCAATATTATAATTTAACCACATAAGATATTACGATGAAGAATGTTGTTTTTAATTAAAATATAGTGCGTTTTTACTATTCATTAAAATATGAAAGTCATCAGAATAAAATGAAAAATTTATCCGAAGTAAATTTTTAATTATTGATTCCAAAGAATAATTTTATTTTATCAAATGGAACTTATAAACATGTCAAAAACTAGTTTTAAAGTGGGTACACCATCAAAAGGTGGCAAAACTGCATTTTTTGAAAAATACATATTTTACCCGAAAAATTTATTTTGTTCTTATACCATGTTCTAGAAAATGTGTAAGATGAATAATAATGTTATAAAATTCAAAATTTAGTTAATAATATTCATAATGTCTAGTTCATAATAATATTATAATAATATATCGTTGTTTAGTAAAACCTGGTATTGCATACAACACACGCTATCGAGGAAGGTCGTGATTGCGTGTAATGCAAAACAAGTCAGGGTTGCGTGTTGTGAAAGAATACTTTGTTGTTTCGTATAACAGAATCCAAACATATTTCATTTATACATTTAATATATATATATATATATACTCAATGTTGCGTAGAATAACTATTATCAAAATTGTGTGTAACACGATCCAAGAATAGTGTTGCGTATACTGCAAGCTAATACGGTGTTGTGTATAACGCAACGTAATCTTGGTGTAGCATAAAACACAAGACATTAATGAAATTAAAATAATATTTTTCATAAAATCTCGGGGTGTTATATTCGACCCCCCTTAAAATGAATTTTTCCCTCGAAATTCGTCAGGGTTATAAATGGTTTACTACTCGAAAGTTTTTTTAATAGAACCCCACGTTGAAAAAATGAATACCAAAACATGGCGTTAAAAACTAAAGTATGAAATGTAAAGGTTACCCAAATTAACTCATCACTGGGTTTCCACATAGGAGAACATATGTGAAAATATGGATATGGAAGAAAAATCTAACCATCAAAATCTGATGGAGAGTGGTAGAGAACATGGCTATGAAAAATCCATCAATCACAAAGCAATAAATATTTGATGATCTAAGGCACCATTTGATTCATCAGATATAAGAGCACTAGGACAACATTTTTGGTTTTCAATATCATTTCCCTAAAGTTGAAAATTTTGAATTAGAAGAAATACTTGCATGATTTTGGTACAATCTCACTGTTGTTCGTGAATTGAACAATTTCCACTTCATACCTTAAAGAAATGAAGTTGAATTTGTTATTCGTAATGTGTTAGCAGATCATGTGATAGAATGATGTCTTATTCCATCTCTTTCAAACAAAAGGTTAGAAAAAGTTATAAGTCCATCTTATGGTTAGATTAATCGTATATGGTTCCAAAAATGAACTTATACTTCATATATCATACCGCATAATAAAATAAAACTAGTTTCTACTAACCAGGGACTTCCTGTAGGCCAGTGGTAGGTGAAAAAGGCCAGTCGCACTTCGATTGTGGGTTCGATTCCCACAGCCTTGTACGACGTGATGGGCTGTCGCCCGTCCTGCAGGTTGTCCTTTTACTAAAAATACATTACTATATCATCCCATCAATAATATCAAAAAAAGGTTCTATCCTTAAACAATACTAACTTATGTCTAACATAATCCATTCCAATCTTTAGGCTTATCCATAATATTGCAGTCCATTGTCATACTATAGTGAAAACGATTACCAGAGATTTCATATAAGAAGCATGTTAATACCATCGTTGATCCCCATATGTCATAAGATATGTCTTGTTGGTCACATTACAAATGTTCGAAGGCCTTAATCATGCATTCTATTGAAAAATGAATACCCATTGAACCTTAGTGAAAACATGAATGCAGTTAAAACTTACCACTTTCCACATACCAAAATCCTCAAAATTCTATGTACTCAAACCAAGATATCACTTAGTCCTTATATCAATCATGAGCTCATGAATACAATCAAACATCTTATTATCTTCGTATTCCATCATTATGCACATATCATCTACTTTACAAAAATATCTGAATAACATTCCATGGATACTTGTACCATTCAACATATACTTCAAATACTTTTAGGAAAATCAACAGTGTAACAATCCTTAGATGATTCTTTATTCCATAGTACCATTAACTATACAACATAACTCTCGATAAACATATAATCATTTCACTACCTTCTAAAACAACAGACTGAGCTTCAACACTTCTTTCAGCTCATATATCATTTGTAGTCTCCTCATCATCATCCACATAAATACTACCCATATGACCATGCTGATTCTCTTTATGAGATTTTCCATTAGGGCATTGGTTTCCATAATGCCCGTAAATTCCACATTTAAAACATCTAGTCATTGTTGATGTCGTAGCAATACCATTATCCTTGTCCATGGTGTTAACTGAACCTTTTCCTTTGCACTTACGGGCTTTGTGTCCTTTTCCACACCCAAAGCATCTTCTAGTTCCTTTGAAACAATATCCCTCATGCCTCTTCCCACATGATTTACATGAGGGAAATTGAACTTTTTTCCTATATGATCATCATGAAACTCCATCTTTCTCTTATTATCTGTATCGGGAAACTTACCAAAGTTGAGATTATTGATCATATTATGAGATTGCTGATTAGGCAAAATAACGATGTTTGGACTTCCAGATCCAGTTTCATTTGGGTTCTCATGAAGAAAATCATTCCATTGACCATCATATCCTCGATTATCATGAATCTTCCTATTTCCAGCCATTTTCTAAAACCCATAGAGAATAGTGTGAGAGGAAAAAATAATTCTAGGGAAAACAACATCGTAAAGGGAGATCACCCTCAATATCTAACATCTTAGGTTAAATTCTAAGATCGTTATCGTAGTTATAGGACTATATCCTATACGTATTCTTATCCGTAGGTACATCCCTAGACATACCTTAGAATTATCTCTAGGGATCTCACTAACGTTTTCGCATCCTAGTTTCCAAAGGTTGACTAAACCTTTCCTCTGATACCAACTGTAGAGCCCCAAAGCTTGACGTACATGGACATTACATAACTTTAGCGAAATACTTAATGCATAACAAAAACAAACACACAAGTACCGTAATAGTTTAGTGTCTTTGGAAACATGGAACACAATCTTCTAATCATGGTGAAAGATCTTCAACATCTCCCATAAAGATCATTCATTTTTTTCGTACCTAAAACCTTTCTTTATATCCTGGGGAAAATAAAACATAAAACGGGTGAGCTCAAATGCTCAGTAAGGGTAATCATGGATAAAATAAAACATACCATATACATTTGAACTTAAAAACATGAACATAATGTGTAAACATCAAAATCATGAGAAATGACATAAAACATGGAAGTACGTAAGGCACAGATCATAAAGAAACATTAAGAATGAAAAAATAGCATGAGAATAAAACATGTAATTGTGGCATCCATTAAGCACATGTAATGATTTCCATATTAGCCAAGGAATTGCTTCCAAGACCATCTTAGTGGACAAAGTCCCATTCTGAATCGAGTTCACTCCTCGTTTTAGTCCTGTAACACTGAAATAGATTAACTTACAATTCCATCCATGTCTATCTCATGAGATATAAAATCTTTACCCAATGCATTGGAGGGAGATATAGGTCCCACCCATCTCATAATGAAATCATTCTTACTTGTGCCACAAAAAACATACATCATTCATAATAACCCAATAAACAATATGGGTTTCATAAACATCATTCCATCATCACATAATCCATATAAAAGAAATGGATATAATTTCATAATAAGAAAAATGAAACCATGTAAATCATAGAGACATGATACTTGAAACATACACATATGAAATAATGTCATCTTAGATGAAAAATGGTTTTGATAAAACACTTGAAATGAATTCTTGAGGAAAATATCCTTTCTTCTTCTTTATCATTTTCATTTCACAAAATGTCATGAAATTTTAAAAGAAAAGGTATTTTTTTGAAAATAGTCATGAAATATTTTGTAGGAAGCTTTATGAAAATAAGTCTTTATAAAACCGTAAAAATCTGTTCGTGCCGTATAAGTTAAAAAAACATTCTTCTCGTACTTTTGCTCGAAAAGTCAAAAAGTACCTCGTAACGTAAAAAAAAGAAAGATTCCTTACATACCATGTAGTAAAAGTCAAGAATGGGTAAAAAGAACTTTAAACATTCATGAATACACTTTTATAAAACATGGACAATGATGATAGAAATAACCCCAGTAAATACTTACGAATAAGCAATCTCGGATAAAAATGAGACTTGCAAAATTTATCCCTTACCTTATGTATGATATGCATCGTACGTATCCGAACCTCCTGTATAATGATTTAAATTATGTTATTGACTTATTAACGAATCATATTAATTGTTATGATATCATATATGGTTCACTTATGACTTTATATTACCCGTTATTTTGTAAATTCAATGTTAAAGAGCGTTTTGTGTAAAATCGTTTCATTTGTCGTCCGTTTTTTGACTTGTAATTATTCATATGATTACTTAGATCAAAATTACATAATTCCAGAATATAAAACATGATTTATATATAATATATATTCATAATATACATATATATAATAGATTGATAAATTGAAGGAAATACACCGTTCATGGAGACGGTAGGCCGTACGTACGCATGAACGCTGTTTTCGTTTCCTTATTGAGTTGAATGGAATTAAGTAGATGACATACATATATAAATAAATCAAGTATATTTATAATTTCATATATTTCATTATTATTGCTTATATATACTTTATAATCATTCTTAAATGGTTAACATGGAGAATGAATCTCATCGCGTCGTGGAGAAGGTAGTCTGTACGTACGCAGGAGCGATGATATTGTTTCCATAATTATTGAATTGAATTGGAGTGGAAGATACAATATATCAGAATCAGTATGATGTTATAAAAACTATGTATTTTTATTCTTTACACCATTATACCCATCCATGTAAGGTGTTGGTGGAAAAACAGATTACACCACGGCGTGGAGACGGTATTCCGTACGTACGCACGCGCGGTGATTTTGTTTTCCGTAGGATGGATAGAAGGTAAAATGGGGTTGTTTCATATTTATAATAACAAATAATTATATTAGTGATACCGATGTTATTTATTTATAATGAAAAAACTAAAGAAGAAGAAGTTGAAGAAGAAAGAAGCTTGAAAGAATCAGGAGAAGAGATTACCTCTTCTTCGATACGCCTCTTTGAAACCTCCTCTTAGGGCACTAAGATTGGTCTTTAAAGTAGGCCATAACCTCTAGGATATTTCTTGGAAAGTGGAGAAGATAATTTGGCAGGGTTTGGCCGAGCTTGAAGGCTCAAATTTGTGTGAGGGGAAGAGGGAGGAGGTGCCCTTTTATAAAGGAAGAGAGGGGAACCTTTGGAATTCTTAAAAATATTAATTTATAATAAATCTAACCCCACTTAAAAACCTCCAAAAATTACTCATATTCGAATATTAGATGATATAGGGTTGTAATCTCATAAACCAATCAAATTTAGACATGTTTGGATCTTATTTTAAACCTTATCATTTTGATTTATCCTTATTTAATCTATTTATGTTTATTTGTGGTAATAAAATTCTAAATTTTAAATTGTAACAAATAATTAATTATTTGTTTTTAATTTTCCATAATTGTTTACTTTATAACATTATAGACCATATAAATTTAAATTTTTAATTTTTAAATATTTTTGTGTTTTCTAAACAATTTTATAATAAGTTATTTTTATAAAATAACAATAGTGTCAATTTTGACACTATTCATTTATTTGAATTTAAATAAAATATATACAGAAGATATGTTCGAACTAAAAGCTTTAATAGATTCATAAAAGGTCATATATATCTATAAAATTAGTGGATCACATTAAATAGTTCATATAATTTTTATTTTTTTTTAAAAAACCATTTATTTGGTTTATCTCTTAATAAAATAATTACTACAACATTTTTGTATAGTTATTTAATATACTGATTTGTTGCATAATAATTTAAAATAAAATCCTATAGTTTACATTTACATGACCAATAAGTTTTGGTCTGGGTTTTGTGCATTTTATGGTCACTATTAGTTTAATAAAAACTATATTCTTGATTTTTCACTAGATAAATAATTTCTGCATCACTATTGTGTCACAATTAATGATAATTATTTAATCCCAAAAAATTATAAAAAAATTATCATGATGTAGATAATTTTGTTATATTTCTGTATACTAATAATGTTCTATGTTTCATGAAGTTTATCACTATCTTAAAATTATTATACTTATAGTATTTAAGAGAGTGACATGTTGCCACTTTCTTTGGTTTTAATAATAATTAAATTATTTTAATGGAAAAAAGTCCATTAAATGAATCTAATCCGACCCTTAGGTGATATGGGTCTACTTTTAGTCATCAAATAGGATTTTTCCAAGTGTTAGAGTAATTTCATAATCTTATATTTACCCTTAATTACCCGATTTACCTTTAACTATAGTAAATAAAATTTACTATAGTTACTATTCACAATGCCCAAAAATAAAAAGTAGCTTATTAACATAATTTGGACCCAATAATTCTAAATATGGAATCCATTTTTCCAATTCAATACACAAAAGTTGTAGAAATTAAATTAAAATTAATCCCGTTGTCGAAAGAAAACGGGTTTTTCTTTAAAACATTGCAAAAGATTGAATTGATTTAACCTACGAATTCAAGGTAAAATCAATGCTAATGACATACATTATATTAAATGGTAAAAATATATTCTATTTATACATTAAAACAATTCAATATTATAATTTAACCACATAAGATATTATGATGAAAAAAGTTGTTTTTAATTAAAATATAGCTTGTTTTTACTATTCATTAAAATATGAAAGTCATCAGAATAAAATGAAAAATTAATCCAAAGTAAATTATTATTTCTTGATTCTAAAGAATTATTTTATTTTGTCAAATGGAACTTATAAACATGTCAAAAACTATTTTTAATGTGGGTGTTCCATCAAAAGGCGGCAAAACTGCATTTTTTTGAAAAATACTTATTTTACCCGAAAATTTTATTTTGTTCTTAAACCATGTTCTAGAAAATGTGTAAGATGAATAATAATGTTATAAAATTCAAAATTTAGTTAATACTATTCATAACAGATAGTTCATAATAAAATTATAATAATATATCATTGTTTAATAAAACCTGGTATTGCGTACAACACACGCTATCGAGGAAGGCCGCGATTGCGTGTATTGCAAGCCAAGTCAGGGTTGCGTGTTGTGAATGAATGATTCGTTGTTTAGTATAACAGAATCCAATCATATTTCATTTATACATTGAATATATATATATATATACTCAATGTTGTGTAGAATAACTATTATCAAAATTGTGTGTAACACGATCTAAGAATAGTGTTGCGTATACTGCAAGCTAATACGGTGTTGCGTATAGTGCAAGGTAATATTGGTGTAGCATACAACACAAGATATTAATGAAATTAAAATAATATTTTTCATAAAATCTCGGGGTGTTACATTTACCCAATAAGAAATAAACTAATAAATCAACCATACATAACCAAACATTCACTATATGACGCATGAATGAATGAAAGACAACCCAAAATCTTCATGTATCTCAAAACCATATCAATCTATGCAATAACAGAATAATAACCAAGTATCAGAGAACATAGTAGATAAAAAATACAAGACACTCAAAAGACCACAAGACTTGATGCTTCACAAGATCCATGCTCCACAATCACTGAATATCCCAAACATCACATGGTATTCTTAAATACGTGTGAAACGATACCTTTGCCCCTGTCCTGGATGAAGGCATCTGCAATAGCACCAAAGTTCCAATGCAAGGGTGAGCCTAAAACTCAGTAGGTTTTCCCCAATGACTTCCCTACTCACTCCACTAGCATATAAAATTTAGTCACAATTATATAAAATATTTTTTAAAAATCAATTTAACAAAATAGTTTTTAACCAAATATATATAAGTTTCCAAAACCATTTATAACCAAAAGCATACAAGTGTAATTGAAACCAATTTTTCAACCAGTTGTTCTTCCAAAAAAAAACTAAACATGAATTAAAACCATTTCTCATGATCCCTTTTTGTCATACCCAACCATTCCCAAAACCCATGAAACCAACCATGCATGCTACATGGAAGAGGAGGAAATCCCTAACCCTAATCCATCCTAAAAATGATAGGGGAGACATCTTACACTTATCCGAACCAAATGCACTTGAATGTTTGACAGGGGAGATTCCTAACCCTTATCCATCCTAACACTGATGGGGGAGTTCCCTAACCCTTTTCTGTCCCAAATGCAATATGAATATTTGACGGGGGAGGGCAATAACCCTTATCCATCCCAACACTGATGGGGGAGATCCGTAACCCTTATCCATCCCGACTGCAATATGAATGTTTGATGGGGGAGAGCTCTAAACCTTATCCATCCCAACAATGATGGGGGAGACCCCTAACCCTTATCCGTCCCACATGCCCGCGAACAAACCCAACCATCATGTCAAAAACCAAGTGTGTTCAACAAATTCAATAAAACTGTAATTTTATTGAAAACCAAAAAATAAACCAATTTAAAAAGTTTCATTTCACGTCAATAAAACATTTCCTTTTATTGAAAACATCTAATCTAATCCATGTGTCACAATTCCAAAAAATACCCATTTTAAAATCTCTTTTTTAAAATTAAGAACCGAAGCACTCATTCAAAATCCCCAATTTTCCAGATTTCACAACCACCACTCAATAAGGATTCCAATAAGTGTTCAACAACCAAATAAAAATCAATTCATCACCACACATTTAATTTTAAATAATGACAAGCATTTATACTATTTGGAGTCAAGAAATAATCCTCCTACCTCAACAGTTTTGACGAAAACCCCAACAATAGAAAAACACACAAGAAAACTGAGTTGATTCTCCAAGAACCCGTCTTAGATCTCTTCTCCTAGCAAGATCCAGACCAAATATCATCATATATGGCATCCGCAGACTTATATCTACCTGTAATAGGCATAGATCTATGAAACCGAGGGAATAAGAGGAAGTATATCTATGTAGATCTAAGGAACTGATCAAGAACGAAGAAGAACGATCACATACCTCATGAATCTAGCTTTGATTATCCAATAGAAGAATTAATATCACCTCCAAAACACTTGGGAGAGGTTTTCCAACCATCAAGGGAAAGTAATCTCGAGTTAAGGCCACTTAAGAGCTTAAACAAGGCACTAAGAGGAAAAACGAGAGAGATCCACATTTTAGGGATCTCATTTAAGTGTCTGCACGGTTTTCTCGCACGGTTAGAAAACCCGTGCACTAACCGTGCATTAGACACTGCCTCGGAAGAATCTCCATGTAGGTTTGGTTGTACAGTTACAAAATATGTGCATCGACCAATGCAAAAGCTACTTCCTCCTAGAAAAACAACGCACAGTTTTTTTGCACAGTTTAGACGAACCGTGGGTCATCTGTGTAACTTCCCCCTGGCCTCAAATCTTAATTCAATGTTCTCCTAACTCATTCATTCATCACCCTTATCCTTTATAACCATTAACAACATTATGAAATGGTTACATACTAGAAACCAGGGTTCTACATTCTCCCCACCATTGGTCTTTCCGTCCTTAGAAAGTAGAAGACCCTCACCCAACTAAAAGTGTTTCAGCCACTGCTCTTTCATTTCCTTATCACGTTACCAAGTCTCTTACTGAATCTTACCATGCTACCATAAAACCCGCAATAGAACAATTCTTTTTCCCTGAAAGACATTTTCTTGCCTATCCACAATTCATACCTGGATATGTATCAACAATGAATCTGGATCTTGGTCAACGTGATCTCATCTGATCACTAGGTCAGAACCAGGATGATACTTTTTCAACTGAGATACATGGAAAACATTATGCACCAAAATGAACAGTGGTGGTAATTCCAACTGATATAAAACCTCTCCAACCAATTCTTGTATCTCAAAAAGTCCAATATATCTAGGAGATATCTTTCCATGCTTCCTGAAATGATGATTTCCAAGCCTTGTAGAGATCCTCAAGAAGACATGATAACCCACAACGAACAACAATGATCTTTGACGGTGATATGCATAATATGTCTGATGAATATGAGCTATCTCCATTATTTTTCTAATAAAATGAATATTCTCTATTGTTTCTTGAACAATTCTTGTCCCGACTAGTGATGATTCACCCATTTCCACAAAACATGGTGGAGAACTAAGGGGAGGACCATACAATGCTTCAAACGGAGCGATGCGTAATGTGTCTTGATAGATGTTATTGTATGAGAAATATACTAACGATATATGCTCCTCTGATAAGCCACCAAAATACATTACACAAGTCTGCAACATGTATTCCAATGTTTTTATCATCTTGTTAGATTTCCCATCCATCTGAGGATGATACGTTGTACTCATAGTCAACTGCGTTCTAAGGGATTGTTGTAATAATTTCCAAAAATGAGATGTGAACCTCAGATCTCAATCTGAGACTATAGACACCGGTACACCATTCATATACACCACATCTGAGATATATATATTTGCAAGATCATCCACTATATGATTTTCCCGAATATAGATGAAATGGGATGACATAGTTAGACAATCCACTATCACCCAAATGGCTTCGTGTTTCCAAACCATTATTGGAAGACCTATAAAAAAATACATTTCTATTTGATCACATTTCCACACTGGGATGGGAAAATATTGTAACATACCATCTATTCACTAATGCTCTGCTTTAACCTACTGACAAGTTTTTCACCACGAGACAAACTCAACCACCTTCCTTTTCATGCTACTCTACCAAAACTACACCTTTAATGCCATATACATCTTTTGTGTACCTGGATGTACAACCCATCTTGAATGGTGGAAAGCATGAAGTTGTTGTTCCTAACAAACCATAGGTATAACCATCCAATATTTGAAACACAAAACTGGACCCCCATCAAGTTTCCAACCATCAATGGCCTCTCCACCATTGAGTTTTGAAAATACAACCAGACATTTTGTATCAAATTTTTGTGCTTCATTGATCATTTTTACTAGATCAAGAACAAGTGTAGATGAAAAGAAAACTGCATCATCACCTCGGTCATCACATTCCACATGCATGTCGGCTAAGAACAACATCAACTGCTATTCATCAGAGGATTCTTTTACTAACTGAGCATATGAAATTCTACTCAATTCATCTTCCACTGAATTTCATTTTTTGGTATGTACATCAATTCATAGTCAAAAATTTAGAGTTACTCCACCCACCTCCATTTCCTTAGATTCTATTCTCGCTATGTGAAAATGCGTTTGAATCTTTTACGATCCATAAACATAGTAAATTTCCCACTAAAGAGATAATGTCTCCATGTTTTCAAATCATAGAAGAATGCAGTTAACTCCCCATCATGTGTTGGGTAAATATTCTCATTCACCCTCTACTTCGTTGAACCATAAGCAACCATGTGATCTCTTTGGATGAGAATACAACCCAACCCTGATCCCAAAGCATCACAATACACCACATACCCCTATCCTAATTCTAGTAATATCAATATAGGGGCTGATGTAATCTATACATTAGGTTCCTGGAATGACTTCTGACATTCTTCTGTCTATATAAATGGAGGATTCTTGTTTATTAGAAGAAATCATTGGTGAAGCTAGTCATGTGAAATCAGGCACAAAGCGATGGTAGTAACCAGCTAGACCCAGAAAACTTCATATATCTAACACATTCTTCAGTGGTTTCCAAGAGATAATGGCTTCTATCTGTTTAGGATCAATGGAAACACCTTTCTTAGAAATGACATGGCCAAATAAAGCATAATTCCTATATCCAAAAATCACACTTTGATAATTTTGCATACAAGTGATGATATCTCAAGATTTGTAACACTTTTTCCAGGTGCACATCAAGATCAGCCCTTGTTTTTTTAATAGACCAAAATGCCGTCCACACATATCACAACAAAAGAATCCTTATATTGTTGAAATATCAAATTCATAGATTCCATGAATACTTTTGGTTCATTTGTTAGACCGAAAGGAAAGACTACAAATTCATAGTGGCCATATATACATCTGAAAGCCATCTTTGGAATATCCTCTATATGAACTCGCAATTGGTGATATCCTAATCACTATTAAATCCAGGGAAACCACTGAGCTCCCCTTAATTGATCGAATAGATCATTAATGCATGGAAGTGGATATCTATTCTTTATCATAACTTGGTTAAGATTACAATAATCAACAAACAGCCAAAGAGTTCCATCTACCATCTTCAAAAACAACAGCAGACCTACCCACAGAGACGTACTTGGTCAAATAAACCCTTTGATTTCCAGCTCCTCTAACTGCACATTCAATTCTTTCAACTCTTTTGGTGTCATCCTATAATATGGAAGGGAAATAGGACTTGTCCCCAGAAATCGATCAATCGTAAACTCTACATCCCTTAGAGGTGGTAACCCTGAGATGTTGTTGGGAAAGACATCAGGAAATTGATCAACAACAGATAGAAAACTATGTTCCTTGATCTATTCCATTGATTCCAAAGTCATAACTGCCAACTGATAAGAGATTTTTCCCACCATTTGTGCCAACAAGATCTTTTTACATTTCTTTACCATCCTTTCTCCTATAAAGAGATAGACGATGTCGTCCTCTTTCATGAAACTAACTGTTCTCCTATAACAGTAAATGTGAGACTCAAAAATTTTCAACTAATCCATACCTAGGATTATGTCATTTACATCCATGCCCATCATCAAGAAGTCTCATTTCAACTCAGCTTCATCAACAATTATAACACATGCTCAACAGACTAAGGCTTGAAATTCTCTTTCACCAAGATGAGGTTGTAGTTTTAAAATAGAAGGCATCATTTCCAAAAATAAACATAGAAAATCAAAAGCACGAGAATTAATAGAAGATTGTGAAGCACCCGTATCAAATAGATCTTGCTCAAAGGTAGAATTCAAAAGAATCATACCTCTCATCGTAGATGATCCTGCATGATCATCGATAATCACCTGTTGAGCTCCATACAATTGATTTATTGATGCAATTTTCTCCTTATTGTTGTATTGTAGTCGTTTCATTAAATCATATGGTGTTTGTGACACAAGAGAATTTTCGCTAACACCCGACCTTGGTGCAGTGCGACAAAAGCATTAAAGTTTTCCTATCTTGTAGCACTTGTGGCATGCTCTCGGTTGTGATATACTGTCCCGCATGATGTGACTCAATGAAACTCACTGAAAACATCAAAAATGCTCTTGGGTCTTGGAGAAAGCTTAATTTCTCATGTGGTTCGATTAAGATGTGTTCTTCCTCCTTGAGAAAAGGTTTCTGATTTCCTCTTACTCATAGTGTTAGAGTTATCAAGTCCTCTAGTGAAGACAACCGTACTTCCTCCACTTGGATTTTCATCAATGGAAGATAACGTAAACAAAGTATCTAGTTGTAGTCCCAACTCAATGGTTCTAAAAGCCTGAGAAATGATTTGGAACAATTATTGGTTCACCTTTGGTTCAGGTGCAACCACATTCTCACTGGTCTCTTCTGACTGATTTCTATGACACCTGCTGTGTTCTATTTCCTATACCAACAACAAACTCTGTCAATCTCACTGTATAGAAACTGATGGCTTAGCATTTCAAATTCTATCAAATCAAATATCACTTCATTGTTTTAAAAAAACCATATTTCATGTTTAACCATTTAAAAAACATTCATTATTTGGAAAACCAAACCATTTTCAAAATACGCCAAATGTCCACTATTCTAAATATTTCATTTGAAAAAAAAATCTGCATTTTTTTCCAAAATTTACATCTTTGCACAAAATCATAAATCATCTCTCGCAATGAGATATGAAATCCTAGTGGGAATTCCTTCCACTAAAATGCATTTCATGCTCGTCTCATTGGATAAATCCATGACAATGAGATTTCCAAAATTCTAGAAGTGTATCCTAAACACTTATGTAACCAATACCCTAGTACTTGAATTTCAGCCTAAACGGTTTAGCTACGTCCTTTTATGCTATAAATTTCAAGTTTTGAAAATCCTATTCTTGTATAATATTTTCACCCAAAGAATAGACAAGAATGAATTTCAATTCCAAGACTAGGAACATCGATGACTACTTGTTAGGCAGGGACCGAACAAGCCGATACCATTTGTAATGACCTGCCAATTCTCATTGGCATGAGAGTACAGCGAGCCATTACTTGGCCTTAAAAGACATCACCAGGATAAAAAAAGGATTAAAATAAATGCTGAAGGGTTTAAAATATATGTGGGGGACGATTTAACCTTTATGAAATAACCAAATAAATCTACCAACCACAACCAAACATACACTATATGATGCATGAACGAATGAATGAAAACCCAACATCTTCATGTATCTCAAAACCATATCAAAGTATGCAACAGAGGAAGAATAACCAAGTATCAAAGTACACAACGGATAAATGATATAGGACTCTAAAAAGACCACATGGCTCTATTCTCAACAATTTATAATATTCATAATCACCCAACATCCCAAACATCACAAGGTAGTGCTAAATAAGTGCGAAACATTACCCATTCCCCTGTCCCGGAAGAAAGAATCTGCAAAAGCACCAAAGTGAAAAATCAGGGGTGAGTATAAAAATCAGTGGGTTTTCTCAAATGAATTCCCTACTCATGCCACTTGGATAAAAAAAGTTAGTCACATTTATATAAAAATGTTTATATAAAAAATTTACCAAAATAGTTTATAACCATATATAAATAATTTTCCAAAACCATTTATAACAAAAATCATACAAGTGTAATTGAAACCAATTTTTCAAACAAGTTATTTTTCTAGAAAAATAACTAATAATGCTTTAAAACGATTTCTCAAGATCCCTTTTTGGCATACCCAAACATTCCACAAACACATGCAACCAACCATGCATGCTACCAGGAAGAGAGGGAAAGCCCTACTCTTTATCCATCCCAACAATGATGGAGGAGACTTCTTACCCTTATCCAACCCAAATGCACGTGAATATTTGATGGGGGGATCCCTAACCATTATCCATCCCAACACTAATGTGGAAGACCCCTATCCCTTATCTTTTCCGAATTGTATATGAATGTTTGACAGGGGAGAGCCCTAACCCTTTTCCTTCCCAACACTGATGGGGGAAACCCCTAACCCTTATCCACCCCGAATGTAATATGAATGTTTGATGTGGGAGATACCTAACCTTTATCTATCCCACCACTAATGGGGGAGACCCCTAACCCCTCTCTGTTCCGTATTCCTGTGAACACACACAAACATCATGTCAAAAACCAAGTGTGTTCATCCAATTCAAACCATTTCAATAAAACTGTACTTTTATTGAAAACCAAAGAATTAACCAATTTTAAAATAATAATTTTACTCAAATAAAACAATCCCTTTTATTGAAAAAATATAATCCAAACCATGTGTCACAATTCCTGAAAATCCCCATTTTGTAATCTCTCTTTTAAAATTAAGAACTAATGCACTCATTCAAAATCCCCATTTTTCTAGATTTCACGAACATGACTCAATAAGGATTCCAACAGGTCTTCAAAAACCAAATAAAAATCAATTATAAAACACAAATTCAGTTTGAAATCATTCCAATCATTCCTACTATGTGGAGTCAAGAAATAATCGTCCTACCTAAAAGGTTTTGATGAAAACCCCAACAAATGAAGAAAGCAAAAGAAAACCGTGTTGATTCTCCAAAAACCCACCTTATATCTCTTCTTCTAGAAAGATCAATACCAAATATCATAATATTTGTAATCCACAAACTTAGATCTACCTATAATAGGTGTAGATCTATGAAACCGAGAGAAGAGGAGATGTAAATCTAAGTAGATTTAAGAAACCGTTCAAGAAGGAAGGAAATGATCACATACCTCACGAATATGGCTTCGATTCAACAAGAGAAGCCTTCAGATCACCTAAAAAATGTTTGGGAGAGGATTCCAAATTTCAAGGGAGAGTAATCCAGAGTTATGGTCTCTTAGGATCATAAACAAGACACTTTTAGGCAAAAATGAGTGAGATCCACAATTTAAGGATCTCATTTAAGTGCCCGCATGGTTTTCTCACACAGTTAGACAACCCGTGCACTAACCTTGAATTAGCCACTACCTCAGAACACCCTCCATGCATGGTTTGGCCAAATTTTTAGAAAAAATGTGTCCCACCCATGCAAAAGTTACTACCTCTAAGAACAACTATGAAGGGCTTTTCCGCACAGTTTACACAAACTCTGTGTTGTCCGTGTGACATCCCCTTTGCCTCAAAACTTCATTAAAAGTTTTCCTGACTCTTTCATTCATCAAAAATTACCTTTATATCCATTAACATAATTATGCAAGGTTTGCATACTAGAAAATTAGGGTACTACAATTAAGGTGAATATTTGGGATATTTCTGAAATACTTGAATTTTTGTTGAATAGTAATATACAATAATTTACAATAAATGCTAAATAGTTGATTTATTGAGTCATTGATGATGTTTTGCTGATGTAAGCATCAATTTTTCAAAATCTAATGCACATATAACTATTTTTGTTCATGTAATAATCACTATGTATTATCTTGTGTAAAAATAATATACTAATGATTAAAATATTAAAAAAAACCTCCTCCACTCCACTTTAAATACAACCATCTTCTCTTCACTCCTCTAAAGCCTTCTAAGTTCAGCAAATTCAACCCAAATATACTTTAAAGATACTCTATGACAACCAACATCCATTGGTCTCATAAAAAGACCAAATCCTCTTCCCTTAAGAGGCTCTCAAAGAAGGATAATTCAGGAGGAAAAATTCCACTTTTGTTTTCATTCATTTTCATGTTCTTTTGTTATATTTTCATTCTTATCCTATCCTCATAAAAATGGTATGAACAATATAGTACCATAATTTTTTTGGAATCTTTTTATTATAATGGGAGAATTAATCTTCATTTCTCCTTTCTCCCTCATTTATGCTAAAAATGAAACATCATACGAGATATGTTGATTTATCACATTGAAGGATGACAAGGATTTCAATTTGATTTACATTATTCAACTCTTGTCATGAAACAATTTTTATGGTGGAACCAGAATATTATATATTTATTTTAAATTATGTAATTTTATGGAATCCTTATTCAATCATGATGTAAAATAATAATACAAAACAAGGTAATTGTGAGAAAAAATCACCAAATTAATCCAAGAATTTGTCATTAATGTTTTATATAATTATTCACCTTCACTCCAAATAACCAAATTAATTTTATATAAGGCCCCAGCCTTAAACATTACTTAATCTTGAGTTATTACAAGATTACACATTGAGGTTCTTCTCAGGTTTAGATTTTTAGAGAATTAGATCATGAAACTTGCATTACATTCCACATTTAAACAAAGTGGTTACATAAAAGACAGTATTCATTCTTCCCATCAACGGAAACATATTTAAAATATAACACAGATTCTTTCTTGACACATCCTTGTCACTATCATCACATCATGTACCTTTCCCTTGACCTGTGAAAAACATTTCAAAAACTTGGGATGAGAATAAAAAGATTAGTAAGAGTTATAAAAATATGGAAATGAAACATGAGTTCATATATACATAAGAATGAAATCATACTTTACCCATAAAAAAAGGCACTTTCATACCTCATCAAACCATGAATAATTCATAGAAATCATAAGACATAAAGGTAACTTGAGGCATTCATAACATTCTTACGTAGGGAGTAACCCTCTTGGTTACGTTTGGAATACCCATCACAGTATATTCCCTAAATCTCTTCGGAGAAACCTTAACGTTTCACTCCTTCACGTTACCCAATGCATTGGAGAGCTATATCGGGCTCACCCGCCCTTAGTTTATCACGGAACCACCCGTTTTCATAACAATGCCCAAGAGCCATAACATGAATGTATCACATAAAACATGCATAGAAAACGTAACATTTCCACATTTCAATCACAATATAACATTTTAGTATATTGAAATAATGAATCCATTCAAAAAGAAACCATTTCCAAAACCATTTAAAACATTTAATAAAGAGATTTTTGAATCAAAGTGTCTCATACCAACTTGAAGCTTAAAATTTTAAACCATTAATATCCATATATGTAAATCCTTAAAACCATTTTGAAAACATGGATATTAATAAGAACAAATAAATAAAACATTTAAAACGATATTTTGGTTAAAGGGGTTTTACCAAAATTAGAGACACTTGAATACAATAATTGAGGAATAAAATTTAGTCAGAACTTTATAATATCATGAGAATAAATGGATTCATGATATAATACTCCAAAGGACAGTATATACACTATATAAGAGTGAATTGGTGTATAACAACAATGAACCCTCAATAGAAATGTCAAATGTGATGAAATCCCTTATAAAGAAGGTATCCTTAAATTAAGGACAAATCAATCTCAAAAATATGTGTGACAAATATAAATACACCCAATATAAGTGGATATTAAGTGTAAAACAATAAAAGGTCATTCACACATATTCAATGGATGACATATTCAATGACTACATGTTGAACCCAAAGAAATCAAAATTGGGTTAAGAAGTTCCCTTGACAGCCTAACGACGTCACCTCAAAATGAGTTTATGAGAGATAAAAAGTGTATCTCATCACTTGGACATAAAATTTACATCAATAAGGATATATGAGAACATATCCCAACATAAAAATATGTAAATTAAAAGACCCAACAAAAGAAGTCTTTTAAAAAAGAGGAGGGTGAAAGGTTCCCTTACTGACTTGGGTATCTTTCAAAACATACACCCCATAAAAGAAGGACAATAGATCATTGATGTAAATACTCATAAATGAAAGTATATTACACAAAGAGTATAATAATGGGCAGTACATACACCGCTCAATGGAATTTGTGGAAAATGTATCATAAATATCATGGGAATAAAAGTGAGATTAAAAATCCCTTACGAAAACTCGGCAGCCTAACGACGCCACTCAAAACTTCCAAAATGGATTGATGAGAGAGAATAGGGTCTCTCATCACATGAACATAAAAATTACAGTAAGTTTAATATAAAAGATCATCCCAATAACAAGAAAGATGAGCTTTAAAAGGAATGACATAAAAGTGTGTACTTGAAAAGAAAGAGAGGAGTAGGATCCCTTACCTCGAGTCCGACTTGACTCGATCGTTCTTTAATCTCCTGAATAATAAACTTGAGTTAATTTCTACTTCCTTAAGAACCTTTTTCAAGTTCATTATTCGTTTTATATCACTTATTACCATGTCATAAACATTATGTAATCATTTAAGTTAATAATTTTGGTTTTGCAAATATTTGGTTCTTAAGTCGAAAGTGGACTTCTTACAATTACATGTTGTTCGTGTGGTCAAAGGTTTTTTATATCCAGAATGACATTCATGATTTGGATATCATATATATCATATATATCCAGCATATACATGTATTTATAATATTACATAATCATTTAGAGGTAAGAAATGAAATGGACCGTTCATGGAGACGGTAAGCCGTACGTACGCATGAACGCTACTTTCATTTCTTTGTCATATTAATGGAATTAAAACTAAATGAGAGGTATGTATATTTTAATTAAAGAATTATATTCATCATTTAGATATATCATTCATCATATATATCCATTATATACATGTACTTATAATAGTACATTACATTTGGGGATAAGAAATGAAATGCACCGTTCATGGAGACGGTAAGCCGTACGTACGCATGAACGCTACTTTCATTTCTATCTCATACTTTAATGGAAAGAAATAATAATGATATAGAGGTATATAATAATTCCAGTATAACATCATATATAATAACATTAAATCCATCATTTATACGTCCCACGTATGGCATTAACGAATCACATCACTTTGAGGGGGCGGTAGTCCGCACTTCCTAAAATGAAGATATCGCGTATACCCATAATGGAAGCCATAAAGGTAAGACAAAAATGAAAAATACAGAAGCATAAGTAAAAAATAAAAATATTATATATCATATATAAAAATAGTGACATCATAATGGCCACCTTTGAAGGTGTTAAATGAGTATTGAACAATCATCATTTCGGGAGGCAAAATTTCACCATCCACGGAAACCGTATGTTCTTTAACCATTTGATGTAGTTGTGTGAGAGTGTAGGTTCAATAAATATTATAACAACATCCTAGTATATTGAAGATACTGGTGTTGTTACAAAAGAAGTAAATAAAAAGAGTTTAGGGGGTTGGAGAATCAAAATAAAACAAATGAACATGAGAGAATGAATTACCTTTAAAAGTGTAACTCCTTTTGATTTGAGCCTAAAGGCTTCCTTTGAAAGGATTATGCCCAAAGGGAATCCTCAAGGATGAGGATAGGGATGTGGAGAGAGTAAATGGGCAGGGTTTGGCCGAGCCAAAGGCTTGAGGAGTGTGTGAAAAGAGGTAGAGGTGGGGGCCTTTTATAAGAGGAGAGGAGGGGCACTTTTGGAAAGTAAGGAAATATTACTTTATTTGAAAATGTGTTTCGGTTTTAAAAGGTCCCACATTGATATATTTCGTGTATAAGGTTATAAAGGTTCTAAATCCACCCATACAATAAGTTTTGTACATGTGTAGTTCATATATTTTACATTATCTTTCCATTTTATTTGAATCGTTAAATAATGATGTCATCACTGCATCATTATGATGTCATAAATAATTTAATTTATTTAATGTCTAAAAATTATAAAAAATTACTATGATATAGGAAATCTTTTTATCTTTCCAATTACTATTTATAATCAAAAATATGACTTTTATAACCCCATTTAAAAATTGTTTTAGTAAAACATATCATGTTTGTGTCATTTTTAATTTTAACATTAAATAAAAATATATTATTGTCATTTTCCTACTAAAGTGGCTCCATGGGGTCCCCAAGTTGGCCCATGGATTTTCTTGGTCGGCCATGACTCACCCAATATGTGTAGGACAAGTGTCATGGTGTTTTCTCAGTCTTATAATATCATTTTTACCATAAACTACACTAATTACCACTAATCGCGATTAAAAACTTAATAAGTTACTATTCACCAAAAAATTATTTTTATCCCATTGAACCACATTTTACTTCTTAATGACAACCATTTATGTCAGATTTTTGAAATTCAAAACACAAATATGGAAAAATTCCATTTAAACGGAAAAATCAGTTTTTATAAGTACCACTTAGTGGTTTCACTATTCATGAAAATTGAAGTTTTTTAGAAAAATCTCAAGAATTCACCCTAAGCTGTATTTGATATTCTGAATTCAAAAATGAAGTCCGTTTTAAAAAATTCAAAACATATAAGTCAAATTAATTTATTTAATAATTAATTCTCGCTGTCATGACAAATAGCGTGTTTTTATGAAACAATAAGTATCAAAAGATTGACACTAGTTTGAGTCCGATTTCAAAGTGAAATTAATTCCAACGACCACTATTGGATTTAATGGTAAAAATATTTTCAATTTTCACTTTAAACCCAATTCAAAATATTATCTAATCATATAAATAAATTAGATTAAAAAGAGGTTTTGAATTAAAACACAATAGTTTACACTATTCATTAAAAAAATGAACTTTATTGGAAAGATACCAAAAAATTACACAAAGTAAAATTTGATGTCTCGATTATTAATAAGAGTTTTATTTGGTCCAAAAGAATGTATAAGATTGATCAAAACTATATTTAATGACGGTTCGCCATCAAAAGGAGACAAGTGAACCTTTAGTGAAAACTAGGGCATATACGCCTAAAATTGAATTCTTTCCGTATTTTAAGCCTTTGTCTTTTATTGTATAAATGTAAAAACATTTAAAAACATATATAATCATATTTTAGTTATTTCTATCTATTCCCGCCATTACAATGGCTACATGTTAACTACCATTTAAAATAATATTATTTTATTATTAGAGTGCAACGTAAGATTCCCAAGAAACTCGTTGTTGCGTGTTGGGTACGCCATCGAGCATAGAGTCCCCTTTAAAGTCATATTAATAATTTATTCAAAAATATGGATAAATATGAAAATGTCATATTATTTATTTACCTGGGGTGTTACATCCTTCCCCCCTTTTGGGAATTGCGTCCTCGCAATTTTAAAAAATTGAGCTTGGAAACATCCTTGAAAGTCCCACATCGGAACAAGAGTCAGTAAAACAATCACTTTAAAATAAAGAAAGATAAGTACAGAGGTCACCCGAGTTAACCCATACGAGGAATCCATGTAGGAAAACATGGACATGGAGGAGAAAACATAGGGTCATGTTCTGATGGAGAGTGATAGAAAACATGTTTAGGAGAAAGTTAACAATAAGAAAATCACAAACTTGTGATGGGTTAAACGGTGTTGGGTTCCCCAGTAGGAAATGTTAATAGAAAATATTTTTTTTAAGTTAGTTTTATTGAGGAATTTTATTCATAAGGAAACATAATCACTTATCATGTTGACTTTCAACTTTTACTAGATTCCTTAATCAAACTCATATTTTTTCCAAAAGACGAGTATTTAGGGAGACTTGTTCGCAGTAAGAGTACTATAATCAACTTCTAGAGAATCACCTAATCCACAAAAGAGAACTATATACTTCCCATGTCTTTAGACTTTAACCAAAACCAAAAACAAAAGGTTAGTACAAGATCAGATAATCCAGAAAAGGATAATACTTTATAAAAAGAAAATCTATTCTTAACCTCCAAAATTTGTCCAACAAAACCCAAAGTTCAACGAGGAACATTCTATAATCAATTTGTCCATAAAATTATTCAAAGTAAACCAAACTAAGATTGAAACCCAAATATTTGAAGGATTTAGTCACATAGTCTTCCACGTTAAATCGTAACATTTATCTCCAAACAACATCAGTTGCTCCTAAAGTCCCATATTGAAAAGTAATTAACCTAATCACATATCCACTATGATAGGTTAATCATTTTCATAAATAACCCAAAATCAACTTACTCTTAATTCATAAAATCAAATAACTAAAAATAATCAGCCAAACTAACCAGGGACTTCACGTAGTCCAGTGGTAGGCGATAAATACCAGTCGCACTTTGGTTGTGGGTTCGATTCCCGCAGCTTTGTCCGACGCGACGGGTTGTCACATGGTCTGCGTGTTGTCCTTTTTACAAAACTATATAATTCATAAAACATTCCCCAAAATGAGATAAAATCTTCAAGAATAATCATAACATATTTTAACCTCAAGTTTATCTCATGCCCTTCATTTTCCATCATATCATAGAGTAACCCATAATTACATAAAAGTAAGGATCATATAAACCCTAATGGCTACCTTAATAATTATTACCTGAATTTCCACATCATGTTTTCCATCTCGTATATGATGCATTAGAGAACTCACCAAGGTTGAAGTGGTTGATAATGAATCCTTGATAGTTGGTTTAGAATAGCCATGAGATTCCTCATTGAATACCCCATTTCATCGAGTCTCTTAATCAGAGAACCACCACAGTTTCTTTCAAACCAATTTTCACTTTGGTGCCTGCTAGATCCATCCATTCACTAAAAACAGAAATGTCAGTGTGAGTATATCAACAAAATCATCATGTACTAATGAGGAAGGTAAACACTAAGATACACTTACTCATTCAATTTATCTAAAACTACGACTCTTTCAGAAATCCTAACCATTATGGTATTGCCACTTATGCTTAAAGAATACCCTAACCTCTAAAGTTATCTAAACCGACCTTTGATACCAACTATAAGGCCCCAGCCGTAAACCTTACTTAATCTTGAGTTATTAGAAGATTACACATTGAGGTTTTTTTTGGTTCAGAGTTTTAGAGAATTAGATCATGAAACTTTCATTACATTCCACATTTAAACAAAGTGGTTACATAAAAGACAATATTCATTCTTCCCATCAACGGAAACATATTTAAAATATAACACAGATTCTTTCTTGACACATCCTTGACACTATCATCACATCATGTACCTTTCCCTTGACCTGTGAAAAACATTTCAAAAACTTGGGATGAGCATAAAAAGCTCAGTAAGAGTTATAAAAATATGGAAAGGAAACATGAGTTCATATATACATAAGAATGAAATCATACATTACCCATAAAACAAAGGCACTTTCATACCTCATCAAACCATGAATAATTCATAGAAATTATAAGACATAAAGGTAACTTGAGGCATTCATAACATTCTTACGTAGGGAGTAACCCTATTGGTTACGTTTGGAATACCCATCATAGTATATTCCCTAAATCTCTTCGGAGAAACCTTAACGTTTCACTCATTCGCGTTACCCAATGCATTGGAGAGCTATATCGGGCTCACCCGCCCTTAGTTTATCACAGAACCACCCATTTTCATAACAATGCCCAAGAACCATAACATGAATGTATCACATAAAACATGCATAAAAAAACGTAACATTTCCACATTTCAATCACAATATAACATTTTAGTATATTTAAATAATGAATCCATTCAAAAAGAAACCATTTCCAAAACTATTTAAAACATTTAATAAAGAGATTTTTGAATCAAAGTGTCCCATACCACCTTGAAGCTTAAAATTTTAAACCATTAATATCCATATAAGTAAATCCATAAAACCATTTTGAAAACATGGATATTAATAAGAACAAATAAATAAAACATTTAAAACGATATTTTGGTTAAAGGGTTTTTACCAAAATTAGAGACACTTGAATACAATAATTAAGGAATAACATTTAGTCAGAACTTTATAATATCATGAGAATAAATGGATTCATGATATAATACTCCAAAGTAAAGTATATACACCATATAAGAGTGAATTGGTGTATAACAACAATGAACCCTCAATAGAAATGTCAAATGTGATGAAATCCCTTATAAAGAAGGTATCCTTAAATTAAGGACAAATAAATCTCAAAAATATGTGTGACAAATATAAATATACCCAATATAAGTGGATATTAAGTGTAAAACAATAAAAGGTCATTCACACATATTCAATGGATGACATATTCAATGACTACATGTTGAACCCAAAGAAATCAAAATTGGGTTAAGAAGTTCCCTTGACAGCCTAACGACGTCACATCAAAATGAGTTTATGAGAGATAAAAAGTGTATCTCATCACGTGGACATAAAATTTACATCAATAAGGATATATGAGAACATATCCCAACATAAAAATATGTAAATTAAAAGACCCAACAAAAGAAATCTTCTAAAAAAGAGGAGGGTGAAAGGTTCCCTTACCGACTTGGGTATCTTTCAAAACATACACCCCATGAAAGAAGGACAATAGATCATTGATGTAAATACTCATAAATGAAAGTATATTACACAAAGAGTAGAATAATGGGAATTACATACACCAGTCAATGAAATTTGTTGAAAATTTAGCATAAATCTCATGGGAATAAAAGTGAGATTAAAAATCCCTTACGAAAACTCGGCAGCCTAACGACGCCACTCAAAACTTCCAAAATGGATTGATGAGAGAGAATAGGGTCTCTCATCTCATGAACATAAAAATTACAGTAAGATTAATATAAAAGATCATCCCAATAACAAGAAATATGAGCTTTAAAAGGAATGACAAAAAAGTGTGTACTTGAAAAGAAAGAGAGGAGTAGGATCCCTTACCTCGGGTCCGACTTGACTCGATCATTCTTTAATCTCCTGAATAATAAACGTGAGTTAATTTCTAATTCCTTAAGAACCTTTTTAAAGTTCATTATTCCTTTTATATCACTTATTACCATGTCATAAACATTATGTAATCATTTAAGTTAATAATATTGGTTTTGCCGATTTTTGGTTCTTAAGTCGAAAGTGGACTTCTTACAATTACATGTTGTTCGTGTGGTCAAAGGTTCTTTATATCCAGAATGACATTCATGATTTGGATATCATATATATCATATATATCCATCATATACATGTATTTATAATATTACATAATCATTTAGAGGTAAGAAATGAAATGGACCGTTCATGGAGACGGTAAGCCGTACGTACGCATGAACGCTACTTTCATTTCTTTGTCATATTAATGGAATTAAAACTAAATGAGAGGTATGTATATTTTAATTACAGAATTATATTCATCATTTAGATATATCATTCATCATATATATCCATTATATACATGTACTTATAATAGTACATTACATTTGGGGATAAGAAATGAAATGCACCGTTCATGGAGACGGTAAGCCGTACGTACGCATGAACGCTACTTTCATTTCTATCTCATACTTTAATGGAAAGAAATAATAATGATATTGAGGTATATAATAATTCCAGTATAACATCATATATAATAACATTAAATACATCCTTTATACGTCCCACGTATGGCATTAACGAATCACATCACTTTGAGGGGGCGGTAGTCCGCACTTCCTAAAATGAAGATATCGCGTATACCCATAATGGAAGCCATAAAGGTAAGACAAAAATGAAAAATACAGAAGCATAAGTAAAACATAAACATATTATATATCATATATAAAAATAGTGACATCATAATGGCCACCTTTGAAGGTGTTAAATGAGTATTGAACAATCATCATTTCGGGAGGCAGAATTTCGCCATCCACGGAAACCGTATGTTCTTTTACCATTTGATGTAGTTGTGTGAGAGTGTAGATTGAATAAATATTATAACAACATCGTAGTATATTGAATATACTGGTGTTGTTACAAAAGAAGTAAATAAAAAGAGTTTAGGGGGTTGAAGAATCAGAATAAAACAAATGAACATGAGAGAATGAATTACCTTTAAAAGTGTAACTCCTTTTGATTTGAGCCTAAAGGCATCCTTTGAAAGGATTCTGCCCAAAGGGAAACCTCAAGGATTAGGATAGGTATGTGGAGAGAGTAAATGGGCAGGGGTTGGCCGAGCCAAATGCTTGAGGAGTGTGTGAAAAGAGGTAGAGGTGGGGGCCTTTTATAAGAGGAGAGGAGGGGCACTTTTGGAAAGTAAGGAAATATTACTTTATTTGAAAATGTGTTTTGGTTTTAAAAGGTCCCACATTGAAATATTTCGTGGATAAGGTTATAAAGGTTTGAAATCCACCCATCCAATAAGTTTTGTACATGTGTAGTTCATAGATTTTACATTATCTTTCCATTTTATTTTAATCGTTAAATAATGATGTCATCACTGCATCATTATGATGTCATAAATAATTTAATTTATTTAATGTCTAAAAATTATAAAAAAAATTACTATGATGTAGGAAATCTTTTTATCTTTCCAATTACTATTTATAATCAAAAATATTACTTTTATAACCCTATTTAAAAATTGTTTTAGTAAAACATATCATGTTTGTGTCATTTTTAATTTTAACATTAAATAAAAATATATTATTGTCATTTTCCAACTAAAGTGGCTCCATGGGGTCCCCAAGTTGGCCCATGGATTTTCGTGGTCGGCCATGACTCACCCAATAGGTGTAGGACAAGTGTCATGGTGTTTTCACAGTCTTATAATATCATTTTTACCTTAAACTACACTAATTACCACTAATCGCGATTAAAAACTTAATAAGTTACTATTCACCAAAAAATTATTTTTATCCCATTGAACCAAATTTTACTTCTTAATGACAACCATGTATGTCAGATTTTTGAAATTCAAAACACAAAGATGGAAAAATTCCATTTAAACGGAAAAATCGGTTTTTATAAGTACCATTTAGTGGTTTCACTATTCATCAAAAATTGATGTTTTTTAGAAAAATCCCAAAAATTCACCCTAAGCTGTATTTGATATTCTAAATTCAAAAATGAAGTCCGTTTTACAAAATTCAAAACATATAAGTCACATTAATTTATTTAATAATTAATTCCCGCTGTCATGACAAATAGCGTGTTTTTATGAAACAATAAGTATCAAAAGATTGACACTAGTTTGAGTCCGATTTCAAAGTGAAATTAATTCCAACGACCACTATTGGATTTAATGGTAAAAATATTTTCTAATTTAACTTTAAACCCAATTCAAAATATTATCTAATCATATAAATAAATTAGATTAACAAGAGGTTTTGAATTAAAACACAACAGTTTACACTATTCATTATAAAAATGAACTTTATTGGAAAGATACCAAAAAATTACACAAAGCAAAATTTGATGTATCGATTATTAATAAGAGTTTTATTTGGTCCAAAAGAATGTATAAGATTGATCAAAACTATATTTAATGACGGTTCACCATCAAAAGGCGACAAGTGAACCTTTAGTGAAAACTAGGGCATATACGCCTAAAATTGAATTCTTTCCGTATTTTAAGCCTTTGTCTTTTATTGTATAAATGTAAAAACATTTAAAAACATATATAATCATATTTTAGTTATTTTTATCTATTCCCTCCATTACAACGGCTACATGTTAACTACCATTTAAAATAATATTATTTTATTATTAGAGTGCAACGTAAGATTCCCAAGAAACTCGTTGTTGCGTGTTGGGTACGCCATCGAGCATAGAGTCCCCTTTAAAGTCATATTAATACATTATTAAAAAATATGGATAAATATGAAAATGTCATATTATTTATTTACCTGGGGTGTTACATCCTTCCCCCCTTTTGGGAATTGCGTCCTCACAATTTTAAAAAATTGAGCTTGGAAACATCCTTGAAAGTCCCACATCAGAACAAGAGTCGGCAAAACAATCACATTAAAATAAAGAAAGATAAGTACAGAGGTCACCCGAGTTAACCCATACGAGGACTCCATGTAGGAAAACATGGACATGGAGGAGAAAACATAGGGTCATGTTCTGATGGAGAGTGATAGAAAACATGTTTAGGAGAAAGTTAACAATAAGAAAATCACAAACTTGTGATGGGTTAAACGGTGTTGGGTTCCCCAGTAGGAAATGTTAATAGAAAACATTTTTTTAAGTTAGTTTTATTGAGGAATTTTATTCATACGGAAACATAATCACTTATCATGTTGACTTTCAACTTTTACTAGATTCCTTAATCAAAATCATATTTTTTCAAAAAGACGAGTATTTAGGGAGACTTGTTCGCAGTAAGAGTACTATAATCAACTTCTAGAGAATCACCTAATCCACAAAAGAGAACTATATACTTCCCATGTCTTTATACTTTAACCAAAACCAAAAACAAAAGGTTTGTACAAGATCAGATAATCCAGAAAAGGATAACCCTTTATAAAAAGAAAATCTATTCTTAACCTCCAAAATTTGTCCAACAAAACCCAAAGTTCAACGAGGAACATTCTATAATCAATTTGTCCATAAAATTCTTCAAAGTAAACCAAACTAAGATTGAAACCCAAATATTTGAAGGATTTAGTCACATAGTCTTCCAAGTTAAATCGTAACATTTATCTCAAAACAACATTAGTTGCTCCTAAAGTCCCATATTGAAAAGTAATTAACCTAATCATATATCCTCTATGATAGGTTAATCATTTTCATAAATAACCCAAAATCAACTTACTCTTAATTCATAAAATCATATAACTAAAAAGAATCAGTCAAACTAACCAGGGACTTCATGTAGTTCAGTGGTAGGTGATAAATACCAGTCGCACTTTGGTTGTGGGTTCGATTCCCGCAGCTTTGTCCGACGTGATGGGTTGTCACACGGTCTGCGTGTTTTCCTTTTTCCAAAACTATATAATTCTTAAAACATTCCCCAAAATGAGATAAAATCTTCAAGAATAATCATAACATATTTTAACCTCAAGTTTATCTCATGCCCTTCATTTTCCATCATATCATAGAGTAACCCATAATTACATAAAAGTAAGGATCATATAAACCCTAATGGTAACCTAAATAATTATTAACTGAATTTCCACATCATGTTTTCCATCTCGTACAAGATGCATTAGAGAACTCACCAAGGTTTAAGTGGTTGATCATGAATCCTTGATAGTTTGTTTATAATATCCATGAGATTCCTCATTTAATACCCCATTTCATCGAGTCTCTTAATCAGAGAACCACCACAGTTTCTTTCAAACCAATTGTCACTTTGGTGCCTGCTAGATCCATCCATTCACTAAAAACAGAAATGTCAGTGTGAGTATATCAACAAAATCATCATGCACTAATGAGGAAGGTAAACACTAAGATACACTTACTCATTCAATTTATCTAAAACTAGGACTCTTTCGGAAATCCTAACCATTATGGTATTGCCACTTATGCTTAAAGAATACCCTAACCTCTAAAGTTATCTAAACCAACCTTTGATACCAACTATAAGGCCCCAGCCGTAAACCTTACTTAATCTTGAGTTATTACAAGATTACACATTGAGGATCTTTTTAGGATTAGAGTTTTAGAGAATTAGATCATGAAACATGCATTAAATTCCACATTTAAACAAAGTGGTTACATAAAAGACAGTATTCATTCTTCCCATCAACGGAAACATATTTAAAATATAACACAGATTCTTTCTTGACACATCCTTGACACTATCATCACATCATGTACCTTTCCCTTGACCTGTGAAAAACATTTCAAAAACTTGGGATGAGAATAAAAAGCTCAGTAAGAGTTATAAAAATATGGAAAGGAAACATGAGTTCATATATACATAAGAATGAAATCATACTTTACCCATAAAACAAAGGCACTTTCATACCTCATCAAACCATGAATAATTCATAGAAATCATAAGACATAAAGGTAACTTGAGGCATTCATAACATTCTTACATAGGGAGTAACCCTATTGGTTACGTTTGGAATACCCATCACAGTATATTCCCTAAATCTCTTCGGAGAAACCTTAACGTTTCACTCATTCGCGTTACCCAATGCATTGGAGAGCTATATCGGGCTCACCCGCCCTTAGTTTATCACGGAACCACCCATTTTCATAACAATGACCAAGAACCATAACATGAATGTATCACATAAAACATGCATAAAAAACGTAACATTTCCACATTTCAATCACAATATAACATTTTAGTATATTGAAATAATGAATCCATTCAAAAAGAAACCATTTCCAAAACCATTTAAAACATTTAATAAAGAGATTTTTGAATCAAAGTGTCCCATACCACCTTGAAGCTTAAAATTTTAAACCATTAATATCCATATAAGTAAATCCTTAAAACCATTTTGAAAACATGGATATTAATAAGAACAAATAAATAAAACATTTAAAATGATATTTTGGTTAAAGGGGTTTTACCAAAATTAGAGACACTTGAATACAATAATTGAGGAATAACATTTAGTCAGAACTTTATAATATCATGAGAATAAATGGATTCATGATATAATACTCCAAAGGATAGTATATACACCATATAAGAGTCAATTGGTGTATAACAACAATGAACGCTCAATATAAATGTCAAATGTGATGAAATCCCTTATAAAGAAGGTATCCTTAAATTAAGGACAAATCAATCCCAAAAATATGAGTGAACAATATAAATACACCCAATATAAGTGGATATTAAGTGTAAAACAATAAAAGGTCATTCACACATATTCAATGGATGACATATTCAATGACTACATGTTGAACCCAATGAAATCGAAATTGGGTTAAGAAGTTCCCTTGACAGCCTAACGGCATCACATAAAAATGAGTTGATGAGAGATAAAAAGTGTATCTCATCACTTGGACATAAAATTTACATCAATAAGGATATATGAGAACATATCCCAACATAAAAATATGTAAATTAAAAGACCCAACAAAAGAAGTCTTTTAAAAAAGAGGAGGGTGAAAGGTTCCCTTACCGACTTGGATATCTTTCAAAACATACACCCCATGAAAGAAGGACAATAGATCATTGATGTAAATACTCATAAATGAAATTATATTACACAAAGAGTAGAATAATGGGCAGTACATACACCACTCAATGGAATTTGTGGCAAATGTAGCATAAATCTCATGGGAATAAAAGTGAGATTAAAAATCCCTTATGAAAACTCGGCAGCCTAACGACGCCACTCAAAACTTCCAAAATGGATTGATGAGAGAGAATAGGGTCTCTCATCACATGAAAAAAAAAATTACAGTAAGTTTAATATAAAAGATCATCCCAATAACAAGAAAGATGAGCTTTAAAAGGAATTACATAAAAGTGTGTACTTGAAAAGAAAGAGAGGAGTAGGATCCCTTACCTCGGGTCCGACTTGACTCGATCGTTCATTACCCTCCTGAATAATAAACTTGAGTTAATTTATACTTCCTTAAGAAACTTTCTCAAGTTAATTATTCCTTTTATATCACTTATTACCATGTCATAAACATTATGTAATCATTTATGTTAATAATATTTGTTTTGCTGATATTTGGTTCTTAAGTCGAAAGTGGACTTCTTACAATTACATGTTGTTCGTGTGGTCAAAGGTTCTTTATATCCAGAATGACATTCCTGATTTGGATATCATATATATCATATATATCCAGAATATACATGTATTTATAATATTACATAATCATTTAGAGGTAAGAACTGAAATGCACCGTTCATGGAGACGGTAAGCCATACGTACGCATGAACGCTACTTTCATTTCTTTGTCATATTAATGGAATTAAAACTAAATGAGAGGTATGTATATTTTAATTACAGATTTATATTCATAATTTAGATATATCATTCATAATATATATCCATTATATACATGTACTTATAATAGTACATTACATTTGGGGATAAGAAATGAAATGCACCGTTCATGGAGACGGTAAGCCGTACGTACGCATGAACGCTACTTTCATTTCTATCTCATACTTTAATGGAAAGAAATAATAATGATATAGAGGTATATAATAATTACAGTATAACATAATATATAATAACATTAAATCCATCCTTTATACGTCCCACGTATGGCATTAACGAATCACATCACTTTGAGGGGGCGGTAGTCCGCACTTCCCAAAATGAAGATATCGCGTATACCCATAATGTAAGCCATAAAGGTAAGACAAAAATGAAAAATGAAGAAGAATAAGTAAAACATAAACATATTATATATCATATATAAAAATAGTTACATCATAATGGCCACCTTTGAAGGTGTTAAATGAGTATTGAACAATCATCCTTTCGGGAGGCAGAATTTCGCCATCCACGGAAACCGTATGTTATTTAACCATTTGATGTAGTTGTGTGAGAGTGTAGGTTGAATAAATATTATAAAAACATACTATTATATTTGATATACTGGTTTTTTTACAAAAGAAGTAAATAAAAAGAGTTTAGGGGGTTGGAGAATCAAAATAAAACAAATGAACATGAGAGAATGAATTACCTTTAAAAGTGTAACTCCTTTTGATTTGAGCCTAAAGGATTCCTTTGGAAGGCTTCTGCCCAAAGGGAATCCTCTAGGATGAGGATAGGGATGTGGAGAGAGTAAATGGGCAGGGGTTGGCCGAGCCAAAGGCTTGAGGAGTGTGTGAAAAGAGGTAGAGGTGGGGGCCTTTTATAAGAGGAGAGGAGGGGCACTTTTGGAAAGTAAGGAAATATTACTTTATTTGAAAATCTTTTTCGGTTTTAAAAGGTCCCACATTGATATAATTCGTGGATAAGGTTATAAAGGTTCTAAATCCACCCATCCAATAAGTTTTTACATGTTTAGTTCATATATTTTACATTATCTTTCAATTTTATTTTAATCGTTAAATAATGATGTCATCACTGCATCATTATGATGTCATAAATAATTTAATTTATTTAATGTCTAAAAATTATAAAAAAATTACTATGATGTAGGAAAGATTTTTAGATTTCCAATGACTATTTATAATCAAAAAGATGACTTGTATAACCACACTTAAAAATTGTTTTAGTAAAACATATCATGTTTGTGCCATTTTTAATTTTAACATTAAATAAAAATATATTATTGTCATTTTCCAACTAAAGTGGCTCCATGGGGTCCCCAAGTTGGCCCATGGCTTGTCTTGGTCGGCCATGACTCACCCAATAGGTGTAGGACAAGTGTCATGGTGTTTTCACATTCTTATAATATCATTTTTACCTTAAACTACACTAATTACCACTAATCGCGATTAAAAACTTAATAAGTTACTATTCACCAAAAAATTATTTTTATCCCATTGAACCACATTTTAGTTCTTAATGACAACCATGTATGTAGGATTTTTGAAATTCAAAACACAAAGATGGAAAAATTCCATTTAAACGGAAAAATCAGTTTTTATAAGTACCACTTAGTGGTTTCACTATTCATCAAAAATTGATGTTTTTTAGAAAAATCCCAAAAATTCACCCTAAGCTATATTTGATATTCTGAATTCAAAAATGAAGTCCGTTTTAAAAAATTCAAAACATATAAGTCACATTAGTTAATTTAATAATTAATTCCCGCTGTCATGACAAATAGCGTGTTTTTATGAAACAATAAGTATCAAAAGATTAACACTAGTTTATGTTCGATTTCAAAGTGAAATTAATTCCAACGACCACTATTGGATTTAATGGTAAAAATATTTTCTAATTTCACTTTAAAACCAATTCCAAATATTATCTAATCATATAAATAAATTAGATTAAAAATAGGTTTTGAATTAAAACACAACATTTTACACTATTCATTAAAAAAATGAACTTTATTGGAAAGATACCAAAAAATTACACAAAGTAAAATTTGATGTCTCGATTCTTAATAAGAGTTTTATTTGGTCCAAAATAATGTATAAGAGTGATCAAAACTATATTTAATGACGGTTCGCCATCAAAAGGCAACAAGTGAACCTTTAGTGAAAACTAGGGCATATACGCCTAAAATTGAATTCTTTCCGTATTTTAAGACTTCATCTTTTATTGTATAAATTTAAAAACATTTAAAAACATATATAATCATATTTTAGTTATTTCTATCCATTCCCTCCATTACAACGGCTACATGTTTACTACCATTTAAAATAATATTATTTTATTATTAGAGTGCAACGTAAGATTCCCAAGAAACTCGTTGTTGCGTGTTGGATACGCCATCGAGCATAGAGTCCCATTTAAAGTCATATTAATACTTTATTCACAAATATGGATAAATATGAAATTGTCATATTCTTTATTTACCTGGGGTGTTACATTTTATAACCTTGTAATCTTCATATATTACATTAATATCGTATAAAATAAATTTTGGACATAATCTTCTATCTTACATGAACAACCATACTCTTTTATAAGTGAGTTGATCATGAATAATATAAAAATGATCACTCACAAAATTTGAAATTGAATCCCTTAACCCATCTAAATGAAAATGAATGAAAATAATAAATTCATAAAAACAAAATAAATTTATAAAGGGTTATATAATTGTTAATTAATGAACCCAATTTGGTTATTCATGTCATTAAGATCAAACGAAGTTCACCATCAGATTTATGGTAAGGGATCCTGTCTCTAACTTTTATTCAAGAATCACCCCTATGGTGAGTGCTTTTATTTTTAATTACTAATGATGGGGTATGTTTTATCCCTTAACTAATACTTCCATTATGATAAATTAATGATTGGATTCCTCTTTACTCTATTTAATCCCTCACAAGAACCCTTGTTACCATGCAGAAATGTTTGTAAGGGTTTCTTCATCTCACATCCATTTTTGTGAGATATTCTGTATTCACTACTACTACTTGTGTATGGTGTATGTATACTGACGATTTATGTTTCATATAATTAATATATTTATGTTAATGATATTTAATTTATCATTTTATTATTATTATTTTTGGGGCATACGATTCAATTGATTTCAAAGTTTTAAGTATTTTCTACCTGAACCTCCATTTTCTTTCGGGTCGCTCTTATTCACTAATCCTATAAATGAAATTACTATTTAAAAATATGTAATACTAATAAATTATGTTTGAATTTTATATATATTCATACCAATCAGAATGATTTTTTATTTTATGGGGAGTTACATGTGTTTAAATAATCTTTCAGAAATTGTTCTGAAAAGAAATTCTATTTCAAAGAACTTCTCGAATTCTTACCAGTTTTAGTTTTACTCTATAATATATTGTATGAAATATGTATCATTATAAAATAAAAAATCTTTAAATTAAATATATATTTTGGTTCATTTATTGTTTTATTAAAGAAAACATGCCTTTACAATTTAAAATCCATTAATATCTTCCTCAAACCACACAAAAATGTTTTAATTATAATGCATCTCTAGAAACACTTTTTAAATGGTTTCACCTCTATAAGAATTTATTTGAGCCTAAAATATAATTTCAATTAACATAACATTTATTTTATGGGAAATCCATTTTTACAATCTGATTTCAGGACAAATAAAATTTATTTTCCAAAATAATTCTTCATTCCAAAGTAAAAAAGGATTTTTCTCAACTCACTTATAATTTCATGAGATATATGCCTTGTTCACCTCTAATTTATTACTTGTGGTGTATGTAATTAGAATTGATATATCATATAAAGATTCTTCATATAATCATGATATTCTAAGGAATTAGGATTTGAATGTTTCATGATGGTAGGATACACATTGGAATGTTTAAGGACTATTTACTCAAATATTTTTAAATGTTCTTATTTAAATGTATCTTCAACAACGTCAACGTAATTTGTCTAATATTTTAATTCATTGAGTATTATCTCCTATGATATTATCCACCATGTTTTATTGAATGGTCTGTGATTATTCTGACTGTGGATGTGTTGTCTTGAAATCATTCACCATATTACTCTAAATGTTTAGTGTTTATGACTAATCATTGAGGAATGATATTTAAATTTCATTTGTTAGTTTCAATATAAATGTTTATGTTGTTTATGTTTATCACCATTCATAAGAGGAATTAATTGAACGTAGTATGTTTAGGGTGGGGCCCACTATAGATCATTGGTGCATCGGTGGGTCTTATGAGAGAAATATAGTCTTGGCACGAGGCCTTTACCAAATGGATATATATGGTCTTGGAATGACGACTTGGAGTTATGGTTATAATGTCCCACATTATGCATTCCCTCATTATGAAACTATCCATTGAAATTTCATGAGGTTATTCAACTAGTAGAATACCCATGTTTATGCATTAATATAAAATTACTTATTCATCTATTATTACTCCCATAATGTGTTCAAGTTCATTTTTAAAGGACTAGGATTTCAGTTATTCAATATACCTAATGCTTATGTTTATGATATCTTCTTCTATATTGGTTTCCCTTACTGAGCAATTGAGATCACCCTTTCTTATGTTTTATCCTTCTATGTTACGAGGATGATTATACTATGAATGAATTATAGGGTTAATATAAGAGATTATGGAATTTTTATGTGAAGTTATTATGTTGTTTTGAGTTTCAAGTTGTAATTTTGAACTCTTGTATTTATCTTGATTCCAATACTTCTAAACCAATCGGTCTTTCGAGATGAATCATCCTTGTATCTATGCCAATATAAATAAATAAGGCACCGACCTCAAGCTTCTAGGTTTGGGTTCTTATATATATAATTATATGTATATATATTTAATTAATAAATACACATATATATACAAATATAAATTTAGTAGATATATTCATTATTTGAATAAATTTATTATAATTTTATAATTATTTAATTATGTAATTATTTATTTATAATTATATAAATACTTTTAAAAAATTATATTTTTATATTTTTATATTTATATGATTATATATACTTATATAATTATATATATATGTATATATATATAATGTATGGATCTCATTCTTTATAGATCATTAAGGACTATTCCATTGTAGGGTAACATCGAATGGGTGACGCTACGTATGTCAAAGAAAATTCGGATGTTGTATCAGAGTGATTGGAAATTGGTTAATTTTCTTTAATTGTGTGATTGATTTTGACATAAGGTTTCATGCCTATGAAAATAGATGAATAGGTTGAATGGCTGCCATGCATCTAGGTATTTTTGAATTCGAAATGAATCTTCTCTGGGCGTGGTTTATTTAATATTATATTCTATTTGTATGAGTTAAAGATGAAATCATGGGGTATGTGTTCAATTTCACTCAAACAGGGTGTTATTCAATTTTCATGAATGGGACCAATGTTTCAACTAGATTGAAGTTATAATCTCCAACGCCCAATTATGGGTCAAGGTACATAGCTTGAATTGGATTTTATCACATCCCAAAATCGTATATGACATCGTTTTGATGATTGGAATGCTTATAAATATGGTTAAAAAGACTGAATTGGCAATGTATGGTCATTTTTCTCACTTCATGATTGATGTTTACATTTGTTCTACTCTTGTTGATAACCTCTTTATTTAAACAGAAGAGATTGAATTCAGTTTTGCATTAAATATGTGAATATTCCCACCTTATGCTTTGTTTTTTAAGAGGATTGGCCATGAGCCTTCAAACGACATAAGACGTTTTTGGCGTGCTTATTATTCTAGTAAAGGGAATGAGTAAATTTCATGCATTAAATAGAAAAAGGTGGGTAAGTCAGTGGGACTAGTTGTGCGAGGCAGTAGCCCTCTCCATGGAGACAATATGTAATCCTGATTCTCTATAAGATGGTGAATAGTATAACATTGGACCTAGTGTACAAGTTGGTATTGATCTTGTTTTGGATGTTTTGGAATCCACTTTTGGAACTCAGGGAAAATGAAGTAATGAGAAATCTTGGGATGTCATATTCAATGATAAGGAAAATGTTGATAAAGATTGTGTTACAGTCGAATGGAAGGGCCAGGTAATGGATCATGTGATTGAATATGAAATTTAAAAGGTGTCCGATCAACAGCTCATGACTGAGAAGGAGATATCCTCAATTCACCGCAAATTCAAGAAAAAGGTGGATGTTGCTTCTCTTGTGAAGCCTCATAAGAATGTTATTGTTGATGCAAATAGTTTTCAAATGGTTCCATCTTTAAAAACCTTTTTTTATATCTTCTCCCCTTGAAATAGGTAGTACTGCTCCTATGGATTACATATCATTGGGGGGTAGCTTGGATGGTGAGGAAGAAGCATGTGTTCCAAAAACAAGGAGATGAAGGAGGCATCCTAGAGGTCATGGTCGAGGGCATGGGCGTGATGATGTATCATGGGGGCGGTTCACCAGGAATTCTATCAAGGAGCATCTCATACCATAGAAACAAAGGATCAAGGAGCGATACTATGTGATCCTTACTCAAAAGCATTCGCAATCTGAGTGAAAGTTGGCTGACGATGGTATAGACATTGGCGATGGTCATGGTGATGATATTGATCCTTTGGACATGTAACTCCTCTTTTTTGGGTGACATTTTGTCTCCTTTGATTCTCCTATCTCACTTTTTCTACTTGTTACTTTTCTCTTTATTTAAAAAATATTCATTAGCCTTGGATTTTGGCGAGACCGACATCGATATAAATATATATATAGTAAATAAATATAAATATAAATAAAAAAATAAATATAATAATAAATATAAAAATAAATATAGTAAATATACTAATTATTTAAATATATATAATTATTTATTATAATTATATAAATACTTTATGTAAAATTCTATTTTCTTAATTATAATTATAAATATTTAAATTTATAAATATTGTAAATATAGATATAGATATATATATATATTTATAAATATTTTCATATATATTTTGAACTTTATTTATTAATATTTAATCTTAAATTCTCCAATATTAAAAATGAGTGAAATTGATTAACTAAAAATGAGTACAGTTTAAAAATATTGAAAAAATAGATGAGTTTTATTAATTAAATATAAAATAATAAAAAAATATCGATATATATTGAAATAAAAATGAATATATGTTGAAAATATTAAAACATAATAAATAAATAAATATATAATTAAATAAAAGAAAATGATTAAATTCCCAAAAAACAATTAAATAAGACAAAAAATATGAAAAAAGAATTAATAACTAACTATAATAATATTAGAAATAAGTAAATAATATTTAATAATTAAAGTAATAATATATTAAATTTATCCAATTAAAATGAAACTCTAAAATGAATACAAATATTTTAATAAATTACATAAATATTAGGTATAATGTTTCTATATAAGATTTCATTAATTATGTAAATATTTTTGTGTGTGCATTGTATATAAAAATGCATTAATTATGAATATGTATGTCAAATTAATGTAACACAAATTTGATATATGTTAAATTGAAAAATCAAACAATATTCAATTAACTCCATTACTCAATGCAATTTGTAATTATTTTTAATTAATATTAATTTTTGATTATAAACCATTATTTAATAAAAATATGATTTATTTAATGTAAAACATAAATAGTTTGTATTATATAAACCATATTTTAAGAAAAATTATAAACACTAATATATATATATAGAAATATATATATGAATATATTTTTATATTAGATATATTATTTAATAATTATGTATAAAAACCAGTAAAAATGAATAAGACATTAATATGTTTGTAATTATTAAATTTCATTAAATTTCTATATATATATATATTTAATATATATTATTTATTATCATTTATAATTAATATATATATAAATATTTAACATATTAGTTTTTATAAATAATAGTTTCATTAATAATTTTTTTAATAATTTTTTCAATTTATTCATCTATTCGTTTATTGTTTAATTATTAGAATTTATTAAATTTTAATTTTTTAGTTTTATTATTAAATATTATTCATTTCATATATCGATATTTAATATATAGTATTTATTCATATTTATAATCTATATATATGAATAATAAATTTATTAATTTTTATCCATTATTATTTAATTAAGGAAATCTTTAATTTTTTTATTAATTAACTCATTTTTAATTTTCATATATTTAATTATTTCATTTTATTAATTTTACATATCTATATAATTAATACATACTATATTTTTTAGTATTAATAATATATATATATATATTAAATTTAATCATTTTTAACAATAATTATTTAAGTAATAATAATTTTAATACATTTTAAATTAACTCATTTTTAATTATTATTTGTATAATTGTTTCATTTTATTACCGACCGTTATCAGTGCTAAAAAACATTGATAAGGGTTACCATTTATGAGTGCTAAAAATAAATCATTGAAAATGGGTACCCTTTATGAGTGCTAAAAATAAGGTGCGGATAAAGGGTACCCTTTATCAATTCTAAAACAAGTAGTGATAAAGGGTATGTTTTATTTGTGCTAAAATAATCACGGATAAAAGGTCACCTTTATCAGTGTTTTTTCCTACCACTGATAAAGACTAGCGCTGTTAAAGTCATGTTTTATAGCAGCGTAAAATATATCAAACCACAGTACATATCATGGAATATATGAAAGATTCAAAACACTTATGAATATTCAATATTATTCATATCACAACATATATGATTGATCCAAACATTCAAGGGTGTGTAATATTATTCATTACAATCTCTTCATATTTCATAACATGTCATCTTGGCTAGATTTTATTCCATGTGAAATAGGGATCGATATCATTCTTGAATCATTCCACCCATTATTTTATATTTCCTGGTCAATTTTTATAATATGACTAGATATAAGAAACCCCATAGATCAATTTTATTATATAATTTTTCTATTATTTTTTCCTGATACATTAATTCATTCTTATAAAAATCATTTTATCTCAACACACGATAAGAAAAAATATGTCTTTTCGATATGCTATCATCATATTTGACTTACAAAATTACAACACACACACTAATATATTTTAGACACATTAATCACTTTCATTCCTAAAAAAAACCATAGTCAGTTACACTAGAAAAAAGTGATTTTAACCATCATATTTTTAGCATCATAAAAATATATGTTGTTAAAAATCAGTAATTCAAACAAATATTATATTTTTTGGAATTGTTTCAAATACTAACAATTATTTTCACCAACATATATATCTATTGGTATTAATTGGTCAATACCAACAAATATTTTACTAATAGTCAAATATGTTGATTTATTACACTAATACCAACACTTTTTTACAAAAAAAATCGATATTTTTAAAAATAATTATTACCAAAATATTTTACCATTACCAATATATGTTATTATAATACATCCAGTAAGAAAATAAAATTAGTAATGATTATATATATATATATATATATTATTAAGTACAAGCATTTCATTTTTCAATAAGAACATATGAATTTACATCAATATAAAATACTAATAATTTTAATATTTAATAATATTTATTTATATATATAGAAATTATATATATTAAAAATATAATTTAAAAAATAATTATTTGAGGTGTTGTTTCTCAACCCGATCATGTCCCACCATAACGACCCCAATTTCCCTAAAGTGTGTCGCTGCCTTCGTCTCCACCACTGGACCTCTTCTCCTATTCAATCGGCCATGCCCCTTCTTCATTCTGATCTTCTATTTTAGAAAGTTTCCACCTCTCCTACGTCATAGATTCAATTCAAGTGCTACCCTCATGTTCCCTTGCTTTATCTTTGTTGTTCATGTCTTCAGTTGGCTATACCATTACTGTCTGAAGCGTGGTGTTGGGTTTGGATCTCACTTATTTTGAAATTCATGATCTGTGCATGTAAACTAATTCATATCAAACGTAACCATACTGAAGGTCAAAATAGTATTTCATTTCTAGTAATTCTTTTTTAGAATGTAATAAGGGGTAATTCTTGATTTTATTTATTATGATTTATTAATTATTGAATCGTTATTTTAATTTTCTAATATTAAAATCCTTATTACACCGACCAACACCTATTATAATTCCTTTTAATTCACTCCAATTTTGTTTTACTATATGGAAATATTTAACAATTCCATATTTTATTTGGTTTAGATAGATATTTGGTTTTTGTTTTCTATTCCAGATATAGATTACTTATGCTACAAAAAAATATTTTTTAAAAGGTAAATGTTATTTATATGAAATAAGTAGCAATTTCAGATGACCAAGATTCAGTTTTTGTTTCCACTAACTATTTTTAATTTGGTTTTGAATTTTCATAAATTATACCATGCATAGATTTTATTAATTTAAATGGGTTATAAATTATTTAGCTCACACTTATTTAAAACATTTCGCAACACTTTCTACTTATGATAATAAATTTGAACAAACTAGTACTTCTTGTTCAATCATTGAAAAATAATTACACATAAATTACTAAAGAAAATCCCAAAGATAGGTGGTACCAAAGCACATTTTCAATAGTCAATTTAGAATAGATTATATAAAATCACATATCCTAAGAGATAAGGACTATAATAATTTTATGATTAGATTTTTCAAATGGACCCTTATTTCTATATTATATTTCTTTTGATACTTTTTCACGCATCATGATTAATTCAAGGTATAATAATAATTTCAAATGTGGTATCACCTCATATTAATAAGGAATATTTGTAAAATACATTAAGTGTCAATATTAATTTTCTAGTAACATCAATTCATGTATCACTGACTATAGTATAAGAAAAAATAATCTTCATTATCACTTATAGTTTTTTACAATGATATTATTAAAACCATTATTGTACAATAGTTCTGGAATATGTTATTTGGTAAATACAAGGCAACACATTTGAAAACGTTTATTATAATTTGATGGCTCAAAGTGTGTTTCAAATATAAGTGACAGGTGGTGTAGGGTTCGCTAGTGGGCTCTTCAGTGGTAGGAAGACATACATACTATTCAATGTATGTACCTTCTTCATCATTGATTGAACATCTAGTAGGTTGATGTAAAAGCATAATTATTTTTCAAAAAAATTTAATTTTAATATCCTTTAATCATATTCGATCTAAATATCTTAATAGGTGGTTTTAAAACTGATCTCATGTTAATTAAAAACGAATTTGATTGATTTGAAAAAAATTTAAAATTTACATGTAATATCCTTATATATTTGTTTCTCTTTCAGTGAAATTGGGTTTCCAAATTGATCTTGGGTAGGATAAAAATTATTATATTTTATTAATTACTTTCTTCGAAAGAATTGTACAATATGGTGAAGTGGAACCTAAAACAAATTCCATTATATAATTCTATATGTATTTAATATTTCTACAATTAAATTAATTTAGAGAAGTAATAAAGGTAGCTATTAATCATATTGTGGTTATTTTTCTAATGATTGAAATATGAAATGCTTAATGTTGGATAAACTAGGGATGGTATCATGATTTCAAAATGGAATATTATCTTTTAGATTGAGATCATGAATGATATACCATTGCACATGCTTGGATGATAAAACCATGAATGATTGATTTTTTCTTTACGATGATTTTTCAACCCACTACTAATTGTTTGATTTATGTAATTTTGTGTTCATATGTTTTTATCCCAGGACTAGAATTTTCCACTTCAATGGGGTAAATATATACCCATACATGGGAATCCAATTTTTCTAATTGGGTTCTAAGGATCCCATTAACCTTATTTCCAATTTTTCACAATTTTTTATTTAATTCTATTATGTTGTGTTCTATTGGAGGGAGGAAATGTAAGAATATGGGATGATTTTTTATCATCCAAATTCCCCACTGGTTGAAATTTTATGGATTTAAGTGGAATGTAGGTATTTGTGTACTCAATTATGAATCATTATTTGGTTCATAATTTCATAGGGGATAAAATAGAAAATAAGTAAACTAACTGATTTAAAGCAGAGGGTAAAACAATTAAAATTATCTACAAACATGAATCAACATACCTCCTCTACCCCTGAAAACATGACAAGGAGTTGTTATTTCATCTCTAATTCCCATCTCAGTAAACTGATATAAATTATTTTATTTTAACTCCACTCACATGAAAACTAGATGAGGATATTTTTTTTATTTTCCATACACTCCACTACATTGAATCCTTCCCCTTCCCTCCACTATTGTAAGGAATTGACCTTAAAAATAACATATTCCAGTGCATTTAGACTAGAATTCTCTAACATTCATTTCCAAGGATATTTTGGGTTTATAGTTTTAGAGTATTATATCATAACTCATGTAGATTAAAACCATATTTTTACAAATTAGACATTTTTATTCAGTATCTTTATTTCACACAATATAAATATTTTTAAATAAAACATGATTTCTCTTCAGTACAATTCTTCACGACTTCCAAAATGAATTATTCCTTTCCCTTACCCATCCATAAGCCCTATGAAAAAAATTTATATAATTAGAAAAAATCTCTGTAAGGGACATAAAAAGTAGAAATCCATTTGTCTAGTCATAAATATTATAACCCATGAAACACATTTTCTTAAAAACATACCTTATTATTCAAAAAGAGAATCATTTTTTACTTAAAAAAATTATTTTATTACCTTTATAATTCAAACAATTTATTTGAAAATTTATTAGAAATCATTGAAAATTAATGTATATTCCTTGGAAACTCAAAATCATAGAACCCTTATAAAACAATTACAATTGAAATAACCATATCGTTGAATTCTGATATAGTTCTCTAAAAAAATAGTCATTACCTAATGCATTATAGTTCTATTTGGAATCACATATAGTATAAGATATATCAGGATCATATATGAGATCTAATAGAGAAAAACCCTTAGTATGACCTGTATCAAGCTCACCCATGATCTATAATGATGATCAACCCTTTGTAGACAATGTACAAAGACCAGATAATGAATAAAACCCATGAAAAACTCTTCTGGACAAGTGTGAAAACCCCTTTTAGATATCATAATAACATTTTATTTTATAAACTCATTTTCAATACTAAAATCCACAAAAAATGGAAAGAGGGTTTTTATGTGAATAAATCATAAAATACTATAAAGGAATCCAAACATTAAATAATGGTTATGGTGTTTTTAAAAGTCATGGTCACCATAAACTTTAAAATAGATCATTCATTTTTATCTTTTTTTAAAGAAAGTAAGAACATTATAAATACAACTCCTTCTGAAAACCTTGAAATAAAGTCAAAAGAGACATAAAAAATTATTATTTAATTCAATTATATCTGTATAAAAACATTAAGAATAAATATTTTAAAAAATTAAAATGGGAAGAAAATATTTGTTAGGGTGACTTTAAAAAAATATGTTTTTTAAAGAATTCTTTTTAACTCGATTATGACTCATCTCATATGTTATTTATCTTATCGAGTAACAAAATTATGATAATTTATTTAAAAAAATAGTATAAATTTTATAGTTAATTTATCCTTTTATTTTATTGAACACAATGATATAATTAATCACTTAATAATTTAATATTATGATAGGCATTTTGATGAAATTCAGTTCATAAGTCAAAAATGAATTTGGTATGATGACTATGGTCAAACTGTTAGTAATTAAATAATATATAGAAAACGAATAATCAAATAATTATTATTTTTATAAATAAATTATACTTTTCAAATCAATTATGAAATATGGTTATGTAAAATAAACCACGTTATAATCATAAAGATGGTAGGTCGTACACACGATTGAGTGACGTTTCCTTTTTTTAATGATCATAATAGAAAGATGGTATGTTCTATTATATATATATATATATATATTTATAATTATATCATAAATTCCACATTATTTATTTAAAAGTGGTTATATATATCATCCATATAAAGTAGTGATGAAAAAATAATGACATCGCCTCAGGGAGGTAGTAGTCCACACGTATGCACGAACGACGTTATCATTTATCAGTGAATGAAAAGGAAAGAAATAAAATAATATAATATATTTTAATAATGATAAGTATTTAACAAATATCATATATATATATATATATATCAATTAAATAATTATAATTAGTTGTGAGATATTGTGATGGAAAACAAATTACATTGGTTTGCGAAGCGGTAGTTTGACGTACACAGAAATGATGGTTCTATTTTCCATTTAAAGGAAGTGAAGATGTATATTGGTATTGGAATGTACATAAAACACTTCATTATATGTAATATACTGGTGTTATTATTTCAACATTTGTAAAGAAGATTTTATGGTGATGTAATAATAAATAAAACAAAAATACTCAGATAATAACGATACATCTTCATCAGACAATCTCTAAAGGTTTACAGCAAAAACTTTTCTAGGTTGTTTTTTTGATAAAACAGACCTCTAGGGTGTGATGAGGGATGTAAGGATTTTATATGGGAAAGTAATTTATAAAATAAATTATTCTTTAAGTACGAAGTAAAGAGAATAAGATATTTCTTTTTAGAAGTGAGGGGAGGGACAATCTTTTAATTTCTTAATATATTAAATTAATATAAATTAATTTTCAATTCCAAATAGCTTAAAATTTATATATTTAAAATGTAGAATGATTATGGATCAAATTAATCTCATAAAATAATTTTGGGACATGTTTGGATCATATTATTACTCCAATCATTTGTCTTTAGCACCACATTAATCCTTTTCACACATACCATGTCAACAATGTTTTTCACTCTTTGAGGGTCAATATAGTCACTATAAATATAAAAATGGGAAATAAATATACCATGGTAGATATTCTAAAACAAATAATCATCATTTTATAGAATAAAATATTTATATTAATTTAAAATAATTTAAAATAATATTATTTGGTATAAAATATCATTAATGTCAATTTTAGAATTATTCATTTACATTGACTTTAACAACATCAATACAACATATTAAAGTTGAATTTTTTATTACATATATAACATGTTATTTTAATCTATAAAATTATTGTAAAACATTAATTTTCTATAAATATAATACTTTTAATATTTTTTATATTATATAATTGATTTCGCTATTAATTCAATAATTACTACATCAACTTTATGTAAGTATTTAAGTTAATTATTTATTTAATAAAAATTAAAAATAAATTTTTACAATGAATATAAATCATTTATATTTCAAATTAATATTTATAATATAAATATGCTCTATTTATTAACATTTTAAAAATATTATTGTTATTAAAACAAGAGTGTGACGTTTTTTACTATTCTCTACAAAAAAAATTTATAACGGTAATAATCACACCCAAATGGAAGAACAAATTTCACAAAATAATGAATTATTATTGATGATATGGACTTGTAAAATGAAATTATTTTTATTTTTAGGGGCATTTTATTGTCTTTATGAAATCATTTTTAACTCTTCATTACCGATTTACCCTTTACCGCAATAACAAATATTACTATGGTTACTATTAACAATGACTAAAAAATAAAAGAGGAATATTTACCAAATTTTGATATACTAATTTAAAATCATTAATCCATTTAGTATGATTCAAAACATATATTTTATATAATTTAATAAAAAATAAAACCAAAAAAATGATTAGAAAAATAATTTTTCAAGAAAATGTTATTTTTAAGGTAACAATGATTTAATTATAAATTAAAGTATAAAATTTATTTAAATACCCATAATTAGATTATTTTAAATCAAATATAACTAATTAAATTTTAAATATTATCAAAAATATATTCTGACATTGTAAATACTTTCAAATAAAATCTAGTTTTCAGTAAAAATCAGTATTTTTCACTATTCATTGAATAAAAAACATTTCAAAATATTATAAAAAATTATTCTTAATATAATTTTGAAATTATGAATTCAAAAATTATGTTCAATTTTTTAAATTAAAATTCTCTAATATTAAATTTAGAAATTTAAATAAAAACAAATAATGCATAAAATTCCAATTCGGTTAGAAGTAATGCTTTCTTACTTTTGAGTGAAAACTTTTCTAATATTTTTATAATAAATATAACTCTATAAAATATATATAATGTACATATGAAAATTTCTTGACATCAACATTACCAGGGATATTACATTTTTCTTCACCTTTGAAATATGTGCCACAATTTTATGCAGTTCTTAAACAAGTGGGGAGACCTTTCCCTCATAGTGTTTTAAGACTCTCATGTTGCTTCTTTAACCATATGGTATTTACAAAATACTAGAAACTAGTGATTCACCTTATTCCATAACAATTTATCTATGTGTTTAAGAATTCAAATAGGTTATTCATCTTAATAAAGGTTGTCTTTCAATTTATTTCCTTCAGGGCTCAAAATAAGAGCTGAATTTGACACATATTTTTTTAACATTGAAAAATGAATCACAACATATACCTCGGGTAAAATTAGAAGAAAACCCAATCAGTAGGAAACTGGTCCAAATTTATCTATAATTTCATATGGTCCAATGATTTCTAGATTTATCCTCCCCTTTTTACCAAAACACATAACATATTTCCATGTAGATACTTTAAGAAAAACATGATCACCTACCCCAAAAGAATGATCTTTTCTCTTGTTGTCTGCATAAATTTTCTGCCTACTTTGAGTTATCCACATGTACTACTGAATCATATCCACCTATCATACTGTTGTATCTACCATCTTTGGTCCCATCAATTTCCTTTCTCTTTATTCATCCAAAAAATCAGGAGACCGACACTACTTTTTATATTATTCCTCAGAAAGTTTCATATGTATATTGGAATGAAAAATATTATTATAAGAAAATTAAAGCAAATAATTATGTTGATTTGAACTCCCCTATTTATCTATTGAACAGGTAAGAAGCATGTATTTCAAGGTCAGGATCATTCGTTTGGTATGTCCATCTGATTAAGGATGAAAATCTATACAGAAATTAAATTCAGTACCTAAAGACATCTTAAGTCCTTTCCAAATATTAGAAGTTAATTTGGGATCATGATAAAATATAAGGGAGAAAGGAACTCCATGTAACCAAACTATCTCATTTAGATAGAATCGATAAATTTGATACAAAGACATAATATCTCAAATGGGAAGGAAATGCACAAATTTAGTTTATCATTAAAAATAAACCAAATTGCATTATTACCTCATGAATTAATTGGAAATTACACTATGAAATCCATGGATACATCTTCCCATTTACACATCATCACTAGAAAAGGATGAAGCATCCAATTAAACAATTTTCATTATACTTTAACCAATTTGTATGTCAATCAATTGATAAAAATGTTAGAAATATCTCTTTTCATTCCATCTGACTAGTAATACTAATAAAAGTTTTTTATACAACATAGTGCTACCAGGATGAATAGATAACGTGAAACTATGAGCTTACCTTAGTTATTGTTTCTTCAATTTGAAATAACAAGTCACACATAATCTCTTCCCAAATCTGGAAAAAAATATTTCTATCAACATTAAATTAAGGAAAATCTCCTTTATTAACCAATCTTACCTTTTTCTATAACTCAAGGACCTCTATCTGAACTTAGTTAATTATTTCTGTTATACATGATTATAATAAAATCTGAAAAAAACAGAGGATGTTCATATATCCTCAATTTCTAATCCCAAATTCATAAAATCATTTTTCAAAGGGTATTTTTGAAATTGTAACATAGTTAATTCAACATTAGTAATCTAACTCAAAAAATTGAATAATTTTTTTTCAATGTTGATAATGAATCATGAAGTCATAATCCTTAATTAGTTTTACCCATATTCTTTATATCATGTTCAACTCTTTTTGAGTAAATATATACTTCAAACTATTATGATCATTATATATTTCACATATGGATCCATATAAATGATGTGACTATGTTTTAGAATAAAAAACCACAAAAGATAATTCTAGATAATTTTTTGGATAATTTATCTCATATGGTTTTAGTTGATGTGAAACATAAGTAATTACCTAATCATCATGACACAACAAAGTCTCTTCAAAGAAGAAACTCTTTATACTACAAATCCACCCTTTCTTATAGGAAAGGAAAACTGGATCATTAACTAATATTATTTTTTGATCCAAAAAACAATCATCACCATATTTTCATCAAATGATTTTAACTCATTTTCATGTTAACTTTGTCAGTGGTATTGACAACCGATACAATTTTTCATCCAATCGTTTGTAATAACCCACTAGTCCAAGAAAACTATGAATCTCTAATAAATTTTTCAGTCCTGTACAGTCCCCATCCACATGAGTTTTTGAAGGGACAATTGTTATTCCATCTTTTGAAACAATATTACCAAGGAAATATATTATTTGCAAACATATTCACACCTACTAAACATTCCATATAACTTCATTTATTATAAGGTTTTAAAAAAAATTCATCAGGTATTTTTCCGGATCCACATGACTTTTAGAATATTCCAATATATCATCAATAAACACAACAAAAAACGTATCCATATATTTATTTAAGACTCTATTCATAAGATATATAAATATAGGTGGTTCATTAAACATCTTAAATGGTATAAATACAAACTTATAATGCGCATATCTCGTCTAAAATATTGTATTCTGAATATATGCCCCATTCACCATCCTTTAATGGAACCCCAACCTAAGATTGATTTTTTAAATGTACTATACTGTATGTAGTTGATAAAAAAATCATATATATGAGGCAAAGTGAACTTGTTCTTAACAATGTTGTTATTCAAGGATATATAATCATTTAAAATACTCATAGAAACATATTTATTTTTAAGAAACAAATAGGTACACCCCATGGTAAATTACATGGAATAATGAAACTATTATTTAATACCACATGAATTTTATTTTTCAATTCTAAAAGTTCTACTTGAGCCATTCGATAATGTTGTTTTGAAATAATCTTAGTATCAGGTACTGTCTCAATAAAAAATTCAAACTCTCTATTAGTATTAGAATTGATAAATTATCATGAAAACAATATATATACTCATTGAATGCTTTAACATCATGAATCTATATAGTTTCTTTCTTTACAACATCTTGTGCTAAGAACCTTTCATTTCCATTTCAAATAAATTTCTCATCTTCATAGAATCATATCAAAAGAATGAAGTCACTAAAAAAGTCATTATTATCTTTTTATTATATATTATCATTATAAAATAAAACCCAATCCATTACCAAAATCATATAAAATCTACCATGGGATGTTTAATAAGAATTTTAGGTAAGACAATTCCACTAATAACAATAGAGAAATTACAATAAAACTTGGTTGCATTAATATTTACACTCTCAGGTTTCATTAAAAGTTATATATTCTTTTCTTGATGTGATATTCCCAGTTTTTTTTTCAAATTTCACATAAATGAATGAATCTGAATATTCAGAGTAAAATAGGGTATCATCATAATTCAAATAAACACAGTACCTTCAACACTTCATTATATATCCATGTACCAACTGTGGTAGTTGAAAAATATTTTTCCACAGCTTTTTGATTTTGGTCCTGATGATTTACATTTCGAGTAAGTAACTTCATACATTTATTAGAATAATGACCCAACATATTGAACCTCAAACATCTCATTGATGAATGGATATCAATCACCGCAATCATTTATTACTTATGGATCTTTTCATTGTAGTTACTAGACCTATGACCAAACTTACCCCACCGGTAGCACCTTCCTTAAGTTACAAGACATCCCCCAATATAATATTGACCACACTTATCACAAGATGATAACTTGATTTTCTAACCACCGATTTTCATTCATAAATGCTTCCCCATTTCTTTCCATCTTTAAATTTATTTATACTAGTTTCCCTGGAATACATGACCATAAGCTAACTATATTTATACCTTCTTGACACACCAAATATATTTCTCAAAAATCTTTAATTCATGGGAAACTAATACCCTTTGATATCTTGGTTCATCCTTATGTAAAGCTATTTAATATTACTTTCAAGATCCTAGATAAAATATGATACATAACTAGACATTCTTGTAAAATTTTATTTATACATAGCTATAAAATCTTCATCCTTTTTCTTAAATTCCATGAATTGATCTGCATTTTAATTCGAACAACTTTTGTGAAATATTTATCAATGATTATATTCTTAAATGTGTCTCATTCAATGGAATAAACACATCCCCCTTTCTTTGGTATTCATAAACATTACCACCGTCAATCAACTTTCCCAATAAAATTATAAATGGAAATTGTTACCTTTTGACATTACAAAGACTCCATGAATTCAAATATCTTATCTAGGAAATCAATGCATAGTCCTACTACCACTGGGTCAAAATATCCGTTGATTGCTGGAGGATGTTGTCTCATAAAATTCTCTATGATCGCCATGTTCTTTTATATTATGTATAGATTCTATAGAGAATGGATTCCACCACTATTTATACCTTGTTTCAACTAAGTCCTCACAAAAAAAATACTTTATAATTTTAATTCTCCCCATTCTGAGATGTAGATTTGGAAGTATTTTTTCTCTTGGTGCCTTCATACTATAACCTCTCTATTTCCTCTATGGAAATTTTTTTTGAACAAAACTATTTTTGATGATACAACATGTTAATATTCAAATTCTACATCATTACAATGTAACCCTTTTGAAAAATATTTTAAGGGTATTAAATTATCAATATCCGAACCCCTAAATTTATCTAAACCCTACTCTAATACCAAATGCAAGGACCCAACCATAAACTTTACATATTCTAGTGTCTTTATACTGAAAATCACTTATTGCATTTATGAGGATCTATTTAGTTTAGAGTTATGGAGACTTAAATCATAACAGATACACATACAAAACCTATTTTAAAAAAGTGGAAACTATTATTCAGTGTCTATTTATTCCCACAATATAAAACCTTAAAAATAAAACATGATTTATTTTCATGAAAAATATTAATGACTTCCAACTTTAATTATTTATTTCTTGTACCCACCCTACAACCCTATGAAATATTTTTTAGAACATGGGATAATAATGAAAGATCATTATGTGGAATAAAAAGAATAAATATTTAATTCTAGTGAAAAATATGAAACCCATGAAAAACAATTCCTTCAAAATAAACACTTTTATCTAAAGAAAACATTATTTTCCTTTAAAAAAATCATTATCATCCCTTTTTGAATAAAAATTATTTCATTAAAACTCATTATAAAGCATAAAAAATTATATAGGTTACTTGGATAATCATTATATTATAAACATTAAAAATCCCTTTCAAATATAATAACAATATAGAAAACTTATGATATAATTCTATGAAAATCATAATCATTACCCAATGCATGAGATCACTATTTTGGTGCACCCATCATATAAGTTATCTTGGAATCACCTATGAGCTATAATGATGATTAACCCTTTGCATAACTTTTACTAAGATCATCCATGTTCTATAATGGTGATCAAACCTTTTTAATCAATATCCAATGACCATACCATGAATAAAAACCTTGAAAAACTTTTTTACACCTACGTTCAAAAAGCTTTTGGATATAAAATTACCCTTTTCGTTTAAAAAATCATTTAAATACCAAAATAACATGTAAAATGTAAAGAGGGGATTTATTTAAATAAATCATGAAATTTTTAAAGTAATCTGAACATTAAATATTGATTATGGTGGTAGGAATATTTATTGTCACCATATATGTTAAAATCGAACATTCCTTTTTGTCTTTTTGTAAAGAAGGTCAAAACATTCTGTAAATAATTTTCTTTTGAAAAACATGAAATAAAGGAAAAATAGAAATAAAAACATACTAAATAATTTATCTATGTCTATATAAAAACATTAAGAATGTATTTTAAAATAATATGGAAATGGGAGAAAAATAATAGGAAGGGAGACTTTAAAAAAATGATTTTTTTAAAGAATGTTCTTTACCTTCATTCTGACTTATCAGGTAAATTCATTATCTTCTTGTATAAGAAATTTATGTAAATTTATTAAAATTATTAAGAACCATTTTCATGTTCACTATTGCTTTTATTTTATTTATTTACATTTTATATACAATTACATAATCATTTAAGTTTATTTCATACGTTTTGATGATATTTAGTTCATAAGTCAAAAATGACATCGATTGGTTGACTATTGTCAATGTTGTTATTGTTAAATCTTATAAATAAATAATAATATTGTAATAATATACATTTCTTGTATCATTTATACTCTTAAAACAAATCATTAATGATAGTTATGAATATGAACGATGTTACAATCATGGAGATGATAGGTAGTATATACTCATGAGTAAAGTTTTATTTTTTCAATGATCATTATAGAATGAGGGTAAGTTTTATTTTATCTTTAAAAGATCATAATTATATCATAAATAAAATAATATTTCTTTAAACATACTTACATACATAATCTATGTGATGTGGTGATGAAAAACAAATCAAATCACTTCGTGGAGTTGGTAGTCCACACACGCCCAAATGACATTATCATTTATTCAGTGAATAGAAAGGTAAGAAAGTAAATGATATAATATATTTTAAACATGATAAATATTTCATGAATATCATATATATAATTTAATTCTATAATTATAACCAGCTATTATGATGATTGTGGAAAATGAATTATATCGATTCGTAATGCAGCCGTAGACTGTTCACAGGAACGATGGTTTTGATTCACATTTTATGAAAGAGGAGTTGGATATAGGTTTTGAAATTAATATAAAAATATCTAATTATAATTAATTGAATTTTAATTTTATTTTGGTATGGTTATGGAGTGTTTATGGAAGAGTAAGATGAAATAAAACCAAAACACTCTGTTGAGAACAATATCTATTCCTTAGAAAATATCTTAATGATTACAATAAAAGGATTTATAGGTTGGCTTCATGATAAATAAAGACTCCATGAAGAAATTATTTATTTAATTATGGTATTTTATAAGGTATTTTCTAAACCAAATGGATCGTGATTTGTGATGTAAAGAGAAGATGATATTCCTTTTTACTAAGAGGAGAGGTGAGCTATTAAAATTTCTTAATATATGAAAATAATATAAAATAATTTTCTGTTAAAAATAGATCCAAATTTATTTATTTATAAGATATCTTGATTATTGGTTTAAATAATCTCATAAAATAGTTTTTAGAAACGTTTTGATCATAGTTTATACCCATATAATTTGGTTATAACCCCCTCATTAATCTTTTTCACACTTATTACGACAATAAGGGTTTTTTACACATTGGGGGTCAAGATGTTTAATAAAAATGGATAAAAGGACCATAAATAGAGAATGATTGATATTTTAAACAATATACTAATCAATTTTACTCAGATACATCTTTTAGTTAATTTATATCATTTAATAAAATAAGATTTTTTACAAAATATAAATATTCTCAATTTTTGAAATATTCATTTATTTTCTATTTAATAACATAAATGAAAAAAATAAAAAATAATATTTTATTACATCCATAACATGTTATTTTAATAAATAAAATTTTTTAATCACATTAATTACCTCAAATTATATTAATTTTAATATTTTTAATATCATTTAGTTTATTTTTTTATTAAGTGAGTAATTACCACGTTGCATTTGTATAAGAATTTAAGGTAATTATTTATTTACTAAAAATTAAAAATAAATTATAATTATGAATATAAATTATTTTTATTCCAAATTAATATTTATAGCCAATATTTTATTCTATTTATATCAATTTTAAAAATATTATAGTCATTAATAATTTGAGTCTGTCATTTTTTACTTTTCTTTACCTAAAATATTATAAAGGTCACAGTCACACCCAATTGGAAAAATGACCATATAACCGAATATTGGAGTATTATTGATGATATGGAATTATAAAATAAAATTACGACAAGTTTTATTGAAATTTTATAGTCCACATCTTATTATATTTATCCATTAGTGACATGATTTACCCTTTACCGTGTTAACAAAAATTACTATGGTTACTATTCATTTTGACTAAAAATACAAGGGAATTATTTTTAAAAAATTAATTCATGATTCCAAATAGTTAATACATTTTTTAGGATTAAATATATATAATTGGTAGAATTTAATTTAAAATTAAACTGAAAAAATGCGACGAAAAACAGTTTTTTGGAAATATGACATTTTTAATGTGAAATTTTTTTAAATAAATTCTAGTAAAAAATTAATTATTTTAAAAAAATTAATTATTTAAATTAAAATTAACTAATTTATAATTTTAAAATCATCAAAAATAGAATTTTACATTATAAATACTTTAAAAGGGATTACAATGTTCAATAAAAATGGTTATTTTTTCACTATTAATTGAAAAATAAAACTTTTTAGAAAATTCTAAAACATTCTTAATATGATAATTTTGAAATGATTAATTTTAATATGATGTTAATTATTTCAAATTAAAATTAAATAACTTGGAAATCAGGATTTTAAATAGAACCAAATAATACATAAAAATTCAATTTAGTTAGAAATAAATCCTTTTATTTTTGACCAAAATATTGTCTAATATTTCTATAATGAATATAAATCTATAATATATAAATAATGAAAATAATAATTTTTTTATATTATCATTACCTTGGATATTACACCTACCCCCTGGTGAACCAAGAAATATCATTTTTATTTTTTTATTTCTCTTGTAACACTATTGTGATTTTATTAAAATAACTTTTCAATAAAGAATGATTATTTATTTATAGTCAAAAATAATAGTGAGATGAATTGATAGTTATTTAATTAGGTATTCATTTTTTAAAATTCAAAACTCAAATTTTATTTATGCAATAATTTGGATCCTTGAAAGCATACATGTACTATCATGTATGGAAATTATCATAAGAATGTGTGAAATTACATTACCATCACCTATAATTGTTGAAAAGACATTTTTTCATGTTAAGAAACTGTGGTTGAATTTTTTATATGAAAAAATTTCATTTTTTAATATTCTATAAATGTATTAGATTATGTATCTTATGCTCTCTATTTTATTTTATAATTTATAGGATATTTTTTGTTGAATTTTTTAGATGCGGTGTCATGTTTCCCAAAATCCATACTCTGAGGTCCATTATTACTACTATAAAAGTGGGTGTCCCAAAAATGTGAGATTAAAAACTATAAATTCACAATTTTCTCATGAATCATTCCTCTATATTGTTTTTATTTATACTATTATTATGTCATGTTCTTCCTTGGGAATGTTTCTAAATTCGTTAGGGTTTTATTGGAAACAGTTATTAAAACAGTTATAGTGCTTTAGTTATACATGCATATCTAGAAAATGCCTTATTCAGAATAGATGAATAAATGGAAACACTTTTTGATATTTAATTAGTTTATAATAACATCATCACCATATTTATATAATTTTTGTTATTTTTCATTATTTAAAATTAATCTTTTAATGTCAGGGTATACATTCTAATGTAAAATTTTAATGTTTGAGTAGCAATTTAAGGAATACAGGAGAATTTTCTAAGAATATTTTATAATTGGAACGTTATACCATATATTATATTTTTTTAATTGAATTATCCTTGACTTAAAAATTATAGAGTTTCATCTCATTGGATAATTTTTATGAATTTTTATTAATTTGAAATTCAGTTTGTAAATCAAATTTTAGAATTGGATTCCTGATGCTTTGAAAAATTCACCAGCAATTACTGGGTGCTTAGTGAAATTAATATCAATTATTACTATTTAGATTTTTTTTATTCATTGGCCTAATTTAATGTGTGAAGGTTTAAGGTTCCATGAAATTCAGATCTATTATATTTTTATGGGTCTTTGAAAGTGGATTTAATGATACCTCAAAAACGATAAACCCTAATGTCATCAATGATATTATTATTCATGAAATGACCAACTTTAATATTTATTATAGACCTTTTAATAACTTCTTAATTATTATTTTTAGAGTTTATTTTGTGAGTTTGTTTTTTATATAGGTTCTAGTGAAGGAAATTGTAATGTTGTTGACTCTATAAAAGTTTATGGACCATCCTTGAATAATTCAAAACCTAGACCCTAGTTGTTGGTGACATTTTTTGTTATATTTTTTTTATTGGTTTGTTCAAGATTATGGTTCAATATATTTTGTTATCATCATTTTTGGTAATTATTTGGGATGCTTCTGAGAGTACTTTATGATGGTCACTTTTTATAGATCTATTCGGCATTCTATGATTGGTTATTGATGTTCCCTAGAAAAAAAGTCTCACTAGTGGTGGACTATATTAATGTTGTTTTTATTCATAGAGGTAGTGTAGAAAGCTATAAGAGTTTGGAATATTTATTGTGTGATTTGGATTTTAGTGCATGAGGTATTCATCAATTTTTGGGTTTATGTGATTTCTTTTTCAGCAGGCCTTGACTGTGTATCATGGATTTTTTGTGACAATGGTTTGCTAGATTGAATGAAATTACATCATCCAATCAATTCATAGTTTAAGTTTTGTTGTTGTGTTTTTTGGTTTCTATTACATCATCTAGATCACATTCATATTGTTTTATAGATGTTAATTTTATAATTATAATATAATAATTATAATTAATATATTATATATAACATGTTTAATAAATATAATATAATGTTTCCATTAGATATTATAATAATATCATATAATATTTCATTTAAAAAATAATTCATAATTAGATCTTTATTTTTGATATATCTATTTTCAATAGATAAATTTTTCATTAAATTCTATTTTTAAGCATTTTAACCTACAAATATATTATAAATTACTGTTATTATAATTGCAACAAAACTAATTTATCTATCACACTAACATTATGAGAATGAGTTTGATCCAATAATTTAGTGATAGTGACATATCTATTGGTAAAATGATTTACCAATAGAAAATTTTCCTTTACTAACAGATATGATCTTGTTGGAAAATGTTAAATATTTTTAAGTGCTATGACTTTTTAAAAAACGAATATTCTATGATCATGACACATAATTCAATCAATAAATGGGTCCCAATATCTCGCATTCCTCATTGGAATTATTTGGTGTCATTAACCATTTATAGATTTGTGATATATATACTTTACACAAGGTTTCCATCAAGTAAGGTGGTCTGGGTATCTATTTAAAAAATTATATGATCATTGAAGGCTTCCATATGACAACCCAAATCATTCATACCCTTAATTTCATGATTTGTTACATAAATATAGACTTAATAATACCACATATGATCCTGATGACTAGTGTAGTTTGGTAATTAGGTACATAATAGAATAAAATTAAATATAAATACAAAAAAAAATTAAAGATCATAATCATGTTCTTATACACCATGGATCTTCTAAAACTGCATGAGATAATCTAGGGGTGTGCATAATAATTGGGTGAGATATAAATCCTATTAAGGGAATAATCAAATAAAAACATGATGAAAGTAATACATGTTAGTCATTGGATATATCAAGATGACAAAATATGGGTTAGAATCATATTCTTCAACAACGAGGCATGATATAACATGATTTTATCAAGGAAACATAAGAATGTGACAACAACATAAAACATAACATCATAAATGGAAGTAAAGGATAACCACAGAGATATCATAACATTGTGTGATTAGGATAACCACCCATTAACTATATATGATATCTCATGAGATAAAATAATTACCCAATACATTGGACAGATATATAATTCCATACCCACCTATCACTTTCAGACCACGTATATGCATAAGTATGACACATATATCTTGAAACATAAGGATGTATTTCATCACATTTAGAACCAATATTAAGGACTATGGGGTACATACATATAATTCCCCAACCAATAAAATATATCTATATATAACACCCCAATATGGTAAAGGGTTAAATTACTAAATGATACGATTCATGTCATCAAGGTGAACCTTCCATTTTAGGAGCATGTCTGATTAGAACTCCACAGTAGAGCGTGCATGGCCTGGAGTAGTGATCAGGATGGGTGGATTTCGGGAAAGTTTCCCAGGGTGTGTGTGAGTGAAGAAAAAGCACACTGGAAAGGACATGTGTTGTCCTATGGGGACAATCATTAGTCAAGTAACCCGTTCGGGCATGAGGGTGGGCCTTGGGGTGGGCCCCACGTGTTTGCGGGGAAACTGATGGTACCTAGTAGCCCAGGACCCGATGGCCATGTTAAGGCTAGGTGTTTGTGTTGTCACCAGGACCTAGTTGTTACATTTGGTATCAGAGCTGGTACCCAGCCTTAAGTAAGGTGCCCTGCCTATGTTGAAATGCAAGGGACCACATGGAGGATGTTGTGCTCTAAAGGGGGGATTATTGTAACACCCCCGAATTGTAAAGTGTAAAATGACTAAATGACAAAAAGATGTGCCTTCATTTTTAGGATCCTATTTGATTAGAACTCCATAGCTGAGTGTGCTTAGCCTGGAGTAGTGATGAGGATGGGTGACCTTTGGGGAAGTTTCACAGGGTGTGTGTGAGTGAGTAAAAAGAAAACTGGAAAGGACATGTGTTGGCATGTGGGGAAAATCATTAGTCAGATGACCCGTTTAGGCATGTGGGTGGACCCTAGGGTGGGTCCACGTGTCTACAGGGCAACTGGTGGTACCTGGTAGGCCAGAACCAAACGTACATGTTAAGGTGGGGTGTTTGGGCTGTCACTGGGACCCAGTTGTTACATTTTGTCATGACCCATCCCCTGAGGCCTGTTCAGTGACTTCCCCAAGCCCCCTTCCATAGGCCAGAGGCTAGAAGCTAGCACCGAAAACGTAGGTTCTACCACATAACATAGGACTCTGATCTTTTATTAATGACAAGAGTGTTAAGTGTAGTGAGTGTGGTTATCAGTTTAGTGAATCCAGTGTTGGTGCGTGGACTGACATATCCGTACACAAGGTCCCTGACTTATTATATCCGACATAGTGCTCGAAATCACTATTTGCGTGTATGTTTTCAAGAGTCTTCATTGTGAACACTTTGAGTCAGCTCACCGGGTATAACTAATTGATCGTGGTGAACCAGTTTTTATCATGATTCCTCCTTGCAGATAGCCATCTAGAGTTACCATAGTTGTACGTACTAATAGAACACCGAGGGATGAGGCCTCGATGCCGGGCCCTCTACCAGTACAGTCCCCAGCGAAGGCACCAGAGTTACTATTCCCAGTTGGGCCACCAATGCCACCATCCCCTACAACAGACAGTGCACGCTTCTTGAATACATTTCATGATTTCCAATGCTAGAGGCCACCCAGGTTCAGGGTAGATATGGAACCTATGGCGGCTAAGGGTTGACAAGAGGCTGTGGTGAGTGTCTTTCAACTTGTATGGACACCAGCCATTCTCATGGGGGTCCTTACCGCGAGCCTTCTACAGGAAGTAACAGGAAGATGGTGGAGCATGATGCTCTAGGTTCACGACAAGGTGATTCTTCTCTGCGAAGAATTTAAGAGCCTCTTTGAGGCAGCTTTTGTCCCAACAACTCTCCACCTAGTGTGCATACAAGAGATACTTCATCCACAGTAGGGTAGCATGACTATAGCTCAGTACTCAGTGAGTTTCACTGACCTCTCACGTTACTCCATAGATATTTTGCAGGACCCATTATTCAAGGCCCAAACATTCGATAAAGGACTCAGGTGGGAGATTAGAGCTTCAATAGTCTCACTCAGCCTTCCGAAGTAGGCGGGGTTGTTAGAGTGATCCTTCTTAGTGAAGAGTATTCTTGCTGAGCTATCACCAGCAGCGAGATCCATAACTAGTCATCTGGTAGTGGATTCTTCTATAGCTGGCAGTGGAAAAATGTCACTGTTGGGACCACTTTTTGTATAAGGTTGTATTTTTTGTCAATAGTTTTCAATGAAGATCAAAATGAATGAGATCAAGAAGTACTCCAATGAAATGGTGGAATGGAAATGCAGATGATTGTTGTATTGGTCATAAGTTCAAAGAACATGTGTCAAAGGTGACACATTGTTTACAACAGTGAATAATGGTGTGATATACTTGATATGAGGATGATAAATGAATAATGGGTTTTTGATAAAGACTATGCAACTCTACAAGATTTCATGAGAACCATGCAAGAGACATCTTGAATAATAGAATCGTATGCTTTGCATGAAGTAGCGAATGAAGGTTGAAGAAGAACACAGAAGGATTTCATGGTGGAATGTCAAGTTCAAGGGCTGTGTTTAACGATCCATGATTGGAAAAAGGAATTGAGCTACATGTACTTTAATTCTTGGAAACTTACACGCCATATGTTTTTCAAGATCATATTAGCAAAATATGGCAAAGTGATAAGGGTCGCGCAAGTATTGGGTTGGTCGTGCAGGTGACTTGCACTCCGAGAAAGGACTTGTGCGCTGGTGCCTATGATGATTGGAAAGTTGTGCGCCTATTGTTTTTCAAGATAAGAACAAGAAAATATTGTAAAGGGATAAGGGATCCCATGTTTGGAAGTGGGTCGCACAAGTGGCTTGGAGGGGAAGAGACATGCGCGCCGAGACATGTGCGCTGAGGGTTGACTTACACACCATTACACAGGGTGTCCAAATGATTATAAATACAGGACGACCCCTCCTCATTTTTTATGATCTCAACACTTAGAGAAAATCAGAGCTCCCGTCGAGCAGGTGTGGTGGTCCTACAAGTGGTGTGTGGTCACACAAGTGGTTTTGTGATACTTTCACCCCATATTTTAGAAGTTCTGCGCCTGTTGTTGGCTGTGCGTCCAAGGGGGTTTGTGTGAGAATGGAAGTGATTCATGCATTTTTGATGTTGAAGAAGGTAGTGTCACGTAGTTGGTTTGGTGATACTTGCGCGCCAGTTTGGAATTGTGCGCTGAAGACTTGCGCAGAGTATTGGGACTTGCACGCTGGTCATGAAGAAGAGCACCAGGTGTTGTGGGAGCACACCCATATTTTTGGAGCTACACGAAAGCTGGAAGATTGCCCGATACCTTCGGTGCAACATATGTTGTATTCATTTTTGAAGACGTAGGGACTGTGAACAATTTGGTTTTATGAAGAGAAGTGGTACCGCGCACACATGACTGGTGTTTAACACCCTCGTTGTGCTTCAGAAAGAGAAGAAGAATGGTTCGTGCAACTAAAATTAGATCTACACAGAAAGAGGGGAATATATAAATACATTCAGGTGTTGGAATTGGGAATCAATGGAAGTGAAGAATAAGATTTAGTGCATTCAGTTATTTCACTAAAGAAGAATATTGAATACAAAACAGCATCAACTCAGTACTATAATGCAAGCATTTTCTAATGCTGAATAGGAGACAAAGACTTTATTGCAAATCTATTGAAGAGACCATGATGTCTATAAAGTGAGTGGGACTTCACCAAAGGTAGTGAGCCAGGGAGAGTCAATGGGAGTGACCCGAGGGATGCAGTGAGCTATCTCTGAAACTTTGTAAAGGAAGTGAGCCTGTGAAAGAGTGACTGTGCTCGAACCATTATAATCCACAACTAGTGAAGAATAGTGGAATTTGGTACGACCGATAAAATTTCAGTGTATGCTCCTTGGACTTAGCCCTTAGTGGTGAACCAAGTATACAGATCTTTTCCCTGATTCACCCCTACCCTCTTTGGGTGTCCCAAGGTCCTACAGTTACAGAGGTCCATGAGGACCATACCTACAAGAGGATTACAGTATGTCTCAGGATTAGTTGTGTGGGTCACCTGAAGCAGAGCTATTTATACCTGAAGCATGTAGTTTTTCACATGCAGTGGGTACGGTCACATGGATCATGACTGTCTAACCCGCCCTTCAGATGATAAAAAGATGGTAGAAGGACCACCTAGGAAGAGACAGATATTCGACCGAGGAGGTCCACATGGAGCAGACAGACGTAGTAGAGGATATGTTTGTGTAGATAGTGGTGGGGGATGATTAAAGATGTTACTGCCACCACCATAAGGAGGTCCACCCCGACTGCAGTGAGCAGGTGGAATTTGGAGAGTTCAGCTCCAGGAAGCAAAGTCCTACTATCACGACGCTCCATAGATGTTGTGAGGTACGATTTGTGTCTACACCACCTTAGCTGCAATACTTACAGACACAGGTTCTAGTCATTCTTTTATTTCCACTACCCTTGTTCGGATCTTGGAGATTCCAACAGAGCCGTTTCCTCAATCCTTACAGCTATAGACACCTATCTGAGCATATTCGATGATTACACACTAGTGTCGGTTGTGCGAGACTACTCTAGAAGGTGAGAGCTTCAACTGGGTTCTCCTAGTAGCGGCGTCGACGACTTTATGACTTCATCTTGTGAATGAACTAGTTATCCACAGTCCATGATCAAATAGAATGTATTAGGCACAAAGTGAAGTGTGTCCGCATGGATGGGACCAAGTATACCTTCACCGATGAGATGGGAGCCTTTACAGCACAGGATAGAATTACCCGGAGGTGGGTGTCACTGATTACACATCAGTTGGATAGCCTTACCCACATAGCGGTTAAAGTGGAGAGTGTGAGTTATCTATTAGTGGTGGAACAGTATACAAATGTTTTCCCTGATGATTTCCCAATTCTACCTCCTCGTAGAGAGGTGGATTTTTACATTGACTTATACCTTGGTATGACACCGATATCAACACCAGCATATCGGATTGCTCCTAGAGAGCTTCGTGAGCTGCGGGTATAGGTAAAGGACTTGCAGGTGAAGGGATTCATTTGGCCCAATATTTCTCCCTGGGAAGCCTCAATTTTGTTCACCAAGAATGAGGATGGGAGCTTGAGGATTTGTGTTGACTATCGGTTCCTGAAACATGTGACCGTGAAGAACAAGTACCCAGTCCTGTGGATTTAAGACCTCTTTGACCGGCTGAAGTGAGCTCGGTGGTTCTCAAAGATAGACCTCAGATCAGGAAATCACTAGCTCAGAGTTCGAGATGAGGATGTGAATAAGATGGCTTTCAGATTTCGGTAAGACAATTAAGAGTTCTTGGATATGTCATTCAGCATGACCAATGCTCCAGTAGTGTTCATGGGACTCATGAACATGATATTTCTATCATACCTTGATTGCATTGTAGTAGTCTTCATCGATGACATTCTGATCTACTCGATAACTAAAGAGGATCTTGCCTATCATTTTCATGTAGTACTGGACACACTCTGAGAGCACCTTATTTTTGGAAAGATCTCAATGTTCCAGTTCTAGATCCAATATGTTCCCTTTCTGGGAAATGTCCTCTCAGAGGATAAAGTTGCAGTCGATCTAGTGAAGATTGAGTTGGTAATTTTTGGGATCCAACTAGGAGTGTCACTATGGTACGGAGTTTCTTGGGATTGGCTGGATACTACCAGAGATTTGTGCCAGATTTTTCCAGAGTTGCATCACCACTATCATCATTGATGAATAAGGTCCAACCCTTCATTTGGCCGGAGAAATTCTAGTGGAGTTTTGAGGATCTGAGGTAGAGGCTGACTAGTGTAGCCATCTTAAGGCTTCTGGAGGAGGGCGTAGGTTACGTAGTCTACTACGATGCATCAGGGTCCAGACATAGATGTGTCTTAATGAAGAAGAAAGCAGTGATCACATGTGGTTCTCGATAGATGATACAGCTTGAGCCGAACTCTGCTACCCATGACCTGGAGTTAGCAGTAGTGGTCTTCACCATGAGGATGTGGTGACACTATCTGATGAAAGAACGTTTTACAGTTTACTCTATTCACAAGAGTCTCCAGTATATCATAACTCAGAAGGAAATGAACCTGAGATAGTGACATTGGTTTGAGTTCCTCCAGGACTTTGACTTAGAGATAGTCTATAATCATGGGAAGTTGAATGTTGTATCAGATGCACTCAGCAAGAGATATGGTATACAGCTTCTTGGTGAGGCAACCGAGTAGCTGTCCACCTTGAAGATATCCTTTTTGTATCAGGATTGAGGAGCTTTCCTTCAGTTTCTTACGGTCACTCCCACACTTCTTCAGCGAGTCTAGTAGGCACAACATGGGGACATTGATTGTTAGACACAATGTGCTAAGATATCCATAGGACAAGAACCTGATGGATTGTTTGAAGGTGGAAAGAACGTTATCCTCTTCAGAGGAAATACCATGGTACCAGTGTCATTTTAGGAGGAAGTGTTGATGGAGTTCCACACATCCCCACTATCGGTACATCCAGGAGTGGTGAACTATGTACCAAGATCTCCGATGAAAGTACTGGTGGCCGGGAAAGAAGAATGCAGTATCAGAGTTTGTCTCTCAATGCCTCACTTTTCAGCAAGTGAAAGTGAAGCATAAGGTACCAGCAGGCTTGGTTCAGCCTTTGGATGTCCTAGAATAGAAGTGGGATGGGATATCCATGGACTTCATGACAGGACTTACATGTACATCCAGGGGTCATGACTTGATTTAGGTTATCATCGACTGACTCATCATGTTAGACCACTTCTTACAGATCAGAGAGTAGAGTGTAGTAGAGATCCTTGGATGCATCTATGTGTAAAAGATTGTGCGGCTAACTGGTGTACCCTCAACTATTTTCTCCGATCGTGATACAATTTTGACTTCCTGGAAATGGAAGAGATTACAGGAGGCTTTCGGGATGCAGCTTCGTTTGAGTACAACCTTCCATCATTAGAAGGATGTCCAGACTGGGCGGACCATTCAGACCCCCAAGGACATGCTTCGTGCTTATGTCCTAGACTTCAGTCGTAGTTGGGAGGATCAATTTCCTTTGGTGGAGTTTGCGTACAACAACAAATATCAATCCACCATTGGGATAGATCCATTCGAGTCGTTGTACGGGTGACCTTGCATATCAACTTTGTGCTGGACTGACCCTGGGGAGTCAACACTTGTGGGACCATAGATGGTATGGGCTACCATGAAGAAGATACAGATTATCCAATAACGTATGAAGACTACATAGAGTAGGTAGAAGTCGTATTCCGACAAGAGACAGAGACCTCTAGATTTAGAGAATGGAAACCACATCTTTTTATGGGTCTCACCCCGACGAAGTCTATGGAGATTTGGCCAAGGTTTCAAATTATCTCCAAGGTTCATCGGACCTTTTCAGGTCCCCTGTTGAGTTGGCGAGGTGGCTTACCACTTTTCTCTTCCACCTCAATTTCACCAGGTAGATGGCATCATCCACATATCCCACCTGAGGAGATACCCGCACGACACATCTCACATCATTGACCAGGGGGGCTGGACATCGACAAAAGAGCAACTTTTATGGAGATTTTAGTAGAGATTGAGGATCGACAGAAGAAGGTACTTCATGGATAGTCAAATAACTCTGGTGCACGTTCACTGGAAGCACGAGAACCTCCAAAAGAGCACATGGGATTGGGAGTCTCATATGCGTGCTCAGTAGCCCCACTTGTTCCCTTAGTTTGAGTTGTGGCTTACATAGACGTAGATACCTGAGTGAGGAGAATGTAAATACCTAGAATTTCCATGTAATGTTTTTAAAATAAATGGTAATTTTACGAGTCAGTGAAAATTGACGGCGCGTGATTTAGAGGACTTAGGTTCCTGGAATAAATTTATAAACATTTTTTCGGGTACGTTCAGAAAACGTGCGAGCAGGTTTTTCTAACTTTTGAACCAGTGCTCGAAATTGAAATTTGAGGACTTCGTTGAACTTGCAGCACCAGTATTCACTTATAGAGACTTTCACCTCAATGGTAGTAAGTCAAGGGTGAAAGATAGATTTCGGGTTTTTAATTAATGAATAAAATAAAAATAATTTTGCATAGCTATATTTTTATTTTATTTGTTAAAACCTCCATGTAGAAGTTGGGAAGTGGGTACCACAAAACCTTAACCTCCCATGAGAGGTTATGGTGGTGGGGACCACCAAAGGTAGAATCCTCTTGAACTCCCTATGAAGTGGGGAGAAACCTCTTGATCTCCAAACTTAATTATGCCATCCCGCATCTACATTAATTGTTCCAACCCTTGGTATCCTCCAATATGAATTTTAGGCCAACGTAACACAATTATTGTGGCCAATTAATTAAAGAATATTTGATTACCAAAAAATTAAATAGATAAACATATTTTATTTGGTTGGATATTCATTTGATGGAAAAGTATTGGCAAAGTAGGATTGGGAGGGCTTGGGAGAAATCTCTCCAATGATGAACGCTTCACCAACAAAGAACTCCAAACTCATTCGACCTTCTTCCTTGGGACTTCTTCTAATGTGGGACATCCCCATCTATATAGAATCTATGACCATACTAACTTCTTGCACCAACATCATCATGAAAACTAATTATGGGTATATTTAATATGATTATCACTTCCCACTTACACACCTTTTATTTTATTCACGGGTTGGGAAAAATCATTCAAGGAGGATTGGATTTTACGTTCTTCAATATTATTTATATTGAGCCACCGGCTACTGCTCTAATGCGGAGGGTGCGGTCCAATCAAACATGGCCTGACCCCTTCGTCGTTCTTCTATGTGGTGTTGAACATGACGAAAGCGAAGATGCAATGACCCTGCCCCACGGCCACCGTGCTCCGCGGCTCCTCCACCCACGGCCGCCACCGTCCGTCGAGCCGCCACGCCGCCGCCGTCCGGACCACACCACCGTCGTCTTCCACACAACCGTCGCCATTATGCCGATCCTCCGCTGCCATACGTCGTGCCACCGCCACCGTTCCCTGAGCCCCCCCATTGTCCGCAGCACTAGACTGCCACCATTCTTCAGACTGGACTGCCTCCCCGTGGTGGGACCGCTGCCCAGCGGTCGGACGGTCGCCCTGCAGCACGACCGCCTCCCCGCGGTTAGATTGCCGCCCCATGACCGGACCGCCTCCACGTGGCCATACCTCCTCCCCACTGCTAGACCACCGCTAGGCGTTCTCACACCACCTTTGGCCGAGCCGCCCCGTTCCCTCACAGCACCCCTTGGCCGAGCCGCCCTCGCGGAACCCTCACTGCCCTCAGGGGCCGGCCCGACCCAGCAGGTCAGGCCAATCCCAACGGTCCGGGCCACCCAGAAGGCCGGTCCAACCATGTCAAACCGGACTCGGGACAACTACGACCCCTTTTACTTTATTTTATACAAAAAATTGGCACCAGATGTACGTTTGACGAACTGTATGCGGTGTTGGAAATCATGGAGTGATTCGGTCCCTTTGAGGGATACCCCACTGAGTTTTTGGATTGAGATGGGGTATGGTCAGGTTGCATCGAGCACGAATCCAACCAGTCCCCTTGGACTAAAAGGTTAATAACTCACAAACCAGGCATCTGATTGATGCGTCGTCTATTAAGTTGAGACCCCTAAGACATGTCAGACCTTTGAAATTGTTTTTCTAGGGACTTTGTGGAATTTGAAGTTTTGACCTATGGCATGGGAAGCAGTTTCCCCAAGCGCTATACGTGTGGAACCCTTTTCCTGGCTGAGACTTGATGACTACTGACCGTTTTGACTCAGAGTGACTCGACTAGCCCAGTGGGGAGCGCCCTGGTGATGTGGTTGACCCATGGTGGGGAGCGCCTTGGTGACACAGAAGAGCCACAGTAATCGACCGAAGAGGTAACTCAGCAGGCCAGGAGGGGGAGCACGTTGGTGACGCGACAGACCCACGATACACTACAGGAGGAGTACCTCAGAAGTTCAAGGTTAGTGGGAAGCACCTCTATGTGTTGTGGCAGGCCCACTATACTCGATAGAGTAGGAGTTCTCCAGCAACGGAAGTGTTCGACGATGCGACTAGGGATGTTACTTGATACTACCACTAGAATAAATCCTGGTGTTAGCTGAGTCAGTACCTCTATGTTTTCCTCATAATTGAGATGGATTACTTGATAACGTAGGTATATGTATGGGAATATACCTAATTAAGGTTAATTATTTATTTCAAACTTATTGGTTTATGCTTGGTGGATTTTGTGAGACCTTGAGGGTCTTGGGGTCCCTTCTAAGTATCTTTATACTCACCATGTCACGGGCTATACATGCGCCTTTTGATTTTGATTTAGACAACAGACAGCGATGATTGAGGCTGAGAGTACCAGGACTAGATGGTACATGGAGATGGACCATATGGTGTGTCGGTATGTAGAGGAGACGGGTGGAGGTGGAGTGCTGAGGAAGTGATTTGTACCTACCCTTCAGGTAGAAACCTCATAGGACGATCCTGTATCTATCATTTCTCTTTCATCGGATGTATTGAATTTTACTTGTAATTGTACCTTTACAGTTGGGATTATATTCCAGCCACTTTTTACATTCATCACACTTTTGGTTATACAGTTTTCTTATGTTCCTATCTTGGTATGTGCTTGGCTACCTGTACTTACAGGTTATGAAGGTAATGCCTTCCATGTTTTAGGGAATATTCATTCGGTGTTAGTCGTCATCCCCTGGCCTATGGAAGGGGGGTATAGGGTAGTCATATAATGGTCCCCAGGGGACGGTTTGTGAAAATATACAATTGTTTTAATACCCTTTATTGGAAATAGTTATGGGTAATCACTAATAAAATGTTTGGCATGGAAAATTGCCGGAAATTTCAGCAGCATAACAGCAATTCATAAATATTCTTGGAAGAGTTTAAGGAGAGGAAAATGGGTCTATAATCCCCTAGACATAATAATTATAATAATAGGGATTTAAAAAAATATTCCAACATTAAAAATTGGAGATATAAAGGCATAATACAATGTTGTTACTTGAATAAAGAAGAGGAGAGGATCCCCTACCTTGAGTGGGAGCTTCAAAATGAATGGGAGTTTTTGATTAAGAGTATATCGGAACCATGGGAGGGACCTAGAGAGGTAAGGGAAGAGTATATTCATGAACCAAGGGTTTTTAGTGAAGAGGAATGGGATTTTGGGTGGTTTTATATCGAAAAAGAGAGGAAATTTCCATATTAATTTCCAAACATTGGTTTTAGTCACTTTATGTTAAAGTAATCAAAACCACAAACCTTGTAATGGTTTTCCCCATGTTTTCTACCAAATGGGATTTTTTTCATTATATTATAATTATAAAAACCGAAATAATTAAAATAATTCCCTTATTAATGTGTAAGTGAGTCAGGTTAATAAATAATTAATTTTAAAAACATAAATTATAATATAGGTTTCAAGGGATTCATTAAGGGTTTATAAAATTAATAAAATAACACAAAATAACATTATTTTAAATGGAAAACATTATTTTTCCCATGAATATTCCTTATATTATTTATTATAACACATTTGAGATTTTCTGATGTTATAATACACAACATAAATTTATACGATATTTATCTTTTACCAGAAACATCAACTATCTCCAAAAATTATACAAAATTTAATGTTGGATAATTTGAACATTCTCATTTCAAAAATAATTTTTATTTTACTAATATTATTCCATAAATATAAAAATTTATATTTTTAATGAAAAAATCCCCATTTGTTTCAAAATACATGATTTTTTTTATAATAATGGTTTTTTGAACCTTGTAGAAATTAAATTTTAATTCATAAAATTATATAATCTTCTCAATTTAATTAATATTATTAAATGATAATATTTTATTAAAATATTTTATTAATAAATTCATGAAATTCATTAAAATTATTTTCTTGATTTAAACAATATATTTTTAAAAAATACATTTTTTGATATATCGTAACAAAATATATTTTTTAGAAAAAAGAGGACATTTCCATATTAATTTACAAAAATAGGTTTTAGACTCTTTATGTTAAAGTAATCAAACCCTCAAACCTTACAATGGGTTTCCCCGTGTTTTCTACCAAATTGGATTTTTTTTCATTATATTATAATTATATAAACCAAAATCATTAAAATAATTCCCTTATTTATGTGAAAGTGAGTCATGTTCATAAATAATTAATTTTAGAACTATAAAATATAATATAGGTTTTGGAGGATTCCTTAAGGGGTTATATAATTAATAAAATAACATAAAAAACTTATTATTTTAAATGGAAAAAATTATTTTTCTCATGAATAATCATTATATTATTTATTATATCACTTTTGACATTTTATGATGTTATAATACACACCGTAAATTTATACAATATTTAACTTTTACCAAAAACATACACTATCTCCAAAAAGTATAAAAAATGTATTGTTGGATAATATAAACATGATGATTTCAAAAATAATTTTTATTTTATTAATGTAATTCTATAAATATGAAAATTTATATTTTTACAAAAAAAATTCCCATTTTTTTGCAAAATACTTGATTGTTTTATAATAACGGTTTACTGAACCTTGTAGAAATTACATTTTACTTCATAAACATATATAATAATTTAAATTTATTTAATAGTATTTATGTATAATATTTTATTAAAATATAATTTAATTTAAAATTTCATGAATTTCATCAAAAATATTTTCCTGTTTAAAACAATATATTTTTAAAAATTCAATATTTGATTCATCATATCAAAATATATTTTTTATAAAACTCATTATTTAATCATTTAGAAATTAAAAATAACAAAAATAGATAAATATTAACATTATGTCAAAATATAAAAATATAAAATGTATCACTATTATGATTTATATACATAACCCCTTATTACAGTAGTGTATTCCGTAAGGGTAAGGTGTGCGATGATGACATTTTCTTAGGGTGGTTTGGAGAAAATTATTTGGACTATGATATCAATAATCTTGAAATTCTCTCATAAATGGTTTTTATAAATATTTAGTTGTTTAATATCAACTAGGTCTTAGTCAATGGAAAATCCAAGATATGACGTCTCATTTAGAATCTTCGATAAGTGGGCCTCATAGGGTACGATCCTACTGATACAGACCATCGCTTATTTCATCCATGTTAATTAGATTTATCATAACCATTAATATATATTGATCATAATGATCATTGTACAATGACTATATTATAAACAATTATGATGTTTAATGGTCTTTTTAATTTGACAAGATATAATTTATAATTTTCCAAAATATCCAATGTAGTTCATTAATTATATAATTTCATTATTTAGTATGAAATTTATTAATTAGAAGGGAATTTCATTTATAAAACATCTGGTTGTTACATTATACCCCAAAAAAAATAACACCGTATAAATTTTCATTTCATATTTTAAAATAGATAGGGTCATGTATGTTTCATTTTCTTTTCTAGTTCCCATATCACTTCCTCAAACTTATCGTTCCACCTCAATTATTTTACCATGTGATTCTTCTTGTTCCATATAACTTTGTATCTCCATTATAAGAACTTCAACGACTACTACTCATATAAAAGGCCATTCTATAATGTTACCACCTATGGATTTAGCACATGTGAAGGTTTTTATATGTACTTCCTCTTGAAGAATACATGGAACACATCATGTACATGAGATCAGTTCAGCAGTAGTTCTAGTCGATAGGCCACAACTCCGATGATATCAAGGATCTAAAAAGGAACGATGTATATTGGTCTAAGATTTCCATTCTTCACAAACCACAAGACTTTCATCCATGGAGACATGTGAAGGAACACCTTATCTCTAGCATCAAACTATAGGTCTTATTGATGATTGTCTACATAGCTTTTCTATCGACATTATATAGATTTCATATGACATTGAATAGTTTAAACCTTATTTTTCATTTCTTGGATAAGATCATGTCCCATTATATTATTCTCTCCAAATTCATCCGAGCATGTAAGACACTAAAACCACTTCCCATACAAACCCTCATAAGGTTCCATTTGAATTCTATAATGGAAACTATTGTTATATAATAACTATACTAGGGTAAGGTGATGATACCAACATTATTTGAACTCCATATAACCTAATATCATTATATCCTTGAGAGTTTGAATGTTTATTTCAAACTTTCCATCTGTATGAGGGTGATAAGAAGTTTTGAATCTCAGTTCACTATCAAATGCTTACTAAGGATTCTCCAAAACCATGAGGTAAACCTCACATATCGATTTTATATAATAGAGAGTGGAACTCCTTGAACTCTTACTGCTTACCTTATTTATATCGTGAAATGTTGGTAAAGGGATAAATAATCATTGATAACAATAAAATTTTATGACTAGGTAAGGTGATCAACAACCACCAGATGATATTATTTCCTGCAGAGGTCCTAAGGATTCCTATAATGAAATCCATAGTTATTTTTCCCATTTCAATACTAGTATGGGAAATGGTTTCATCATAACCTTATACTTATTTAATTTACCCTTAACTTATTGTATCACCGAGCATTGAGTGAAAAATTCTTAAATCCTTATGTTTATGTTATCCCACAAAAAATTTGATTCAAATCTCTATACATATTAGTGCTTCCTATATAGATATTTATGAATGATATATGTACATCATCCAAAATTTCCCTCTTTAGTTCTTGTTTTTATGGGACACATTTCATAGTTTCAATCTTTATAACTCCATCTTTAGTAAATTTGAAATCCTAAATATTTTTAGCCTTTTCTCCAGAACCTCATCATCGTTCTAGGCCTTATATTTCTTCTCATGAATGGATGGTTGAGAATTTATTTGAGAAAGGTAATATGAAGGAACTTTTAACATTCTCATGTCCATTCTTTTCTTATAAAATAATATTGGATCCCCTTAAATCCTCATCATGGATAGGGTTCCTTGATCCTTTGTACATAGAATATATTCGACTTTGTTTTCATTCCTAGGATGGTAATGGATTAAATAATCATAATCCATAATTATCTATAACCACCTATGTCGGACCATATTGACTTCTTTTTAGTGTGAATTTATAATTTAGGCTTATATGGTCTATATATAAGTCAAACTTATCCCAATAAATATAATATTTCTATATAAATAATTTGAATAACACTGCATACAATTATAGATCATGTGTTGGGTAGTTCTTCTCATGTATATTTAATTATAGGGAGGAATATTCTGTTACATTGTATTCTTTCATGAGTACACAACCCAAGAACTTTTTGGTTGCATCACTGTAAATAACAAATCTATCCTCACTGGTGGGTAATGTGAGAACTAGTGTAGTGATTAACTTATTCTTAAACTCATTAAATCTCTATTCACATTCTTTATTCCAAATAAACATAACACGCTTCGAAATTATTTTAGTTTTTGGGATTGAAAATCAAGAGTAGTTTCTCAGAAATCGATGATAGTGGCCAACTAATATAAGGTAAAAATGGATTTAATTCATATATATTAGTCTAGTACATCGTTTAATTACCTCTATTTTTGAAATATCAACATATATTCCTTCTATGATGATAAATTCTCTAGGAAGGTTACATTCTCTATCCAAAACCCACATTAAACTTACATCACATATAAATTTTCATTTCAAAAGGACATCAATACAACATTCAAATGATACTCATGTTTCTCATTTATTTTATACTAGATATTAATTAATTCTATAAAGACTACCATACATTTATTGAGGTAATAACATAAGACTCTTTTCATCATATCCATGAAGATGTTTGGAGTATTGGTGAATCCATATGGAATCACTATGAACTCATAGTGCACATACCATGTAAGAAAAAAATTTCTTCTGGATATCCTCTTTCTTCACCTTTACTTGATAGTATCCCTAATGAAGATCTACCATAGAGTGGTACTGGGATTCATTTAGTAGATTGAATAATTCATCAATAAATGGCAGTGGATACTTGTTCTATATTGTTATTTTGTTGAGCTAAACATAGTTAATGTATAGGAACATTGTTCTATCCTTATTCATGATGAAGGGGTCCGGTGAACCCCACAGTGAAACACATGGGTGTATATACCCATTATACAGATTTTCCTATAGTTTTTCTTCAATTACACATGTTCAATAGTTTCCAATCTTTATGGATTCATGGATATTATAAAAGCTCTATGAATAAGCTTGATTGAGAACTAAACCTATCGGCTAGAAGTAATTACAAATAATTATTCAAGAAACACCATACCATATTCCCTCAAATTGGATATTTCATTAATGATGTTTTTTTCATTAGTCTCATTCATTTGATAAAGATACATTTACTCATTGGGAAATAATATCCATTCTTGATATGACTATACAAAATGATTTTCATCTTTATCCTTATAATTTTATAGTTTTTTTACACACAATGATTTTAATAAATACATGAGAAAATATCCCTGTTGGGGTATGAATAGGATTAAATAAATAAAAAAATTTATGTTTTATACATGAAAAAAATTTATTCATTAGTTATCAATAAATTTGAATCGAAAATAAATATCATTTGAAAAAAATAGATGTTTTTTTTCTGAATAATAGTTTTTTGTGAGCTATGTATTTTTGTCCTAATAAATTAATTTGATCAATATTAAAGAATAAATTTAATAAAATTTATATATTATATATTCAATAAAATGTATTAAAATTTATATATTATTTTTATTATGCATAGAATAATAATAAATATACTTTTTTGTTTAAAAATGTATTTTTCTAAAAAGTGGTTGTCATCACATTTTGTGCACTTAATTTAGAAGTAATGTATAAAATTTAACGTTATGGAATAAGATTAAATGATTTAAATATTTTTAATAAATAGTATAAAATTTGGTAAATAGACCCATTTTATTTTTGTTCAATATGAATAGTAACCCTGGTAAAATTTATCACCTTGGTAAAGGGTAGATCAGGTTAATCTATGTTAAAACAAAGTTCTAAGGCCGTAATTTTTCATCACAATTTTGAATGTATGAATTTAATTATACCCTTATATAGTTGGGATTAAAATATATTATTTTAACAGAAAATATTCCATAAGAATTACCTATATAGTATTTAAATCAAATAATGTTTTAAAATTTCACTCTGATTCTTTTTAATATCTCTTATGTGTCCACATAGGCACACAATCAATTTATAATCAAATAAAATTGTCTATTTAGATATTAATGAAATTATTTTTCTAATAGAAATTTATTTTTATCTTTTATTAATTACATAATGACCTTAATATCATATGAAACATTGATGTAGTATTTTTCCACACTAATGGAAAAATTAACCATACCAACGGTTTGGAACCATTGGTATAGGTCCCCAAACCATTGGTATAGCCTATACCAACGGTTTGGGGAGCCGTTGCGTGATTTTTCATGGGGAAAGACCTATCCCAAAGGTTTGTAGAAAACCGTTGGGATAGGTCTTTCCCAATGGTTTGAGGAAACCGTTGGGATATGTAAAAATTTAAAAAATAGTTCCATAGGTGGTTTAAACCCACATCCTCCACGTTATATATCAATGACTTTACCACTATCCAAGAGTATCCTTTGTGAATATATTTGGATATATATATATATATATATATATATATCTAATTTATATATTGTTTGATTTGATGATAATCACAAAATGTACTCATAAAAAATAAGGGAACATATCCCAATGGTTTGGAGAAACTATTGGGAAAAGTGGCCTCAAAGTGGACTTTTACCAATGGTTTGGCCAAACCATTTGGAATTTCATACCCTTTCTCAATGGTTTTGGCAAACCGTTGGAAAAAGTGACCTCAAAGTGAGATTTCCAAACGGTTTGGCCAAACCGTTGGGAAATAGGACCTATACCAAATTTTTTTAACAAACCGTTGGTATAGAAGCGTTGGGAAATGTCACATTTCCGGTAGATCCATTTAATAAAGTATATAATATGTGATTTTTAAAATATTTAAAGTGATATAATTTGAACTATTTAATTTGTAAAACAAATTTTATAGATCTATATAATATATTAGGGAGGTTATTAATCATTTATTCTAATTACCTCATTTATTTATGTGTTAAGAGTTTAATTAATTGAAAGTATGGTTTTAAACGTCAACAATGGTCCATTTATGGGGTGATTTTCATTTTATAGTAACATTATTAAACCTTAAAGGGTAAGAAACATTAATATTATAGTAATTGTCAAAGGGGTAAATGAGGGGTTAAAACTAAAATATAATGGTAGAAATGTGAACCTAACATGTCCAAATTTTATTGTATGATATTATTTAGACACATCCTTGACCAATATCAGAATATTATTTTTTACACCCATTGGACATAAAAATTAATTTATATTAATTTAATATTTTATGAAAGTGCAAGAGTGACCCTCCGCTAAATTATTAAATGGAACCGTACATTGTCCTTTCAAACCACTTTTAGCCTTATATATCACCAAAAATCTACCAATTTCACTTCTCTAAATACCTATCCACATCATAGAGGTTTTTTCTTCCCAAAATATCAACCCTAGTTCCCTTTTTAGGAGGTATAAATGAATCATTTAAATAAAGAGTTAATATCCTTAACCAATCACATTAATTTAAATTATTCTTTTCCATATTCTACATATGTTATATTATTCATAAAATAATAAACCATGTTTCCTAAATATTATTAAATTTTATTATGATTATAAAAACAAAATTATACAACCTCTTTCCCATAAAATAGGAAGTGAACACATCACTCTTGTGTATGTATGGCTTACTGTCTCCACGTAGTGATACAACTCATTTTTCATCACCATATTTTATAGATTATTATTATGATGGGATTAATACTTATATATGATATTTATAACCAAATAATACCTTTTAATGTCTATATCATGACTAAATTCTTACAATAGAATAATTTGGGAAACGACAACATTCCTCGGGCATACATGTGGACTACAACCTCCATGAAGTGATGTGATTTGTTATTTATTTATTTTTTACTTTTATAGTAATGTGTAATTCCCAGACCCCTCTAGACCTAGGTCCTGAGCATTAATTATTAAATTATCATTTTTAAAAGTAATGAAATCCCCAAAAAAGGATTAGGTTAGTAGTCTTGAAAAACTAGATACATATATGTAACTAAAATTAAATTGGGGAAGGTAAAAAAATTACATTACATAAAAAAAACTAAAAACTACATCAACAGAAACTCAATAAATGATCCCCTCTTCATAACCTGTTGAAGGTAAAAAAAATTAAAGGGGTGAGCTAAAATTCTCCGTAAGGGTTAAAAATAGTGGAATCATGAATGAATAATAACTGAATCATAAAAAACATGACATAGTCAATATGGCATGGTGAATAAATGAAAAACACACGTAATTGATAAACTGAGAATGAAAATGCATCCAAAGATTTTATCAGAGTGAAAACCTCATGGATAGTAATAAATGATAACGAGTAAATAGAATGATTATTAATTGGAATCCATGTATCTGGAAAAAGATACCATAATACTATTAAAACTATTTAGTTCTGTGGGTAGAAACCCATCACATTGTTTGGAAACAAACTCAAAGGGTTTGTCGCCAACTGATTGTCTCATGTGATCTGTCAATGAAAAGAGGGGCTATAATGGGACCCTCCCATAAATGCATGTAAAAATAATTCTTTATAAATTTATTCAATAAAATTTTAATATGAATTAACATTGTCCACATAGAATAGAGGATACAAATTAATCAATACTTCCACAGTTAAAACAATATTAAAAATAAAAAACATATGTAAAATGGTTTACATCGTTGAAAATAATCATATACATGATATGAGTATATGGATATTTAAAAGGAATATAATTTCAATTGAAAATTTATATCAGATGGTTAGTAGTTACACCACACAATAATTATTAGTTGTAAAATACAATGTAAGTCCCAATAAAATGGAAAACTGAGACACAACCCATTACCACATTTTAATCAATCGTTTCACATGAAAAAGAATTAATAATCGTAAAATGAGTAAATAAATAACATAAAAATAAATATATTAATGATATTATATATCAAATTTATCTACACTTACACCACATTGAAGAAATAAGTGGAAAACAATGGAAATCTCATGGAAATAAAACTGAGATGAGAAATACCTTAAAAACATTTTGGCATGGTAATAGGTATTCTTGTGAAAGATTAAATAGAGGTAAAAGTGTATACCATAATTTATATATCATAAGTAATGTATGAGGTATGTGAGAAAACATACACCATAATTATTAATTACAAATATAAGGGGACAACATAGGGGTAATTCTGAAATAAAATTGAAATTGTTGATCCCTTACCTTATGCTCGAAGGTGATATTGATTGTTCTTAACTATCTAAATAATAAAATTTAGAATCATTAATAAATAATATCAGAATAAAATAATCATGTAAATAATATGATATAAACTTATTAGATTCACTAATGATCTTTTTGATGGGTTTAAGAAGTTCATTTTTATTTTTTTCGAAGCATTTTCTTCCTTAGTTTTCATGATCTGTTTACTTTTATTCATGAATGGAAGTTCGTTTGAAATGGAATCAAACATCCAGAATTGTGAATATATATTATTTATGGCATTATATAGATATAAATTATCTTATAATTTCATTGGTTATATACAATGAGGATGAATCATTTGATAAGATAATGATAAATTCTTGGATTTAGCTTGGCTGTTTTGTGCACAAGGAAATTGTTTTGTATTATTATTCCATATTATGAGTGCGTAAGGAATCGAGAACATTAAAAAAGATAAAATAAATATAATATGGTCTGGTTAAACCATTAAAAAAGTTTCATGATTAGTATTTAATATAGTAATGCTAATTGAAAACCTATCTTTCCTGGGTGTGATAAATTAACACATCTCCAACAGTGTTTGAATTTAAAGTATAAAAGGAGGATGCAAGAGAGATTATGATGAAATATTACATTATAATAATGAAAATAAATTACATTTATGGTAATATAGTTATCATGGAATTTGGATGAGGGGAGGTGAGGAGAGAGCATCTAAAGAATAAGACATTAATTTTTTGAAAGAAAATAAAAGAGAGGTTCACCTCTTGAGTACTCCTCCTTGAGAAACTCTTTATAACCATTGTTTCTACCATTTTGGTGAGATCAGAAGGCCTTGGACATCAGGAGAGGGTCTGGAAAGATTATTTTGCTGAATTTGGGAAAGGCTTGAAGCATTATTGGTGTGGGAGAACGAGGGGGTGGGGGTATATTATATAGTGGAGGGGATGAGATTTTTCTTAATATTATAATCATTAATTTATTATTTACTCTAAAGATAAGAAATAGTGAGTATTCCATGACCTATAATAGTAACAAGAGCATGTGAGTTATAAATTTTTGTTCTTACATCACTAATTATAGTAGGAATAGTTAATTTAATTTATAATTTATTTATACGATAAATTAATGTATTTTACTATTCCTAAAAAATCATGTATTTCAGAAAAATATCAAAAACTCACCCAAACTATTTATTGACATGTATAATCCAAAAATGAACTCCGTTTTTGAAAAATTGTTTTCTAGATATGAAAATTTTAATATTTAATTAAAATCATTATTTAATTAAAAAATACAAACTCTTAAAATATTCATCATTATTTTTATGGTGCCTAAATTTAATTTACACTTTAATAGGTATGGTTATAATTCATAAGATTCAAACACTATTCAGAAGGGTCTGTTACTATTCATAAGGGCATGTTACTATTCATATGGTTAGGTTACTGTTCGCCAAAAATCATGTTAATTCTATCAGACTTTAAATATCATCCTAATCGCAACATTGATTCTCTATTTTTCAAAATTCAAAACTCAAAAGTGGAAAATTTATGTTTAAAGGATAGGTTATGAAAATATCTTAAATAACCAATTTTTTTTTAAAATAAACTCAGTGAATTATAAAATATATTATATCTAATGAGAAGAATGTATTTAAAAGAAAGAAATCAGAAAAAAGTTTGGGTGTTATATTATTCCCTCCTTTGTATATTTGATCCTCAAAATATTTCATTTATAAATTCCTCAAAAAAGATATCGGTGGTTCTTCTTCATAACATTCCCAGGTTCCCATGTTAGATCCTTCGTATTATGGTTTCTCTAATGAACCTTTACTAGACGAGTTGTCCTATTTCTCACTGCATGCTACCTTGTGTTAAGAATCCCGATAGGCTCTTCAAATTATGAAAAATGAGGTTCCAGTTATATTTCATCATAGGTGAGTACATGCATTGGGCCTGGTATTTATTTATTCAACAAGGACACATGGAAAACATCATGAAATTCGGAGAGACATGGAGTAATTGCTTTATAGTCTGCTACATCTCTGATTCTTTCCATATTTTCAAATGGTCCAATGTACCAGGCATCAGTTTCCCTTTATTACTAAACCTTAAAAACCATTTAATGGAGAAAATTTCTGAAAGACATGATATCCCTCTTGGAATTCCAGATCCTTCATCTGGTCATCAGCAAAACTCTTCTTCCTACATTGGGCTACATTAATATGGTCATAAATTGTATTTACCTTTTCTGTGGTCTCCTAAATAATTTCTAAGCCTATAAGTTTCCTCTCACCAACTTCATCCTAAAAAGTTGGAGTTTGACATCTCTTTCCATATAATTCTTCATATGGAGCCATTTTTATACTATAATTGAAACTATTGTTGTAGGAAAATTCCACCAAAGGAAATTATTGATCCCACATACCTTGAAAGTCAATATAGCATGATATCAACATGTCTTTTAGTGTTTGAATAATCCTTTCAGACTGTCCATGAGTTTGGGTGTGATAAGAAGTACTCATATAAAGCTCAGTATCCAAATCCTTACATTGATTTTTCTGAATTTTTTTTTTAACCAGGGATCTTGATCAGACACAATTGACAGATTTTTACCATGAACTCTTAACACTTCATTAATATAAAGTCTTTGCAGGCGCTCAAGTCGCACATCTACTCTTATAGCAAGGAAATATGCTATTTTTTTGAGATGATCAACAATTAACCATATTGAATCATTCCTGCTAGGTGTCCTCAGTATTCTAGTGAAAAAAATACTTTGCAATGTCATCCCACTTCCACATAATAATAGGTAGAGGTTCCATCACCCCTATAGGATGTCATCCCTCTACCTTCACTTTTTGACAAACTGAACACCGTGACACGTAGTCAGAATTTTCTCACTTCATATTATCCCACCAAATATATTTTTTAGATAACTATACAGCTTTGTGCTACCCAAGTGTGTTGATAAATTTGTTCTATGAGAATCTTCTAATAGTTCTCTTTTTAGATCAGGTACTAATGGAATGCCTAACCTATCCCCAAATTTCCGAACTTCTTTATACACAAAGTCTTCCAATATCCCATCTGTGAAACCATTAATCTTCCTGTGGTGATTCTCATAATCAGATTGAGATATTTTTAACTTCTCTAGTAATTATGGTTTAGAAGTATTTTTAAAGAGGAATGATTTCTCACTTTCTTTACAATTCACATATCTTTATTTAGTAGATCCATGAGTATAGGATCTTGTCCAATCCTTATTTGGTTCAAGAGTCCATGATCTTTCCTAGTTAATAAATCAACCACATTATTTTCCTTTCAAGGTGGTATTGTATTGATCAATCATAATCATTGAGTAACTCAAGCCATATCATTTGCATCATGTTGAGTTCCTTTTGTGTAAGAATTTATTTCAAACTCCTTTTATCTATGTATATCTCACATATTTCTCTATAGAGATAATTTATTTATATTTTTAGAGCAAAGGTTATGAATACTAACTCAATATCATGAGTTGGGAAAATTTTCTCATGAGTCTTCAACTACCTTTATACATAAGCAATTACTTTATCATTTTTCATAAGGACGCAACCTGGTACATTCTTTGAGGCATCACTATATATCACAAATCCGTAATTTCTAGATGGAAGAGTCAAAATTAGAGCGTTGAACAATCTTCTTTTAAATTCTTCAATGAATTCTATACATTATTCTGTCCATAAAAACTAAACCCCTTTATGTGTGAGCTTGGTTAGAGAGTTAACCGGTTTTGTGAAATTCTGAATGGAACGCCAATAGTAGCCTACTATCCTAATAAAACTACGATCCTTGGTTATGTTTGTTGGTGTGGGTCATTAATTGATTTCATTTTTCTTCAAAGGATCAACTATGATTCCATCCTTAGAGGAAATATGGCCAAGAAAAGAAATTTATTGAATCCAAAATTTCAACATGCTAATCATACCATATAATTCATTTCTTTTAAGAGTTTTTAGAAAAATCCATAGGTGATTTTCATGGTCTTCATAGCTTTTGATGTATACTGGGAAATCATCGATAAATTCCACAAAATGTTATGAAGATATTCCTTGAGAAATATATTCATTAATTCAACGAAAATAATGGGTGCATTTTTCAGTTCAAAAGGCTGCACCATAAAATCATAATGCCAATACGTGGTTTGAGATTCTATCTTTAGAATATCTTCTTTCCTCACACATAGCTGATTATATCCAGAACATAGGTCAATCTTGGAAAATTATTGTGCTCCCTAAATTTGGTCAAATAAATCATCAATTCGTGGTATATAATACTTATTATTTATTATAATACCAATGATTTCCCTGTAATAATCACATAGCCTCATCGATCCATATTTCTTCGTGACAAAGTGGATAGGGGATCCCCATGGAGAAACACAAGGTTGAATATATCCTTTATCACTCAATTCCTCTAGTTGTTTCTTTATCTCCACTAATTCAACAATGTCCATTCTACAGGGAGTCTTTGATATTGGTCTTGCACTTTGAATTAAATCTATAGTGAACCCAACTTCCTTCTCTAGAGGATGTCAAGGTAAATCATCTAGAAATACAATAATGTATTCTTCAACTATATGTACATCTTCTATTTTATGATTTATTTCCTCAACCATATACAATGGGTTCTGTTCCTCTCCAAGTAGTTCATCACATAGAGAAACTTGGGGTGGATCTAGATAAGAATTAGATAGTGAGTTTTCTGTTCTAAAAATAATGGATTCTACACAATTTTCAAATATTTTAACATTCTTATTCTTTCCATATATATTAACATCATAATTTGACAAGCAATTCAAATCGATAATTATATCAAAGTTAGTCATTGTAATGATTATAATGTTAGAAAATAAAGCACGTTTATGTGTCTTGAGGGGGACTGATCGACATGCCTTTATTGCAATGATACACCCCTAGGAGTTTTGACTGACAACTACTTTAGTAAATAAAATGGGACATGCCTAATTTTCATGGTAAATTGGGAAGATATAAATGAATGCGATGATCCAAAATCAAATAAATAAATGACTATGTTTGAGGAAAAATTTAAATTACATGGTACCACATCATTAGGAACTTCAACCAATGCATTTGTAATCAAAAAATATTTCCCTTACCCTCATGGCCTTTTCTAAGAAAAATTTCCTTTGCACTTAGGACACTCATTTTCATTGTGTCCCATCTCTCTATTATAGCATTGAACATCGTTGAATTGTTTCTTCCACTTGAATTAATTAGATTGATGATCATTTTCTTTACACTTGTAGTAGACTCTCATGCCTTTCTACTATTTGCCATGTTGAGTCATTCTATAGTAACCGCATAATGGGAATTGCTTCATTCACTTGTTCTTCTTTGAAACATCATATTTTCCTTGGTCATTAGCATACAACTTCTTATCTTGGTTTCCCTTGAAAAATTTTGATCTGGAAAACTCCCTCGCTATTTTTATGGAACATAATACAATATCATCAAATGATGAAAATGTTTGAGAAGAAAGATACCTTCAAACACATGGATTAAGACCATAAAATAAATGATCAAGCTTGTGTTTCGAGTCACATAAATAACCTATGGAATACCTCGGTAGTCTTGTGAAGGTAGCCTCATACTCTGCAACACTTTCTTATTCCTTTTTCATTAAGATAATAAATTTCATCTGCATTTAGGTTCATTTCTCACAGGGGAAATATTTTTCGATGAATATTCCCTTAAAAATTCTTCCATTCCATTTCATTTAATTATTCTTCCACCTTGGTATTTTGTATCTAGGACCACTATTTATCGACATCGCCCTTGAGATAATATACTACTAGCACTACCTTTTTATTTTTATTACATATTAATGCCATGAATATCTTTTCACGGGACATGATCTACTTCTGAACCACCACTAGATTAGTAGTCCCACTAAATGATGTGGGATTCTGCCACATGAAATGATCTAACACATGTGTAGAATGGTTATTTTTCACAACCTGAGTAAGTTGTCCCAATATTGTCATGATCTGATATGATCTGACATTGACATTGTTGACTTAATCAGTAGGTAAATCACTACATTTTCCATGAGTATTGATTCCCTTTATTCCATTATGCACCAGTTATAAATAATGACATGTACTATATTATGTTATTAATTTCAAATAGAAATGCACATAACATAGATTGAAATTCTATGCATAGATAACCCCATAAACATGGATTATGAGGAAAAATTTTCATTAAAATCCATTATAATGGATTTTAAATAAAATGTGAATTATCCTCAGCATACCCCCCAAGAGTGACAATAAAAAGAGTGCAGAAAGTCCCATTTTCATGCACCATGATTCCCCGAGTAAATCCTGAAACTTCTTGTAAGATTTTTCACTCTTAGGTACATCTATGCTAGATACAACTCTACTTGTTTGTATCCAGACAAGGTTTTATTTTCTATAAAGATACAAATAACTTATTCCATACCAAAATTACATGAAATTATTGTATGTTTTTTTCACAAATTCTAACTTAGGTCTTTGTTCCCTAATCTACATTTTCTAATCTAGTTTCAATGTTTTCTACTAAACCTCCTCTGATACTAAGTGTAACACCTCGTCTCCTCTAGACATGGGGCTGGTGCATTAATTATTACATTTTAATGATTAAAAGAAATCAAATCACAAAGGAATGATCATTTTAGTAGTCTTGAAGAAACTATATACATATATGTAACTCATATTACATTGACGAAAGGTAACAAAATGCAATACATAACAAAAACTAAATATAGAATCCACAAAAACTCAATAGATGATCTCCTCTTCAAAACCTTTTGAATGTAAAAAAATTAGAGGGGTTAGATCAAATGATATATAAGGGATAAAAATAGTGGAATAATTATTCATTTTTAACTGAACCATAAACAACTTGGCATAGTCAATATGACATGGTGAATAAATGAAAAACTCACGGCATTAATAAACTGAGAATGAAACTGCATTAATAGATTTTGTCATAGTGAAAACCTCGTGTATAGTAATAACTGATAATGAATAAAGAGAATTATTATTAATTGGATGTATTTTATTTGGAACATGATAACATAATACAGTTAAAACGGTTTAGTTTTGTCGGTAGAAACCCGTCTAATTTTTTGGAAACAAACTCGAAGGGTTTGTCCCCAACTGATTGTCCCACGAGACTTGTCAATGCACTGAGGGGATATAGCGGGCCCCACCCACTACTTAATTTCCAATTAATTATTTATATATTTATTCAATACAAGATATATATGACTTTATGTTATCCTCATATAATATAGATACATATTCATCAATAGTTCCATAGTTAAAAAAACATTCAAAACAAACACAATATGTAAAATAGTATAAACATTTGACAATAATCATATAACTGATACAAGAATATGGATATTTAAAAGGAATATAATTTGAAATTAAATGTGATATTAAATGGGAAGTAGGTGAACCACATATGAATAATTATGTGTACAATACAAAGTAAGTCACAACAAAATGGAAAATTAAGGCAAATCCTGTTACCACATTGTAATCAATCGTTTAATGTGACCAAGAATTAATAATCATCAAATGAATAACTGAATACCATGAAAATAAATAGAGTCATGATGTTTTATATAAAATGGAAGTTCACATACACCAAATGAATGAAATAAGTGGACAATAGTGGAAATCTCACAGAAATAAAAGTTAGATGAGAAACCCCTTACGAACATTTCGGCATGGTAACATGTGTTCTAGTCAGAGATTAAAGAGAGGTAAAATGTTTTACCATAATTTATATATGATATGGGAAGTATGATGGAGGTGATAAAACATAATTCATCATTTGTAATTTCAAATTGAATGACACAACATAGGGTAAACTCTTGAATAAAAGTGAAAGAGAGGATCTCTTACCTTATGCTTGAAGGGGTTCTTGATTGTTCTTACAAAAATGAATAATCATATTTAGATTAGTTAATTAATAATTAAATAATATAATAAAAATTTAATTGATATTTTATATCCTTATTAGGTTCATCAATGTATTTTGTTTGGGTTTAAGAGGTTCAATTTTATTGTTTTGGAAGAATTTTATTCCTTGGTTTTCCTGATCTGTTTACATGTATTCATGAATGGAAGTTCTCTTGAAATGTGGTTAAACATACATAATTTTTAATATATATTATTAGTCAAATTAAATATATATAAATTACCTTATAATTATTTTGTTTATATTCCATTAGGAAGACTCATTTGAGAAGTTATTGATAAACGCATGTATTTTTCTTGGCAGTTTTGTGAACAATGAACTTGTGTTGTATTATTATTCCATATTATTAGTGTGTAAGGATTAATGAACATTAAACATGATAAAATAAATATATTATGATATTTTTCAACCAATTAATCATTTTCATGACCAGTATTGAAGATAGTAATGCTTATTGAAAACTAGTCTTCCTTGAGTGTGACAAATTAACACATGTCAGACAGTGTTTTCATTTATAGTATAAAAGGAGGGGAAAAGATAGATAACGATGAAATATTCCATTATCATAATGAATATAAATTATATTTAAGGTAATGGAATAATAATATTATTTTTATGAGGGTAGGTGGGTAGAGAGAAAAAATAATAATAAAAAATATAAAAGAATTTTAACGAAAAGAAAAGAGAGGTTCACCTCTTGAGTACTCTTCCATGAGAAACTCTTTAAGACATTTGTTATTGGACTTTTGGTGAGACAATATGGCCTTGGATATTGGGATATGGCTTTTTAAGTGTATTTTTCAGAATTTAGTTATGTTTTGAATCTTGAGTGGTGTGGGAGGAAGAGGGGGTGAGGGGTTGTTTATATAGTGGAGGGGAGGAGAGTTTTCCTAATATTATAATCATTTATTTATTATTTATTCTCATGAAATGAAATAGTTAGTATTACATGACCTATAATAGTAATAAGATCATGTGAGTTTTATATTTGGGTTCTTACATCACTCATGATGATATTAACAGTTAATTTAATTTATAATGTATTTATACAGTAAATTAATGTATTTACTATTTGCCCAAAATTCTAGTATTTCATAAAAATCCCAAAAACTCACCCAAACTCTTTCTTTTACATTTAGAATCTAAAAAGGAACTCCATTTTTCAAAACCAAATTTTTAAATAGGATAAATTTAGTATTCAATTAAAATCAATATTTAATTGAAAAATACAAACACTTAAAATATTCGTCTTCAATTTATGGTGCCTAAATTTTATTTACACATTCATATGTATAATTACCATTCATAAGTGTTATATACTATTCAAAAGTGTAAGTTAATATTCAGAAGCATGTGTTACTATTCATAAGGGCAAGTTAATATTCATAAGGGCATGTTACTATTCCTACAAAATTATGTTAATTCTACCAGACTCTAAATACCATCCTAATCGCAACTGTGAATGTCTATTTTTAAAAATTAAAAACACAAAAGTTAAAAATTTTTGTTTAAAGGCTTGTTTATGACTCTCTCTTGAATAACTATGTGTTGTTTCAATGAAACTCAGTGCTTTATGAAATATAGGCTATCTAATGAATATAATTTATTTAAGAGAAATATACCATAAAATCATTGGGGTGTTATATAATGAATATGAATTTTATTAATATATATGATACAATAATGATATTATAAATTCTAATTAATACTTATATTTCTTTCAAAATATCCATTAAAAAATGAAAATAATTTCCATGTTCATGTACAACATACCGTCTCCATTAACAGTGTAATTAATATTACTATTACTAAATTTATGGATGTAAAGAAATATATATATATATATATATATATATACTATTTTTAATATTATTGATTTTTTGGAACTATGATCAAAGAACAGTACTCGAAACCTCAAAACCAAAACCAACATGAAAAAGAAAGCAATTATCACCGAGAATTGTGATTTTAAAAAAGAATTATTAATAAATATGTGATAGAAGGTTAAAAGTAAATAATATATAGTTTGATATATATGAGTTTTGTTCTATAATAAGTTTTATAAAAACCTATATTTTTTATATAGGAGGTCCGAAATTTTAAGAAGGATGTCAGACCCGAGGTAAGGGGTTTTATGTTACAATACCATTATTTATCAGGATTGTTTATGAATAAATTTTTATGATGAAATATTATGATACCCCTCTCATGATAAAGATGAATTCTATTATCCTCTAGTTATTTCTTGAAAATAAATGTTTTCCATTAATTTTTAACACATTTTGTAACCAGGATAATGAATATATGTTTTTAAGGAAAATCAAATCCATTTATCTCATCGATCAAACAAACTTTTTATTCCATATCCATGTTTTTAATAATGTTTTAAATAATGTTTTTATTATTAATCTATAAATTTTTAAATTATTTTTTACCCATGATTTAATTTTTAAAAAAAAATTTCAAAGGAGTCTTCTAATTGTTTTTCCAAATGAGGTACATTGTGACTTTTCTAACAAAATTATGGAAGGAATTTTATTGACATATACAGAATACATGAAATTTCATTCCTTCATATACACACAATGTTTTAAATATTACATTAATTGTTTCCATTTTTATTTTCATTGAAAATTTTTTCAATAATATTTTGGAATTTTTTATATTTTTAAGAAATTATTTAAAAATTGAAAGTTTATTTTCCTTACGAATGTTTTAATGATATTTGGTTCTTCAATTACCATGACATTCAATGTTTATTATGGTCTAATATGAATATTATCCAAGGGTACAATCATTTTTTTATTTTTATTGTTTATATTTATGATGGAATGTTGTTTATGAAACTCATTCCATTAACATGGGTTATTATATAATGAAATTTTTATCGAACCCATTTCTTTTCATGGGTTCCGATATGATGAAAGGATTTTGATATTGTGGAAATCATATGTATGATTTTCATTATATGATAGGTGATAACTATATCTCCCTCTAATGAAATGTGTTAATATATATATCTCATGAGACAAATTGGATCAGAATGTGGAGTGAACCTAGTTCAATATTGACCTTTTTCCACTATGATAGTCTTGGGAGTGAACCATAACTAGTTTGATGGTTATGGAGTGAACCCATTCCACTATGATAGTCATGGAAAAGAGCCTCGACTTCCATGGAAATTTTTTTATATACTTACATGAATGCCACAATTCTATATCGTATCCCTATATTATGCTCTCATAGATCATGTTCTTTGATTCCTTTATGAGTCATGTCTGAGAATTACCATGATTTATGCCCTAAATTAAGATTATGGTCTATGATATAATGTTTATGGTCATAAATTCTTAAGAACATGTTTTCATATCCTTTTTCTCATGTTATTATTATATTATCATTAATATCTCCCTTGTTTACACTAACAGAGCATCATATATCACCCTTTAATATGTTTCCTTTCCCAGGTTATGATGAAAGGTTTTACATATCATATGTTTAAGAAGGGTAATAGTTATTAAGATCTAAGTGGGAGATGATTTATAACAATTATGAACCAATTGTTTATATTCTCATGTTTTCAGAGATACTAGACCTATATGATCATAGAATGGATTTTTTATGTTATGAAAAGAATATTCAACCAATTAGATGTAATATATATGCATTAAAAATGGTTGGGAAAAAAATACTTCAATGTATAATTGAGTCATTTTTTAGATGATTGTGTTTGTTTAGAGAGATGGATTCTATGTTGTGTTTGTTGACATAGAAGACTGCGATTTTCATTTTCTAGAGAAGGGGGTTTCTATGTTAAGTTGTCGAGTTCTAGAGATATTTTTGACAAACTTGGTTGACAATGAATGGTGAAAATGGAATGGATGATCTGGGGGTGGTACAAAATGAAAAGATCTAAGGTGATGTCATTTTCTAGTGTTGGCCAATTTTTTGGGCCTGAAAATCAGAAAATGAAGACATGGGTTTTTGGAAAAAGGAGACGGGCGCAAAAAAAGAAGGGGTACGCGAAATAGGTGGATTGTGTGCGGAAAAGTGCACAGTGTTCCCAATAGTGGATTGAAGTCTTTCGTGCAAGAGGTATTTCATTATTAGAAGATCGAATATTTTTAAAAGCATGAGGTGCGTGAAAAATTTGAGCAATGTGGAAAATACATGGTTGCACGGATCATGGGTTTTTTGCTCTCGAAAAGTATTACGCGCACAAGGAGGGTTTTTTGAATAGGGGTTGATTTTTTCTATAAATAAAAAGTGACCTCCATCATTCATAGTAGCTCAAGACTTATAGGGAATCCGAGATCACGTGTGTGAAATAGGAGTACACAAATATGTTGTGCGTAAACGTTATGTTTGCATGTAAAATTAGTGTGTGCGCATATAGAAAAGGTTTCATGTAAAATAATTCCATTGTGCTTAAAAGAAGTGTTTGATCGTAAAGCAAAGGAAACACATAAAGGAAGAACGCTTCTATTAAAGGAGGTGTTGCATGAAAATTGGATTTCGTGAAAAAGAAGTGAATTTGGCGCAAGGTAGTATAGAGGCTGTGTGTAAAAATTGCGGATTCCCGATACACCTGGTGCAAAGATAGATTCATTTTCAGATGAAATTTGGACGTCAACAGAGAATATATCAATAGTTATAGATGTATATTTCATTAGCGATAATGAAAAGACCAACAGGTTTATAAATTGTGAGTGGATATTCTGAAGAAGTAGTGATCTCACATCAGTTGAGAGAGAAGTGTGTTCTAACTTTGTGAATGGTCGCAAACCAGGAGGGACATTGAGTCCACTTTGATCTTGTAAATAGCAGTGCGCTTATAGTGGATTTGGTACGTTGGAACATTGTCGGTGTATGATCCTTGGACGTAGCCCAGTTAGGGTGAACCATGTAAAATTGTTGTTTCATGTGCATGCTTTAGGATTCATTCATACTCTGCAATGGGAAGGAGAGAGAGAAGAGGTTTTTGTCTAACAACAAAAGAAGATCAATAGGGGAATCTTTTTTATATTTTCATACCCTAATTCAACCCCCACCCCAAGGTATCTGGCCTTGTGGACCAAACAATTGGTATCAGATCGAATGGTTGACATCAGTGTTTCTCCCTCAAATAGAGGTCACTAATAATAATGGAATTCCAATCTTCGATGAGATAAATTTTCAGCTTTGGAAGTATTGGATGCAACACTACATCGGATCATTGGGAATGGATGTGTTTATAGAAATAATGCATGGTATAACAGATGATATAAATAGTGGCGTACTATCAAAAGCTAAGCGTAGATAATTAGATGATGATGCCAAGGGAATTAATGATTAAAGGGGAGCCATATCCAATGATATTTATACAAAGGTGATGTCACGAAAAACCTCAAATTATATGTGGGAAAATCTATTATATATATATATGAAGTAGGTACAAATGTCAGGGAATCGAAATTGAATGTTTTGTGGAACAACAATGATGATCTTCGAATGAACCCGAATGAATCCGTTGATGCATTCTTTGACAGGGTAAATGTTATAGTTGAGGAAATGCAAGGAGATGGAGAAGTTATTGAAGACATAAAGATTGTAAAGCAAATATTGAGGATAATTCCACCTTGGCTCAATCCGAAAGATTCAGTTATGTAATATAAAGACCCAAAAATAGCTGACATTGGATAACCTTCACATCACCCTTATTGCATATGAAATAATAAATGAAGATAATGATGTTGTGGAAAACGGTAAATCCAAAGAGGTGGAATTCAAGGCCATGAAAAGGATCACTATTGAATATTCTCATGAAGAAGAAGAGATAGATGAGGTGATGTCATTTCTCTCCTCAATCCATCAAAGAGAAAATATAAAGATTAGAAGGAAACTTACACTTGTATGTTTTTTATGTGGAAAGGTTGGACATCATGCGGAATGGTGCCCCAAAAAGTTTCAAGATGATGCTGATGTCAATGAAATTGAAATTCCAAATGAAAACCCTTCATCCTATGGGAGAGGCAAGAAACAGTTCAAGAGAAATTTCATTAAGAAGAAGAACCTGCATTCAAAAGAATGTGACTGTTCAGAAGAGTCTGAGGTTGAGGTGGGTGAAGACATAGATAAATTAAGAGATCATGGAGAAAATGATATGTTGATAGTTGTAGGTAGGTATCAGAAGAATAATGAAACCCAATGTGATAAAAAATAAGAATAATTTGACGGAAGAGTTAACATTGAAGTTGAATTAGAAGAATCTCTTGAAGCGATAGATGTTTGGAGAGAGAAAACAAAGAAATCCAACAAGTTGGTACAAGATGTCGAACTCTACATGAAACAGCAATAAGAAGAGAATTATAAGATGATATATTTTTTTTGAAAACTTAATTCTATTAGGATAGAGAGCTCTAAAAAGGTTGATGAATATAAATTAATGTTTGAAGAATAGAAAAGGTAGATCGATGTCATGAATAATACAAAGAAAGATCAAATAAAGCGTATTGATGAACTTGAAGGAGAATTTTTCGGTTTGTAGAAAATGGTTTAGGATCAAGAAAAATTCTTGAATCCTACTGGGACACCCAAAATGCAGATCACACAATAAATTGTGAAGCTGAAAGTGGAGAATAGTGGTTCAGTGGAAAGGATGCATTAATTATATTCATATTCTAAAGCCGATGGGGGGATTGTTCAAAAACAAAAAGATGTGAAAATTGAAGTCAGACCATAAGCACTCATTCCGATATTGAAGGTTGATTTTTTTAAAAAGAAGAATTAGAATATTCAGAGATCCCAAGGGGAAACTTGCAGTACATAAGTGACACGAAGGAATGCACCTTATATCAGGTGTTTTTTATTTTGGAAATATGGGACATTCACAGTTCGTGTGTTCCATAGCCAAGAGATATATAAGCGAATAAGAAAAATCCTGGATTCCAAACAAATAACGGTTCTCCATAACATATTTTGAAGGACACTATTTTTTCTACAGTGGATTTGGGCACCTGGATATGTATTGTACTTCAAACATACAAAGTAATATGCCAAATAATAATCAAAATGTACTAAAGCAGCAGATCAATGAAAAATAAGGCGAGTTGAAAATTTAAAATAGATTAGCATCTTTCCTATTGAAGCTGGTCCATTGTACTCTGAGAAAGATCAGACGTCTCAATCCCTGCCAAGTGTGACGACAAAAATATGGACCAAGAAGAAAAAGGATGAGAAGGAAGTGGTTTCAGAAATTACCCTTAAAGAATTAGATTGCTATGGTGTGTGGATCATTGACAGTGGTTTCACATATCACATGACAGGTAATAAGGATCTTGTTACAGGTATAAAATATGAAAAATAAAGAGTTTTCAAGTTTTGAAATGGTGAAGTCCTAATGATTATTATCTTATGAAAGGAAATGTTTGGGGGAAAAGAGATGAGACGTGCTGATTTCTTAGTAGTAGATGTCCTCATTCACAATTTTCTTACTGTCAGCAAACTATGTGACTCATAAAATTCTATAAGGTTTACTAAGAATATGTGTATCATAAAATGAAATGATGGGGAAGTGTTTCTATAGGGGAAAAGAACAAAATAAAATATCTACCTGGTAAGGGGAGAAGAAGATATGTGCTTTCTCTCTAGAGAGGGTGAAAAAAAGTTGTGGCATAAACGACTTGGTCATCTATGATAACAATTCCTGGAAGATCTGTTAAAGTGTGATGTAGAAATATACCTCCCTAAGCTATCACGTGATCATACTCGCACGTGCAATGCATGCCAACAATGGATGCTCTGCAGAATGATGTATAGAGGAAATGGAAAATATGTCAACAAGAGTGATCAAATTGGTGCATGTTGATGTTTGTGGGCATGTGACACCAAGATCAATTGAAAGAAAGAGGTACTACGTTCTTTTCATTAATGACTACAATAGAATGGAATGGGTATTTTTTATTTCTTATAAGTATGATGTGTTCAGCTACTTAAGACATTACTAGAGGGAGTGTGAAAGGACGCTTGGATAAAGAATTCTGAAGTTTCGTACTAATAATGGTACGAAATTCACAAACAGACAGGTGGAATATTATCTCAAGAAACACTAGATAATGAATCATGTTTCTTCATTAAGAACCCCCAGACATAATGGATTATTTGAAAGGATAAATCAGATCATAAAAAACATGGCCATAACAATGCTTATAGAAAAAGACCTATGAGAGAAATTTTGTAAAGAAGTGATATTGTCATCAGTCTACATTTCTATTAAGGATCTTTTGTGTTTGAAGGATGGAAAAACATCGTATGAGATGTGGAATGGGAAGAATCCAAAAGTGAAGTACTTTCGATACCTTGGGAGTAAGTTCTTTTTACTCAATAAAGAAAAAAATATGAAATTTGAGTCATGCGAAGATGGGGGAATATTCCTTGGCTACTCAAGAAAATGCAAAGCATATAAATTCTTTAATAAAATGATTGGAAAAGTAGTTCAGAGAAATGATTTAACTGTTGTAGAAAATGATGAGAACCTTCAACGGCACAGTGAACAATTTACTGATTAAAAAGATGAGGTGGAAAGCAACGCAGGATTAACAGATGAGGATAATGCTGATTTAGAAGAAGATAATGATGATGAGAATGTAGAAGAAAAATCTGTATATTCAAAGAAGCCAAAGAGTTGAGATGAAATTTATTTGAAAAATATTATCCGTGATCAATCCTGTTTAGTTTAGACAAGAAGAATGAAATCACTAAAACTGACATCTTTCTTATCTCAGGTAGAGCCTAAATTCTTTTATGATGCATCTAAAGATGAAAACTTGGTTTAGGATATGAATGAATATCTAAATAACATTTAGAAGAATCATAGGTGTTATATTGTTTCAAGGCCAGCTTATAAGAATATCATCGGGACTAAATGGGTATTTCGCAACAAGTTGAATGAATATGGGACAGTGATTTGAAACAAAGAATCACTAGTGTAAATAGTATACTCCCAAATAGAGGCAATTAATGATGATGATACATTTGCACTAGTTCCAAGGCTAGATGAAATCAGATTATTCCTAACCATTTCAGTGCAACAGAAGTTCAAGTTGTTCGATATGGATGTCAAATATGCATTCTTGAATGGGATTCTGGAGTAAGAAGTGTATATTGAGCAGCCAAATAGTTTTTTCATTCATGAGGATAAGAGAAAGGTTTGTCATCTGAATAAGGTGCTATATGGGCTGAAACAATCATTGAGATCCTGGTACACTAGGCTTGATACATATTTAATGATGCTTGGTTTCTAGCATGGTGGAGTTGATTACAATCTCTATTAAAACAAAAACTGTAATCAAAGGATGATGGTGATGGTTTATGTTAATGACCTAATATTTGGAAGATCAGATGAAGCACAGTGCATACAGTTTTCCAAATTCATGAATCATCATTTTGAAATGTCTATCATTGGTGAGATGACCTTTTTCTTTGTTATATATGTGATAAAGGAAGGAATTTCACATTAATTTCTCAATAAAAATATGCCATGGAGGTTCTAAGAATATTTGGAATCGAAAAATCCAAGGAGATAAAGACTCTGATTGTATCCCGGATGAAATTATCGAAAGATGATAATGGAAAAGATGTTAATATCACTGAATACTGGCATAGTATTGGGAATTTATTATACCTGGCAGTGACAATACCTGATATTGTTTTCGCCAAATGCCAAGCAGTGAAATATCAAAGTAATACCAAGGAAAAACACATGATTTCAGTGAAACAAATAGTTTGGTATATCAAGGTATCAGTGGATTTTGGCTTGATATATAGTGACAAATCTCAGCCAGAGTTATTGGGATATACTGATACAGATTGGGTCGGTTTAGCGGATGATAGGAAATCAACATCAGGAGGTTCTTTATATCTTGGTGGATTGTTTATTTATTGGCTGGGCAAGAAGCATGATTGAATTTCATTATGCACCGCAGAAGCTGAGTATATTTATTCCACTCAATCTAGCACACAATTATTGTGGATGAAGCAATAACTTGATGATATGGGTGTTGATGTGAAGTCTCGGATCGGAATCCAGTGTGATAACTCAAGTGCTATAAACCCTAGCAAAAATAATGTACATCACTCAAGGACAAAGAACATTGAGAGAAAGTATCATGTTATCAATAAGAAGGTTGATTAGTTAATCATGAAGTTGGCGTATGTGCCAATAGAGCTACAGGTTGTTGACATTTTGACAATGACCTCACCCAATGATGCATTTGAGAGGAATCAGTTGGCTCTGGGAGTCCATTTGACTCCTCAAACATGAAAAGGTGTGGATGTGTAACACCCCCACTCGCCTCGAGATGTGGTAAGTTATTCTCTATTGTGATAATATATGTCCATTCATATGTCTTAGACCACTTAGGAGTGCCCTTTGGGATCATTGACAAAGGGGGAGAAATAGTAACTCCTCAATGGGGAGAAACTGTGGCTATGGAAGGGAGAAAATATTTTAGTCAAATACACGGGGAGAAGCTGACATGTGGAGCAGGGAGATAGGGGGAGAGAAATGAGATAGGGGGAGATTTTTAAATATGACAATTCTATAAGTGATCGATCAAAGGGTAGATATCATGATAAATGAGGATCGTGAAAAAAATTAGAAGAGTGGTGTTGGAATGGTGTATAATGGTTTCCAGTGTTCAATAATTGGTATCAGATTGGCAATTGGAACCGGTTTGGTTTCAATATATGGTGTCCAAAATGAATAGATTCCATGATGAAATTTTCATTTAATCTAGTTTCTCAATCCGAGCATTGCTCATGTGGGCTTAGAGTATATGTTGAGTAAATCTATTCTCGCTATCTGAATCGCAAGAGGCAAATGGTGGTTGAATATGGTTGAAGATTTAACAAGGTATCGATTTTTGAAATTGTTGTATACAAACCCAAAAGGAGAGATTGTTGGAAAAAAAATACCTCAATGTATCAGTGACAAATTTTTTAGATGATAGTATTCATTGACAAAGAATAATACTATGTTGTGATTGTTGAAAAAGCAAACCGCGATGTTCATTTTGTTGAGAAAGGGGGTTTCCATGGTTTTTTCGAGTTCCATAGATATTTTTGACAAACATTGTTGACTATGAATGGTGAAAAAGGAATGGAAGATCTAGGGTGGTAAAAAAAGATCATATCTAAGGAATAATTGTTTTCCAGTGTTTGCCAAATTTTTGGGCCTAAAAAACATAAAATGAAGACATGGATTGTTGGAAAAAGAAGATGGCTGAAAAATGGAAGTGTTTGGAGAAATAGGTGGATTGTGCGCATAAAGGATCATGGTGTATGAAATAGTGGAGATAGGTTTATCGCGCAAGAGGTATTTTATGATTAGATGCTCTAAAATTGGCCAAGGAATGAGGTGCGTGAAAAATTTGAGCAGTGCGTGAAATAAGTTGTTTCACAGAAGTTGTGTTTTTTTCACTCGAAGAGGATTACATGCTCAAGGATGGTTTTTTGTGCATGGGTCAATTTTCTATATATATACGAAGAGAAAACCCCCCCATTCGTAGTATCTCATGAATTGTAGAGTATCCGAGCTCTCGTTCATGAAATTGAAGTACACAATGTTTTTGTGCGTAAAGGTCATGTTTGCGCATAAAAGGAGTTTTTGCGCGTAAAGAAAAGGTTTCATGTAAAAGAAGATTGTTGCATGTAAAAGAGGTGTTTCTCAAAAAAGTGGATTTCATGAAAAATCAGGGAATTACGTACAAAGCAATATATAGGTTGTGGGTAAAAATTGGGGTTGCCCGGTACACCCGTTGAAAAGAGAGATTCATTTACAGATAAAATTTGGACGTCAACAGAGCATATATCAATAGTTCAAGATGCATATTTCATTAGAGATACTGAAGAGGCCTACAACTCTATAAACTATGAGTTGATCTTCTGAAAAATCTGTGATCTCAGTTTAGTTGAGAGAGTAGTGTGTTCTCAATTTGTGAATGGTTGTAAACGATGAGGGACTGTGAGTCCACTTCGAACTTATAAACAGCAGTGCACTTATAGTGGATTTGATATATCAGCACATCACCAGTGTATCCTCCATGGACGTATCCCAGTGAGCTTGAACCATGAAAAAATTCATGTGTCATGTGCATGCTTTAAGATTCATTCATACTCTACAACATGAATTATAGAGAGAAGTGGGTTTTTTCGAACAACAAAACAAGATCAAAATGGGCATTTGTATTATATTGTCATTCCCTAATTCACCCCCTTCTTAGGGTATTGAGCCTTGTGGATCTAACAAAATGTTCATGTTTTTATATAATTGAAGGACGACTCATGATATGGATTGTTATTTTTAATCATTATAAGACTTATGTTGGATCTATATAAGTAAATACAAAAAAATAACAAAAATTTAATCAAAGTATACTAAAGGTATTATAACGTGGTTTTCTATGAAATTCATCCAACAAATATTGATAGATAATGAGTTATATACATTTGATGAAACAATTGATCCATTTATTATCTATACCTATAACCTGACATCCATGCTTTATAGTGGTGTTTTAAATGATCGACTAATCTTGTGTCATATAAAATAATGCATAGATCCAAGAGTAAATATTATATTCACTATCATGGAATGAATAACTATAATACCTATCACCACTTCATTGATGGGATTAACCTGAGTAGGTATCATGGAATAATCTCCCCTTTTCTATACTGGTATTGGAGGTTGTTTTCATCGGTTATTGTCGACAACCCTTAGTTTAGTGAATTGATTCACATAGTTTCCTTGTTCTTTGTAGTTGAAACATTGGAAAATAGGATGAGGGTTGAATAGATCATTAATTTCTACCACGATATTGGTGTGTTTATCCTATCAAAAATTGCTATCTACATTCCCTTCACTCCTTCACCTAAATCTTTTATTTTTCTCCTTATATAAATTTTTAGGAGGCTTCTTCCTTTACTTTTGACAAGTGGGATACTATACTTTTTTACAACCATGAATTTAATCAATTACATTTCTAGGATTAATATCCATTATCTTCTTTATATCTATTGGTCTGTGAGACCAATGCAATACACCAATCACTATTTAAATTTTGAGGGCACATTAGACAAATTCCTCATTGCTTTCAAAGTATTGAATTGAAAAATATTTTAATATAAATTGATTTATAACACCAAAGAAGTAGTCATATTAAGTTTTAGGGGAGATGATAAAGCCAGAGGCATATCATGAAAGTCTTGTGATGTTTTCCATATACTCCCTAATGGATTAATATTCTTTTTTCTTAATTATAAGAAAATCCCAATCTATTATAATTTAGAGATTGTGTGGGGACTATTTTTTGAAAAATATTTTCTAGAAGTCCTTCCACTACACCACTTTAATATCCCCCTCAGGCTTCCTATTTTTGACCAATATCCACCATTGATCAGCTTATCATTCCATATGATAAACTTCAAGCATGAAATTCTCCTTCTTGAAGCATTTAAGGATAAAGAAGATATTTTCAAATGAGTTTATCCATTATTTTGTGGTTAATGGATACTTATTTCCCATGAAATTTGGAGGCCTTTAACACATAATGATCTCAATTAGAACATTCTCTTTCTAGGGGGATTCAAAGATCCATCCACATTCATATTTCTGTTCAAAACATGATTAAATTGAAGAATTATTGTAATAATGTTCTTGAATCCTTCTACCATCAGATTGATAATATCATTTGAGTAGTTATCACATTTCCCATAACATTGGTTATTTAATCAGTTTTGAAATACTAGAGAATGAATTAATAAATAATCTAGAGAGGGTTTTGAATTGAGTTCATGAACTTTTCATTACATTAAAACCACCATCTTCCTAGTATGTTAGTTTTAATAAATTAATAAATCAGATAATTAAGTTTTAAAATAAAATCATCAAGGAAAAATTTTAAACAAATAATATTTATAGTGTTTTGGGAAACATAAACTTTCTAGTCCACTCCACCAACACTCTACTCCATGAGTTTGGATATTTTCTCTATTTCATCCATTATTCTAGGGGCCCTCAGCTGAGTGAAATCATTTATTACTTGATAAAAAGTCCAAAAAACATTCTATAAGACTCTCCCATTATAATAATTTTCCATATTCTCAACAAACTCAATCACAATGAGTGCATATAGTAATAAGAATAAAAATATGGTTTTGAATAATGATGAATCACACAGTTACAAGTAGATACTGACAGTAGTTGATGATACATCCAGAGATGATGAGATTATTCTAATTTCATAATTGGAGGTTCTTAAATTTAAATGATTTTCTTTTAAGAACAACACTATTAGAAAAACATCACGAGTTTTTTTCTCATGCATGAATATTCCTTTTTTACATAGAGAAAAAATTGTTCTATATATATACTATATTCAGTATATGAAATTAATCACACTCAATCATCACAACGATCAAGTGAATGATCCTTAGAAAATTCAATAAGATAGTATCTTAATGGCATGTTTCCTTGTTTTACAAATATTGAACAAAATTCTACAATGGTATTGTATGAAATATTGTTAATATCTTTCTATCCTATAAAAAAATACTTTTAAAAAATAAAAATCTATTTCTTTAGAATTTTCTTTATATGATGTAATTAAATACATGAATGGAATTATCAATCGATTTTACCAATGTTACAAGTATAATCATGATGATATGTAGGATGGATTATTGTTAATAAGATAAACACATGATAGAACTATTCTCGTAAGATGGTATACAAAGAAGCATCAAAATATGAAACAAATATTTTAATTCTATATAATGTAAGATAATATCTTACTGGGGTATGATAATTTAATTCCATTACTTACTTGGATTCCCTCAAGCTATTCCTTTTAGGAATTTACTTTTATCAACAGAAAAGTATTCTCATAATTTTCATCTAACTAATCTTTATAACATTGAACATGTGTGAGATATTTTACTAACTTTGAATGATTATTTAATTATAGAGAGAGAAAATTTTTCCATGTTGAGCTTTTGTAAGATAAAATAATTTGACACAGTCTAAAAATAAAATGCAGATTGTGGATTCACTCTATAAGATAATCATGTTACACATAAGATAATCAATCAAGGAAAGATAAATCAAACATATAAAATCTAGAAGAATAACTATATTTTCAGTCATGTATGATAAATTTATTTATAATGTATTCATATATAATATTAAAAATTACAAGAATATCTAGGAGTAAGATTCTGAATCACTTAATATAAATGTGATAGTAGATAAATAAGGATTTTTAGAATTCTCTATCAACATAAACAATTAGGACATCTTGGAACAACATAAGTGTGATAAAAAATATCTTGTTTTTTTATGTTCACAAAACCCATTGACTGATAAAGAAATTGATGAAAAATAGTTCGAAAATGTTTAATTTCTATATCCACTTTTTCTTCTCCCACTTTTTCTGATATAAAAAATAAGTAGTATATGCAGATGAATATAATTAATGTCACACAAGAACAAGTGTAAGTGGTTTGAATAAGATATAATGAATATGAAGAGAATTTGACATTAATGTGTTAGAAAATATAACTTTTAAGACATATAATAATAAAAAATAATCATATAATAATAAGAATAACAAATTAGACAATGTAATAGTAATACAAAAAATTCATAAATAAATGAGTAATTATGAATAATTAATGATAATGTAAGCACATGGTTTTTCAATAATTTATGGATCCTTTAAATTTGTAAATATAATCTTTTTTGACTAAAAATAGATTACTAGAGAGGATATGGAAGAAAAGGTAGTGTTCGGGGATTTTTTAGAGATTAAAACCCTAACCGTTCAAAGAAAACACTAGGCCACATGGTTAGTGGAGAATATGGATCCCATAATGCATGGGTTTTCCTAACCATGTAGGGATTTTTCAAAGGTACAAGAAAGATACATAGTTTTCCTTAATCATGCCCCCAGGGTCGCACACATGTTTAGGTGGTATGAAATTTTAGTAGATCCATATAGCATTATTGGTGCATGATTTCTCATATCGTGCAACCTAACAATGCGGAGTCCCACTTTAGACATTGGGAGGAAAATGATTGGTAGAGAGTTTGGAAAATCGTGTGCCAAAATTGTGCTACACAGAAATTATAGCCAAATTTTCCATTTTCTCTTAAATGGTAATAAATTACACCTCATTTCTCATTTTCTCTACTTTTTAGTGGACATGAGGTTTTCATCCCATTTTTAGATCAAGCCTCCCTAAATCTAGGATCTTTAATAACTCGAATTACCAGACTCTGATTCGATCTTTGTTTGCCTCATTAGATGTGAGCTGAAAAGATATTCATTCATCTTATGCCTTTTATAATATATCTCTCTATCGAAGGATTTATTTAGTTTTAGGGTCATGTGCACTATTTTACAGTAGTTGGTCTATTCTTCTATATTCTTCCAATCGAGAAAAAATAAATGGCAGATACAAGAAAAGTGATCCTCTACGGGCCAAATATAGGTGGTCTAGTTTATAGCCCTCATGTTGAGATGTTTTATAACATGTTCTATTGTTTCGCACAATAGTTTAACCATACATTACCCATAATTAAACACAACATTATATAGATACCTTAGTTGATATCATTATGACCTTGTTAGGACCATTCCATTATTTCCACCCCTTGTGTCATGTCGATTTTTTTTCAACATGGCTATAAATGACTAAATGTTCAAGACATTGTCTAAATAGTTATGGAATTTTTTTTAGTTGTGATATCATTAATGAAATTGTAAATTTTTTTAGTATAGGACAACAAAAATAATTATCAATTTAAGATGAATTTAATGGTGGTGAGTGGGATGACCACATCAACTAATTAAATGGAACAATGTTTAAGCCCTTTTTGTGAATATTAATGAGTTATGAATTATTAATTGTCTAATATTAAATCCAATCATTACTTTTCACTATTGATCTATGAGAATGATAACCCTTGTTAATTATAGTAAATGGGAATGATGACCCTTATGTATGTTATATATATGGTCATGGAGTCCCTTTTTCTATTATGATACATGGAAATAAATACTCTTTATATCTATGATACATGCATGGTTACCCTCAATTAACTTGTTACAGGCTTCGAACCCTTTATAAATGTGATATAGGCATGAAGACCCTTTATACATGTGATATGGGCATGGAAACCCTCAATAAATGTTATAGGGTAAAAGAAACCCTTTATAAATGTGATACAAGATTGGAGACCATTCATAAAAGTTATATGGGAATGGAAACCCTATAATATGATATGGACATGGAGATCCTATAATATGATACTGGTTAAGACAAACCTACTAATATGATACAAGGGCATGGAGACCCTTATGATGATACACAAGCATGACGACCATTAGTACTGTGATACTAGGAATGGTATATACTATATTAGTGATATTTGACATGGTGTCCCTTGATACATGTGATAACCATGCAATAGATTATGGATTTTTTAGTTATGCCTTAGGTCCAAGCTAGTGGTTGTAGCCACGTATATGGTTTTATATGTATCTATGTACTTAGACAATATATGTGTATAAATGTTGTTACTTATTCAAAGACTACACATCTTAGGCTTAAGCATATACAGCCATACTAGTGTCCTTATGGAACCAGATATGACCCTTTAATGTTTTATTTACTGCTTTCCATTTTTACATGTACACTATTATATTAAAAATAAAAACTCGATATTTATAGAAAATGATGGTTGTGTCCTACTAAGTTTATATCACATGATATCTGGGTTACTAATGGTACCCAAATAGACTATATGATTTCAGTTGTAGATAATGGGAGACATATACTTATAGATGATTGACATATGATGGGATCTTGGTAGTAGATGTCCGAGATGGAGTTTGGGATGCTTGGATATATTTAGGTATTTAAGTTCCTTTTTTATATCATGTACTATATTGATTTCCTACTGCCACGTATACTTGTTTCCTATATTTTTTAGATACATGAGAATATCATATTTTGAATATGATTCAGATTACTATTTTTTATTATTATTTTGTTCTTGTATGTTTGTACATGTATTTACTGTCTTTTCAATTATTGAAATGATTCCAATATTTATCTATTGGTTACATTACTATTCTTCTCTAATCAGATTGAATAGTCTCCCCACACACACACCCCAGACCCTCGCTACTAGTTAGAAGCCTCTAGCATGTGGGGAGGTGCATTTGAGGCCATGTGGCCCACCAGTTTGGGGCACCTATGAGAGAAAACTGGGTTGGGATATCACAAAGTAATATCATAACATAATTATTTTATTTTGTCATACTATTTTGGAATTTTAGATAGTATATTAGGAATGTATTCGGATTTGGTAATGAGATATTTCTGGGAGTAGCTAACCCACGAACAAGGAAAGGCCAAATTACCTGGTATGTGACATGTTGTTATGTATTATTCCTATTATAGATGATTTGATTCCACAATTGGGTGGAACACTTGAATTGTGATGTTATTATTTCCATGATTGAGGATTTTATTTTATCATGGCCCAATGAGATGAGGTAATTCCATATCACACATCTTTGTAGGCACTTGTTATAATTAACATGCCATGAATTATTACATTCCATAAAGGATGAATTTCTTAACTGGATGACCTTATTGTATGTTCCTTTTGTGAATTAAATAGAATTGTTCTAATAGTTCATACATGATCATGATAAGTGATTTGTTACAATTTAATGGATGCCACGCTTCAAATTATGAGGTTTATGGGCCCTTATTACGTGGAAGCGGTGATCCATATAGTTAACCTTCTTAATGAAAATTATTATTTAAATGAGAATTTATTAAATGAAAATGAGATCTAAAATGAAATGGTCACCATTAAATAGGTATGCCAATTTCCATTTAAATGTTTTCCCTCTAATTTAGAGCTCTGTGTACATTATGTAAAATTCATCACATTTTACAGAGCTTCAACACATTGCACCCATATATACTTCTGATGATCCAGAGAATGCGAGCTGATTCAATGATGGACTTAGGAATCTATTTGTTCCCTGGTAATTTTTTTCCTGTTGACTACTATATATTATGTAGTAAAACAGGACATCATAATCAAGGAATACTTGAGGGAAGATGATGGTGTGAGCCATGGTGGTTTAGAACTGAGACATGTTACTCATTTGTATAGTGATCAGAAGTGACACTTTGATGCTATGTGCATGAGCAATGGCTTCCGAGTGATACCCACTGATTGTTATATAGTTTTCCAATAGTGTGGGATTCCTTTCAATCATAAGTCCCATTGTCCTATATACACATTTTAGTATTGAAGATATAGAAAATTGGGCCATCTTTAGTGTTTTTTCCAGAGCTTCCCATTTGTTTCGAGTGGGAGAGGATATATATCAGCTCCACCGTCAGGAGCCAGATCAATAGAACCTATCCAGATGGGTAAATGGAGTACTAATATTCATACAGGTATAGGAGGAGGTCATGTACATAGTATCCAAGATTTTGACATACAATTTCAATAGAGTAGACATGCTCTTGGTAGTTAGGGTTCATCACAAGGCCAACAATCATGTCATATTTATTCAGTTCACCCTATACCAGAGGATTTGAGTGATAAAACATCTAATGTTTGAGGAACTATTATATTTGACTCTAAAAATGTCTCTTCCTTATTCTATAGAGGTGAATAACACTCTTTTACCTCTTTGGATATTGTAGATAAGCTTAAGTTTCATGTTGAGTACTCCTGTGGTGTTATGACACATGACACCCTTTTGGGATTACAGTCAGTAAGTGTATGCCAATGTATGGATAATCCTATTGAGGTTGGAATTAATAATTTCTTATGGTACCTCTTCATCTTAGAGATTACGAGATTAAATTTCATTATCATGATGGAATGGTTGGTTCCCTATTTAGCCTATATGTATTTTTATCAATAGAGGGTATAATTTACATCAAAAGAGGGTGGTACTTATAGTTACAAGGGATAGTGGGATGTCTTGGAGGTTAGAGAAATACCAGGGGATCTTGGGCTTGATGTAGTTATTACTATAGTGATAGCCTTTTCATAGATGATCAGTGGTTAAATCAAGAAAAAATTTCCTCTTGTAGTCGATCAATTTAGGGATTTTTTTCCCTGATGAATTTTTTAGACTACCTATTTAGAGAGAGGTAGAACATACAATCAATCCAGGGCCTGGGGCTGCACCAGTATCCATTCCCCCATAAAAGGTAGCTACTACTGAGTTTTAGAAGCTTAATAAGTAACTGGTGGATTTAGAGGCCAAAGGTTTTTTATGGCCCAGTACTTCTCCATGGGGTTCACCGATCCTTTTAACCAAAATGAAAAATAAAACCCTCAGGATTTTCCTGGATTACTGAAAATTGAATCAGATTATAGTTTAGAACTAACATACAATTCCTAACATAGATAATTACATAGAAAATCTCATAGGAGTGAGGGTATTCTTGAAGATCGACCTATGATTATGCTATCATTAGGATCAAGAAAGGGATTTAGATATTCTATGTATGGTTTTTTGTAGTCGATAATACTTATATTATAATTTTTCTATATAAGTTAGTATTACTAATGTGCCATTTGTCTTTATGGATTTGATGAATTGGGGTTTCCATCCCCATCTAGAATCCTTTTTCTTGGACTTCATATATTAAATCTTAGGGTATTATCATAATCAAAGAAACCATAAAAAACATATTTATATCATTTAAATACTTTAGGAGAGAACAAGATCTATTATAACATAGTAAATGTCACTTCTAGATTGATAAGGTACACTTCCTCAGCCATATTATCTAGGTCCAAGAGTTTCAATTGACCTAGAGACCGTGAGTACAATAGTTACCCATAAGAATCCTAAGAACATATTAGTTATAAATAGTTTCTTGGGGACTCCTAGTGATTACATTAATTTTATAATGGACATATAATTCTTATAATTACCTCTTATTTGATTTACAAAGAAGGGTGTGATGTTTGTATGGTCTAAATATTATGAGACAAACAATCCATATCTAAAAGAGATATTTATTTTAGCACTAATATTGATTATTCCATAGCTAAATAAATTATACCATGTATTTTGATGTTTTAAGTGTTGGATTAGGGGCATTCTAGATGCAAGAATATCGAGTCATTATCTATGTGTCATTGAAGTTGATGCCTCATGATCCGAATTACCCAACACATGATCTTTAGTTGGTAGTTGTTGTACACACGTTGCATTTTTTGAGGTATTAAATAATGGGAGAGTGTTTTGTGATGTTTAAGATCAAAAAAAATCATAGGTATATTTTTATATCGTGACACTTGAATCTCAAGTAACAATTATGGGTTTAATACCTATAGTGCTTTGACTTCAATATTTCTAATGAACCTGTGAAGGGAGATGCTATTTCCAATTAATTGAGTATGAGGACTTAGAAACAAGAAGTTCAAGATGCCATTAGTGAATGGATTATTATGAACCAAGTTTTTGGGATGCACAGAGAGGTTCAGGAGCATCTTGGACAGTCTATATATTATCACTATTCATGAACTCTTCAATTCAAGAAAGAGTGAAGATGAGGTGGTTTTCAGATTACGATGGATTGGTCCTCCGAGAGGGCGTTTATGGTGAGGGACTTTATCTAAATTGTGTTATTAATGATGATGAAATATTTCATATACATGAGATTACCTGGGATCCCACAGATACGAGAGATGTTCTAATATAAGAGTCACATGCTCTCAATGGGCATTTCACCAATGTATCTCCATGATGTATCAGGATATACAATGACATTATTTGTGTCTTGGGATAAAATGTTAGATACTAGGTTTTCCTACTAGTTGTTGCACCTATCTGTAGGTGAAGGAAGATTTACAGTGTGTTGTAGGACTATTAAAGCTATTTTGGGACCCAAAATTGAGATGGGAGGCTGTTGTGATGGATTTTGTTATCAGATTACAGTGGTCTCTTAGAAAGTGACATAGTTTGGGTAGTCATGGATAAAATAAAGAAAGTATCCCATTTACTTCTTATTTGGAAGATATTATTAGTTGATGAGATGGGAAGAATATATGTAAGTGTGATTATATAGCTACATGGGGTCCCACGTACAATTATTTTATACAAGGATTCTCATTTCATATTAATGTTATGGAAGGGGTTATAGGGAGCTATGGTTAGATTGGTTCTTGTAAGAATATATTTTCACCCTCAAATCAATGGAGAGTCATAATGGACTATAATGGTGTTAAAGTACATGCTCCGAGCATGTTTTGTTGATTTTGGAGGTTCATGGGAAAATAATATCCCTCTTATTGAGTATACCTATTAGAAAAGTTATTAGGAGAAAATGTAGATGACACTTTATGAGGCCCTATACAGAAGCCTGTTCCATTCACCCCTATACCGATTAGAGGTATAAGATGCAACACTATTGGATCATAATTTATTTTTGGATATGTAGGATCCAATTCATATTATCAGGAAGAATATTACTACCACACATTCTAGAGAGAAATATTATGTGGGTCTTGGTCGATGACCTTTGGAGTTTGAGGTTCAGGGTCATGTTTTTTATTAGTATCACACAATCATGGGAATAAATGGATATATATGCAAGGGATGTTGTCACATAATTATGTTGAGTAATTTGAGACCCTATAGATTGTGTGGTCGATATCCTATTAGTTTTTATTACCTCATATGTACTATTCCATGCATTATATATTCCTAGTTTCACATATTTTCTATTATCATGTTGACCCATATCATACTTTTGATTTTGAGAATGTTAAGCTAGATTCTAATTAATATTTTGAGGAGTATATAATATGTATAATTGGTTGAATCATGAAGTCTCATTGTGACTGGTATGTCCCTTTAGTACATGTGCGATGACCCCATGATTGGGTTCCCGATGAGGCTTGGAGAGCAGGAAGCTGATGTAAGTGTTTAGTGTCTGATGTTTTTCGCAGACATCATTTCACCACCCATGGAAGGGAAATTTGTTGAAAAATTTATTTAAGGGGTAAGTGTGTAAGAAACATGTTTTTCATTAAGGTATGGATCCATTAAATTTTATCTTTTATTCTTTTTTACCTAAAATGGATTCCTATTGAAGATATGAAAAAATAGGGGTATGTGTGGCTTTATTTGAGCTCAGAACCCCAACTGGTGGAAGAAACCACTAGGATAAAGTGTTACTGGAAAGCATTCCACCCATCCCACATAGTTTATCCAACCAGTGCATGGCTTTTCAGAGGGGAAAGTAGGGCACAAAATTTTTCCAAAACATTTTCCTAGGGATTCATGCTCTTGTAAGAGGTTTACAATTTTTAATAGATCTATATACCATGACTGAAGCATATTTTCTCAAAATATACATCTTTTTCATGAGGGGTCCTTCCTTAGTCATCGGGAGGCACAGAATTGGTGAACATGTTGTCCAACTGTGAATCCAATATATGTGACCCATAAATTCTAGAAAAAAATTACCATTTTCCCTTATATGTTTAAAATAGACAAACCACCTATCATTTTCTCTATTTTCTAGTGAACATGTTGTTTTACACCCATTTTGAGATCAAGACACGCAAAATCTATGATCTTCAATATATCGACCATCTTGACTCTAATTCGATCTTTGTTTGTCTCATTGGATGAGATGTAGTATGATATTAATTCACATCGATCCTTTCATTATTTCTCTTTATCGTGACATATTTATTTAGGTGTAGGCTCATATGCATTATTTTTAGGGTTTTAATCTATTTTTCCATTTTAGTTTTATCTGGACCAAAAAAGGCCTATACTAGATGATTTATCCTCTATATGCATAATGTAGGTGGTATAGTTCCTATCCCTCAAAGTTAAGATGTTTTATAATATGTACCACTATGGATTTCATGTTTCACCTTGAGTTTACATTAAATTTAATCCATCCATAAATGTTTACCATAATCAAGAACCTTATGACCTTCTAATGCCCCTTCCATTAAGGCCACCCTCTTTTGGCGTACCTATTATTTTTTGAAACATGGAAATAAATGACTAAATTTTAAAACCATTATCTAAATGGTTTTTGAATGATTTCTACATTGTGATAACATTAATGAAAAGGATAATTGTTTTTGAATAACATGCTTAACACACTGATCAATTTAAGATGAATTGAATGGAGACGAATGGTATTACCATGTCACCTAATTAAATGTAACAATGGTTACACCCATGTTATTTTTGAATATTAACGAGTAATGAATTATGAATTAGCTCATATTAAAGCCAATGATTACATATCATTGTTGATGTATGAGAAAGAAAAATCTTATTAATTGTGGTAAGTGGGCATGGATATCCTTATGCATGTTATATATGAATATAGGTATGGTTTCCCTTTTACTATTGTGACACATGGTCATGGGAAACCTTAATAAATTTGATATGGGAATGATGACCCTTAACAAATGTGATACAAGAATAACAAACCATTATAAATGTGATACAAGCGTGGATACCCTTTATAAATTTGATACAAGCATGGAGCGCTTCAATAAATGTGATACATGCATGGAAAACCTTTATAAATGTTGTATGATCATGATGACCCTTTATGAATGTGATATTGGCATGAAAGTCCTATAATATGATATGGGCATGGAGATCCTATAATATGATACTGGGAATGAAGACCATATTGATATGATAAATGGGCATGATGACCATTATGATAATACACATTCAAGGAAAGCCTTACTATTGTGATACTAAGAATGGCGTCCCCTACACCTATGATAATGGGCATGGTGTCCCTTGATACTTATGATACTATTGCTAAAATATATGGTACTTTGAGTTATGCCTCGGGTCAATGATTATGTTTTTAATCACATATATGGTTGTAGAAATAAATTTATATAATGTACATATATTTATATACATGTGGTTCCTTATTCAGAGACAATTAGTATTAGGCCGAAGCAGGTACTAACATCCTAGTGTCCTTATGGAACCCGAGCTGACCCATTATAGTTTTATTTACAAATTTCCATCAATACCTACACATTTCCATATTATAAACACTAATTGTATATTCATAGGCACCATTTGTTGTGGTGGCCTACTGAGATTATCTCATCCCCATATCTAGGCCACCAATGGTCCCCATAAATACTATATGCTTGCAGGTGTAGATACGGGGAAATGTCCACTTATAGATGCATGATTAATTGCATAACCTAGGATGGGATCTTGGTAGAAGATGACCAGGATTGAGATTATGATGCTTGTATAGATTTTTTTTGTTCCATTTTTCTATATTGTACTTTATTGGTTTCATGCTTCAATGTATACAATTTTTCCTAGTTTTGTAGAGACATGACAGTGTCATATTTTTTATGTGGTTCAGATTACTGCTTTGGATTATTATTTTGTTCTTGGATATTCATATGTGATTATGCTTCCATTTATATTATTGATAATATTATTCTATTTATCTATTGGTTATAACACTAAGCTACTCTAACCAGAGGGAATAATCCCCTCACAGACACACCGTAGGACTTCGCTGCTAGTCAGTAGCCTCTGGTGTATGAGGAGTGGAACTTGTGGATATGTAGACCACCGGTTCTGGGAACCTATTAGTGGTAATCATCCCAAAACACCACATAAAATACTTAAAATTATTTATAATATAGATAAATAATAAATAATTCTATAAAAATCAATATATAATAAGAAAATAATGACATTAAAATCATGCAATAAAAAAAAAGTAAAACATTAATCAACATTTCTTTAATATAAGATGATTAGTTAAAACATCCTAAATATGAATGAAATTATTTTATTTGTTGTAGGTCAATATTTTTTTGGAGTAATTTTTTTTGGAATGAAGTTGGCCATCTAGTATGATGGGTGTAAGAATGGGAGAATCACAACTTTCTCCCAAAACACCAACTACATTATGTAAAGATCTTGCAAGTATAGATTTATTAACTTGAATGATATTTACTGAGGTGGAATTGATGTTGAGTGAATATTTTTGAGATATTTCCATATGAAAATGATCTCCAGGGATAGAGGGTGTTATAGAATAAGGTTTGGGTAATGTTAATGAATCTTCTTTGGAAAACATGAGGTTCTTCCTTGAATAGATCTCCATGGGATCAAATATTTATTTGAACCTATGGGTTGTGGAAGCATGGAGATATGATATAGATGGTACAAGAGAACTTCTTCCTCTGAGATTTTACTATACATCCACAACCATGTCATGTTACTTCATTATATAGTTCTCGTAGAAATATAATACAATATTAAAACCATTCTACAATCTCTGATAAAAATTCCCAATATTTATATAGATCCTATTTTTTCAAACATTTTAGAATAAGTTTCTTCAATACTATAAACTACTTATCGGTCATGCAAACAAAACTGATTATTAGAGTAGAAATAGAATGTGTTCCTTGAGTAAAATCATCATGATCTATCTGTTTTGATTTTGAGGAGATTCGATGCTCCTTTGGCTCACTAAATTAATCTGCTTATTAAAATGAAGAAACTAATCCATTGTTATTCCCAAATATCTGATGAAAATCACAAAAATCCTCTTCCAGTACTAAAACGTTATTCTCCAGGGGCCCTACAATTTTCTTAATCCTATGATATTAAATATTCTATCATTTTGGGTTTGAATAGAGGCATCTTTAATGACTAGTTGATTCACATTTTGAAGCGTGAAAATATCTTCTTGAGAGGGATCCATATTTCTTATGATGCATCTTATGATTGATATAATTTTCATAACATAAAAAAAAATCACGCTGATTCTCTTGAAATTTTTCTTATGAAGGGGGATCACATTTCATTGAGGTAACTCTAAAAGACAACATGTCAAATACATTTGAAAAATCCTCCATTTTTATTCTAATGCATCATGATCGAAGGATATTTTAGGATAAGATTTTCTTGTTTATTCTTTTGACACCTTCTCCATAGTTGATTCAACCAACACTTTTAATTCATCAAAATCAATTTTGGAGATCACTTATGGTTGAGTAATTTGAATCTAATTTATATATTCAATATGGCTCAACAATATTTTACCAATAGTACCCAACTATTCCTTTGTATTAAAAATATCACATGGAGTCCTTACATCTACCTAGGACTCAATCAACTCTATTTTCAATTAATAAACTTCATCCATTAGCTCAGTTAAACTAGTATGATCTTGTTCATTAGTAGCATCGAAATCTGCTATAATAATTTTAGAACGTGTATAGGTTATTTGAATTTTTAAAAATAATTCTAGGTACACTTTAACACATCTACTTTCATCTTTAGAATGATTTTCACGAGCTTTTTGGTTCCCACAATCTTGAGGTAAGCCTCCAATCAGATAAGGTTCATCATTCTCTAATCTTGGCCATCTTATCACAACATGTATCGAATTTTCTTCTACTTCATAATCATCAACATTATTACCAATATCATTTCGATTGTTAAAATTAAATAATTATATTAGAGGTTATTGAATTGATTCAATAGGTGGAGATATCTCAAAAAAATGATGTCTCTAGATGAAATTAATATAGTCTGACCTTGATCAATGCAGACTAACCTTGTAACGGTTAAGGCCAAACCTTCTCGTGATGTAGGAACAAGTGGAATTGATAGTTGAATAGTGGAAAGTGATGGGGATTATACCACTTCTTTATAGTATGTTTACTAATATTTTTTTATACTTATTCCATCAATTTGAATTTTTTTTGAGATAATGATTTCGAATATGAAAACTCTACTCTTTATTACACAAATAAACATGATTTATTATGTAAACCTCACTTAATAAAACATAGAATATCGAGTGTTCTAGTGTCCTTGGGGATTAAGATCATTACATATAAACATTAAAGAATGAAATATAACATCATTATTGAAAACATCATGTACATGACCACTAAATTCCCTTGTACTTAACATTTCATAAGATAACCTCAAGAGATGCATAATAAAAAGGTGAGATATAAATCCCCATAAGGGAATAAACATGGAATAACATGAGGAAAAAAATATATGTTAAAAAATTGGCATATCAATATAGTACAAGAGAAACATGATCATAAATTCATGATAAATAATGATAATCATAACATGGAAATGTGGGAACCACACTTAACATGGAATTAGAATGACCCAAGGCTCATTGCACATGGGGAATGAGTAAACCCTCATTGAACATGAATCACGAGTAACCCCTCATTTCACATTAATTATAAAGAGTCAACAATAATTTCACATGAAGTATAATGATACAATACATTACCCAATGCATTAAAGCACAATCAGGGCACACCATTCTTAAACATTTCATTTCATGCTAAGTGTGCCACATGGATCATAAAACATGGATACATTAAACATCATAATTTATTAAATGATAAAGGAATTTGGAATTCATAAATGAAAATATATAATAAATAAGTAAATGTGCATAAATGTGAATACCCTTGATAGATAAATGGGCATGGTATTCACTACACAATGACTTTGGCTAGGAAAAACATGGTGCAATTTCGGCACCATAATTACATGACATAAGAATTCATAAATATGGTCTATGAGAGATAAAGGGGTCTCTCATCATATATAAATGAAATAGACAGTAAGGGGGTCATTTATATACAATTCCCATCAATTTTAATGGAATTTAGATTCCTGATACAAAATAATTTCTTGAAAGTAAATGAGGAGAGAGAAATTCCTTTCAAAATTTTGGCATAGTAACAGGTGTACATGGAAGGCATTTAATGAGATAGAAATGGGTATATCATAATTAAAACATAAATAGGGAATTATGTGGGAGGTTAGAAATCAGACCCAAACATTTATAATTCAAAATAAAAGGGCATAACAATATTATGAAACTTGGATAAAAAGAGAAATGTAGGAATCCCTTACTTGGAAGTGTGATCCCAAAGGTTTGGGAAATGTTTGAGAGATGCTTAATGGGATCTTGGAGAGACTTCACAGGATTATAGATATATGAGGGAACAGGTTGGATGAACTCCAAGGGCTTTGAGTAAAGAGGAAGTGGGAGCTTGGGAGGGTTTATATAGTAAAGGAGAAGTAATTATTCATTATTTAGGTTTTGGACACCTCAAATTAAACTAATAAAAACCACAAACCAGCCCACGGTTTTTTCCCATGCTTTTTCAAAAATGTGAGTGAAAAAAATGTTTTAAGGCCATTGGAAGAAATTTTAAAATAATAGGGTTACTTATGTGGAGGCGAGTCACATCCTCAAATAAATTCATTTAAAAAGTGAAAATGTTTTATAACTCTTGGAGGGTCCAATAATGTTTTTTAAAATAAATAAAAAAACACAAAATATCAATAGTGTAATGGTAAAACATATATTGGCCTAAAATATCATTTATTGTATTTTATTACATCTTTATTGAGTAATTATGATTTCATAAAACACATTATATAATTAAACTATATTTAATTTCTACCCAAAAATTAGGTTGTCTAGGAAAATTATGGAAAATTTACCATTTTATAATTTCGACATCATGAATCCAATAATAATATTCATTTTTCACCATAATTTTACAAATAATTTAATTTTCACTTTTAAAATAAAAACCCACATTTATAAAAAAATTCATGGGTTTTGACAAAAATATCTTTCAAACCGTAAAAAAATTTACAATTGCGTTCAATAAATTATATTATCATTTATATTTAATAAAAATTATTTTAATAATAATAAATTATTATAATAAAATTTTATTTAAAAACCATTACTTTATCAAAATATATTTCTTAGTTGAATATTAACTAAAAATACAATTTTTCTTTAAAAACTATTGAAAAAGTAACAATAATAAAATGAATTTATATTTTTTATAAAAAATTATTATACATTTTCATAGTTCTAGGGTCTTTTTACCTAACCCCTTAAAACACCTACATAAGGTCGTTGGGTAAGGTTTGCGATGGTGACAGACTCATGGGTTGGCTCGAATAACATCTCTCGGGTGGTAATATCTATCAACATCCACTTATCTCATAGTCAGTTCATCTCAAGATTAACGTGTTCTAGCACATCTTGTGTAGGGTCAAGAGCGAATACCAATGATGCCACCATCTTTCCGAGATCCAACAAATGGGCTTCATACGGGGAAAGTCTACTAGATGAGTCCATCACTTCCTTTGTCTGAGTAAATTGGATTGGTTAAAGCCCTGCATTTTTACAAATCATGTGATCACTGTTAAATGACTCTATTAGCTACAGTGACAATTCTTAACGGTATTTTAAAATCTAGGAAAATAAAACCAAATAATTTCACATGTTATGTAAACATAATAAGACATTTAATTAGATAAAGAGGAATTTTCATTAATTAAAGTTTGGGTTGTTACAATCTTCCCCCCTTAAGAAAATTTTCCCTAGAAATTTCATTTTCCCACACTAATACAAATGTGGGTAACTCTACTTCATCACATCCTCTGATTCCTACGTCACTTCTTAAAACTTTTGGTTTCATCACAACACCTTGGCAAAGGGCATTGTCTTACTTCTTAGAACTTTTTCTCTATGATCTAAGATCTTCACTGTTTCTCCTCTTAAAAAATATCATCCTCTAATTGTACCACCTCTAAAGAGAGTACATGTGAAAGGTATAGTATGTACTTCCTTAAGATGGATAGATGATAGACATCACGTACTTTGTCCAAGGTAGGTGGAAGTTATATTTGATAGGCCACAACCCCAACACGATCAAGAATCCTGAAGGGGCCGTTGTAAGTATTAATTAACATCCCTTTCTTTCCAAACATCATGACCTTCTTCCACAGAGATATTCATAGAAACACCTTGTCTCCAACATTGAACTCATGGTCTCATTGATAGTTATCAACAAAACTCTACTGTCGACTCTAGGATGCCTTGATATGATTCTGAATGGTTTTCACCTTCTCCACCATTTCTATGACCATTTTGAGTCCTAGCAGTATATGATCACCATATTCATCCCAACATGCTGGTGTTCTACACCTCTTCTCAAATAGGGCTTCATAAAATTTCATTCACATTCTCAAGTTGAAACTATTATTATAATTGAACTCAACCAGAGGAAGTTGTCGATCCCATCCTCCCATGAATTCCATTGAGCATGCTCGCAACATGTCCTAGAGTGCTTGGATAGCCTGCTCATATTGGCCATCAGTTTGAGGATGATAAGTTGTACTAAAGTTTAGCTCAGTATCCAGAACATGTTGAAGACTCTTCCAAAACATAGAGGTGAATCTTGGATCTTGATCAGATATATTTATCATGGTAATCCATGCAGCATTACCAGTTCCCTAATATATATCCATTCCAGTTGATCCAAGGAGAAATCCTAACGAATAACAATGAATTGTGAAACCATTTTAAGACGATCCACAACAACCCAAATTTCATTGTTGCCTTTGGATGTCTTCGGATGTCCAATGACAATGTCTATTGTGATGTTCACGCATTTCCATGCAGGTATGGGAAATGGTTGCATCATCCCCTTAGACTCCTGCCTCTCTGCCTTTACATTCTTAAAAACAAAGCGCTTTGATGTATACTCAGTGATCTCCTTATTAATATTATCCCACCAATAATTCTCTCGGTGATCTCAATACATCATTGGGTTTCCTATGTGAATAGATAAATTTGGACTATGTGTATTATCCAAAAGAACCTTCTTCAGCTCTGGACATTATGGAACACGTAGTCTTTTCAAAAATTTCACAATTACTTCTTCATTAGCATTGAACTCCACGGATTTACCATTTTTGATAGTGTCATTCTTCTCCTGAATTCCCACATCAACCTTTTTATCACCATTTAACATTTCCAAAAGAGACGGTTGAGCAATCATTTTGGAGAGGATTGATGATGTTCCCTTATTTATGATTCCCCGGTCTATCTTCATAAAATCTAAGAATATTGGATCCTTTTCAATTGTCATCAATTATATAATCTCGGGGTCCTTTCTACTTAGAGCATTTGCCACCTTGTTCACTTTCCCAGGGTTGTAATGGATTGAGAAGTCATAGTCTTTGATCAACTCTAACCATCGTCATTGGTGCATGTTTGACTCTTTCTATGTGAATATATACTTGAGGATTTTGGGGTCCATATATATTTCACACTTCTCCCCAAAGAGATAATGCTGCCAAATTTTCAAAGCGAAGATCACTACAGCCAACCCAAGGTCATGTGTTAGATAGTTCTGCTCATGAGAATTCAATTCCCTTGTAGCACAAGAAATGGTTTTTTCATTTTGCATCAACACACATCCCATGACCTTCATCGAAGAATTACTAAGTACCAAAAAAACTTTTCCACTTTTGGGTGAAGTGAGCACCAAAACAGTGATAAGCCTCCTTTTCAACTCCCTAAATCATTCTTCGCATTCATCACCCGATGAAAAATTTGCTCCCTTCAGAGTTATATTTTTAAAAGGGTTGGACAATCATGAGAAATTTCATAAAATTCATCGATAATATTTAGTTAACCCCATGAAGCTATGGATATTTGTTACTGATGTTGGTATCATCCATCCCTCCATTGCAGCTTTCTTTGAGGGATCCACAGATATCCCATTACTTGTGATGATATGGACAAATAATGAGACCTCCTTCTACCAAAACTCACTCTTCCAGTAATTTTCATAGAGGTTCTCCATTCAAAAGGTCTCTAGTACAGTTATTAGATGCTCCTCATGATCCTTTTTTGTTTTAGAGTATATTAGAATATCATCTATAAAGACTACCACAAATTTTTCAAGGAAATCTCTAAGGACTCTATTTATCAGGTCCATGAAGATTTCTGGAGCATTTCTGAGTCTGAAAGGAATTACTATGAATTCATGTGGCATGTATCTTGTACGAAAAGGAGTCTTGGGGATATCTTCCTTCTTCACCCTTACATGATAATATCCCAACTGCAAATCCACCTCCGAGAAGTATTGTGCTTCACGCAGCTGGTCGAACAAGTCATAAATTCGTGAAAGAGGATATTTTTTCTTTGTCATGATTTTTTAAGCTCACGATAATCTTTGAAAAGATGCATTGACCCATATTTATTCATGACGAAGAGGACTGGTTCACCCCAGGGTGAAGCACTTGGGCATATAAACCCTTTATCTAGATTCTCCTATAGTTGTTTCTTCAGTTCCTCATTCTCCACAAAAGCAATTATATATGGATTCTTGGATATTGGTAGTACCCCAGGTATAAGATCAATTGAGAATTAAAATCTATTCTAGAAGAAGACAATGAAATTCCTCAAGAAACAGTTCAGCGAATTCGCTCCCAATAGGGATGTCTTCAAGGATATTTGCTTCCTTGGACTCAATCATCCAAGCTAGATACCCGTGATCATAGGGCTGTAATATCCATTCATGAGATGATGGATCTAAATAAGATTCATCTTCCTCATTGAAATTGTATAGAATCGGGGGTCGATTCTCCACATGGAGAGTGATTTCCCTCTCAAGTAAATTTATTTGGGATCTTTACAGGGAAATCCAATCCATGCTAAGAATTGCATCAAATTCCACCAGAGGGAGTATGAATATTTTTTCAAGAATGTTAAATCCACTGATTAATACAAGGGGTGAGTTATATTCATGGGATGCAATGATTTCCCAATTTTCCGTACTCATCGACATCATTACTTCCGTGATTTGTGGTGGTGTTGTGACAGTTCAGCTAAACATTTGGGATATAAAATAATGGGTATAACCTGAATCAAAAATTTTGTTTTCTATTCTAGAATGAATAACTAGCATACCTTTCCCCATATTTTTTCGGGGTTCACTTCAGCAGTAGTGATTGGAAAAGCTCTCCCTTGCTTCCTTGGAAGTTTTTGGTTGCCTTTAAACACCCTTGGCTGAGGGAAATTATTTTCATGGTGCCCTTGTGCTTTGTAGTTTAATAAATGAACAACGCGTTGAGGTTTGAATGGACCGTTTCTCTCCCCTGTTGCAGCTGTGAATTTTTTTTGCTGATATTCAATGGCTAGTTTCCCTCCTCTTCTACACCTAAAGCATTTACTTGTCCCCTTAATGAAATTTCCGGTGTTCTTCTTTCCTCGCCTTTGGAAAGTGGGGTGCAAGATTTTTTTATCACCATTTGATTTATCCATTGGACTACCAAAATTTAAGTCCACATTACACTTCTTCTCCCCATTATACCCCTGAGATTCACAGATCTCCATTTCGACCATGAGGTCACATCAAACAATTTCATCATAGTTGTCAAAATCATGGATCTCCAGGGCTTTTCGTAGGCTGTGTTTCATCCCCCAAAGAAGTGTTCAGCCTTGAATTCGGGGGTAATGACAAAGCTGAAGGCATATCATGCAAGACATATGATGTTTTCCTTGTATGCTTTGAAAGATTCATCATCTTTCTAGTTGATAGAAAGGAAGTCCCATTCCATCATAAGCTGGAGGGTGCACGTAAAATATTTATTGAAAAATTTCTTCTGGAAATCCTTTCATTCAAATGCCTCGATCTCTTCCTAAGGATTTGTATTGTTGATAAATTTCTACCATTTATTAGCTTCACCCTCCATATAATAATAATCATGGATAATCATCTCTTGTTTGAAACATTTAAGGATGGATAATATCATTTCAAGGGATTTGATCCATTTTTTGGTGATTGAGGGATTAGATTATCCATTAAATGTTGGAGGCCTTTGTCTCTTGAAGCTATCAATAGAAACTTGTTATTTCTTGGGAGGGGGTGAACATTCCTCTTGAACCATGTTTCTATTCAAATATTGAGTTATCTAAGAGATTATCATGTAAAAGTTTGTGATTTCTGCTCTCATAAGATTGGGGATCTCATTAGAACAATAATCACATTGATCTTTACATCGGTTGTTAGCCCGAGTCTTCCTATTACCGGCCATTGGATGGAATAAATGGAATGTTAGGGGTAACACATAAATGGTAATCCAATGTCAAAAAAATGAATGACTTATAAATATTTTTTATTTCCATAACATATGAATCTATAGCATTCAATATATGTTATCCATGATCTACTTTCGAACATATATTCTTAGGGATATTTTTTAGAAACATAATAATTGTTCAAACTAACCATGTGAATTTACCATAGCATATCCCTGAGAGTGTTGTAACCAAGAGTGCAGCAAGGCCTATTTTCGTGCACCAGTTATTGTTTGAGTGTAGCTCAAAGTGGTGTATTCGGGTTTTAACCCAAGGATAAATCTGTGCAAGAGTCGCCTCTACATGAACGAATCCAGATAGGGATGTATTTGCTTGATAAACCACTTACTCGATACCACCAAAATATACGGATGTTTTTTATACATATTCTTGTCTCTTAGGCATCACTAGAGTTTTCTTATCCTAATCCCAAAAATAACTAAACCTATCCTCTGATACCAACTATGATATCAATCTCTTTATTTGAAACATAATCATTATTTATTACATAAAACCCACTTGATAAAACATAGAATATCGGGAGGTCTACTGTGTTTGTGGATTAGGATCATTAAATAAAAACTTAAAACATGAAATACAACATCATTATGGAAAACATCCTTTACATGACCACTACATTCCCTCGTACTTAGCATTGCATGGGACAACTTGAGGAAATGAATAAGAAAAGGGTGATCTATAAATCCCAATAAGGGAATAAAAATCAAATCAACTGAGGGAAAAAAATACATTTTTGACAATAGTAAAATCAATAGAGAACAAGAGAAACATGAAAATAAATAAATGATAAAACATGATAATCATAACAAGGAAATGTGGAAAAAACACGTAACAAGGAATTATCAGGAGCAAAGGCTCATTGCACATGGAGCAAGAGTAAACCCTCATTGCACATGAAGCATGAGTAACCCCTTGTTGCAATTGAATTATCATTAGTCAATAATCATTTCACATGATTTATCATGATACTATACTTTACCTAATACATTGGAGTGCTATCGGGGCACACCCTCCTTGAAAATTTCATTTAATTCAATAAGTGTTCCACAAGGATCATAAAACATGGATTCATTAAACATCATCATTTATTCCACGGTAAGAGAATGTGGAATTAATGCATGAAAGTATATAATAAATAAGAAAATTCCCACAAAGGTTAATTCCATTGATATAGAAATGCGCATGGTATTCACTACAAAATGACTTGGGCTTGGAAAAACATGTTGCAATTTCTGCAGCATAACGGTGTGACATAAGAATTCATAAGCATGTTCGATGTGAGAGAAATGGGTGTCTCAAAATATTTAAATGAAATGGACAGTAATGGGGTCATATAGACACATGTACCAAAAATATTAATGTAATTTAGATTCATGATACAAAAGAATTTCTTGAAAGTAAATGAGGAGAGAGAAATTCTTTTCAGAATTTTAGCATAGTAACAGGTGTACATTGGAGGCGTTTAATGAGAGAGAATGGGGAATATAATCCTTAAAAAATAAATAGGGAAGTATGGGGGAGGTGATAAATCATACCACAACACTTATAATTCAAAATAAAAGGGCCTGACTATATTAAGAAACATGGATAAAAATGGAAAAGTAGGAATGCCTTACTTGGAAGTGTGATCTCAAAGGCTTGAGAGGGGATTGAGAGAGGATTCGTGAGAGCTTGGGGAACCTTGGGAGGATTCTAAATATTGGAGGGAATATTTAGGACGTACTCCAAGGTCATTTAGTGAAGAGGATGTGGGAGCTTGGATGGGATTATATATGAAAAAAGAATTTTTTTTGTTATTTAGGTTTGGGACACCTCACATTAACCAAATCAAAACCACAAACCAGCCAATTGTTTTTTCCCATGGTTTTTACCAAAGGGGATTGGAAAAAAATATTTTAGGACTCCAATTGCACAGCTTCTTAAAATAATTTTGTTTCTTATGTGGAGGTCAGTCTCACTCTCAAGGAAATTCATTTAAAAAGTGAAATAGTTTTATAACTCTTGGAGGGTCAGTTAATGTTCTGTAAAAAAAATCAAACAAACCCAAAATCACATTATTTTAATTTTAAAACATGTATTTTCCGAGAATATCATTTATAGTATTTTATTACAACATTACATGGTCATTAGGATGTTATAAAACACAATATATAATTAAACAATATTTAATTTTTATCCAAAAATTCTACTATTTCAGAAAATTATGAAAAATTAAATGTTGGATAATTTCAACATCCTTATTCCAAAAATAATAATCATTTTATATCAATAATTTTCTAAATATATTAGTTTTCACATTCAATATAAAAATGTACATTTATCGAAAATTCATGTGTTTTGACAAAAACAGCTTTCAAACCATAATAAAAATTACAATTGCATTCATAAAATAATACAATAATTTTTATATAATAAAGAGTAATTTATTCATAATAATATTTTATTAAAATATTATTTTAATTAAAAATCCATTAATTTAAAAAAAATAGATTTTTTAGTTGAATATTAACTAAAAACCAATATGTGCTTTAAAAACAATTAAAAAAGTAATAATAATAAAATGAATGTAAATAATTTATTCAAAAATAATATATGTGGTCATATTTATAGGGCCTTGTTAAATAACCCCTTAAACACCAGCATAGGACCTAAGGGTATGGTGTGTTATGGTGACAGACTGTTGGGGTGGCTCAGATAATATCGATCATGTGGTAATCTCTATCAGCTTTCACATCTACCATAGTCGGTTCCTCTCAAGCTTAACGTGTTCAAGGTCGGCTTGGGACTGGTCAAGAGAAAATCCCAATGAAGAAACCTCCTTTCTATGCTCCACCAAATGGTATTTGTATGGGGCATCTCTACTAGGTGAGGCCTTAGCTTCTTTTCTCTTTGTAAATTGTATTTGTTAAAGCCCTATATTTATATTAATCACGTGATCACTTTTCAACGACTGTATTAGTTATGGTCACAATTCATAATGGAATTTTAAAATCCAGAATCCTAAAACCAAATAAGTTCACATTTTCCATAACAATAATAAGACATTTAATTAGATCAATAATAATTTTCATTAATGAATGTTTGGGTCGTTACATCAAATCCATGGAATCATTCATTGAGCATTTAAATATCCAAAGGATCTTCAACTTCTACTTAATCTGTATAAATTTCAATCAACATCACGATATCACTTGAGGTAACCTGATCATGTACCTCAGTAGCCGTAATCTCATGATATTCTACACAATGTCCAGATTGGGTTCTACTTCCATCTCATCATCCATACAAACTGGTAGTGACTTCTTTACAAAAATAATTATAGTAAAACCCACTATGTTTCAAAACATACACAGATAAATTTTTTAGATCATGAAACTAGGTAGAAGAGCTGTCATCCAAGGACATACCGGCCTTGAGAAAAACTAGAGTCATGATTCCCCAAAACAGAAAGAAATTAACACATTTATTTAGAACATGTAACATGTAATTCACCCTATATCTATCCAAATTTATAGGTTTTTCTATATAAAGTCGTATATAAAAGTAACATCATGGAACAAAATCTTCACATGCCTTGTTTCATTGAGTTATCTCTCACAAAATAAACTTTACTCGAACTTTTATTTCTAGATCTAAGTCGCACACGTTTTTTCAAAATCAAGTGTTTCGAATAGGGAATTCATCATCTTTGGAGGTATTACTTCATCAATGGTTGATCGAGAAATACTTAAATTGGAATAAACTTTATGAGGAAATTTAAAAGCTTCATCCATTTCCATAGAGGATATCAAAAACTCTTTCCGGCTCATAGTCACTAACAAAGATATTCAACATATCCAAAATGAATCACATCAGTTTCATAGAAACAATGCATATATTTTTCAAATAAAAACATAATTCTATTACTATAAAATGAATACCCCATCCTTGATGTTTAAAAATATTTTTGTGGAGCATCAATTTTCTATCAAGACATTTAAAATAAACATTCATTCCACTTAATAATTTTTTTATTGATCTTGAATGCTTAGATCTTTCAGAAGAAACACTATATAATCTATTATTTTTTCATATTATAAAGGATGGTTTGGGTGTATAAAGCATTAGGGTTAGGAGGGTTGATAGAAATAATATGAGGGTTTTATGGTTCACCAAGGGTTTGTAAATAGGATCAAACATAAAATTAATTTCATTTAATTTGGTTTTAGGTAACCAATGGGTCGCATAATGTGATGTGTCGAGTAATTACAAAAAAATAGCATATACGTATTATTAGGAGGTGAAAAATAATAAAAATAGTGGTGCTAAAATTTTAAGGAAATGATGAACATAAAAATTTTCTATATATAAATATATGCTCACTTAGACATATTAAATAAATAAAATTTAATTAAGTAAAATTATAAAAATTTAATTGATATATTATAAAATAAAACATATCAATAGGCATGGATATTGAAAAAAATATATACTTATTGATTTTCTATGAAACAAATTCTAAATATATATCCATTATTTTTGAATGATCACTTAAGAAATAATTCCTTAAATAAATGTGATTTGTTCTAGAATGGTTTATCATATTTTTTGAAATGTTGATAGATCATGTGTTGTCGCATTTGATTATTATCATTATTCAAAATGAATCCAAAGTCCATCAGTTTTTTTTCATCGACAACGCATGTGCATAGAATCATCAATCTATAATATATTCAGCTTCAACATTTGAAAAACCTGTATGTTTTGTTTCTTACTAGATGATTTTACTATTGATTTACCAAAAAAATGATGGGTTCCTGATGTGATTTTACTATCTACTATACACCCACCAATGTTTTCATCTGAATATGAAGTTATATTAAAATCAGTGGTTTTTTGGAAAATATAGAGAAAGTGAAACAGTTATTTTTAAATACCATAAAATTATTTTGGATGAATTTAAATGAAATTAATTTGGGTGATATAGAAATATAGTATTATTATATAGTAAAAACATAATTCAAGCCTAATTATAGTATGATAAATCAATGTTTTAATGATTCCTCAATATAAACTGTTATCATGTAGTTTTTAAACCTCATCCAAGTCTAGTCTAATATTGTAGCCCATTGGAGTTGAACATGTCTTATAGTTTTCAAGTCAATTTTTTATGAAAATCAATTTAATATTTTATTTGATTTAAAAGATTTATAAAATATTTTTTGATCAATTTTAAATATAAGGAAATAATTAAACTCTCTCATCATGCTCATATCAAATTCCTTTTTCAATATATATAAAATACCATTGCATTATTCTTAGTTCGCTGACACAAATATAACTATCATCATAATCATATATTTGCATAATAAACATAAATTTTTATGGTGTTTTTATAAAAAGAGTGGGGTATTCCAATACCACATTAAAACCATTCGATAAAAAAAAGGATATTAGTCATTCATACCATGATCTAGGTTCTTTTTTAAGTCCATAGGGAGCTTTGTTAAGTTTAAAAGATAAATTTGTAAGATTAAGGTCCACCAAACTACATGGTTGTTAATCGAAAACTTCCTCTATTATAAATTCCTTTTTAAAATACATATTTTGCATCTATCTAATATAATTTAAAACTCATATGAGATATATATTGATTAAGGATTATAATTTCATTTATCCTAGATAATAGGGAAATAATCTCATCATAACCTATTCCTTCTTTCTAGACACAACTTTTTAAAATTAACCTATCTTGATTTATAGTTTTCACACGTTGATCATCATGTTTGTTCTAAAATACAATTTATTTCCAATAATAGGATAGTTAGAGGGTTTATTAACTAACCCATATAACTTGTTCCCATTGAACTCTTTTAAGGATTATTATATTAATAAAACCCCAATCCCATCATCTTAGGATTATTATATAGTTCTATGTTCTATTTAAGATAAAAATTAAGAGAATCATACAAGTCTTCCTTCATTTTTTTTAATATTAAATCCATCAAAACATCTTATAACTATTTCTATAGGATGGCCCTTAATGTTTCTAGGTTCTCTAGGTAACACACATTCTTATTTATTAGTATCAACCATTATAGGATTTGGTTCACCAAAAAAATTACAAATAATTATTCTTATTATTGTTAAAAAGAGGTCCAGGTTTCATTAATTCAAGAGAATTATTTAACTCATCATCTCGTTTTATTTCTTGATCAAAAGGATCACTTTCATAAATCTTAAAATGATCTGATTCTTCTAAAATCCTTGAAATTTTACTGTAAACTCAATAAGATTTGGAATTAGTAGAATAACTTAGGAAGATTCCTTCATCAACTTTTGGATAAAATTTACCAATATTGTCCTTGGTTTCCAAGATATAATCCTTACATCAAAAAAATAAAATTATCCTACCTTTGTCTTTCTATTATTCAATAAATCAAAGTATGTTTTCTTTAATATAATTCTCATTAGAAATTTTTTAATTAGATAACATGATTTGTTTATAGATTTATCACAGAAAATGAGTGGACATGTCATATTTACATAACATTGTTTTAGTAATTTCGTACAATGTTCTATTACTCCATCAAATAACAACATTTTGGTGAGGTGTCTTAGGGGAAGAAATGGTGTGCATAATACCATACTTTGAGCTGAATAAATTTAATTAATTATTTGAAAATTCTTCTCTATGATTAATTCTTAAAGACACAATTTTGGCATCCATTTAATTTTTCACATGTTTACAAAAAATAAATAAAAATAGAACAAGATTCACTTATACGTCTCAAAAAGTAAACCCAAGTAAATATAGAAAATCATCAACTAAAACATAAAAAATATTTTTTACTGAGTCTTGTAGTTATATTAGGTCCAAAAATATCCATATGGATATTATCTAGGTGTCTGGAAGTAGCATCCTCTTTAATGTGTTTAAAAGATGACTTGTATTTCTTTACCAATTGACATTCATCCCATTATTTCTTTTTATCCAATTTAAGGTTTGAAAAATAAAAAATTAAATTTGTTTTGGGTAAATTTCTGAAAGATTAAACATTATAATTTCTAAGACTTCTATGTTGAATCCAAGATTCATTTACATAATTATTAAATCAATTTACATTCTTTCTACTCAAAGAATTAATATCTATAGTATAGAGATTTTCTCTTCTTAGTTCTCTAAAAATTAAAGATTTCTTTTAAAGACTGAATATGAATTTTTAGAAAAATATACCAAATAACCATCATCAGAAAGTTGAAAAATAATTATCAGGATGTTATTTAAGCCTTCAAGATACATTATTTGTTTGAAGTTGATAGATTGTGGATCTCCATTAGATCCATTCCAACTATCATTAATTTTTCATAGTCACCAAATGTGACATAGATCTATCAATCTAAGATAAAGAGTGAAAGGTAGATAAGTTCCCACTCATGTTCCTTGAAAACCCATTTTACATAAACCATTTTCACTGTAGTTTATGTGGCTAGTTTACTACAATGACAAATCGAACAATAATATTTTTGGGTACCCATACACTCATCGGTCCAAAAATGTCAGCTAAATAAAATTAGGGAATCCAAATATATTTGTATTTACCAAAATTAAAATAGGAATTGGATAAATTTGTATATATAAAAAAATTATTTATTAGGAATATTTTAGGATTTAATATATAGTATTCATTTTCCTAATGTCCATTTATATCACAAAGGAAGCAAGTAACACTATACATGATTTTATTTTTTGAATTTGGTATAACATAATTTTTATAATGATTTAGTTTTCATGCTTTCTTCCTATACCATAATTTTTTTATTTTTGGATGGGTTTTACCAAGGATTTTATTTATGTAACCACCATAATAAGAACAAATTCATAATAATTACATTATTGAACTTTTTTTTGTTAATATTCAATTCTGTTTACGTGTTCAATAAAAAATACATTATGATTTTCCAACAGTATTTTTTAAAAACAATTTATTATTGATTCCACATTTTCATTAACAATATTATACTAGAAATTTATGGGGTAATTTGTTTACATTTTTAAGAATTAATTATTTGTTTCCATCATGGTGAAATATTCATTTAATTATTCTTATGAGAAATTTTCATTTTCAAACCCAAAATCATGGTCAGAAGAATAATACTAGTGTACCTCATATGAATGTTTCATAAAACACATGTTCTCCATTTGATTATATACTTAAAATTATGGTTCATAAGATGTATAATAAATAGATTCTCCATAATTACCCTCCTTGTATTCCTGGTTTTAATTGATCTCTTCTTATATCCAACATTATTGACAAACATTTTATTATAATTTTTATTTTATTACAATTGAGGGATGTTTAGCTTGATGTGTCTAAGATTTTTTATTCATATTATAATTATTCTTTAGAGTTTTGATCACATTTTTTGTACTTATTGAATTATTCTATAACCTCATCACATATTATATAATCTTCAAATAACTCATGAAAACTATACAAGTTTATTACTCTATCATAAATTTATTTAGGTATCTTCTTCTTAAGATTATTGAAATATTTGTATACCCCTTTTCTTATTGTCATATTTATAAGTATAAATATTCAATGAAACCTTTTCCTTAATAATAAACTTTTGTTCTCCCGCTTCAACATTGATTTCCAACTTATACATAATAAGAATTCTAATAAGATATTTTATTTTCAATTTTTTTACCATTATTGATTGTATGATGGAAACTGAGATTCCACTCCACTTAGGTTGTAAAAATTTTAAAATATTCCACCATTTCTATTGATCTGTAATTAGTGTTCCTTGAGCAGCAACATTATTCATAATCTCAAAGAGTCTTCTAATAAACCATGTAATTATTTCTCCTTCTACATTTTTGGAGGTGTTGACCTTAAATATGGTTGTATCATATCTGAGAGCCCATACATTTTCTGTACTTTCATAAGAAACTCCTATCGTAGTCTATATTTCATGGGTTGATTGACATTGAGAAAATAAGTTAAAATCATACAGATCTAGTCTATTGATAATAGTGTACATAACCTATGAATTCAGATAACATATCACATCAGTTATAAGATCCCATGTTTCTGGTTGTGTCACAAGTAGTTTATAAGGATTCAAGTCATCTAGATAAACCTTTAGACCATGTTTCTTTAAGTAAATAGTTATTCATGAATTCCAGACACCATAATTATCACCATCAAAATAGTGATCTCTAACCATTGACACACCTTGTATGTTATTGGCCATATCATCCATTTTAAAGGACATATTTGGAATTCAACCTTTGATAGGTGAGAAATCAAGAGTCATGAGATATGATACCAATTGTTGTCCCAGATAATGACTAACTGAAAAATCATGAGGGGGGTTGAATGGAGTTCATAAAAATTTATTTACATTAAAACCATCATATTAATGATATATGAGTTCCAATTATAACATCCCAGACCAGGTGAACACATTAGTAAATAATCTTGGTTAGTCACATGGTATCAAGAATACCTCTCCATAATCCAATAACTACCGAATTACACTGAGGGTCCATGATGGTATGGTGGGGTGACTATACCCTCATGATCATAGTAACTCAATGGTATAATAAATGAATAAAATTAAAATTGGAATAATAATAATGATTGTCGAAGTAATAGAAGTAAATCATCTAGACAATAGTAATAAACAATAAAAAATGGAACTACACAATTAAGGATGAGTATGTCATGGAGATATATAAAATGTGAACATACGTACATATTACTATATCAATAATTAAAAAATGACCAAAAATTAAATCCATTATAATCATGAGCGATGCCTCGGTCCAATTCTCCCAATATCTCATCATATAATTAATCAATCATCCATGACCAGGTTCTTTCCATTATCCATACCTACATCTATGAAGTCTATTAGGGTTCCAAACAAAGATCGGAATAGTGTGTGAGATATAATCAGTATGACACCAATAATGGGGTCTATACAAGTATTGTCCAAGATTATAAAATCAATAGTATGTATATGTAATGATAGGTAGTAGAATAGAATGCATGAAATAATAATCTTGTCGGGATCAGACTCCTCATGAGATTCCCAACTGACCATAACTTCTTCAGCTTATGCTGATAATTTCTAAACCAAGAACTTGTAAGAGTTTCGTATTCACCATTTATTATGAAAGTATAGAAGTATAAGTAATAATAAAATAGTACCCAAGGAAAGACTAGGATCTCTGAGTCATAATGACTGTAATTCCTGATCCATTATGAATTATGGAATCTTTGACATTAGAAGTTCAGGTCAAATCATAGTACATTAGCCGTGAATCCTAGTAATATGGGTGTAAGAATAATATCAGGGGTACACCCAATTCATTCTACTAGAATAATGTCTAATTGAGTCCATGTAGCTTGTCTATAGTAAATCCCAGGCTAGGAATGACTGGGGACCAAGGGGAGAATCCAAGATACCTTTTATCCTAAGACATTAGCTAAATTAAAGGAGTGTATACGAGGTACTATAATATTTGAAAATGATTCAAATGAATCATCGATAAAACATTGAGAAATTCGCGTATAATAAGACATTATCCAAATTTCTTGGTGGGTATCTCCATTTGAAAACATCCCAATTTTTTAATTTTTTTAAAGGTAAAGGGGGAAATCCCCCCGTTTATTGATAAGAAAGAAACTCATTTTGAATGGAAGAAGGAGTAACCAATTACAGAAACTGATGAAAGACATCAAAAAAGAATAGGCCAAACATCCAAAAAGGATCCAAAAGACAAAGGGAAACAAAAATCAAAGAAAGAACAGGCCAGAAAGTCTCATCACCCCCCATAAACAAAAATTCCACAACGTAATCCACCTGGGTGATGCACCACCCCCTCTATGATGCAATGTGTCGTGCTAGAAACACATCCAAAGTAAAGCACTCCTCCAACTCATACAGATATATGAGAAGAGGATTGGACGATAGGTGCCATCACACCTATCACTCTTTCGAGCCACCCCCCTATGATGCCAATGAGAGACTCACTGAACCATCAACCTGATGCACCGAAATATCCTAGAGATAACACCATGAATGTTTAGTCTGGGTGCCCATACATCCAAAAGAATAGACGGTTGAATGATGGGTTCCAAGACACCCATCTCTCCTTCGAGTTCGCCCACTCGATGAAATCTGCAAGAGAGAACACGCCATCCAAATGAAACGAGACCAACAGCAAGTTCCAAACACAAAAATTGCTTCCCTGTGACAGATCGATCCACAAACGCAGTAATGGGAAAACAGAGAGAAAAATAGATCAGATCCATCCCAAAGCTACAAAGAACACTCCTACCTCCACCGCATCAATCACCTCCACCATAAGACCAAGCCAAACTCCTCATGAACCAAGTAGTGGATCACCGCACGATCTTCATCAACATTCTGATGCAGACACAGTCGAACGAGCTCCACACTCCCAAAAAGGAGTGCAATGAAGGTCTGCTGGCTGAAGAAGAAGAGGCAACAGACTATGTTGGAGAAGCATCTAGTGAGAAACCCTACCTCGGACCGAGCTCACAAGTTGGGATGTGATAGAATCCATAGCAACCAAATCCCAATGAATCTCCAAAATACAAGACATAAAACTCCCTACAACACAAAGACCGTCAAACGGCCCTGGCCGGTGTCCCGGAATGCCGCAACGTCCAACCCAACACTTCTCACAGGAGAGGTCACCACCAAAAGGAAACATAAAGGAGACACCATGGGAAAACAGATCTCCACCTCCTGATGAGTGGCCTCCAACAGATGAGATCCGAGGAAGACTAGATTGGAAAAGATCCAGGTAAGCAGTAGCCGAAAGAGAACCAGATGAATCCAAAAGAGGTGGGTCAAGTTGAGTTCCTTGTCATGAAACCATAATAAATGGTTATAGGGTGTTTATATGACAAATTAAACACCTAATTTAATTAAAATTGATTTTGGGGACAATGTATAGATGGAACTGGCACACGACACAAAGGTGAACATTATAAATAAATGAGACTTGAGGAAAAAGTCATAGAAGACCTACTTTATGGAATTAAATGAAATCCAATCTATTATTGGCCCTTGGTTTGGTCTTAATGAGATGAAAACATAAGAATACAATAATTCCTATAAAATAGGGCATATTTTCTCAAGTAAAAATAGAACCGTAGATGGATAGGTAATCCATGAATGGTAGTATGTTGATCAAATCTCTAACCAATATGAATCCTATGAGATCGAACGTGGTATTATCAGATTTTTGGATGAGAAAAATAGACCAATTTCTGGATATAATCAAGGGAGAGATCCAATAGAAGAAATGATCTACTACACATAGAGGAAAATTAATATAGGTTGAGTATTTAAAAATAAATAAGGTAAAAATAGTAAATTCACCATTCATTATGTGGTCACATGATTTGGATATAAAGTTCTATAAACCACACAACAAGGCGTTTATATGAAATATCCAAGGAAACTTCCTCACATGACTATCCCTCATGGTTTGGAAAAACTGTGCACCAACTTTACTGTGTCACTACCTAAGTGGCACTAAGGGTGCGATCTAGGCACAAGGTTTTCAAACCTATGTGCAGTCCCTTCGAATCCCCTATATAATAAGTGTACAGTTTTGTTTCATGTCCATGTGGCCTCCATTTCATGTTTTTTTAAACTATTCTCCCTTATATATGGGATACAATATTGAGCCCCATAGTTAGTACTAATCATGATCCAACTATGCACCTCATACTGTTTTTTCCAAAAATGTGAGGTTTTGGGCTCCGACCATTCCCTAGATACTCAGAAACCCTTCATTAAACACACAATCTCATTTATAAGAGTAAAATTTAATATTTAAAATAATACTAAATGATTTTATACCTCATGTAAAATCATTTATATAACACCAATATTTTTTTAATAGAAATAGGCAATAAAAAATAAAAGCTCAAAAGAAAAAGATTGAACAAATGAAATTTATAGTGATTTGGGGAACACAAATCCCATATTCCACTCCACCAACACTCCACTCCATGTTTTTAGTGATTTTCATTATGTAAGGACTTTTTTTGGGGGACTCCCATATGACTTTATGAAATTTTTAATTTTTACTATGGTCTAATAGATTTTGACCAAGCCCTCCTTTTACAATACTTTTCAATAGTCTCAATGCCCACCATCATAATGATTGTAGATAGTAATAAGAATAATAAACAAAGTTTGTAATAATTATGTGGCCCATAGTTGAAAGAAAAAACTTCCAGTATTTGATGACAAGTCAAGAGATGGTGATATTCTTATAAGTTCATATCCGGATGTTATTTGACTGCAAAGCATGTTATTTTAATTACAACACTTGAAGAAAATGTTTAGATGTTCATTATTTTCCGGAATCTATGCATACACCTTTTCATAATGTGACCAAATATTCTATATATATCTTCCTTTTTAATTTAAAATTATGATAACTAGACAATCACAATGGTAGAGTGAATAATCATTTGAAGGGATGATAAGATATGTTCTTAATGGTGTATTTTATTATTTTCCAAATATGGAATAATATTATATGGTTGTTTTGTCAGAAATATTATTCTACTGATTTTTTATATTCTTGAAAAGAAGGTACTCTTTCTAAATGTCTCCTTCATTATTTCGATAGTTATTTTTTATGTTCTTAAAAGCTTGAATTTCATTTTCAAAAAATTATTCCAATGTTACAAGTATAATCATGAATATCCATTTTATTTATTATTATTCATAAGATAAACATCTGATAACACCATCTTCATAAAATGATTTAAAAATCAACTTTATCAATTGAAATAAATCATGGAATTCTATATTGTGTACTATAATTTTTCATTATAAGTTAATATCTTACATTAAAATTAAATTCGACTTTAGTGGCTTCCTTGGATACTTGTATGATAATTTTGTATGAATTCCCATTTAATAAGATACTATACATCTAATTATTTTATTATAACTAATATTTCTTTATATGATCTTGAAGAAGATAAATTACTATCTTTATAAGATGATTAACTTTTATAGATATCTTTTCTATATTGAGTGATACATTATAAAATAATTTAATGAGAGATAAAAATTAAATATATGTATTGAATTTACTCTATAAGATAATTATGTTATTTTTAACATAATCAACTAGTGTAAGATAAATCAAACAGCTAAATTCCCACATAATAAGTATCTTTTCACACATATATGATAAATTAATTTATAATTTATACATAAATAAGATCATAAATAATAATAGTATCATGATGTAATATTCTGAGAGAAATAGGATAAACATGTCAGTAGATAAACATGGATTTTTTGAATCATGAAAAATCATAAATAAATGAGACTTGTTGGAACAATATAAGTCTATCCATCATGTTTCATATGTTTCCAACCATTTAATAAAACAAAAGTTAAATTTTCAATGAGAATTTTTAAATTATTGAATACATAAATGGGAAACCATGGACATTAATGGGATAAATCATTAATTAAATATATTTTTAAAAATTGAATTTCCAGGTCTCAATCCATTATCTATTTTCAAATAAAGAATGTTATGGTAATTTTTTTTCTTCATTTTGATCTGTAAAGATACATTGAAATTTTCATTGAAAATCCCCCAGGATTTCCAAAAAAAGTATGCATCCGGTCCCATTATCATACACTAAGTAACAACAAAGTCAAATCCCAAAACACCTTTTTTTGTTATTACCCCTAGGTCCATTTGTGCTAGAGGCACATTGACTTGTAATATATATATAGGGATGTATTTTCCTAAAATCCTCTTACTCTATACTTTACAAAAATTTAGAATGTTTTATTATGTTTAGTAATATCCCTAAAGACTTTACTAGGGTTATCTAATCCTATTTACACAAAAACAACAATACTTCTCCATTAATACCAACTATTTCAACCCATATCATTCATGCAATTTATTTCATGATTTATTGCATATAAATATATTTAATACAACCCCAACAGAACTTGATTCCATGTTTCTTTTGTTAATTAGGTACATAACATGACAAATTACAAATATATATATATATATAAATATTTAATATCTCTAAATTATGCACTTATAGTCTACGGATCTTCTAAAACTGCATGGGATATCCTCAAGATGTACATAAGAATGAGGTGAGCAATAAAAACCAATAATGGAATAATCAAAGAATAACATGATGAAACTAATCAATGTGATTCAAGAGGTATATCAAGATGGCATAAAAGGGTTGAGAATCATGATCTTGAATATTTAGGCATTATATAACATGATAACATCAAGGCGTCATGGGAATGTATAAAGAACATATAACATGACAACATAAACATATGGAATGGTTAACCATTGAGACATCAAAACATCGATTGTACTCTAAACCAACTTGATAACCTGGAACCCAGATAACCAAGATGAGAATGAAATGTCCTAAAGGATGTTCCTGACCCCCATGGGGTTTTTACTAGCACTTGGCATCATACACCAATAAATATGGAATCATTTTTCACAGAACAACTGAAGATAAAGAATCAAGTCATTATGCTAAATACTAAAATGAAGAATGTACCAGAAACCAAATAGGTTTAAAAAAACCCAAAATAGTACATCATCAAAGTACTCATCATAAGGGAACACATCCCAAAGTAAATTTCAGTCCAAGACCAATGTATCAAGAACATCCGCATATTCTAAGAGGTTCCTTCCCTTTTCGTGGACCTAGAAGAGTTGAATCTAGATATTCCTAAAAGAAAATGAATGGTCTGAGCTAAAAAATCCATTAGGGTCTCACCAAGTGTTATATAAAAATATTCCATAATAATAATCCTATAAATGATTTTAATTTTCAATGAAAATAATATATGAAATAATATATCATTTTCATATTAAAAAAGGATTCTTTTCAAAGGATGGAAAACATTTCAAACAATAGTCTATGTTAAAAATTTATATAAAAAAGTTTTTATAAATCAGTAGGAATGATTAAAGTAGTTTCATAATAAATGAAATTTAAATATTAAAACAATTACCACAAGAACCATGGTCATATAACTTGCAATATAATAGTTTCTAGTTATAGGATTATCAAACATCTCATATCATTGATCACGGATAATATGTGTGGACATGTCCCTCAGGCTCAAGCTATATAGGACTCATCAACATTCCATCTAGGATCAGATCTATTAAACTAGGTTTTTGTTAATGTTATAATCATAAAAAAATTACAATGTAATGAAAAACCTAGCATGATTTTACCAAATAACCCACTAAATATGTAGGCACTCATGTACTATATCAATTATCCAATAATGAGAAATTCGTCTAACTTCAAATAAATTCTCATTTTCAATTCAATTACCAAATTTTCATCTTCGATAGACCAATCGAATTTCAAATCCAAAACATGGGTTCTTCCTCAATTAATTCCATGTAAACAAAAAACCAATAATATTTTTTTATCAATTTAATTTAATCCATTTTTTTAAATAAATTATCAAATAATATCATGAATTCCATTAATTTCAAAATATGCCCCAAATTCCAATTCCATTGGAATCGGGGTTTTTACCCAAATCAATGATATTTAAAACTCTGAAACCAAATCATATAAAATTACATTTTCATAAATCAATTGGAAAAAATTATAAATATAACAAAAAATAACAGTTTCAATTATGTGAAAAATCATAAATTAAACCACCTACCTTTAATCACAGAATTAAATATCAACACCCAAAACAAGAACCCCTAATGAAGAATGATGGCAATGGAGTTTCATAAACCAAACCTACAATTAAGAAAAATTTAAACAGAGTTTAGATCCATAAAATATGTAATTTTATATCAATCTCTAAGGATGATGGAATGTGATATTTGGAGAGATTAAATAAATGGAGATCCACCTACCTTTAAGGGATCATATCTTCCACTGACATTAAGATTCTTCAAAAGAGGGGGTTGGTGGAGATAAAATTGAATGTATGGAACCTTATGAACCCTATAATTCAAGTTAGGGTTGATTTAGTGGATTTATTATCATCAATATGGGTTCGGGAAATATTAAAACAATTATTAGAATTAAAAAACACATGCACACAATTAGCTAATAATGGATGTATGGTTAGACAAACTCCGCACCCTAAAAAATCTCCCCTAAACAGGGGTTAATAGTTTCTACTAAGTGTGTTCACATTTTATCAATATGTCTTCCAACTATGAAAATATTCACTATGCAACGATACGATGTTTTCACTGGGGGGCACAATTTGGGAAAACCATTCCCCAATTTTGAAAAACCCAAAAAACCACAGGATTTTTTCTCAGATTTCACATAAAGAACCCCTAAACTTGATCCAACCATAAGGGAAACAGAAAGTGTCAATGAGTATCTAAAATAAATTAGGTATATGTTATAACATCCTCACCATAATAAATTTTTTCCCCATAAATCATGTCATGAATTTTTCTTCTCAAAAAGATAATGCCACTACTCTCTAATCAATGAATCCCTCTCCAAAGTCTCATGCATATCAGAACCATTAAACCACATAACATCGACCAAAGGTATCATCATCCCATGAAGCAGATGTTTCAAAAAATCAAAAATCTTGACTGGAAGCTTAGTGATGGATAACTCAGGCTCAACTTCATGATCCTCCCTACTCTATACATGAGATGGGTTAGAATGACAATATTGAAGTTTCGATAGATAGAACACATTATGTGTTGATGTAAACTATGGTGGAAGTAATAAATGTTAATACACTTTCTTCACATTCTAAATAACCTCAAAAGGTCCAGGAAAATCAAAATAATGTTTTCCTTGCTTCCCAAATCGTCGGTGACCCAACTTAGGTGAAACACTCACAAACACCCTGTCACCCATAAATAATTCCAATGGAAAATAATGATGATCAACATAAAATTTAAACCCGTTCAATGAATATAACATTTTATGAAAAGTAAATGGAATAATTGTTGAATTCCTTTAGAGATAGCTTGGTCTAACCAGGGAACATTATCCAATCTCTGACCAACACAACAAATAATTACATAGACTACTGTACATGGCCTCAAAAGGATCTAATTTGATAATGAACTATAAAATTTTGTTATAATAAAAATAAACCAGTACCAAATGGTCATACCAAGCACCACAAAAATCAAAAACATATTTACAAATCATATAAACAAGAATATGTACAGACCTCTCTATCAAGTCAACCATCTGTAGATGATATGGTGTACTCAAATAAATCTGAGATCCCATCACCTCCTCAAGACCATGGTAAAAATGGGAGGTAAAATGTGGATCTCTATCAGATACTATAATAGATAGATCTTCATGAATCTGAATAATCTATTTCACATTGACATTTACCAACCTACCAACGTTGTTTATATCATGAATGTGTAAGAAGTAAGATAATATGATCAACTTTTATATCATAACCTATATCACATTATTCTTCTTCGAGGTATGAATCATCCCCACCACAAAGTCCATATATTTATCATCCTTATTTTAATTGGGCATTAGTAGTGTCCTAATTAAACATAATGGTCTATGATGATCATCCATAACATTTTTTAAATTATAGAAGTGAAGAATAAAATTAGAAATGTGTCATCTCATACGTAGCCACTCGAATCCTTGTCACATTTCATAGAACATATTTCGGTTTCCTAGGTGAAAAATCCATTAGGAATAATGGAAATCCACCATCACATATTTTATAACACTAAAAAGAATAATGTAATATTTATAGAAACATAGGATACCCATCATAGAGAATAACTAGTTGACAATGGTCTCCCCACCTTAATGTGAGATCTTAATGCTACAAAATTCATTATCAAGATGATGTTCTTGAATAATAATCATGAGAATAGCTGAGGTCGACTGAAAACTTGTAAAAAACCATTAGTCCCCTAACACTTATTCATTTACATGAAGTTACGAAAAAATAATCATCATGTTCCCCTCCTCCAAGGATTCTTTCACTACTCGGGTTGGATGTTCTCAGCATAACGCATCAATAGTGACATTCCATTTTCCTAGGGTATAAGGATTGTTTAAAAAAAATATGCCAGGTACTCGAGGAAAAGTGCATGGAAGAAATTTAAATATTTTTGGGAGCTGATTTAACATAGAATTTTTAGTTAGAATACATGTTAAACCTTTCTACAAAAAAGTTAGTGCTGCCAACTCTTAAGCACATGCATCACAAATGTGAGTTCACGGTCATGGGTCAGATAATTATTCTAATGGGGACTAATATAATTAGAACCTTAGGCTACCGCATGATCACCCAACATAAGAAGATAGACATAATTAAGACCTTATACATCACATACGATCACATAACCCTCTACAATCATTGGAAGAGTCTACACAGGTGAAAAAGTCAAAATATGTTTCATCTAAAAAAAAACTCTAACATTTATCATTCAAAATGATATTCACTCCATTCCAAGTGAGAGTGGTTATTAGAGAATCCAAATATGAGAAATTATTCACAATCCATTGATAAAATGCTGCCAAATACAAGTATCTCTATATCTCATGAACATTATGTGGTTTCTCTCATGTCCTAAAATATTTTATATCATCTGGATAGACTAAGCTACCATGTTTTGAGACCATGTTTTCCATGAAATTCACTTCTCAAATCCATAAATCACATTTTTATAGCTTGACATAAAGTCAAAAATTTATCAACAATTACAGAACTCAAATAACACACATGATAATCCTTAGATATAGAGTAAACAAGCATACCATCCACAACGACCACCACGAATGTATCAATATACTCATGGAAAATCTTATTAATCGTTTTTATATTTACTATAGGATAACTGGTTAGAACAAATGGAATTATAATATACTCATAATGTCCATAACTTCTTCAGAAGGTGGTTTTATTAATATTAGATTCTTTTATTCTCAACTGGTGATAACTCGATAGAAGATCAATAGCAAAGAACCACTTCAACCATTTAAAATGGTCAAAAGGATCATAAATATATGGAAATGAATACTTGTTTTTTACCACAACTCAGTTGAGTTTCTGGTAATCAAACAATAGTTGAATTGTTCCATCATATTTATTAGAAAATAGAATAATAACCAGTCTATTTGACTTACTGAATTGTATAAATACTTTCTCTAATAGATCATCCAATTGAGTATCTATCTCTTTTATATTAGTCCGATCCAAGAGGTATGAAGGAATCGACTCTAGTTAAGTACTAGAAACAAAATCAGTATAAAACCCTACCTATCTTAATGGTGTAAAAACAGATAAATCAGAAGGAAAAATGTAAAAAAACTCAATGATAATTGGGGGCAGATCATTGCTCAATGACCCCTACTCAAGGTCAAAACAAAACACTAATACTACATTACATAACTTTGGATAAGAAGGTTTGAATATAATTTACCTTGTGAACCATTATCATTGAAATACACGACACACCCCATTATGTGTAGTAAATAAGATCTATAGAAGTTAACTGTCAATTTAGTCCATATTAGAAATGATCCAATATATCCTGAAAATGACATCAAGAGGTTTCATGTTGTGAAAAAGAAAATCTTAGGTAATATTGACCTCTAATAAAGAGAAGAAACAACAATGATAGTAGAGACCCTACTATCTCTTCATTTTGAGGGGTGATGAAATATCCATCAAAGAAGTCAAAATCTCCATAGTATGATTTAGAAGGTTCTCAATAAAAGTCGATATAAATAAATGATATTCACATGTATCAAATAAATTAGTCACTAAATATGAATATATAGTGAGTGTACCTCTCACAGTCACAAGTCCTATATCATATTCCTCAAGAGACTCCTTCACTATGTAAAGAAGCTTTGGTTTGGATGCCTATGGATGGAACCCATTTTTTTGGGAATCAAATAATTGAACCATAGTAATTTTAGGAGATAATGATCTAGTTCCACTACATGTGGAAGAAAATATATAACAAAATCTTTGCACATGACCTGAGCATCCATTGGAGATGTAGATCTTGGGTGCCTCGGTGAAAACTCATTTTGAAGACCCCAGCTTTCCACACTAGAATCATGTTATGGGGCCCCTACAAGGAACATCATGAGGTCTGGAAGAACCTTTATAATAAAATACACCACGAGACTCACCCAAATTTCTCATTCCTTTGATGGAACTCATAGAACTACCCCTTAATGAAAAGTTATCAACTGTAAACCCAGACACACAAACTAGTTCACGATCAACCATAAATGCCAAATCTAACACGCCATCATAAGAACATAGCCTCAAGAAGAATACCTATGAATTAATATCATATTGATGTCCCATTTTTAACTGTTTAGTATTAATATTCTTATTCGATACAATCTTAAGTGAAATCTATTCAAGCTCAAAAAGTAGTTTTCATAATCCTTAATTGTCTTGTCAGCTCGCTCAAGTTTGAAAATCTCTATATCCTTAACTAGAACTATAGAGTATATATAGATCAAATCAATGAAGATAACTTTAAAGTCCTTCCACTATAAAACCATGTGTCTCTTCATTGTCACCATTTAATCTCACAATCTCATACTAGGTCCCTCTAACTTTAAGTATACACACTTCATCTTAATTGAATCAGTTGTTTCTAATAAATAAAATATATTATTTATCTTCATCAACCAATCCTCATCCTCTTGAGTATCGTTAGAGCCTTGGAATGATGGTGGATTCTAGAGAATGAACTCCTGAGAATGATTCTAAGATTCATCCCTCTGAGGTTCAACAACATGATCCTGAATGGGAATTGGTGAAGCTACCGGTCCTAGAGCTTTGACAACACACACAATAATCTCAACTAGATTCTGGTCCATGGGAGGATACTCTGGCTATGGCTCATCTACAACAACATCCTAGAGCATGTTCACATGTCTTATTAGTGTCATGATGCTAAAAAACATCATAAAAAATTGAATACATAATAATATTACTAATATCAAAAAATTGACATAAGAAATGGAACAATATATCCCATTAGATTATATGTCATGATTTGGATGTTAACCTATCGAAATCAAAATAAGGGAATAAACTTGAATCAGATAAAATTATTCCTTAATACACCTTTAAAAAACCACCCATGGTGTCTTAAGGCTTTTTATAAGGAGCGATGGAAAGGTACCCTCTCATAAAGACCTCCTATATCCTAAAAAGATACTCTTAATTTCAAATTGGCATCAATGAAAGATGCATAAACTATGGCTCTGAAACCACTTTTTCATGAACCAACCAAGATACCCTGGTAAACTAATACCTGAGCTGTAACTGAAATTGCATGATTGGAAAACCTGATCCCCACATGTTTTCAACGATCACATTGTATCATTCAAGAATAATGCCGGAATGATTTTTCCACAAAAAATCACAAGATGAAGAAAAAATTTAGTATGCTCAACACTCAAAAAGGAGAATGTACCAGAAACAAAAAGTTATAATAAAACCCAATACAAAAAATCATCAAAGTATTAAGAATAAGGGAAAATCCAAAAGGAAACATCACTACAAGATCAGAGAATCCGGAATATCCACCTCCTATACGAGGTTATTTCCCATTTCCTAGACCTAGAAGGAGGAATCAATAAATTCCTGAAGGAAAAGGTAGGGTGTGAGATAAAAACCCCATTAGGGTCTCACAAAGTCTTCTATACAAATATTCTATTATAATTAACCAAATCATGATTTCAATTTTTAAATAAATAAATTCATGTCATAATATATCCTAAATAATTAAAAAAACATGATTATCATCAATAGATGGAAAACATTTCAAATAATGGTTTAAGTAATCATTTCATATAAAATATTTTTCATAAATCAATTATCACGAGTAAATCAATTTCATAATCAATAGAATATATATATCAATATAATAACAAAAAGAACAAAGATCATCTACCCTTCAATATGATAGTTTTTAGTTATAGGACCCTCACACATCTCATATAAGTGTTCACATCTAATATGTATACACATTCCCCTTAGGCTCAATATGAATAGGACTTATCAACAATTCATTGTTGATTAGATCTATCAAAATAATTTTTTGGTAAATTTTTCATCATCAATCCATTTGTATGGAGTCAAAATCTTAGTGTGTTGGCCCTAAATAACCCACTAAATAACTAGGATCTCATTCGTTCAATCAGTCAATCAATAATGGGTAAATAATATAATTTAAAATCAATAAGCATTTACAATTCCATTTTCCAATTTTTAGTTTCAATATGCCAATTCAGTTTCTAAACCAAAACATGGGGTTTCAACAATTCTTGAATTTTCAATACACAACCAATAATTGGTTTCTAAAAATTCAATTTACTCAATTTTTTAAATTCAATACTCAAATATTTTAATCAATTCCATCAATTTCGAAATACACCAAAAAATCCAATACCGTTGGAATTTGAGGTTTCCCTATAATCTATGTCATTTAAAATTCAAATACAAAATCATATAAAATTGGGTTTTCATAACACAATTGAATGAAATTAAAAAAACTAAAAATGAGGTTTCAATTATATTGAAAATCTCAAATGGATCCACCTAACACTAATCACAAGATCAAATATCAACATTGACAATGAGATTCACCAATAAAGATTGATGGAAACAGAGATCATGAAACTAAACCATGAATCATGATCAATTTAAATATATATTAGATCCATAATATATGTGATGATCTATCATACTTTAATGAGAAATGAAGGATAGATCTAAAGATATTGAATAGGAAGAGATCCACATACGAGAGAGGAATCATATATTCCATTGGTGATTAGATTGGTCAACAGAGTGGTTAGAGGGGCCGAAATTTCTTCAAGGGAGCCTCATCAACCATGTAATTCGAGTTAGGGTTGAGTGAGGGGTTTCATGGTCCTAAATAGGGGTTTATAAAATTTGTAAAAAAATTTAAGAATTAAAAAATTCGATGCACACGATTAGTTGGACTTGGCTGCATGGTTAAAAAAACCATTCAGCCTAATCATCCGCCTTTACACTATATTGATTGGTTTCTATGTGGTGGTTGAATTATTTTTCAAAAATTGCAACCAAAATGCAAACCCTCACTATCCAAAATTTTAAGGTTTGCACTAGGGGTGAAACGTTTGGGAAAACCGTGTGCAAAACAGGAAAACCAATAAAACCTCTAGACATTTTTCCTAATTTCACTTGAATCACCCGTAAACATGCTCCAAAAAAAGGGAACCAAAATAAGTTCAAGGAATACCTGAAAACCAGTAACATTATGGTATAGTGTACTTAATATAAAATCTTGTACACCATACATGGTATATCATGAGATAAAATCATTACCTTATGTATTTGAGGGCTATATAATTCCGGGCCGACCCATCAGTTTCATATCATGTATATGAATATGTGTGAAACATAGGTAATAAAACCAAAGGATGAAATTTATCAATTTCAATCCCAAAATAAAGTTTCATGGGTTACATAAATGGATTTCCAAAATTAATTAAGGATAGGTGTGTCTGGGTGAATACTTTTGAGTGGAAATGGGGATAAGTATTCACTAAAAAAAATGTTTGGCATGGAAATTCAGAAGATAATTTTTGTAGTTTAACATGGGTTCATAAAGACTTATGCAAGGGTAAAATAAAATTGAAATGGGATTACAATCAGATATATATCATATGTATAATAAGAGGGTGAATAATTTTAAATCATAAAGAATAATATAAAGAAGGTGCTTCAATAAAAACGAGGAGTGGATCCCCTACCATTAGAGGGCACTTCCAATTTCTTGGGAAGAGATTATTAATTGATAGGGGTACCTTGGTAGGTCTATATAGAGGGGTGGGAATAGAAAATCATTGATATAAGAGTTTTTAGTGATGATTAATGGGTTTTGTTTGTGGGTGTATGTTGAAAATAGATTATAATTCTATATTAATATCCACACGTTGGTTTTGTACTCTATATGATGATGTAATAAAAAACAAATACATTACAAAGCATTTTTACAATGGTTTCTACCAAATAAGAGTGTTTTTGTTTATTTTATAATGATAATAAGATAAATCATTAAAATAATTACACTGGTGATGTGGAAATGAGTTATGTTTATAAAGAATTAATTTTAAAAACATCAAATATAAAATAGGTATTTGAGGATTCATTAAGGGTTTATAAAATTATATAGATAATTTCAAAAACACATTATTTTATATGGGAAACAAGATTTTGTTCATGGATTCTATTTATAGTTTTATCAAACCAATTTTAGGCTTTTATGATGTCATAATACACACCATATATTTATATATTATTTTACCTTTAAAAAAGTAGATTGTCTCAAAATATTATGAAAAATTTCCTATTAAATAATTTTCTCATTTTTATTTAAAAAATTATATTTATTTTATTAAAATAATTCTAAAAATATGATAATTTATTCTTTTAGATAAAAAATCCCCACTTATTAAAAAATACTATTTTTTTACAATAATAGTATTCTCACCCTTATTAAAATTACATTAGAAATCATAATATTAATTAATCATTTATATGTAATAAATATGTTCTAATAATAATATTTTATTAAAGGACCATATATTTGAATTTACTAAAACTATTTATTTCCAAATAATACAATTTGTGTTTCATTGGATCAAAATTTATTTTGAAACTAATGTATTTACTTAAAAAGAAATGATATTAAAAGGGATAAATATAATCATTATTTTAAAAATAAAAAATATAAAATTTCATATGATTAGGATACAGATACATAACCGCTTATTACATGATTTTACACCCTCTGTGTATTATGTGTGATCGTGACACATTCTTGGGGTGGTTCGACGAATGTGGTTTGGTTCATGATCATGATAAGCTCGAACATCTCCAATAAACGTCTTCACATGGGATTTAGTTATTGAATATCATTTAGATATTGGTCAAGAAAAAATCCTCGAGAAACTATCTCTCTCAAAATCATTGATAAATTTGCTTCATAGGTTATGATCCTACTGGTCAAGGCTATCACTTCCATAATCTATGTCAATTAGATTTATCATAATTCTTAATATATAATAATCATAATGATCACTGTACAATAACTATATTATCTACGTTTAGGATGTGTAACCATATTTTAAATCCAATATGATATAACTTATAATTCTAAAAAAATTACCAAAGTAGTGCTTGTGCTTTCTAAAATTTCATTATATATTTTTAATATTATTCATTTGAAAATGGAATTTCTTTTTTAAAGCTTCTGGTTATTACATGATATGAGAAGTATAATTAGAATAGATATTAACATGATGATTGTTGGAATGTCTCATCATATACAAACATAGACATTGCATCAAACATTATAAAACAAATCATGCCTAATTGATACCAAACCTAACATCCATGTATGATTTCTTTTTGAATACTCACTAATGGATTTACATCAACTCGAGAAACCACCAAAATTAAGAACATGATTTTGGTAAACAGAATCCATTTTTGAATTCATATGAACTATAAAATCTTAGCTTATTATTATTTACTACATACTTCTAGGAATAATTGTTCTCATTAAATAATATATCACTTAGATATGTGAATATAAAAAAACATTTTTATTTTAAACATTCATATGTAGTATGTGTCCTCGGAACAAATCCTCCCTCTGAATCTCATGGAGTTTAGTGTTCCTCATGGAAAATAATGTGAATCTAGAGTAATTCATTCATATAAGACTAGATTTATCCCACCTTATCAAAAGAAAATTTCTTCCCTATTATATAAATATAATCAATATTAGGTATACTAATATCCTAACTATATTTTAGGATAATTTAATAAGATACACATAGTGTTTTCTTGATGTACATTTGTTTCTTAAATTAGCTTTATCAAACCATTCTCCTCAAAACACATGAATATGAGACAAAATGGATTTCCATCATATTGTATCATATATAATAACCATTAGTAAATATATGTTTCACATGGTTAATTTATATTCAACAATTTTAAAAACCTTTATTGGAATAAATTATGATAGTCTCACAATACTTATAAGACTCATAATCGATTATCCTTTTACTTCAATCACTAAAATTATGTATATGAGTAATGAAAGTTTATGACAAACGATAATCTACAATTAAATTTTTGACGAATTCCTAGTTACAATATTATTCTACTAGATATAATGGAGGAACTAATATATTTTAATGAGGTCTTTCATCAATTCCACATTACATTAATAAAATATTTTAAAGAAATATCATTGAGCAATTAAATTTACCTCTAGACTATACATCAAACTTCAACGTCAAAATTATTTCTAATAGTTCATTGGGTTGGGTCTTGGCTCATCCATATGTGTCGAGACATGGTAGAGGTGTTTGAAGTGTCAATATAGGTAATGTAAAGAGCCTTAAGAGTTTTTCCAAGCTCAAGAGATTAGTTTTTATAAACTTTTTGTGTGTTTTATAGCATGAATTTTTAGTTATTAAATAGTTCATAGCTAATTTTAAGAATTTCAGAATGTTGTTTTAGAGTTTTTAGGGGAGTTTTGGAGTTTCCTTAGATTTTATGTATGTATAATTTTACCCTTACTATATTTAGTATGTATAAACCCGAATGAAAAATGTTTTGAAGAGCCAAGAAATTATGATTAAGGGTCATTCTTTCCTAACACATTTGGGTAAAGTTAATTTATCCTTATTCTTTTTAGTAAGGATAAAATCATATTAATGTTGTTTATAGGATTCATCATATTATGGATAAGGGTTGTTTTATCCTTAATCATTTGAGTAAGGACCATTTATCCATACTCATTTGAGTATGGATCATCTCATATGAACAATGTTTTTAAAATATTTACTATTTTGAGTAAATTTCTTTTTTATCCTTACTCATTTGAGTAATAATAATTTATCCGTACTCATTTGAGTGTGAATATCTTTGATAGGAAACTTTTAAAAAACATCCAAATATTTAATAAATGATTAAAAAACATTTTTAAGGGGAATGTGGGTATTCCGTGACCAGTACATAGTATAAAATTATCCATGAATCCCCATACCACTTTCTAATTATCTAAGGGTGATCTCCTTCAGTTTTTTACTAGAATATCCTCTCATCTTAAGAGGTCGGGATCTACGGGTAGAGATAATAGTTTTTATACACCCTCCATCTAGATTTATCTCTATTACATCCCACCCCGCACAGAAAACCAAATTTTTAGTTTTTTTATTTCGGTAAATATTATGATTAAGGTTTAAATAACCATTGATTCATAATGATAGGATTCCTAAAAACTCATGATATGTGGAACATAGATTATTATTGAAGTATACATGTTTCATGCGATGTGTGGTAAAAAATTATATGTTGGGTGGTTTCAGAATGACCTATTATGATCTTCGTAGATTTTAATTTTCCCAAAGAGATACTAGATGGATGTCACATGTAGGAAATGTTGTGGTTGAAATTGATATGACATGGAAGGTGTGGTATTTGGTTTCTTATATAGTTGTTTGTGATGAATCTAGTCATATAAATTATTTTCATGATTCTTGTGATGAGGTGGTTCCACAGAAATGCATTGGGTGTGACTCATGTGTCTACATGTCATGTTGATCATCAAAAGAGATGTGATGTGGTTTACTGAGATAAATCAGACATTATTGACCATTATCATGGTTAGGATACATGGTTTGTAGGTGGTGAAGAAGGTTCACAGGAGGTGTTTTCTTGGTTGTTGGTGATTCCACACAGTGTGGTTGGTCGATTAGGATTTGATGTAATTTTGACATTGCATAGGACCCATGGGGTAGTGTTGACTACTCCCTGTTAGTGGAGAAATATATAGATTAATGGACATAGGGTATGGTTTTGTCCATCAGTGTATAATATGTTATCACCATATAAATCCATTATAGGTGGTGGTTGAGACCAATGGTTGGGGGATTAGGATCATTTTTCATGTGGGGATGGTGTCTTGGGACTTGAAAAATAAATAATCACAATTACATGGAATTTAAGTCTATTGGGACGTTAGTGGTAAAGTATATGGAAGTCCTTGATACTTTTAAGATGACTCGAGGATATACCTTTGAGAGTCAATGTGGCATGGATGGTTATGTGGTTTTTATTTTCATGTGTTATGTGATTAGGGGGATGGATGAGTGTTATATCTACATGACATACCATAGATGTATTGTTCCACTCTGGAATTGGATTAGGCATGTAATGGTTTAATTGTTCCCATTTAAAAAAAGGGGAGAAGGTTTTGTGATATTGTTGATTTTCATTTATTATGTTTCATCATACACCAATATATAAATGGATGACATTTTGGAACACAGATGGTTTTTGACCATTGATTTCATACTCAAACCATGTATGGGCCCTTTGATATGTGTTCTAACTTTATAGTTTCGAGTATAGCTAAGGGAAAAGGCTCAATTGTAGGAGCTTAGTGGACTAGGATGTGTAGATGATGTGTATACTAGATGGAATGATTTGGTAGATGGGAAATTTTATTCTTCAGTACCGAGATGGTGGATAATATATTTGTTTAATTCATTTATATATGTGATCATCCAACATGTGATGTTGAGTATTTTGTATTATTCTCATGGCATGGTAAATGTTAATTGAGGTGATTGTGTACTTATTTTGGATTCTTTATACCATTATTTTATATTTCATATGTTGTGACTGAGTTATTGCTTCTAATTTTTCATCATCATCATCATCATCATAATCATCATCATTATCATCATCATCAACATCACCATCAGGCCAACCACCACCACCACCCCTACCACCCCAACCACCACCTCCATCATCATTATCATCCTCAAAGGGTATAGTCTCCTCAATATCACCAAATATACCCTTTCTACTAGTCAATAACCTTTTGTGTATGGGGACAAATTCCTAAGGTCATATAGAAAATTTTGGTGTGTGAAATTTCATGTAGTTAGATGTAGTGAGGAATCGTATATTAGTATCATATCTTAAGTAATACAAGCTACTACCTGATAATATTTTTTATAACGTGTTAACAATGTCTGGTTAATTCCAGTGTTATTAAATCCTGGTTATTAGATAAATGGGTTTTTAGTTGATTTTTGTTGGGAAGGAGGTTAGGGAAGTGTCAAAACATGGGAAAAATGTTTTGTTTGGTGTCTATCTAGAACCTACAAGAGTTGAAGTTTGAGTTACCAGGGAATATGGTATTTTTTTCTTTTTGTGTGTGGCTATATTCAAGTAGTTTTATTTGGATTAATTAGTGTTCAATGTTTTTTATTTTTGTTTTGTGTTATTTTCTCTGAGAGGAAAGACGGAGTACTCAAGCATCATGTTAGGCACATAAGGATCACATGAAATATGTGTGTGTCATGTTATTGTTATTTGAAAATATTAATAAAATAATGCTTTTAGCAATATAATGTATCATCAATTGGATAAATTGTGTTTTCCTACATAGTCTCTTAAGGAAAATTACACTGAGATAACCCAGGAAAGATAGTGATCATGGTTTTAAAATGGAAAGGGGTGTGACTACCTAAAGTGTTAAAAAAACCTATATGGTGTTTTTCATATAATATATTATTTTAATTTAAAAATCTATCCCATATATGTGATTTCTCATTTTAATGGGTATGTGATCCTATTTGTGTGGTATCTGACCTTGACATTGGTAGGTGGGGCCACAAGGTTGGATAATGTGATGCTTAGGTGTGGTAGGGAAGTGTAAGGGAACGTGGGTCATAGTGTCTATTAAAAAATCCCTTTTTAAAATATCAAGACAATTGTATCTATTTTCATTATGGTATTTGGTTCCCAATGATATACCACCAATACAACTTTAATTGGTGCATCAAGAGGGCAGAGATGTGGTTCCACCAGGGAATACATGGGATGAGACCCTTGAGGGTGGGGTACACATGATCCCTAAGTAGAGGCTCTATGGAAGGAAGGAAAGACCCAATGTGTATAAGAGAAGAGATAGTGGTTAGATGAGTAGATTAAGGTGATAATGTTATGGGTTATTCATATTATTTACTAGGTAGATTAGGGAGATGATTCATCTATAGTGTATTTGATATTGGTGTTACAATAAAAATATACACTTTTTTAAGGGTAGATATTGGAACAAAGGTAAAAAATATTTGGATAGAGTCTGCAGAGATTATATTTGACCTAATTGAGGTTCCTCTTAGTTGGAGGGTGATGTTATCCTCATATATGATCATAGGACCATAAAAACATTGGTGGGAGGTACATATATAAGTGGGATGGAATGAGAGGATGAAATGGAAGAAATTAAGGGTCATATATTTCAATAAATTATTCTCCAACACATTGTGTTTAGATTTATCCCATTAAATCAATAATGTATAGTTGAGAGAGACCTAAATTATGGAATATGTTGGGAGATTCATAAACATGTTGTGTTTCACGTCGATATTGATAAGAGATGACATCAAACTAGTTTGTTTATTTGAGGATGGTTTATGGAATTACATGAGGGTGAATATGTTACAATACATATCTATACAGTCAGTTCAGTTGATACTGGTGGTGGAGCTTCAGTTAGCCAAATGTAAAGCCATAAGAAAACCCTATATGGTAGTCAGAGAAAAGGTGTGATGATTCCACCACAAAGTAATCATTGATGAAATGTTTCAAGTATGGGAAGGCGAGACTTGTTTGGGCCTAGTGTGATATATAACCATAGGAGTGTTTGGTATGTAACTATATGGGGAATCTATAACAGTTTTGTTGGAAGAACTCATAGACAACTAAGTGTCATAGATTAGGGAAAACTCAGGTATCCATGCTAGGACCATAAGCGGTACAGGGTGCTAGTAACCGGGATGTGTATTCATGTATAGAACCTAACCATGGTATATATTCTCATTAGTGGTGGAAGTGGTATATAGGTATTTAAACTCTATACATAGGATATGAATCAAATATAAAGGATTCAAGACAACTATATTTACTGGAGAAAATGTATTCAGAGTAGTATAGAGAGTCGATGATAGTTAGAGGTACAATATGAGCACATGACTATGGTTTTTGTTTTTTATGATAGATAACGATGCAATAGGTACATATACGATAAGTGAATTAACCTAGTTTTATGCAATATGTAACCATCAAATATTGATGTACCCATTTTTCTAAGCTGTATTTATTGTCAATATGTGTCAATAGGTAAGTCATGGAGTCTTACTGAATATGAATATATTGTTCAATACATTCATAGGGAAACCCTAACATTTTATAATTATAGAGTTAATTTTTTTTAAAAACACAATTGATGATGTTTAGTGAACTTTAGCACCTTGATATTTTGAAATAACACTATCTTTGATATCATATACAACAAGCAATAATGAGATTAGATGAACCAGAACATATTATTAAAATATAATTATATAAATATTAATATTTTAACCAAGAAATTAAATTTTAGGATAAGAATAATATTAAATTATTTATGAAATATATATAAAGTTTCTAATAATTATAAATGCATTTATAATGATTAGGAAATAACCACTCAATTTTTAATAAAAACATTTATTTTAAAAATGATATTTATTGCCTTTTGTGAGATAATACTATAATTAACTTTTGAATATATTATAAAATTTATTTTATAAAATAAAAATATTTTTTAAAATCACAATATCAATATTAAATTTTGGTAATCTATATTATTATTTTTGGAAAATATTGATTTTTCAGTGAATAGTGAAAATACTAATTTTTGTGAAACTTTCATTTATTTTAATAAATTAAGTAATTGAGAATTTACATTATTATTTTAATTTTATTTAATATTAACATTTGTATTATTAATTAATGAATAATCCAATTAATTAAATTTAATTCATTTTATACATGATTTTTGTATAAGTTTATTTTTATGCATATTTTTTTAATAAATATTGTTTTAAATTGCATATTGTTCCTCTATTTTAATTAATTAAAATAAAACCTAATGATGAATGATTTAAATGGAATTTATATTATATATTTTTAAATATTAATGTTAATTCATATAAATATGACTTTTAGTCTTAGAGTGAGTATAAAATCAACTATTGGTTAAAAAACATGCATTTCTTAAAACCCCATTTTTAGACACATTTAATGGTTTAATTTTAAATTTAATTATGAAACATATATGATATTAATTTTATAAAATGTTTTAATAAAATTTAATAAAAATTATTAATATTAGGTAATATTTTCAAATTATTCTTTGGATATAATGAATAGTAAAAATAGTAAAAAAACTTGTAACCATAGTGAAAAATTAAATTGGTAAAAATTGAGCAATCTTAGAGGTAAATGGAATAACAAAATTATTTTTGAATATTTGAGGTATATATAAACCATAAAAAACCTAAAATACATTATTTATAAAATTTTGAGGTAGTTTTCTTGAGAGAGACTTCCCATTGTTGAATAGTTTTCAGTATTTACAAAAACACCACTCCTCCTCAATTATAAAAGGGCACCCCTACCCTCAACTCTTCACACTTATCAGTAAATTCTTTATTGACCAAAACCTACCAAAATATCTCCCCAAAATCCTAATTAACATTTTATATCTTTTTTCTCTTAAAAGTCCCAATATTAGGGTCCTTAAGTAGAGATCCAATGGAAGATCTTGTAAGTATATGTAATCATCTACACCAAACCCTTTTTACTTCTTCATTTTTCACCACAAATTATTTAATTGTAATTTTAATATTAAAAACATATTCTAAAATATATAAATAGATTTTATTATGTTTATTTTATTATATTTATCCATCACCACTTCTATTAAATGGGAAAAAAACATCGTATGTGTGTACGATGATCTACCGCCTCACGAAATGATATAATTCGTTTTACATCATCGCCTCTCATGAATATTCATAATGATGGATTTAATATTTATATATGATATTAATGATATATTAATAATTCTAGGAAATTAATATATCATATAATTTCTTAACATAAAATCCATGGAAAAATGATAATGTTATTCGTGTGTACGTCAGACTACCGCCACTTGAAACAATGTGATTAATTGTTTTTTACAACATAAAATTGATGGTATAAGTAAGTGTATCTAAAAAATTATATGATATTTATGATATTATAATTATTTAAGGATAAATTAACTCTTACATTCTTTCCATTATGATAATAAAAAAATGGAAACGTTACACATGCATACATACGACCTACCGTCTCCATGATTGTAACATTGTTCATTTTTCATAACCATAAATCATGGTTATTTTTAATATTATAATTTATATATAAAAATGATAACTATTTCATTATTAAAATTTTGGAGATGATGAAACAATGACCCTGTTGACCATAATCAACACATTGATTCCCTTTTGAAATTATGAACTGGGCATCCTCAGAACACTGGATCTGGACATATCTGATTATGTAAATAAATACATAATTCCTAAACACCCAAAGTCTAAATGTTGAGGGGTAACCATTAAATATTCAATAAAACCAGAGGTAGTAATCCTTAATACATTTCCATTTTTTCCCGAAGACTAAAGATCCAACATCAATCCCCACCTATCTGATGCTATTTTGTTCTCTAAAGTGACCGTCCTAAAATGTTGCTCAGCTAAAAATACAATTGAATGACTATATGGGATTGGTACAGATGGAAAATAAATATTATCTCATTCAGTCAAATATCAGATTTTTTTGGTGTTTTCTCCTTTTATAACCACATCTAGGACAATATCTCGATATCCACTAAATATTTATGCTTCATTCGTATCATCAATCATGACAAAAACATCGCCTCACTCCATAAAAACTCCTTTGTCACAACACCGTATTCCTGATCCTCTCTAAAGTGCCACTGAAGATGTTCGAGTGACATTTGATAGAGCAACTAGGAGCACACCACTGTCACCAAGAAGCCTCCCTCTTGCACTCCTTATGCGCGCTGATTCCTCTTATTAGAGATTCCACCTCACCATATGTCATCGATGAATCCCCTGACCATAAACTATCTAAAACTCACCCTCCACATGCACTACAGATTCTATATATGATAATCCCTACACCATTCATTTCTGATATTATAACAAACATCAAACATTCCTTCCTTTTTTCACCAGACACACTAATGGTGGAATGAAGCCCCACAACAATTCCAACTACCCAGGATAAATGGGTACTACTAGGAATTGATCAAATCATCATTTAGGTCTTTAAGGGGTTCAATTACCACTGGGTTGAACCCCAACTGAAAATTAAACATGTCATTAAAATAAATTATGTAAAGGTATTAAGTATAATGTATTAAACCTAGAAAAGGATATTATGAGAAAAAAAAGTCTATTTTGTATTATTATACTATAGATAAAAGAAAAACATGATAAATATTAGACTCGAGGTAATGATTTCATCTCAAAACCTCCTTCTTTGAGAAAATGTCTTTTATGCACCTAATTTCTCCAAAATTGTGTATATACTATCAATTTACATATTATATCATTAATCCTTATTAATTTATCAAAATATAAGTTAATCTTCATCTACTTACCTTGTGGGATTTTTGATTCAAATGTTACCGAAGCGGAAAAGGTTTATGTTAAAATATTATTTTAATCACATTGTTTATGCTTTAATTTCCATTGAAAGAAATTATTTTATAGTTTCTAACAAAAACTATTCAATTTATTCTCCTCTAATTATTTATGCTAATTTCATGTAATAGTAAAATTTCCTCTATCCATTATATAAAAATATTGAGAAAATCTTTTTATGAAATGTTAACTTTATTTCAATCTTATGTTAAAAATAATTTTTCTTCTATATCCATGTTTTAAATTAATATTTTCAACAATATTTTTAACATTACTAAAATTATGTATTCAAGAAAATTTTAACAATTTTGTAGTTTTATAAAATGGTTGGAAATTAATATTCTTTTCATTTTCCAAATGAGTCTCTTTTTAGCCATTTTACAATAGTGTGAATGAAATGTTGATTTTAACTTATACCAGATGTATAGATTTAACCATTTTGATGACCACTGAACTCTTTGATGATTTCATTATAAGTTTCTATGATTCTTTTTAATGAAATATTTTCTGTAATATTTTTGAAATTATTATATTTTGAAGAAGAGATTTCAAATTGAAAAGCTTATTTTTCTCAAGAAATATTCCATGTAATATTGCAAAGACATTTTCTGAAATGAAGAAAAACGTTTATACTATTGATTACAACTAAATTATGAATATATTTCTCTCACATATATACCTATATTATTATCATTTACTTTTATGGGGTAATTAATTCCATATATTCGTCCCCCAAATGCCTTCATTATGAAATTTCATTTTAATATGATATGAGACAAGATTAAGAAACCCATTTATTTCCGTGGAAAATTATTATGTTTATGAAATATGATTGATTTACTATTTATGGAACACATAATCATGAAAATGTTATGATAGGTGAACCCAAATGGTGAACCAATGCATTGGGTACTATTTTTAGTCTCTTGAGACATCATGTATTGGATTAGAAAGTAAACCTAATCCATTATGGGAATTTTACCATCATGTGATATTGTCTGAGAAGTTAGCTTTGACTTATGTCTGTGTTTTTTTATATTTTTATCCCACATTAACATTAATTATAGGATATTATAATACCATGTTATTTATGAAATTATCCCTTTATTTTACTCTAGAGCCTTATCTTTTATGATATCTTGTTATTCCTTTGAATCACATGTTATGTTTCTTCATAATGTTAATTACATTACTGAGATTTTTATATTACCATTTTATTTTATGTATTCCCTCCAGTTATCCAATGAAGTTTACAATATCAATGGATTTTTGAGCTCACTAATTAGAATGAAAATAAATATTTCTTGTTTTAGTTTTTTTTTTTGATTTTTTATTAACATAGTCTTCCAAATACTCTATCCCTCTTGATTTTAGGGTAGTAATTAATTTATTTTTATGTTAAAAATAATGTTATAATGTCTGTAAAAGGGATGGGTCTCTGTAGTTTGTATCAGAGAAAGTTCTAGTTATTTTTGGGTAATAGTATTAGATTAATTTTATAAGAATCTTAGGGACAAGTATAAGGATGATTTTAATTATAAAAAATATTCTTGAATTTTGGTGAAGTATAGAGTGAGTGGGTTCCAAGCAATTACATACCAATATGGACACTATAAGTGGATGTAGCTCTAAAAATGTTTTACCTAGGGGTAATAACATTGAAAAGGTCACATTAATATGGACTTGGTCATCACATGGTGCATGATAATGGGAATTTCTACACACTTAGTTTTACACTGCAAGGGGATATGGTTTGGAAATTCAAAAAATTATTTTTGAACCATTATGAAGGAAAATAGAAAAATCTTAGTTTTAAAAAAATATAAGTAAACATTTCCATGTATAACCTCAATTAAAACATATAGAATATTAATTCAGGATATACTTATCATTTATAATTTATTCGATCAAGGTTTATACATTTTCCTTTTTTAATGTTAGTTCATTCTCATCTTGTTTCTTTTTTTCATTTTATTTAATTATGGGAAATCGGATAAATCATGCCAAAAACTAATGTGATTGGAAATTTAATGATTTTGAAAATGGGATGCCTAACCAAATGGGAATGGAAGTCATAAATATTTCAATCAGGCCAAAGAATCTATCTCAAATTATGATTAAAAACTATAACATAGTTGAATTTACAAATTCATAAAAAATGATATGGTTGTTGTATCATGGTAATTAAAGTGTTTAATATGATACATAATATAATATAAAATTTTATACAAGTCTAAAATGAGGAAATAGAAACCAAGGAAAATGTTTTAAAGGAACATGAAGATGATTTATGTATGGGAATGGAGGCCACAAATTAGTTAATTGTTATAAAAATGAGTATTTCTATTAACAAGACATAAGTGAATATTTTTTACCCTAAGGAATCACTAATAGTTTAAAGTCATATATGTGGGGAATTTAGTCATTGTCCATGTTAATTCCCCAATCGATGGATTAATTCTTAAGGGACTGTGATATTAAAATCATTAACGTAGAATGGATTTATTTTTAGGCGTTGAAACTCAAGAATAATTTTTTTGTTGTACTTTTATCAATGGTATTCTGGTTATAATATTCATAATAAATTTAATGATTTTTTATGGAGTAGTTTCTTTTAAAGAATTTTCAAGATTATGTTTAATAGAATAGATAACCTATATATGTGATTTAAGGTTAATGTAATATTTTATGTAGAAACACATGATTATGGAAAGGAAAATCATTGATTTTTATTTACTATCAAAGAAATTATTATCAATTATGATTATTTGATTTTGTGAAAAAAATGAGCCATTTAAAATACTTTAGTGGTTAAAACTTGATTTGATTCTTAGTGTTATATTATGTTTGTGTATCATATTTTTGGTAAACTTTTATAAATGGTATAAATATAGTTTTATAAAAAGGACAACCCACATAATGTAATGGTTCAAATGGAATTGTTTTTACATAAATGATTTAGTGGATAAATTTGGATTTTATTTTGGGAAAAATGTGCGAGGATCAAATATTTTTCAATTTTTTGGATTTTGTGATCATTAATGGCATTTTTTGAATAATTTTATTGGGTTAGTATATATATATATAAAACATTTAGGTGTAACATAATGGATTTTTCAGGAAGAATGATATTATATTTTTAGAGATATAAGTCAATGATTATGAGATAACTTTTGAGGATAAAGCCTTATTTCATGTTGAGGTTATTAATCTTATTTAGGATATAAGGTTATTTATTAAAGTAATACCCTATGTTAAATCATTGTTTTAATTAATGAATTTTTGATATAACAATATTTATATTCATTTGGGGTTCTTACTTTATGATAACATGTCTGGATTTAATAAAGATAATAGGAATAAATTTTTACTCTTTTATATATCAAATAACCTATTAAAAGGTAAATCTATTTCTTTAATAATGAAACAATTATATTGGATATTCATTCCTTAGAGTAAGAGGTTAAGTGAAAATTTATCAAAGCACAATGAAAGGACGAAATTGTGTTTATGAAATAAAATGATATAAAGTTAGAATATTTTTGGGTTTCTCTATCATGATATTAAAATAATACCTTACCTCTTGGAAACGTATCTTGACACAATAATATTACTCCCTTACATTCATATTATTAAATCAATTTTCTTTTAATTCATCAGAGATTTATGGTTTCGTGGTTGTTAACTTTCTTTTAATCAATCACTTTCTTGTGGTCCATGATCTCTATCACTCTACAAGATTATTTAAATTTTTATTTCATATCTATATTTTTAATTTCCACCAATGTTCTCATATATTAAAACCAAATCTTGTGTTATTATCGATGAACTTCATATTTTCTTTTCAATATTTTAATAGGATGTATTATTAACCCTTTTTATGATGTGGGTTTCCCACAAAGAGAGTTTTCAAATATTAAACCCTTTATTACTGAGAAAATTTTCAAATGATTCATACATAATTTATTTAAGGTGGTATAATACACCACCCCCATATTTTGAAATAACATTATGTTATAGAGCGTATACAACACACAAAACTAATATTAAACACATTGTGACACATTATTAAAATATTATTAATTAAATATTATCATTATAACCTATCTACTAAATTTGAAGATATGAATATGATTAAATACATTATTAAATTTATATAATGGTTCTAATAAATGTAAATGTACTTATAAATTCTTTGCAAATAAACACTCAATTTTAAATCAAAACATTCATTTCAAAAAAAAAATTATTGATTTTTGTGCACAAATATGATAATTAATTTTTTGAACATTTAGAAATTTTATAGTTTTAAATTCAAATATTTTTTTAAATAATTATATCAATATTAACATTGGGTGAAATATTGACATTTTTAGAAAAAATTAATCTTTCAATAAATATTGAAAAATACAGTCTTTTATAAAAGTATTATTTCATTTAATAAATTGTGAAATTTAAAATAACCATTATTATTTTAACTAAATATTAAATTATCATATGTATTATATACATATATATTATCTAGTGAATTAAATTTAAATCACATTTTTACTCAATTTTACTATAGGTTTATTTTTAGGCTTAAAAAACATTTTTCTGAAAATTGATTTAAAGTGCACAGTGTTCCTCTATTTTAATTAGTTAAAATAATTCCAAATGAGGAATGATTTCAAAAATAATAATTATATTATATATCTATAAATATTAATTAATATTCATATATGTATTATTTAAAGTTTAAGAGTTAATATAGGATCATATATTGCTTGTAAAATGCATTTCTTGAAAAAATAATTTTTGACATGTTTTACAGGATACATTTTAAATTTAAATCATCCAATTATATGATTTTAATATGATAAACTTATATATATATATATATATAGTCAGAATAATTAATATTATATAATAATTTGTATTTAAATTTTTTTTAAATTAATACTAAAAATAGTAAAACAAACTTGTTACTATGGTGAAAAATTATAATTGTAAAAATTGGGTAACATTGGAGGTAAATGGAATAAATTGTTTAAAACAAGTTACTTCTTGAATGTTGTAGGTTTTTATATACCATATCAACCACCCAATATATTATTAATCAATTTTGGAGGCACTTTTCTTTATAGTGACATCCTATTATTGAATAGTTTTGTGTATTTATAAAAATACCCCTCCTCCTCAAATATAAAAGACCACCCATACCCTCACTTATTCACACCAATTAATCCATTTGATCAAAAAACAATGATAATATTTCTTCAAAAAAATCCATATCTACATTATATAGCTTCTGGTTTTACAAAAATACCAACCTTAGGGTCCTAAATAAAAGATTTAAGGGAGGATCTTTTAATCAAAGGTAATTGGCTTCACCGAGATCCTTCTCATTACTTATATTTTTTTACAGATTTTGTTATGTCCCAAAAATTATAATATAATAACAATTGTATTAAATATATAATTATATTTTATTATTTCTATGGCATAATATTTATCCACACCCTATTCTATCAAATGGGAAATAAACCATTATTCGTGTATACGACAAACCACCACCTCGCAAACTAATGTAATTCATTTTCCATCATCACATCTCATGGATATTCATGATTACATGTTTAATATTTATATATGATATTAAATAGATATTTATAATTATGTAAAATTAATATATCATATACTTTGTTATCTTACCATCTATAAAATATGATAATATTGTTGCTGTGTATGAAAAACTACCTCCTCACGAAAAGATGTAATTTGGTTTTTATTACAGATTCATAAGGATGGTATATGTAAATGTATTTAATTAAATAAAATTTAATTAATGATCTTATTATAATTATCTAATGGCAAAAAAACTACTTACCTTCTTTTCCATCATGATTGTTGAAAAATTGAAACGTTACATATGCAAACGCATAGCCTACCATCTCCCTGATTGTATCATAGTTGATATTTAATACCTAAAATTAATCGTTATATTTCAGGTATAATTTTCTTATAATAAGGAAAAATATATCATGATTAGGATTCTGGAAATTATAGAACAATGACCCATTTGACCACAGTCAACACACTGATGCCATTTTGAAATTATAAAGAGATCATATTCAAAATGTCAGATGTGGACATAACTGATTATGAAATTAAAAATGTAATTAAAATAAATGAATTAAATGTTAAAATAATAAGGGATAAAACCAATAAAATGTTCTTAATAAAAATAGCAATTGATATTTGTTTATTATACATGAGATATATGACATACATGACAATTCATGGACTCTAGGTAAGGGTTTCGTCTAAAATCATCATACTTTGATATACATGTTCTATAATGAACCTAATTTATTATAAATGGTGACTATACTGGACATTTACCCATAACGTCATGAATAATTATTAATTAATGATATTTTAAGTTACAATTAATCTAGTTGATGAGTGTTATCATTCAAAAGAAATAAAATAAGTAAGGTATTTTGTTTCAATCTCATTTTAAATGGGATATTTAATGATTGAATATTCATTATAAGACATTATTTTCTTGTTGTTTAAAAAAACATTAATTTTATTATCGTATAGTTATTCAGAAAATTTATATGTAATAGTAAAATTGTATTCTCTTTTTTACTTAAAATATTGAGAATTTTTTTTTAAGAAAAGATGACTTCATTTCTCTCTTCGATCGAATTTTCTTTTATTCCAAATCCATGTTTTCTAAAAATATTTTAAAAAATAATTTATACATTCCCCAAAATATTTATTAGTAAAAATTTTACTAGTTTTTTAATTTTTACAATTTGTGTAAGGAATTTTTTTGACTTTTTATAAATAAGGAACCTTTTAAACCATTTTTACAGTAGTGTGAAATGAATGATTCTTATAACTTATTCCACATGTATGGAATTACCCACCATGAAAACCACTCAATTATGTGAATATTAATTTATAATTTCTCTTTGTTATTATTAAGTAATTTTTTTTCTATAAAATTTTATAAATTTTATATTTGGAAGATGTGATTTCTATGTGAATTGGTTATTTTTCATAAAAAATATTCCATTTGATCTTTTTAATGAAATTTCAATCAATGAACACAAGCTTAGATGTTATGGATTTATTCTATATTATGTATATATTTCTATTAAATATATACCTAGATTATTATCCCTTAATTTAATAGGGTAGTACATTCCTTATGTTCATCTCTCAAATTCCTTCATTATATAATTTATTTTTATTATGATATGAGAAAATATTATGCAACCCATTTCATTCCATAGATAATTCCTAATTTATGTATTATGATTGATTTAATTTTTTTGAATCGAGTTTCCCAATAAATGATTGAAATATTATTTTAATATCATCTTGTTAATGAGAAGTTTAAGCCATAGATAGATTTTAAAATTGTGTTTTTTGATAATTTTGAAAACTAGAATCAAAAGGTTTCTATATAGACATATCTTATTCTCTTTAGGACAAATTACGATGGTTGTTATTACCAGGGTTTTAATTTTTAAAAAAATGGATCAAATCCAACATTTTTAATTTTAAAATATAAAAAAAATCAAACTACTTGTGATAGGTTTGGCAGAAAAATGTTGAGCCAATAGGCATTTAAGTGTCCAAACATTCAACATGGTTGGAACTGTTCTCTACGAATTTGGTCTTAGTTTTCATATCCAACTAGATTATAAATTTTTTTGACATTTTGATTCATCAGGGAATGGATTTGGTATTTTATTTTAACAATTGAACATTAAATTACACCCAAATAATAGTTACATTCCCACATAGATTCACTCTTATTTCCCTTTAATCTTTATATGGTGCATTGGGAAATATAGTTTTGAAAATTTTCTTAAGATATTCAACAGTTTTTCTAGTGTAATTTCCTCTAGCATATTGGTCCAAAACATTCTGACTATTATGTGAAAATAATTTATAGAAGGCACCCTTGAGTAGGTGAGAAGGGTTTTAGTAATAAGGGAATATCCTAAGAAGGATCATGAACCTATCCAAGGCTTCATGAAAAGACACTCCGTCCTATTGATAGAAATTTGAAATATTGTTTCTCAGTTCTCCCTTAAGTCCCCTTGTATAAAAGTTCATTATGAAAGCGTTTTATATTGTTTCCAATGTTTAAAATTTGTTTTAATTAAGGTCCAAAAACCAATTACATACATTTAATATTAGAAATAAAGGAAAACACTTATTCTTAGATAATTTTCATGATGATATTTTTTTGGAAGTTTTGTTACTATGTTATGAAAACCCCAAATGAAGGATAACAATTCCTCATCAAGCATTACATTTAATGATGACAGTAGTGAAAGGTATGAATATTTCATTTCATATTTTTGGGACCTACGTTTATTTCCAATTGGAGAAGGATTACCTAACACAAGAGGAATCTGATACTCCATTATCCTAGGTCATTCAACGTTTTCTTGGATTATTTATGGATGACTATCCTTAGTAGCTCTCTCAATATATATATATATATCTCTCTCAAATTTAACATATTAAATTTTTTTTCTCAAACCTCTTAAATATTTTCCAATTTTATCTTAAATGATATATCGATTACAAGATAGAAATCTAGTATAAATGAAGAAGAAAATTTTCAGAGATACACCAAAGATTTAAATTTTTTTATTTGATTGCAACGTTTGTTTTTTTATTTTATTTTTTTGATTTCTTGGTTTTTTATTTTTCTATTTTTTATTTGGTTTTTTTTTTGAATTTTATTGACACATGGAACCATTCCTAGTAATGGACCCAAAATTTTATGTTATTAATCATGGAATTTTTCAAATTAAATTCAAAAAGATATAATATAGATGAGGGTAGGGTATCATATCAACATAGAGGGAAATGGTGGTGTAAACCATAAATTGACTAAAATTAACTATAAAAGAAATAATCAATCTTGTATGAATCAGATATTGTGATAAAAATATGTGGAAATGCATAGATTCTTTAATATATTAATAAAAACACAAAAAAGATAATATATTAGATGATGTATAAGAATAAAGAACAGTGGAAATTTTGATTGTCTTGTTAATGTATTTCGTATTTGTAAATAGTTTTAATTCAATAAAAATTCAAAATAATGATTTCAAAATCTATAATTAGAAGATAAACATTCCATAAGATTATTCTTTTGTTCATTACTACAAAAATTATTCAATTTCCAGGAAGAAGAAGTTGATTTCAACATAAAAATGACCACACAAACAATGATAGAAAAGATAAACCAGATCAACCAAAAATACTTATTCAATGATTCTTAGACAAATATAATTACAGAATTCATAAACATAAATTTATAGAAAATAAGAAAAATAAAGAGAAAGAAGAAGTTGTTTCACCCCTTGTTTTCAACCTCCTATAACTACAAGATATCCTTGTTCATGTCCATATACAGAAGTCTCCTCAATAGATCTTGATCTATGGATGGTGGAATGGGATTAGATGATTGTAATCCAATTATGGCTTATGGATCATGGATCCATGGATGCTGATCTTTTTGTCTGTTTATATTCTCCTCTTGAACAGATAATTCATTCCCATATCAATGTGCCCTCATGTTCACGGCATGGAATCCTATCGCCGACATCCAAATGGAACATACATCACTATATATTTTCCACCTTTTGTGACTTGATCATTGCTCCTCTACAATCGAATGTAAATCTACTCAAAACTCAGTGTGATTGAGTGACGATGATCCCACTCTCAAATTTCATCTATATTGATGGATCAATCATCATGAAAACTGAGTGAGCCTATTCAAATATCGAGTTCCCATGATCTCACGTCAACAATTTCCCTCAATAAACCATTTGGTTAAAATATCCATTTTATAACACTTATCCATTTGTTCACAAATCCATTTTGATGCGACGTAGCCATTTGGTGATGTAGCCATTTTGCTGACATAACTAATTTGCAACATAGTTTATTGGTTTCCATAGCCAATTGGTTCCAATGTTTATTGGTACATTGTATGTTCTGGCAAGGACACATAATATTAGAAATCATGGTAACTTGGATTTCAAGGAACAATGACTTTTTGATGTTCATATAGTCAGTTAGATGACACTTTCCCAGATAGGTTCACCATCACTATAGTGATCGTGCACAGTAAGTTGGAAATTTTAGTATATCGACCATGGAATGGTGATTATATTAACCACAACAAGAATTTCTCTTTGAAAAAAAAATAATTTAATAAATTAGATGAAATAAAAACTTTTAAAATATTAAAAATAAAATAAGGATAATTTATGTAATTTAAAAATAAATGAAATAAATAATTTATTTATTTATTACTCACATTAAATGGTATTTTGAATTTATTATTTAAAAATAAAAAAAATTAAATAATGAAACTGATTACTAATATTATTATTTTGAAAAAAAATGTTCAAAATATTAAAATTATTTTCGTAATAATTTAAAAATATAAACAAAATAAAAAATGATCGACTTGAATAATCTTACTAATTTAACTAAAACTATCCTAATGAATAAAATAGACAATAAAATATATTTTTTAACAATCAATTACCAGATTTAATAATTAAACCTAAAATTAACAATAGTTATAAAATAAATAATTAAAACTTTATTTTTACAATAAAAATACAATTAAATAAAATAAAATATGAGAAAAAATTAGAGAGAAAAGGCCACATCACATGAATTACCTTATCGAAATGTATTATTCTAACTATAACCCATGTATTACATCACCACTTGTATAATGTTCCACATTTTCCCCTCAATGGTAGGTTAAACTTCCCTTGATAAGATAATTCCACCTAGAATCCACTTATTGATATAATCCTGATTTGATACCACTTATACTATAAGTGAAATATAATTTTTATAATTTATCTGATTTTGTTAGTAAACTAAAGGGATAAAAATTTCTATTAAATGACCATCCATTTTTGAGTAATAATAAAAAATTGCGAGAGTGGATTTTTCAACCCTCCCCAAGCTAAGGGCGGTTTTTGGACACCAATATTCAATTTATAATTATCAAAATTTGGTTTTGAAAATAGTATTATAAAGGTATAAAACAATTTTTGATTCATTATAATGATCTAAAACTTGATAATTTTTTCCACCACCGTCCTTTAAATGAAATTGTATCTGATTTCAATGTGCATCATTTTTTAGTGTTATATTGGGTTATTTGTTAACTATAATGTGATTTTATTATTACAATAGATCACCACATGTTTTCTCACGTATTTACCAAACAAATTAACCTAATTTTTCTTCAATATCTATTATGTATATTCATCAATATCTGAAATATATTCTTCTTTTGTTTTGATAGGGGATATTATTTATTTTCTTACATAACAAACCAATACATTTTCTTAAAATGAATAATTCACCGCGACTTAAGAATTTTTTATCTGCAACATACCTAACACAATTTTCATCTGAATGTGATAGTAAATCTTGATCTTTTACTACATTAAATACTATTCCATAATAAAGAGTACCTTTAATGTACCACATGATTCTTTTAAAAGATATAATATGTTCATCCTTCATATTTCATTGAAATTGAGTTTCTAAAAAAGTTATATAGTAAATATTTGGTCTTATTAATATCAAGTATAACAATATTTTAATCATTATTAGATAAATTGAAGGATATATATATATTTTATCCAAATATTTCCCATGTTTTTTTCTAACCATGATTTGAGTTGAAATAGGATTTCAATAATATATTTATATCATTTTCTACAACTCCCATGTATATTTTTATTAAGAAATAGATGATTATTCCACCCATTGTTTCAATTTAAACCTATGAAAACAATCAAGCTCAATGATCGTTGAAATGACAATCATCAAGATAATTAATTTGAAAAATTATACCTCTTATTTAATCATTATTATTATAAATATGTTATCAGACACATAGATAAGTATAATTAATTGCTATTTCTATGATGATTTCACATATATTTTGTGATTTAAACCACTACTCTTGAAATTAGTTTCCTTATGTAAGAATATTTACTAGTAAATCATGAATTGTTTACTAGTTTTTATCCATATAAAGATATATTCAATCTGTATACCTTTGATCTATTATCACCGATATCAAATTACAAAAAAAAATTAGTATAGATTTTATTATATGTTATTATAATCAATAATTTTATCTTTATATCCATTTGATAAAAATAAAATCTCCATTGAGTAAAAACCACCAAGAAAATATCCATTAGTTAAATTATCAGAGCTGGTGAAAATGTTGCATCCACATCAATAAATTTAATATGGTAATATACTTTACACACCATTTTATTTTATTCTGGATCATCTATCCATGCTGATCGTATATGGTTTTGAACATTCATTTGGTTATGATGAAATTTTGATCATTTGACTTTTTATAAGCTCTGACGTTTGAATTTTCTCAATTTTATATAACTATTCATTAATTTCCTTGACCCATGATTAAATAATTGTCTCTTCATAAAATGTTTCATGAATTACCTGTGATAATAGGTCAATGTGATCTATATCCCTAATTATGTAAGTCTATATTAGATCAATATTATCTTCAATAATATTAGCTATATTAATTTTTTTAAAAATTATCCTCTTTTGATTCAATGTTTTAAATTATTGAATAATAAATTCCTCTTCCAAATAAAGATCAAAATATTCATAATTTAATGATGATTGAAGTCCTCACAATTTATATCAACTTAATCTTCCTCATCATAAATTTCACCCAAATATAAATTTATAAATTTACTTATACATTCCTCTTAAACAAATTTGACATTATATCATTCCAAAATTTTATTCATCCTCTTTTTAAAGAATTTATATACTCTACTCATGTGTGAGTGGTCTAAAAATACTAATTTATGATATGCTACACCATATTTTCTGTGATTTATTTCCTTATTCTAGATAAATAATTTATTTTTAAACATTAGAAAGTTTTTATGTGTTGGATTCCTTCCATTGCACATTTTATAAGGCGTCTTCTTCTTTCCATGTCCTAAAAAAGCAATGTTTTTATTATTAAAAGCAACTTGAACTGTTTCTTTAAAATAATGATGCAGAAATCCACAATCAATGAGAAATGTCTTTTCCATATTATTCACCTTCCATTTTTTCTTCTAATTAACTCTCTTTTCAATATATTTTTCATTGATGACACCTACTTTTTAATGTCATGATTCTCAAAAGAATTTCTACCTCATTAGATGTATAATTATTTCCATTATCCAATAAAAAAATTAATTTATATTTTGATTTACTTTTTTATTTCTTTTTCAATAACTTATAATTCACTTTAACGCCATATTGTTTGTTTTTATTAACACAATTACACCCTATTTTTTAGCCTTCAACAAATATTTTGAAATTATTTTTTCCTTGAGTTTTAGGATGTTTCGTTAGACTGCACAAATCTATATAAATAAATTCAATAAAATTATATTCTCTTATTTTATTTTGTGTGAGGGGATTCATATCTATATTTAAACTCATTCATGAATAACAAGTATTAACTAAAACCCACATTTGAAATGGAATAACAATCAAACCATTATAATTTGATAGATTTTCAGGATTTTTTTATTGTACCCAAAGTTTTGATGTGAGAGACTATTCTACTCTTCCATCATGTATAGACAATTATTTATCTTATTTTCAACTTGTAAGAACATTAAATTTCTTCTCTATCGCTTTATCAAATAATTTCCATCCCATCCTTTAATAATAATTTTTTTTAGTGGAATATAACTTCATGCCTTGAATCAATAATTTGACTCATGCCAGAGATATTGTGTCGAATTATATATACATTGATTACCTTCATATTCATTTATTTATATCTATATGGACCTATTATTCCCCTTTATTTGTTTTTTAATGTTTTCACATTACCGAATTGGATAGTTCTATCAACATTCCCTATCAAATTATTTTGAAATTTCATGTTTACTATCACATGGGATGAACAAGAATTATCAAGAATCCATGTTTTGTCATTCCATATCACCTTAAATGCTATCAAATATATGATAAAATTTTCATTATTATTTTACTTATGTGAAATTTCTATTTATATCAAGACACAAGATAACCTCTCTTCATTTACTTTAGCACAAGTAATATAGTATTCTTCTACCTCTGAAAAAGCGGAAACATTATTACCCTATAAAGCTATGTTCACTTATCTTACATCCATCCTCCTTATCATTACATTTAAATAACTTATTCTCTTTTATTTCCAATAATAAACAATTTATGAAAAAAGTTATAATAAAATAAAACAATATCTATGCAAATAATTTCTTATTTATATCAAAAGATATGTTCTCATTCTTATATGTTGTCATCTGAGTGATTTTAATTTCAGGTAACATTAAACATCCTTACAACAGATTATGGTACAACATAAGTGAATAGACACCCTTGTGACCGATTAAATAACTGGGGGGTTGAATCAGTGATTCATAATTTATTTTAAATTTTCCATTTTGAACAACATTCATTAATGGTTATAATAAATTTTATTCACTATTAATTATTTCCATATGCATACATAGACATGACACAATAGATTTTACAAGGTTCACTACTCAATAAGAGTATCTAGGCATTGGTATGATATGGAAAAACCTATGATCACATAGACCTTTTGAAAAAATATGATGTATTATTGTAAATAAGTGATAGAAATGAACTTTTAATACACCATATTCTGTGAGTGGTTCAAGTAAATTACACATAGTGATGATAGTACATAAAGTTTTAGAACAACCAGAATGTTTCTTCTAGCCTAAAAATATAATTATGTTATTATGATGCTTCTTCCATCATGACTGCATGAATTAGAGAGAGTCTTCCTTTCTCTTTCAACAAAATTTTGAACAATAGTGAGAAAGAATAACTTATTCTTCTCCCTTAAAAGTCATCTTTATTTACTGATACATACTCAATAATTTATATGCTTTTAGTAGTACCAAAAGTTTAATTATTATTATTATTCATCTAATATATATTTATTGAATTATATCAAGAATATTATTTTAACAATTTAATATAAACTTCATAAATACATGAATTAAGAAAACATCCTATTTGATATTGTTCAATATTCTTTAAAAATAGTCATGGTTTCCACATAAAATTCCATAATACTTATCCTTTTCAAATCATGCGTAATATTTGAATATTATCACAAATTAATTCTTTAAAAGGTTCATGGCATTAAATTATTTGAAATATCCATGTTCATGGAATCATGCACCACTATCAACACGGATATATTCCTTATTTATTTTCTAATTTCATCTCAAAAGTAACTAATTTATGAAGGCTTTCTCCCATAAATCATATACTTATTCATAAATTATAACATTCACAGAAATTAATTACAATTGGTTTAACTCAAATAATTATGTTTATTTCTTTCCTAAATTTACTCCTCACATTAAATACATACATTAAAATAAAAAAATAAAATACATTATATTCATATTATTTTCCACTAAAACTTTTTCACACATAAAACATTACATCTAGTTTGATTATTTTAATCTCAATAGCATAGATCATGGTAATATCAATCAATCATGATTCATAAACCATGAATAATAGTTTAAAAGAAATTACTGATATAAAAAAATAAAATATACAAAACCCATAAACTTAATTTTCAGCTAGAAAATTCATCAATTAATTACTTATTTCTAGATTGAATGTATAAAGCTACCATGATGAGATTAACCACATGACTTATTTTAGATCGACCATTTGAAAAAATCTAATCGAAAAAATAACCAACCTAAATTTTTCTCTTAGTATTGGATCAACCACATAAATATATATTGATCGACTGTGTGATGTATACAGTTTGTTGATTGACCACATTATAAATTAAACCGACCACACATATAAGTAAAATAAATCTTGAGAATCTACAAATAGTGGATCAACTTTATTCATAAATTATAGATTTACTATTCCTATATTAGTTTGGATATTATATAATTGATTCATTTCAAATATGATCCTCTATAAAACCTCTTCATTCGTCCTCAAACGACACAATAAATCTTCAAACATGTTGTTGAAAATGTCAATACATCCACCAAAAACATTGCTTTATTTATTTTAGAATAGTGTCACAATCATCACATTTATCTCTTAATATGATTTATTTATTGACAATAAATGACTATAAAATAAACCACTTCCAATTAGGCATTTATCAAAATAAACTCTCCTCAAACATGGACTAAAGATTTCACCATTTTTATATTATTTGAAAAAAAGGAATATAAATCATCTTCAAGAACAACTAACATAGAAATGAATAATCATCCAGTAGTCATAATCTTACATGATGTGAACTCAATGCAAGAAATAAGAATATTAAATAATATTATTATTATATCTATAAAATTTTGATTTTCATTTAACATCTTCAATCTCAGATTCTATTTATTCTACCCATTTAGAAACCTATATTTTTTTCCTACACTTACTTAAGAAAACCTATTAAAAAAATATAACACATGTAGATTATGAATTCATAGTTTATTCTTTTTAATCCAAAAAATATGCATGCTCCCTCTAGATAGATTAGACACATATCTTTGGAAATTACAGCAAGTTTCTACCTAATATTTTGTAGGTATAATTTATAAATACACAAATAAATAAATAGAAGTAGATTTATGTTTCAATTTTAACCCCCCATATGACAAAAAATCCAAATAAAACGTGCCATAGGGGAAAACCACCACACCTTTGCATAATGATATGGGATATTTAACTCCCATATCTAACCTCAATCTTTTAAATGAATCATTTGGCAGTTGTTTGGTGGAAACATCAATTTTTCCCCAGGCATGGAGAAAATTTACTTTTTAGATCATTTCTCACCACAAGATATTTGATGATGTGATATTTGATATCAATGTTCCCGATTCCTTAATATTGAAAATGTATCTTTTACACGTTTATGACATTTTTATTATCACAACCCAAGATAAGTGGTGACTTAACATTCACCATATCGTCTTCCAACCGAGTTCTCATCTACATTAATTCAGTAGTGTATAATATTGAAGTTTTATACAATACCTCAGCAATGCTTAGGTTCAAAAAATTATACTAGTTTATCAGCCAAAAAAACATACCTATCACTAAGAATTAACAATCCACTAGATGTGAATTTTTTATCATAAAAAATTCCCACGCAGTCTATATCAGTATATCAATACATATTTAACACTAATTTACTATCAAATTTAAACCAAATAAAAGTTTTAATTTTTATGTATCTAAAGATATATTTACCATCCATAAGATTTTACATTTTTGGAAGACATTGGAATTTAGCATAACGGTTGATAACCTAGAATATATTGTCCTTGAAGCTGATATGTATAACAAAATACCAAATTTATTTCAAAATTTGCTTTCACCCACTTAATTTTCACTATATTATTTGATCCACTTATATTCATAGGATTAAATTAGATGATTGAGGTACCTCCTCATCAAATTATTTGGTTGAATCATGATCATCAACTTGAACTTCTTCAGAAATTCTACTATTTACTGCAACGTCTTCCTTTTGTTTTTCCAAACCTTATTCATCTTCATCACCTTAGATAATTTTTGTTTCATGTGTGTATACATTATTTACATTTTCTGTATCATTTAAATCATTATTATCTATTATATTAATTGTCTTCTTGTTGTATTCTTAGTATACTCTTCCATTCTGAGGAAAACCTAGTAAAATTCCATCCACACATTTTCTCTAAAACATATAAAGATTTTCACCTTTGACTTTGGAGTTGCAGGGGATACCCAAAAAACAATAAATAATTAAAACATGGGAAGTTATTATAATATATCTCATATGGTGACATGTTATAATTTGGTATGTATAAGAAATAATTTGGAATATACATTGCTTCTCCAATATCCTATCTCTAAAAATGACAAGAAGTATCAATATCTATTAACATTTTTCAGCCATCTATATTAATATTTTATTCTTCTGTTCCACTTCATCATATTTGGTGGTGTATATGGTTTACTAAGATCATGATGAATAACATTATTCTTAAGGGAAAATTCAAATCTTCCTTTTGTTACTTAACACCATTGTATGTCTGGATCTTCTTTAAGAGGTAACCACACTCCTTTTTAGTAAATATATTAAAACTCTTGAATATATTAAGGGATTTTGATTTAGGTTTCCTAAATGTGATGTATATGATGCATGTAAATCCAACCATAAATGAAATAAAATACATATGTCCCTTTTTTTTATTTCATTCTCATAGATCAACATATATTAAAATCATTGATCTTCAAGGGATGATAATTTTGAATGTCAAAATTCTTATGTGAACAATTTATAATCATCCCCTTATAAAATGTGGAGCATATTTAGTACCATTATTTAATAATAATACGAATATGAATAACACTTTATATTTTTATAATTATTCTCATACCCCTTTTGAATATATGTATATTCCTTCTCTGATATAGTTTATTTTCTACTTTTATACACATACAACATAAATTTTAAACATATCCCACTTTGAATAAGATACACTTAGTCTGCTATCCTCTTGTCTCAATCCTACCAAATTCAATAATTTTCAGTTGAAATCCATATTTTATGAAAATAACCTAATTCCATTCATAACTCAGTTGATAAAAATTTAACATACTATGTTTCAACTCATAAAAAAATAAGGCATTCATTGAAACCATCTTTACTTAATAAATGGGCTCTAAACCAACTCATTTTATCTTGAGTGACCCATCATAATGAATTTTCACTAATCCTTCTTTTTTGTCTTTATGATTCATCAATAGATTAAAATATCTTATCATATGTGAATAGTATCCACTATCTAAAATCCATGGACATTATCATTTTGATGATTTTAAATAATCCTCAATAATAAATACCTTCTCTATATCTTCAATCATTACCTCACAAGCCTTTTGGGAATTTTAATTTAAACTCTATTGTTATGATATAAGGATTAGAAATTTATTTTCAGGATTATTAGACAGATCACATATACCATAGACTTCTTCAAGAACATGAATCCTATTCTGTGAATTTTATATTGAATTCATTGTTTTCTTAAAAAATGAAACCTTTTAGTTGGTAGATTCATACACAATATTTTCCCTCTAGGTCTTGTAGATTTATAGGAAATTTCATAGATAAAAAAATTCTAGATGTATATAATAATCCTGCATAGTATAAGAAAATTATATAAAAGTCTTACTTTCATTTGTAATCCATCTGCAATCCAGAATCTATCACATGCCTTTATTAACTTTATGACCATAAATAATGGATTCTTTATATATAAAAAATTATTGCGAGTCTTCAGAATCATTCTATACAACATGGGTACTTTTTATTCTCTTACATGCCAAAAATTTTATCACCTTTTGAGTATATTTTTAGGTTTTCAAAATTTCAGGATATTTGTAATCCATATGATTTAGACACAAAATTTGTATTAAAAATGTTATTATTCTTCTTTGAATTATCACAAATATTCTAGATAATGATTTCTCCAATTGCTGGGTATTTTACTAGGTAATGCAGCGACTCGGGTTTTTGGCCCTGTTAGACTTTGAAATATTTCTATGAAGAATTCCAGAGCTAGGCGCAAAAACGGCGTGCGATTCTGTGGCCCGGTGTGCCCGAAATTAATTTTATAAAAATATTATGTATATTTATACTATGCAGACGACATGGGTGTGATATCTCCTAAACGGTAGCTCAGAATGGGAATCTGAGGGCACGGTTGCGTTCAGAACGACGTGTTTATCCTAGGGGTGACCTTACCTCTGTTTTCATCGGGCATCAGGCAGAGGCGAGTCAGGAGCCGAAGATAGGAGATATTTTTGTTAAAAAAAAGAAATATTTCCCCCATCTTGCCTCCCTCCTCCCTCACGCACAGGTAGAGACACCCCCCTCCCGACCTCCATTTTGTCGCCAGATCGAGCCAGATTCGTCTGTTTTCTGCGCCGTTCATCAGCGGATCTAGCTTCAGGGCGTCACCGGTGTTGATCTCCACCCGAAGCTACGGCGTTTCGCCGCGAGGTAGGCGGTTTGAGTTTTAAAATCCCGAATCCTATTTTTATGTTGTTTTTCTTCAAATTATTATAAGGGTTGTATAGTCCGGGTCCCGAGCTTTCCGAAACATCTTTCATATCTGAATTTGGAGCACCGGGGTGCTCCCGGTGGCTCCCGAATGTTTTCCGGTGAAAACCCGATTATTCGGCGATGAGGGGCGGTGGCCATGGTGGAATCTGGAAAAGGCACGGCGGCGGCGCGGCGGAATCCGGCGGTGGCGCGGTGGTTTCCGGCGAGGCAGACGGTGGTCCAGCCAGGTTTTTCTGGGGGTTCATTAAACCCCTGTATCATGCAATCCGGGAGTCGGATTCACATGTCGTTTGCGGCAACATGACCCTGACGACGAGGCGAACCCTCCGGTGTGGTTTCGAGGGTTTAAGGGTACGGGATTGTGTCTCGGGAGTTAGAAACATCGTATAAAATAATAATATTTTATTATTTTACGACTTCGGGCCGTTGTAACTTCAACCCGGTGCATTCGAATGACGTGTCGTTAGTGGCGTTGAGACCCTGATGGTACAAAGGACTTTTTGAGATGGTTTCCAGGTGTTTGGACTGAGAATGGGGTGCGGGCCCCACAAGGCCGGGTTTTGGCCTTTGTGGAGAAACACATCTTTCTCACCTGGAGTTCGATTTTGGTGGATGATTAGTCGATCCTGTGTGTTTTTCCGAGAGGATCTCAGTGGTGCAATACTTTCGATGAGTTTCGGGATCGTGGCATGGGCCCCACCCAAGTTGGCTATGGTGAATAGTACCTTATTCACCGGGTGTCTTATTCGGACGAACGAGTAGTCGACTTCGCTTGTTTTTTCGAGGGGATCGTCGTGGTATGATCTGCTCGATGGGTTTCAGGATCGTTGTGTGGGTCCCACACGAGCTAGCTAAGGCGAATAGTGCCTTTTTTACCGGTGCTCAGTTTTGCGCAAGTAAGTAGCCTATCCTGCATGTTTTTCCGCGTAAATCGTGATGGTGGCCTCGGGTTTGGCCTTGGAGGTGGGCAGTGTGGCGTTGTTGTGGGTCGCTCGGGATAGTGACGTTTTGGACCAGCAGTGGTCGAGGGTACTCCCTTGTTTCGTTCCCAAGAGGGTTCGTGTGGCATCACAACCTTCGTATAGGTTTGTGATCCTCTCTATGGGATGTTTAAACTGTTAGAGTTGTGGAATCCCTCCGGTGGGCCCGGAACGGGATCCTCTTGCATCTTTTTCCTAGATCGGGTTCATGGTATCGTTGTGACCGCTTATTCAAAGGCAGTGATTCCCTATCTATCTGGTTAACCCCGTAGGGTTTATGGCATCATCAGGATTATGATCCCCTACACGGTGGGCCGTGCTCAGTAGGGTTGTGGCATCATCGGGTATGTGATCCCCTACTCAACATGAGGTCTATAGTAGGGTTGCAGTATCGTTGGTTATGTGATCCCCTACTCAGCGTGTGATTTCGGTAGGGTTGCAGCTCATCGGTTCAATCCCCTACATCGTGAGTTATACCAGATAGGGTTCCGATATCATCGTGACCACCTTTATATGGGTGATGATCCTCTATCTTAGTGATGTTCTTCTGTTGAGCGCCAGATTGGGTTGTGGTATCCCCCAGCGGATCCTGGATGTGATCCCCTATCTGTGAGAACTACGTATGCCAGATCGGGTTGTGGTACCCCCCAGTGGATCATGGGTGTGATCCCCTATCTGTGAGAACTACATATGTCAGATCGGGTTGTGGTATCCCCCAGTGGACCCTGGGAGTGATCCCCTATCTGTGAGCTATGTATACTGGAGTGGGTTTTGGTATCCCCTAGTTTTCCCTAGGAGCGATCCCCTATCCTAGGAGTTTGGTGGTTATGTTGTTTCAGCGATGTTTCCTCAGTGATGTTATCCAACGAGCATGATCACTCGGGTGAGTATCTGAGAGGTTCGTGAGAAACCCTATAGAGTGTATCTCCCAGATGAGTGTCATCAGGGATGATAGTGATCTTGGAGTGTACTCTCCTGGTTGTGGACAGCTTCTGGTGTTGAGGTCGGTACCTCATGTGGTTTGTTGCATGAGCCGATTATATTTTTATTGTTCAAGGTGTATGTATGGGCATACACCTGAGCTGAGCTGGCGAGTTTTGTTTAGCCGAGGATGGTCACGAGATGGGGTTTCTCTCTTATCTGGGTTCCCTCTGGCTGGGATGAGCGGACTGTTGTCTTTCAGTTGCTCTCTTTGGTATTGGGATTTTGGGTTGCCTACTGAGTATGTTTATACTCGCCCCTACACGGGCATTGCCTACACATGTTTGTGTCTTGTGCAGACCACAGGCCTTTTGACGGAGTCTCAGGAGGACCCGGAGCAGGCGGAGCTGAGAGAGCGAGACTGACTGGGGTTTTTTCTGGTGCGGTGCTGAGGGAGATTTCCGACGGGTGTTTGTGGCAGCGTTCCCATTATTTAGAGCAGGTTGGATGTGATTTTGTAGTTTTTTTTGGTGGGCCCTATTTTTCCCTTTTGTACTTTTACTTTTGCACTCTGGTTTGGGATTGATTGTATGCATGCATTTACTTTTCAGTTCTCTATATCTCTGCACAGTTGCGTGGATGTGTTTGTGGGTGCGTGTGTATAGGTACCTTAGGCTAATGCCTCCCATGTGTGTGATAGCCTACTCTGCGCTGGTCACCAGCCCCTGGCCTATTGGAGGCGGGCTTGGGCAGTCGCGGCTTGATCCCATTGGGTCCGGTCATGACAGAGTGGTATCAGAGGAGGTTCCACCTTTAGGCTCTCACAGCGTAGCTTCTCTAGCTGTGTGTTTGGTTCGGGTTGCATAACAGCTGTGTTAGGATGTTTTGAGTTCAGATTTCAGGCCAGTGACTCCAATGTTGGTGTGGCGGCTGATGCCTCCATACACCAGGACTCTGATAACCATCCTTTTGACTCGGGACATTCGTACACTAGTCGTAGGGACATAACGGTACATGAATCATATAGGACTGGGTTTTTGGGTTTGTCCTTGTCCATCTTGAGTCAGCTCTCCAAATATACTCTTTGACTGTGGTGCGTCTTGAATGTATTTCAGGATGCCACCACGACGACCTCCAGTGAGGGTTCTACAATGGGATTATGGTGACGATCCGCCCTGTTCAGAGGCAATGGACAAGGGCGCAGGTTCTGAGGATGGACCTCCAGGTGTTCCACCTATTGAGCCACCACCTGTCGATCAGCTGGTTGTGACGGTAGTTCAGGACGAGGTTGCACACAGGCTGAGTGCACTGCAAGAGTTCCAGAGGCAGTGACCTTGGAGGTTTCGGGGTGATCCAGACCCCCAGGCAGCTGATGACTGGCTTGAGGTAGTCACCCAAGTTTTCCTCCTGGTGAGGACACCTCCAGATAAGATGGTGGTCCTAGAAGCGAGCCTTCTGCATGGTTCTATCGGGCGATGGTGGAGTGTGGTAACACAGTCCCATTATGAAGAGATGCTCATGTGGTCAGAGTTTGAGCGTCTCTTCAGGGAAGATTTCTATCCTGTGACGCTGAGGTCAGTACGGATTCAGGAGCTTCTGCAGCATCGGCAGGAGGTCATGGCCGTGTCAGATTACTCAGCGAGGTTTACATACCTGTCACGCTACTCCCTGGATATGGTCCGGGACCTGTTATTTAGGGCTCATACCTTTGAGCAGTGCTTACGCAGGGACATCCAAGCAGGTGTGGTTTCATTGTGCCTGCCCACCTATAATGGAGTGCTGGAGCGAGCGTTGGTGGTGGAGAGCTTTCTGGATGAGTAGATTCTCCCTGTTAGTGTTGGTCACGTGAGAGCTGAGACGTCGACATCTGGTAGCCGACGAGAGACTCAGGGGTGTGTGCGTGGCTGACATTTCAGGAGGTGACCCCAGGATGGAGGATCTGAGGCTCAGGGCTCACAGGGCTCGGAGGCCAGTTTTGGACAGCCGTAGGAGAGGCGGTGTTATGCTTTCCATGGTCGGGGACATCTTGCTAGGGATTGTTGGACCCGACGTGCTACTGAGAGGGATCTGGTCGATGGACTACCTTGGCAAAGGTAGAGTCTCGAGCAAGGAGGTCCACAAGGTGGCGGACGTGGCAGTGGAGTGGGTGCAGTAGGAGGAGGTGGTAGGCGGTACCAGTTTCCACCACCCCCACCCCCAGGTGGTCCAGCCAAGCTCAGGGAACTGGTTGTTGTGGGTGAGGACAGCTGCATGCCCTGGAGGCTGTTGACCTAGACGCTCCACAGATGGATAGAGGTACGCCTTGTGTCTTTTCTACTTTCTACAGTAGTTTGATAGAAGCTGTTTAGCGGTACACTTTCCTTTCCGTTTCTTGATCGAGTTTTTTTCAGTGCATTGGTAAGACCCTGTGTGGGTGTTGTTCGGCATGCTTCGAATGCATGAGGAAGATGGATCCTTCCCCCACCGAGACACGTTTTTGTGACGCGATTAAAACCGTGCGGACGAGTCAGTGACACCCAAAGAGGATAGTATCGAGGTGAGGTGGATGATTCCCTTTGACTTATGTGTTCTGGCATGGGTGTTTGTGGGCGAACTCGCTGGTGTGGGAGACCCAGTTGAGAGTCCGGTTTCTTCCCTTGAGCTTAGGGCTTTTCGGGGATGAAAAGTTCTAAGGGGGGGGGGGAGGATGTAGCGACTCGGGTTTTTGGCCCTGCCAGACTTTGGATTATTTCTACTAAGAATTCCAGAGTTAGGCGCAAAAACGACGTGCGATTCCATGGCCTGGTGTGCCCGGAATTAATTTTATAAAAATATTAAGTATTTTAATACTATTTACATGGCGAGGGTGTGATATCTCCTAAAAGGTAGCTCAGAACGGGAATTCGAGGGCACTGTTGCGTCCGGAACATGCCGTTTACCCTAGGAGAGGTGTAAAATTCGCGGGCGTGGGCCTGCTGTGGAAAACGCTACCAGGGGCGTTTTCGTAAATAAGTGGAAAAGTTGGTTTACGAGCGTCGTCTCGAATAACATATGAACGGAGTCTCGGATCACAAATCGGAGTCCGTCGTTGCGTTCAGAATGGCGCGTTTACCCTAGGGGTGGCCTTACCTTTGTTCGCATCGGGCATCGGGCGGAGGCGAGTCGGGAGCCGAAGATAGGAGATATTTTTGTTAAAAAAAAAGAAATATCTCCCCTTTCTTACCACCCTCCTCCCTCACGTGTAGGTAGTGACACCCCCCTCCTGACCTCCGTTATTCACCAGATCGAGCCAGAATTGTCTGTTTTCTGTGCCGTTCGTCAACAGATCTAGCTTCAGGGCGTCGTCGGCGTCGATCTGCACCCGAAGCTACGGTGTTTCGCCGCGAGGTAGAAGGATTGAGTTTTAAAATCCAGGATCCCATTTTTGTGTTGTTTTTATTCCAATTTTTATAAGGGTTGTATAGTTCGGGTCACAAGATTTCCGAAACATGTTTCGGATCTGAATTTGGAGCACCGGGGTGCTTCCAGTGGCTCCCAGAAGTTTTCCGGCGAAAACCCGGTTTTCCGGTGATATTGGGCAGAAGCCATGGCGGAATCCGGCGATGGCGCGGCGGAGGTGCGATGGAATCTGGTGGCAGCGCTGCGGAATCCGGCGGCGGCGCGGCGGAATCCAGCTGCGGCACGGTGGTTTCCAGCGAGGCAGACGGTGGTCCGGCCAGGTTTTTTCGGGGGTTCTTTAAACCACTGTAACTTGCAATCCGGGAGTCGGATTCACATGCCATTTGCAGCGACGTGACCCTGACAACAAGGAGAGCCCTCTAATGTGGTTTTGAGGGTTTAAGGGTTTGGGATTGTGGCCCAGGAGTTAGAAATGTTGTATAAAATAATATTATTTTAGTATTTTACGACATCGGGTCGTTGTAACTTCTACCCGGAGCGTCCGAATGACGTGTCGTCAGTGGCGTTGAGAACCTGATGGTACGATGGACTTTTCGAGATGGTTTTTGGGTGTTTGGACTGAGAACGGGGTGCGGGCCCCACGAAGCCGGGTTTTGGCTTTTGAGGAGAAACACATCTTTCGCACCATGAGTCCGATTTTGGCAGATGGTTAGTCGATCATGTGTGTTTTTCCGAGAGGATCACAATGGTGCAATTCGTTCGATGAGTTTCCGGATCGTGGCGTGGGCCCCACTCGAGCTGGCTCTAGTGAATAGTACCATTTTCACCAAGTGTCTGTTTCGGACGAACGAGTAGTCGATTTTGCTTGTTTTTTCAGGAGGATCATCGTGGTATGATCCGCTTGATGGGTTTCAGGATCGTTCTGTGGGCCCCACATGAGCTAGCTATGGTGAATAGTTCCCTTTTTTACCGGTGCTTCGTTTCGGGCAAGTAAGCAGCCTATCCTGCATGTTTTTCCGCGTAAATCACGATGGTGGCCTCGATTTTGGCCTTGGAGGTGCGTAGTGTGGCGTTGTTGTGGGTCGCTCAGGTTAGCGACGTTTTGGACCCGCAATGGTCGAGGGTACTCCCTTGGTTCATTCCCATGAGGGTTCGTGTGGCATCACAACCTTCGTATAGGTTTGTAATCCTCTCGATGGGATGTTTAAACTGTTAGAGTTGTGGCATCCCTCCGATGGGCCCGGAGCGGGATCCTCTAGCATCTTTTCCCTAGATCGGGTTCTTGGCATCGCTGTGGCCGCATATTCACTGGCGGCGATACCCTATCTAGCTGGTTAACCCCATAGGGTTTGTGGCATCATCAGGATTATGATCCCCTACGCGGTGGGCCGTGCTCCGTAGGGTTGTGTCATCATCGGTTATGTGATCCCCTACTCAGCATGAGGTGTATAGTAGGGTTGCAATATCGTTGGTTATACGATCCCCTACTCAGCGCGTGATTTCGGCAGGGTTGCAGCATTTTCGGTTTGATCCCCTACATCGTGAGTTATACCAGATAGGGTTCTGATATTTTCGTGAACACCTTTATAAGGGCGATGATCCTCTATCTGAGTGATGTGCTTCTGTTGAGCGCCAGATCGGGTTGTGGTATCCCCCAGCGGATCCTGGGTGTGATTCCCTATCTGTGAGAACTACGTATGGAAGATCGTGTTGTGGTATCCCCCAGTGGATCCTGGGTGTGATCCCCTATTTGTGATAACTACGTATGTCAGATCGGGTCGTGGTATCCCCCAGAGGACCCTGGGAGTGATCCCCTATCTGTGAGCTACGTATACCGGAGTGTGTTCTGGTATCCCCTAGCGGGCCCTAGGAGCGATCCCTTATCCGAGGAGTTTGGTGGTTATGTTGTTTCAGTGATGTTTCCTCAGTGATGCTATCCGACGAGCATGATCTCTCGGGTAAGCGTCTGAGAGGTTCATGAGAAACCCGATGGAGTGTATCTCTCGGATGAGTGTCATCTCGGATGACAGTGATCATGGAGTGTACTCTCCTTTTTGTGGACAATTGCTAGTGTTTAGGTTGGTATCTCATGTGGCTTCTTGCATGAGCCGATTATATCTGTATTGTTCAAGGTGTATGTTTGGGAATACACCTGATCTAATCTGGAGAGGTGTGTTTAGCCAAGGATGGTCACGAGATGGATTTTCTCTATTATCTGGGTTCCCTCTGGCTGGGATGAGCGGACTGTTGTCTTTTAGTTTCTCTCTTTGGTTTTGGGTTTTTGGGGTTCCTAATGAGTATGTTTATACACACCCCTGCACGGGCTTTGGCCGCACATGTTTGTGTCTTGTGCAGACCACAGGCCTTTCGACGGAGTCCCAGGAGGACCCGGAGCAGGCGAAGCTGAGTGAGAGAGACTAACTGGGGTGTTTGTCGGTGCGGTGCTGAGGGATCTTTCTGGCGGGTTTTTGTGGCAGCGTTCCGCTTCTTCAGAGCAGGTTGGACGCGCTTTTGTAGTTTCCTTTTGGTGGACCCTGTTTTTTCCCTTTTGTACTTTTGTTGTTGCACTCTAGTTTGGGATAGATTGTATGCATGCATTTACGTTTCAGTTTTCTATATCTCTGCACAGTTGCATGGAGGTGTTTGTGGATGCGTATGTATAGGTACCTTAGGCTAATGCCTCCCATGTGTGTGATAGCCTACTCTGCGCTGGTTGCCAGCCCTTGGCCTATTGAAGGTGGTCTTGGGGAGTCGCGGCTCGAGCCTGTTGGGTCGGGATGTGATAGGTAAGTAAAATCCTCTTCCCTCTTTGAGAATTCCCCAAATATTTGGATATAGTCTTTGAAATTGGATCAAGATTTACCCAATTCTTTTTTAACTCTGATCAGTCATAGATGAGTAACATCCATCTCTATCTCATTATTATTTATTTTTTCTTCATTAATAAAGATAAATGTTTTATAATCATTATGTAATTTATATATATCAATGATTGTTTTAGTAACATAGAATTTTTTTCAATATGTTTAGATTTTGGACTTCAAATAGGCTGATAATCATATTTAGGTTATTTTTTTTATTTTTTAATCCTATAAATTTCAAATCAACATTACTTTAACTCTATATTTAGAATAAAATCTATTTTAATTTATTAGTCATCACTACAAACCACTCATTACATATCTAGCAAAATTTTATCATTCAGCTTGGAAATAAGTTGTTTCTCATCATCAACAACAGAAGTCCCAACATCCCATTCATATTCATTGTCATAAATTCTTTCATGGTGTTATAAGAAGTTTAAATTTTTATATTTATAGGCCTTCCTACCTTAACATATAAATACATGATTTGACTTATTAGATTTTCTTGAAAAGATATTGTAGGGCCCCTCATCTTCTTTATCATTGACTTCTTCTTCCTTAAATGTTGGGTAGGTTGTTTCAAAGTGTTTAATTGATCCACACTAGGAAATTATTAAAGGTTTATTACCCTTATAATTTCCAATACATATTTTCAAATCTCTATTCAAAAGTTAAATAAAATCCTCAAACTTATAATTCACCACTTCTTCCTTGTTAGAACAGTCATATCCATATTTTTTTCTTTTCTTCTTACCTCTCTCTTTCTTATAATCCATAAATTAAATATATTTCATGATATTTTACTTCTTATTGATATCATTATCCCTAAATATATCATAAGTAATAATAATAATAATATATAGGTAATAAATTTGGATGAATCATGGATCCTTATCATCCAGTGATGAATAGTTTTCATTAAATTTATCTTGTAGGATCCATATAATCTTCTTAGACACAATTTAATCTTCTAATGTTTCACCAAATCTCTTGATTGTGATTAAAAAGTCATTTAATATTATAAAGAATTAATAAATGGATTCATCATTTTTCATATTCATATATTTATATTTCAATCTATAGATTTGTACATTTTCTCAGTTTACTTGGTTCCCCCTTCATAAATGTTTTCCAGCCTATCTCAAACACAATTAGCCATAATGATTCCTTTCACATTCAAAAATCAACTTATTCAAAGAAAAGATAATATCAAATTTCCAAAAAATTCATAATTTTCATGACTTATCTTATCCATTATTGTTATAATATAACCTTAAAAATGAGGTGTAAAACCATCAGTTGTATCTTACAAGACATCATAACTGATAGCCAATATATACAACGACATCATTTACTTCCAAACATGGTAATTTTACTATAAAAAGGTGAATTCAATTTTTTAACGGATTTTAGATTACCCATTCTTGATAAAAAAAATTAATGACAATGTTATTTATTACATAAACATTAAACAATATTGATCCAATCAAAGGGACCTTGGATCATATACCAATTTAGAAACAACCCAAAAGAACAATGAAATCACTAGGGGTGAAAAAATTATTAATAATTTCTTTTAGTTTTTAACTTTTTATATCATTTGTTATTAGTTAAAGTAAACTTAATTCACTATTAAACACACCCACATGGACACACAAATAAGTCATGATAGATTTTATAAGTTTCAGTACCCAATAAGTGTAGATGTTCCTTGGTATGATATGGAAACACTTGATATAACAGAGTACACAAGAATCAATCTTAGAGATTACAACAACTGGGGAATAATCATGAACACTCAATAAACAAATTGTCTGCCAATGGAACATGTGAATCATAAATAGTAATGATTGTTGCATGATTTTTTGAATAACTAGAATGTCTATTCAATTTTTAGACTTTGGGTATGTTATTATTATGCTCCATCCTTCTTCAAAACATGAAATAGATAAACTACTCCTTTATCCTTCTTTATGATCTTACCAACAACTTGTAAGATCACCTTCTTATTATTCATTCAAACTATTATTTATTTTTTAATCAAACTCATTAATATATAGGGTTATAGATGTATCAGCTACTCATTTGTTTTTCTTATCATGTTAATATATATTAATTGAATAAAATTGAGAATATTATTTCCATAATTTTATAGAAACCTCAAGATTACAGGAAATGAGAAAACCACATCTTTAAATTTTGTCATCCTTTTGTGAAAATGATTTAAGGATTACTATTAAATTTTCCTAAGACATATCCTTTTTAAATCACATGTGATATTTGAATATTCCCATCTATAAATTATTAAAAAAATTAAAAAAATTAAATTATTAAAAACATCCGCATTCATGGAATCATATGTTTCCTTCCAAACAGATTCCTTTTCCATAAAGACTTATGTTTATAAAACATACTTATGAAAAGTGAAACACAAAGTAATACACTGATATAACTTCTAAAAAATTTCCTTAGATGAAAGACTTACAGTCAACCTAAAAAAATATAATACTCACAATTCATCTTATTTTCTATTAAAAATTCGTCAACCTTAAATAATCACCTCTAGTTTGATGATTTGATTCTTAGAATCTTGTATCATGATCATATTAAGTGATCATGATTCTTACACTACAAATAATAGTATAAATGAAATATCTTATTTGAAAAACATTGGAATATATTAATCCTAGAAACTCACATTCTCCACCCAGTAGATTCATCCAAAAAATTATCTATGTTTAGATCAACCGTATGAAGCTACCACAATGGGATTTCCCACATGAATTCATTTGGATCGACTAGATGAAAATCTCCAATCAACTCAATGGACTACTTCATGTTTTATCTAAGGTACAAATAGAATAAAAGAACAAATTTAGATTAAATGTGTGACGACTATAGTTATTCAATCCTCCACATGAGTAAAATAAATCAACAACAAAATCATGTCCAATAAAATATGATATGGCATGGTTAGTAGACTAACCTTGTATACAAATTTCTTAGCGACCATGCTAGTCTCAGTCTAGAAATTCCAACCTTGCTTATTGTTTAAATAAAAACCATCTCGAACAGATTCTAGTATTCCTTATATAACAAAAAACACTTAAACCATGTTATAGAAAATGTCTCTAAATCCACCAAAACTTTCCCTTGATTTCCATAAGAACATACTCACAATCATCACATTTATCTTTGAATGTGATTTATATATTGATAAAAAAATAAAATACAAGATATGATATCCATATTAACCCTTATTAAAATAAACTCTCATTATACATGTACTCAATAATAAGTTTCAATAAAATGATAACTTCATTAGGGGGAATATATTTTATAATTCTATCCACATGTTTCTAATATTCGAATAGATCCTTAGTTTTTTATAATCCCTTGATGTTTTAGAGTAATCTCAAATATTTTTATTTCCATTCTATTTATCACCATTTATCATGGTTTTTAGTAATTATCCTACCAACGAAAGTTAAAATTTACCCATGTAATTGGGACTTTTATCATTCAATAATTTTTCAACACTCCACATTCATATTTTTATGAATTTTAAAAATATTAATCATATTAGAACTTTCTAAACCATTGATTCTTCTTTAAACCACTTTCTTTGACCTTAGAATCAAGCTTATTATATAATTTTACCACTTCCTCTACAAGAGATTCAGAATTATTTTCTATCTTTTAAATACTATAATTATTTCATTAAATATCATTTCTTTATCATAATTTTTGTCTTGAAATCCAAAATTTTCATAGTTTTTTTTTCATAGCCTCAGAATGTTCTACTACATTATCTAACTGAGTGATTTCAACAATGAGTTATTAAATGTACTCTGATGATTATTTCAATATACCACCAATAAGTTTTTCTTCTTAATTCATTTTATTCGAAGAACCCAAATAGAACCATCAATTCCATCATTAAGATTAACAATACCTATGTATTTCATTCCTTCATGACTATAAAATTGATAATTTGTGTCCATTTGCATCATATAATCATCTAACTTTGAATTAAACTCATTTAATCCTTCATCAAGGTGAACATTATCATCATCATCTTCATTAATCACCATTCTATTCTACTATAACCTCTTTCAAGATGTGTTTCTAAATTTCAATCTTCACTTATAGGGAATATTTATTTACTATTTTTTTATGAATTTAGTTTCACATTTTTCACCATCAAGAATATTTCGATATCTTACAATAATGTGCCCAATATTTCTAAAATTAAAGAAATCCAATGTTTAAATTCCCTTAAATATTTCTTTACATCTTTTTATTTTTCTATCCATAAGTAATTTAAATTATTCACATACTTATTTTTACCCAATATGTATCATCATTGATATCAAGTTCCTCTATGACATTGAAGTTTCTTTACATAGATGAATAATATTATATATATTTTGACATTACATGTATCCCATACGAAACCAATTGGTTATGAAAATAATTAAGTGAATGTTAAACCAAGTTTCTTTCTTCAAGAGTTGATTATATTAGGTTATAAAAGGGTTAAGACCATCACATATTTTTCATGAAATTATCTATATCCCTTATTTTAGTAACGAGTACCTGAATGGATCCAATAAACGTAATGGTTCATATATATAAACCATCAATGTTATTATTTGGATACAACATCTGCTTATAAAAATTACATCAAATCACATGAAATTTTACATATTTCACAATATTTTTTATATATTTTCCTAAAATTTATCTCTAATTTCCTTCATTGATGTGAAACTCATCATATTTATATATATTTTATTGGACAACTATCTTAATTAATAATTTTATTCCATTATGTTAATGTTAAGAAACTCATTTCACATTATTTCTAATCATAATTCTACGGGATCACTAATATGAATTCCATGTATAATGACACAAAAAATATCAAGAACAAGAGATTATAAATGAGATATCATTATTTTTTAAAATATTAAAATTTCATCGATCTTGTAAATTATTGGAACATTTTATTAATGTATGTAAAACTTTATCACTATCCTTTAGTAATGTGTATTCAAGTTGTAACATGTTTGGGTAAAAATTATGATATTTTGAGTAGATATCAATGGTTTTTAAAGACTCTTTAGTTTAAAATAGGCCATACCACGACCTCTTTGTATGTTATGTGGGTCACTAGTGAGACTTATGGAAAATAGGCAAGGAAAACATAAATAATTGGGCATAACCATTGGTCTGAAACACTATGAGAATACCTTTAGACCATGTACATAAAAACCTCATTGCACTTGTGGTGAGTGAAAACAATATTTGTAGAAAAATTCCATAGTGGTTTTCCATGTTGGGCTACAGATTTCCTAGCCACGACGCCATGGAAGAGGCTAAGATGGTAGTTGAATGGGTTTTAAAATGGTCTAAACCACAATAGTTCTTCATGGATATAATGTTCTTAAAGGGGAATCACATGAGAATTAATTTAGGGGTCTTAAAAGTTTTAGTCAATAATTTATTTCTCTTTTAATAAATTTGTACCTTTCTTCTTTGATAGTCCTTTTATTAAGATGATTTTTTAATATGTAATTTGGATGAACCTATAGTGAGTATCATGACCCTTATATCATTGAGGATTTTAATTTTGATATTCTTGATCCCCCTGACCTATATTTGTGAACCTTTCTACAAGGATATCATATGTGAATGTGAGGTGAAGGGGAGCTATCCTACACAGCTAACTCTGATGACCTTGGTGCTGATGGTCTTCACACCAGACACTCCCCTTAATGGGTGAGGGTCCTTCTTAGAATCTCAATGGGTCTCGGCCATAAAAAATATCCATTTCCTCAAGCACTAAATTATTCCTTCCCTTCTCTTTGATCTATCATAGCTATAAAGTTTCAGATCTCTTATGGACCCCCGCTTCTCTTGATTTCATCTTTATAATTCATTGAAGCTTCCTCCCATCTGTATCTTACATTGATTTCCATATTCAAGAAATTTTTTCCATCAGCGACCCTTTTGAATGATTTTTATTTGGAACCTTGGGTTCAAGGAGTGAGAAACTGTCAGACTCCTCAAATCCAATCATACCATTGTTAGGTTTTAATCTAATGATGATTTGATTATGGCTTGGTTGATAACACTGTGCATATACAATGGATCTCAGTTACTCCTATTAAAATTGACTTATTATTTTCAAATAGGGCACAATTTTTCAACCAACTCTATTTGGGTATGGTTTCCACATCTTCTTATCCCCTTTCAAATAAATGTATTTTTAATATGTTAGGAAACCTTGTTGGGAATTATCTGTGTTCTAATAGTATGACTATAGCTGTTTTCCATCCCATTTCAAAAAGGATCTATGTTGAGATCGATATGTCGAATACGACTATTGGATCCTTTTTGGTTTCTGTTTGATGGGAGTTTAGGTATAAAAACATGCTTATATTTTGGTTTGTTATGATTTTTGTTCTCTATGCAATCATATGAGGCATAAGCTTGAGGCATGAAGGTGTGGGATGCTGGTTCCGAAGGATTCCAGTTTTTGTGAAACCCTATTAGTGTAGGTCCCTGTTGGGATGTCCATTGTGTAACACCCCGACCCCAGTTACCCAGAGTCGGTGCATTATTACATAACATTGGTATGATCACAAGAAAGATCAAATCTCGAAAGACCGATTGGTTTAGTAGCCTTGGAAATACTAGATATATTCATAAGTTTTACATTACATCATAAAATGAAAAACTACTACAACAACATAATGTCTCCATAATCCACACTCATATCCCCATATAATATCCCTGCAGGTCATTCATAATTTACTTCTTCACTTACTGGGAAAAATAAAACATAGAAAAGGGGTGAGCTCAAATGCCCAGTAAGGATAACAATATAGCGGAAACTTTTATAAATAAGCATAAACATTTAAGGCAATGTATAACTAAAACAAAAGCCTTTCAAACATGAACTTTCAACCTGGTACGGCATAAATAAAATGAAATAATGCCATTTACTTATTCACATGGATATTCTACTAATCGAATAATCACATGGAAAAATCAATAACCACTTTCATAATGTTGGAATGCATAATTCTAAACGTTAATTTCTTTGTCTAGGCCTCATCCCAAGACCTAGGGGTTACTTCTAACCGGAACCCAACCCGGAGTGCCTCTAATAACCGGACACCAACCCGGAGTGCCTCTAATAACCGGACACCAACCCAGAGTGCCTCTAATAACCGGACACCAACCCGTAGGGCATACTTTTACCAGTCCCTAACCTGGAGGGCTTACTTTAACCAGTCCCCAACCTGGAGGGCTTACTTTTACCAGTCCCCAACCTGGAGGGCTTACTTTTACCGGTCCCCAACCCGGAACATACTTGTTTAGCACATTCATCTGAAGAAAAGTTTGAAATATAACATAAACATTCGGATTAAAACTAGCATACGAAATGTCAATAGTTTCACCATAAACTATGAATGGTATAAAATAGCACATCCACAGTCAAACATATCTAAAAACCTTCAATACAATATAGAAGTTTTGTATTATAATAAATCAACTTCAAATAAGCGTAAAATCCATTAAAGGATGTTGACATAGATGAAATCAAAACACTTTTTAGAGAAATATCTCTTTCTATTTTTGAAATCATTTAAGAGCCATATAAAATAAAACATTTTCTTTGAAAATATTCTTATAAGCTTGTAAGGAAAGCTTTGAAGATTTTATAACGGCGTAAAATAACCGCACCCGCCGTATAAGTTAAAAAAACATTCTTACCTCAATTCTGTCGAAAAGGTTAAAAAGGACCTTGTTTTGAAAATGACGGAAAGATTCCTTTATAAACCTCTTATAAAAAGTCAAACAAGGGTATAAATGACTTTAACCCATAAAAATGTTTTGAAATACATTTTTAAGAAACATGGATGTGGATGATAAAGATATCCTAGTAGATTATTACGTATAAACAACCTCGGATAATGAAGAGATTGTGAAATAACCCTTACCTTGTACTTTTCCTTGGTTGGGGTAGGTTAACCTCCTGTATAATGGTGAAATAATTGTTATTAAATTATACAAGAATCATATGCATTAATATGATATCATATATGATCTTTTAATATTGATTTGATAATAATATCTTAGTATTAACGCCGTTTCGGGTGTTAACTTACTCATTTTCTTTTATATGTTTTGTTACATAAGTCATGTTTGTTGTATCTTATTCATATCCAGAATGATATCAAGTCCTTAAACATCATTTTTAAATCATTAAATGATAATTATACTTGAATGGATACGATGGAGAATGAATCTCATCGCGTTCGTGGAGACGGTAGTCCGTACGTACGCACGAACGCTACTTCCATTTAATTTTTATTTTAAAAGAATCGAATCCAAATGATACATAGGTATATTAATATTCCAGTATAATATAATATTTTATATATGTTACTTAAGTTCATTAACACCATCCTTTATACGTTCCATGTGTGGTATGAACGAGTCATATCATTTTAAGGGGGCGGTAGTCCGCACTTCCTCAAATGAAATTATCGTATGTATATACAACATGAAACGAATAATGGTATGAAATAAAATGGAATTACAGAAGCTTATATATAAAATATATATCATTAATATCATATTTAATTACAGTTCCATCATAATGGCCACCATGAGAGGCGGTAAGATGTTTTTGAACAATCATCGTTTCGTGAGGCGTTAGTTTTCCATCCACAGAAACATTATGTTCATCATCCATTAGATGGAGTTGTGTGTATGTGTAGTTTGAATCCTTCTTATAACAAAATCATAGTATATTGAGGATACTGGTGTTGTTACAAAAGAAAGGAAATAAAAATATTTTGGGGGTTGAAGAAGCAAAATAAATGAAAATAATTTAAGAGAAATCGTTACCTTTAATTTAGGTAACTCACTTTGGTTGGAACCAAAGGACTTCTTGAAATGCTTTCTGCCTAAGGGGAAGCTTCAAGGAGGAGGAGAGGGATGTGGGGAGCTTATTTGGGTAGAGATTGGACGAGCCAAGTGGCTTGAGAGGTGTGTGGAAATGAGAAGGAGGAGTTCCCTTTTATAAGAGGGGTGAGGGGTACCTTTGGAAAAGCTAGAAATATTAATTTATAATAAATTCATATTCGGTTTCTAAAGGCTCCAAAGTTGATTATTCAAAGGTTAAGGTGGGGATAGGTCGAAAACCACTCAACCAATAGAATTTAGACAGGTTTGGGTACTTATATTAACCTTATCTTTAAGTATTAACTCTAAGTTAATTAGTTTCACTTTTACAATGTCTCTTTGTATTTTTATATAATATGGTTAATAAACTTACTATATACATCCAAGCGTCCCCCAAGTGGTACATTAATGATGAACCTATCATGATATAAGTCTCTTTGCCGAACCTTAGATTTTTAGGAATTTAATATCAATTAATAATATAATATTTGTTTCAAGAACTCTTTTATGTCAATTTTGACACTATTCAATAGTTGATTTTTTTGAAACTCATAACAGATTGATTACTTAGAAAAAAGTCAATTAAATGAATAATAATTTATCATATTATCCTAGAAAATTAGTTTAATTCATTAAAAGTTTCATATTATATTTATTTGGGTATTTATAATATCAATTATTTTAATTTTTCACTATTATAGTAATTACTGCATCATCATTGTGTCATATATAAAATAAATTATTTAATGTCTAAAAATTATAAATAAAATATAATTATGTAGGAAATCTTTTTATCTTTCTAATGAATATTTATAATCTAAAATCCAACATATATAACCCTATGTAACAATTGTTGTTCTAAAAGATATATGCTTTTGTCATTTTTGTATTCATTTTAACTTAATTAAAATAAAGTGTCATTATCACTTACAAGTGGATCCATGGGGTCCCAAAATTGACACAAAGATGCCCATGGTCGACAATATATCAACCAATAGGGTTAAGACACGTTTTAGGGTAATTTAGTATTATTATAATATTATTTTTTTAACCCTTATTTACCATATTTACCATTAACCATGGTAAATAAAATATTTACCGCAGTAATTATTCAAAATGTCTAAAAATAAAAGTTACCTATTTACACAATTTGAACATCCTGATTCCAAATATGGAATCCATTTTCCTAAATTCTAAACACAGAAGTGGCAGAAATTAATTTAAAATTAATTCCCGCTGTCAAAACAAAAAGCGTGTTTTTAAGAGATAATAACTATCAAAAGATTGACACTTGTTTATGTTCGGTTTAATTGTAAAATTATGTCCAATGACCAACATTATATTAAATAGTAAAAATATATTCTAAATATACTTTAAAACCACTCAAATTCATAATTTATCACTATTAATTATTTTGATTAAAAAAGTTGTTTTTAATTAAAATTTAGTAATTTTCACTATTCATCAAAATATGAATGTTATCCGAAAAGTACCAAAATTTCACCTTAGGCTAAATTTGATATTACTAATCCAAAAATGAAGTCCATTTAAAAATATAAAATATATATAACTTCAAAAAGTAGGTATTACTATTCATAACAGCTAGTTTGATTGGTTACGGTGTGTTAGAACTCGAAGTTGCGTACAACACACGCTACTGTTTTATTCAAAGGAAAGCGTACTGTGGAAGCTTGGGATGTTTCATTTTAAATTTTTTGATGTCTCCATTTAGTCAAAAAGTTTAAAATATTGTATTTAAAAAGGTTTCAATATCAAAAGTTGATAAAAGTGCAATACTGAAAATGAATTTGTTCTTGCATTATGACTAAGAAACTCATAATATGGATTCTAAAATTATAAGGATTATATAAAGTTTAAAATTTAGTTAATACTATTCATGACCTCTTTTAATGGCTTTGTTTTTTTTTGGTAAGTCATGGTGCAATTGAACTCAGTGTTGCATGTAGTGAAAGTTATTGAATTATTTTTAAGAAATAACACACTATGAAATCTTGGGGTGTTACATTCTCCCCTCCTTCAATAAATTGCGTCCTCGCAATTTGAAATTGTTCTTCAAAAATAAAAGGTTGAAAGTAGAAAATATATTTGTGGGAAAACCCACATCAGAAATTGGGTTACTAAAATTTAGTCTTAATATGAGGAAAAGAGAAATGAAACGGTCACCACCAAATTATGATCTTGATTAGGAGAACATTGGTGGCAATTAGAGACATATAATCGGAGGAAAAACGTAAATATTTATAGGTAGTGATTGAGGTCATCAATCACAAACAAGTGTATAATTGAGGTCCTTAAATTCATCAATCTATGATGATTTGAAATACCATCGGTTCAACAAAACATAGGGTATTAGGATAACACATTTTTGACGTTTCAAAATATCTTAGTTGAAATCCCACATCGAAAAATGAATTAATGAGGCCTCTATTTAAAATAAAGAGTGGAAAGTATGAAGATTACCGAAAATAACACATACTAGGGTTCCATGTAGGAAAATATGGATATGGAAGAGAAATCTAACCATCAATTATCTGATGGAGAGTGGTAGAGAACATGGCTATGAAAAGGCCAACAATCCCAAAGCCATAAATTAGTGATGATTTAAGGTACCATCTAGGACAACATTTTTGTTCTAAGTTGCTTTTCTTAATATTGAGGAATTTATTTATGAGATTGGCAAAGATCATAAGGAGATATACTTACTTTATAATTAGTGTTTTGTCCATTAATAAATTTCTACCATAAACTCATCTTTCACTCGTAAAAAAAATTATATTTATACTATTCGTACAGGGTTCCAAAATAAACGAATTTATAATTCATCTACCAGATCTTTTAAAAAACTACTTTATTTAATCCAGGACATCTTGTGGGATAGTGGTAGGTGATACACCCTTGTCGCCCTTTGGTTGCGGGTTCAAGTCTCGCAGCCTTGCCGGACGCGACGGGTTGCCGCCCGACCTCCGAGTTGTCCTTTTATGGAAATCCAAAATAATCCAAACTAGAACTATCCAAAATACTTCTATCCAAACTCACAGTCCAACATTTATAAGGAAGGTAAAAATAATATAGATCCTTTTTACCCTGTAATAGCATATGAATAACTTCATCATGTACTACCATATTCCTTATTGATTACATTCATGTTCCCTTATTCCATATAGAATGCTGGATATACTTCATTAATCCAAAAATGTTTAAAACCCCAACAATGATGGAATATACAAATCATTAATCAGCTTCAAGGTAGTCAATAATATCCAATATAATTTATCCAAATCAATCATGTATTATTCTAAAATCACCACCTCGGTATCTGAACCATATTATGGTTTATCTTTCTCTCAACCATATATTTTCCAAAAATTTAACCTGCTATTGAGTCACTTTTCTTTTTTCCACACAACCTCAAGTCCTTAATGAAATAGTACTGCAGTACAATCCTTATATACTCCATAATTATTATAACAAGTACATTGTTGATACAACACTCAATTGACATAATCAACATAAGAACTCTAATCATTCCTCTTCATCTGTGGTAGTATCATAACTTGATTATTATCCAATAGCATCATTTGCGTCATAGACTGATGACTGGGAAATAGGTTCGCGTAGTGTCCAAACTCCTTGCAAATGAAGCATTGTACATTTGAAACCATTTTCTTACCCTTGCAGTCACGTACTTTGTGCCCTTTTGCTCCACACTTATAACAAACTCTCATTCCTTTCAGGAAAGTTCCAGGGTGTTTCTTTCCACAGTTACCACATATGGGAAAATTCTTCTTTTCCCTCTTCCCTTTATCCATCTTTCTCTCTTCCATCCTTTTCTTCACTTGCTTCCCTTCAAATCCATAGGACTCAGTAAAATCTTTACTTATCTAATCAACACATGATATTATTTATTCATATAATGATAATACATGGGAGACTATTTCTCTTATAAATTCTAGCTTAAGACCATGAAATATATGATCCTTCTTTCTCTTTGGATCATGTGCATTGCTGGAGTTCTCATTCCTTCTACTGGGCGCCATTTCTAAACAATGGCATACACTAGATCAGTTTATGAATCAAAATACATAATCCCATACTTATAAAACACTTAACATAAATTGAACTATTTATGGATATAATCCATAATCATAAGAATGTTTCCTTTGAGGAAGTATATACTCATAATCCCTTCAAAATGATTTGTAATGAAAATGAGAGTTATCCCAATCATATCCCCCGGGAGTGTCGTAACCAAGAGTGCAGCAAGGCCCGTTGTCGTGCACCAGTTCCCGTTCGAGTCTAGCTCAAAGCGGTGTTTTCTGGTTTTACCCCTAGGTACATCTGTGCCAGAGCCGCCTCTACCTGCTCGTATCCAGACAGGGATGTATTGCTCGGAAAACTCACAAAATCTCTACAATACCAAAATTCTAGGAAGTTCTTCTATACTAATCCTCAAAGTTCATCTTAGGTCTACGTGCTCTAATCAGAGTTTATCTAAATCTAGCTTCCAAGGTTTGTACTAAACTTCCTCTGATACCAACTGTAACACCCCGACCCCAGTTACCCAGAGTCGGTGCATTATTACATAACATTGGTATGATCACAAGAAAGATCAAATCTCGAAAGACCGATTGGTTTAGTAGCCTTGGAAACACTAGATATATTCATAAGTTTTACATTACATCATAAAATGAAAAACTACTACAACAACATAATGTCTCCATAATCCACACTCATATCCCCATATAATATCCCTGCAGGTCATTCATAATTTACTTCTTCACTTCCTGGGAAAAATAAAACATAGAAAAGGGGTGAGCTCAAATGCCCAGTAAGGATAACAATATAGCGGAAACTTTTATAAATAAGCATAAACATTTAAGGCAACGTATAACTAAAACAAAAGCCTTTCAAACATGAACTTTCAACCTGGTATGGCATAAATAAAATGAAATAATGCCATTTACTTATTCACATGGATATTCTACTAATCGAATAATCACATGGAAAAATCAATAACCACTTTCATAATGTTGGAATACATAATGCTAAACGTTAATTTCTTTGTCTAGGCCTCATCCCAAGACCTAGGGGTTACTTCTAACCGGAACCCAACCCGGAGTGCCTCTAATAACCGGACACCAACCCGGAGTGCCTCTAATAACCGGACACCAACCCGGAGTGCCTCTAATAACCGGACACCAACCCGGAGGGCATACTTTTACCAGTCCATAACCTGGAGGGCTTACTTTAACCAGTCCCCAACCTGGAGGGCTTACTTTTACCAGTCCCCAACCTGGAGGGCTTACTTTTACCGGTCCCCAACCCGGAACAAACTTGTTTAGCACATTCATCTGAAGAAAAGTTTGAAATATAACATAAACATTCGGATTAAAACTAGCATACAAAATGTGAATAGTTTCACCATAAACTATGAATGGTATAAAATAGCACATCCACAGTCAAACATATCTCAAAACCTTCAATACAATATAGAAGTTTTGTATTATAATAAATCAACTTCAAATAAGCGTAAAATCCATTAAAGGATGTTGACATAGATGAAATCAAAACACTTTTTAGAGAAATATCTCTTTCTATTTTTGAAATCATTTAAGAGCCATATAAAATAAAACATTTTCTTTGAAAATATTCTTATAAGCTTGTAAGGAAAGCTTTTAAGATTTTATAACGGCGTAAAATAACCGCACCCGCCGTATAAGTTAAAAAAACATTCTTACCTCAATTCTGTCGAAAAGGTTAAAAAGGACCTTGTTTTGAAAACGACGGAAAGATTCCTTTATAAACCTCTTATAAAAAGTCAAACAAGGGTACAAATGACTTTAACCCATAAAAATGTTTTGAAATACATTTTTAAGAAACATGGATGGGGATGATAAAGATATCCTAGTAGATTATTACGTATAAACAACCTCGGATAATGAAGAGATTGTGAAATAACCCTTACCTTGTACTTTTCCTTGGTTGGGGTAGGTTAACCTCCTGTATAATGGTGAAATAATTGTTATTAAATTATACAAGAATCATATGCATTAATATGATATCATATATGATCTTTTAATATTGATTTGATAATAATATCTTAGTATTAACGCCGTTTCGGGTGTTAACTTACTCATTTTCTTTTATATGTTTTGTTACATAAGTCATGTTTGTTGTATCTTATTCATATCCAGAATGATATCAAGTCCTTAAACATCATTTTTAAATCATTAAATGGTAATTATACTTGAATGGATACGATGGAGAATGAATCTCATCGCGTTCGTGGAGACGGTAGTCCGTACGTACGCACGAACGCTACTTCCATTTAATTTTTATTTTAAAAGAATCGAATCCAAATGATACATAGGTATATTAATATTCCAGTATAATATAATATTTTATATATGTTACTTAAGTTCATTAACACCATCCTTTATACGTTCCATGTGTGGTATGAACGAGTCATATCATTTTAAGGGGGCGGTAGTCCGCACTTTCTCAAATGAAATTATCGTATGTATATACAACATGAAACGAATAATGGTATGAAATAAAATGGAATTACAGAAGCTTATATATAAAATATATATCATTAATATCATATTTAATTACAGTTCCATCATAATGGCCACCATGAGAGGCGGTAAGATGTTTTTGAACAATCATCGTTTCGTGAGGCGTTAGTTTGCCATCCACAGAAACATTATGTTCATCATCCATTAGATGGAGTTGTGTGTATGTGTAGTTTGAATCCTTCTTATAACAACATCATAGTATATTGAGGATACTGGTGTTGTTACAAAAGAAAGGAAATAAAAATATTTTGGGGGTTGAAGAAGCAAAATAAATGAAAATAATTTAAGAGAAATCGTTACCTTTAATTTAGGTAACTCACTTTGGTTGGAACCAAAGGACTTCTTGAAATTCTTTCTGCCTAAGGGGAAGCTTCAAGGAGGAGGAGAGGGATGTGGGGAGCTTAGTTGGGCAGATATTGGACGAGCCAAGTGGCTTGAGAGGTGTGTGGAAATGAGAAGGAGGAGTGCCCTTTTATAAGAGGGGTGAGGGGTACCTTTGGAAAAGCTAGAAATATTAATTTATAATAAATTCATATTCGGTTTCTAAAGGCTCCAAAGTTGATTATTAAAAGTTTAAGGTGGGGATAGGTCGAAAACCACTCAACCAATAGAATTTAGACAGGTTTGGGTACTTATATTAACCTTATCTTTAAGTATTAACTCTAAGTTAATTAGTTTCACTTTTACAATGTCTCTTTGTATTTTTATATAATATGGTTAATAAACTTACTATATACATCCAAGCATCCCCCAAGTGGTACATTAATGATGAACCTATCATGATATAAGTCTCTTGGCCGAACCTTATATTTTTAGGGATTTAATATCAATTAATAATATAATATTTGTTTTAAGAACTCTTTTATGTCAATTTTGACACTATTCAATAGTTGATTTTTTTGAAACTCATAACAGATTGATTACTTCTAACAAAGTCAATTAAATGAATCCTAATTTATCATATTATCCTAGAAAATTAGTTTAATTCATTAAAAGTTTCATATTATATTTATTTGGGTATTTATAATATCAATTATTTTAATTTTTCACTATTATAGTAATTACTGCATCATCATTGTGTCATATATAAAATAAATTATTTAATGTCTAAAAATTATAAATAAAATATCATTATGTAGGAAATCTTTTTATATTTCTAATGAATATTTATAATCTAAAATCCAACATATATAACCCTATGTAACAATTGTTGTTCTAAAAGATATATGCTTTTGTCATTTTTGTATTCATTTTAACTTAATTAAAATAAAGTGTCATTATCACTTACAAGTGGATCCATGGGGTCCCAAAATTGACACAAAGATGCCCATGGTCGACAATATATCAACCAATAGGGTTAAGACACGTTTTAGGGTAATTTAGTATTATTATAATATTATTTTTTTAACCCTTATTTACCAGATTTACCCTTAACCATGGTAAATAAAATATTTACCGCAGTAATTATTCAAAATGTCTAAAAATAAAAGTTACCTATTTACACAATTTGAACATCCTGATTCCAAATATGGAATCCATTTTCCTAAATTCTAAACACAGAAGTGGCAGAAATTAATTTAAAATTAATTCCCGATGTCAAAACAAAAAGCGTGTTTTTAAGAGATAATAACTATCAAAAGATTGACACTTGTTTATGTTCGGTTTAATTGTAAAATTATGTCCAATGACCAACATTATTTTAAATAGTAAAAATATATTCTAAATATACTTTAAAACCACTCAAATTCATAATTTATCACTATTAATTATTTTGATTAAAAAAGTTGTTTTTAATTAAAATTTAGTAATTTTCACTATTCATCAAAATATGAATGTTATCCGAAAAGTACCAAAATTTCACCTTAGGATAAATTTGATATTCCTAATCCAAAAATGAAGTCCATTTAAAAATATAAAATATATATAACTTCAAAAAGTAGGTATTACTATTCATAACAACTAGTTTGATTGGTTACGGTGTGTTAGAACTCGAAGTTGCGTACAACACACGCTACTGTTTTATTCAAAGGAAAGCATACCGTGGAAGCTTGGGATGTTTCATTTTAAATTTTTTGATGTCTCCATTTAGTCAAAAAGTTTAAAATATTGTATTTAAAAAGGTTTCAATATCAAAAGTTGATAAAAGTGCAATACTGAAAATGAATCTGTTCTTGCATTATGACTAAGAAACTCATAATATGGATTCTAAAATTATAAGGATTATATAAAGTTTAAAATTTAGTTAATACTATTCATGACCTCTTTTAACGGCTTTGTTTTTTTTTGGTAAGTCATGGTGCAATTGAACTCAGTGTTGCGTGTAGTGAAAGTTATTGAATTATTTTGAAGAAATAACACACTATGAAATCTTGGGGTGTTACACATTGACTATGGTAGAGTCTTGAATTTATAATGAAATGAATACTCTATAAATCTGGATTTATGAGGTTCTGATTGGATCATATAGAATGCTATTTTTTTAATTCCAGTGAAGAAACCCAGGTAAGGCCAAAGAAAACATTATCTCTACATCATGATCTGAAGGAAAATGATGTATTTATTAGACTAGTAGGTTATATTAATGGACTGAATCATCTAGTGGTAGTATTATCTTAGGTAAATGGAGTTTCCTTGTGTGGTTTCGATGATGCAACTTACTCTAAGATGGAAAATGATAGATATGGAACTCACTCTGCTACGGAATGGTCTATAGATGCAACTCACTCTATGATGGAATGGTTTTAAGAAGAAACACACTCTGGGAAGAAAATAGATTCTCTTGTTATGGAAGGGGAAGTTGATGTGAATGAGGTACCTCTTAAGAATCCCATGGGTGCATCATATGTGGAGGTGGTGTTCCCAGGGATTGGTATTTGTGATGGATGCCAAAAAGTGGTTTGTAATGACCTAAGGGAGGGTAATTATACATGTTACAATGATTTGAGAAATTATTTAGAGGGTATATACATTATCCGGGAAAGTCTTAGTATAGAGGTTCCATCCATTAAGTTGGGTAATCTCCTTGAATTTTTTCCGATTGATGATCCGTTTCAGGAGTTTGAGGATGATCCAGTCAGGCCCTCCATGGAAGGGAAAGAGGACATCAAGTGTGAGTCTAATGCAAGAGAAACTGAGGATGAGGTTATAAGAGATATTACTCTAAAGCCTAGGAGAAACAAGAGTCGGAATGGAATCAATAAAGAGAGTAATAATTAGTCCTTTTCTACATCCAATAGAGACACATTCAGCGAAGAAGATGAAACCCGAGAAGATAGAGAGTGATTCCTCTTGATATTAGTGGAAGTTATGTGATGTGATTGATCAATCCTTGGAATTTCTTATGAGATCAAAATAAGAAGTTATTTAATATGTTCTTTTACTCAATTATACTGATGTATAATCTTCTAGAATTAATGGGAGGTCCTTTAGGGTGACACTCAATGAGGATCAATATATATGGATTGAAAATATAGACCTAATTATTTTTGGGGTATTCAATAATGGGAAGATCATCCTTGAGGAGTACATCCAGTCCATAGACAAGTTATCCTTTCTATTTTATGATCTACTAATGGGTAAACCATACACTCGGGTAATCAATATCTATTAGAATTTGATGAGGGATTTTAAATCAGGTAGGATTAAATTTCCCTTCAATTCCTATGTTATTTATTTTTTTGGGTAAAATCTTGGTTTCTATATTTTACATAAATGTGATTGAATAATAAAAAAATTAATTTTCAGTCATCCTTTATAGAATAATAATACAATGGATGTTGAATGTAGTTCCTTTTGAATCAAAAACATGGGATCCTCTCTGGTTCTTCTTTTAGCAATTTCTTGAGCAAAAAAATTATCCTTCGTCAAAAAGAAACCAAATACATCTTCTGATGTTGTATAATTTGAGTATGTGTTTATTCCACCATATTATTTTCCATTATGGATATTAATTCTAGAACCATATCATGTTGGATTCAAATAAATTTTAAGAACTCTTATTTTGAAAAATATTTTGGTTTGAGTGAAAATGTGGTTCTGGTGATGACTTGATTGATGACATTGAATTATACATGATATATATAAGAATGTCATTTCCATGAACATGACATGTATATGATTTCAATCATGAAATTAAATAATGTAATTATATCCTTAGATTGTGATTAATTTTTTATCGCATTTGTGTGTCCATAGCCTGTGAGATCCATGTTTGAGTGAGATCACATGTGTGTGTATATGGATACTGACACTCATTCATGTTCTGACTTATATACCGTTATGTGTATGCACGTTGTGTGTGATGTATGTACGATTGTGGATTGGTTAACCCTTATAGGGGAGTATGATGACATGTGATGATGATGATGATGGATTGAGAGATATGAAGTGGTATGACAGCCTTGTGTCTTGACCCGAGGTAGTTCTCGGATAAGATGACTCTTTAGATTGACCTGAGGTAGAAATATGTTATAAAGAACTTGTGGTTTGATTGATGATTATAACGGGGATTAGCAGCCTTGTGTCTCAACCTAAGACTTGTAAACCTTATGGCTACAGAGATTAATTGTCCATGTAGTTGGTGTGAGATACATGTGGTGAATTTAAGTTGATTCTAGTTCATTAATTTCATTATTATCGTCATTACAACATGGATCCAAAGTTGAAACAATCAAGTGTTTGTGGTATCTTAGTTAGCGCATGACCTCTCAGAATATAGTCTAATTTTATTTGATTTTGAATGTGTTTATTATAATGGCATACACTCATTTACATGTGAAATCATGTTACGGTTACATTATTTGTGTCCTACAAGGTTTATAATCCTACCCTGTATGGGTATCCCATTCATGTAAATACTTCATAATGAGGGAAATAAAAATGGGGAAGCCCTAGTGTAAGATCCCAAAAATTTTGAAAGTTGAATCAGACTTGTTTTTAGGTACTATTTTATCCTTATTTGAGTAATTTTTGTTTGATTAAAATCATTTTGTGAGTTTGGGTTGAACTTTGAGAAAAATGAATGAAACAGTTTTGTGCATGGTTGGCGAATGGTTAGCTCAAACCATGCACCCCAGCCCAGCTTACTATGTGATCCTAGGTAGAGGGGATTCACATGTATAGGGTATATTTTTGAAAACCATTCACACTAAGAGGATTAACTGTGCAGCCTTATAGAATAGGAACATAGTTACGGAAAACCATGTGCCCCATCCGAAAAAATCATTCACCAGAATTATTTAAGCACAAAAAATTATTTTAAAAATTTATTGAACCCCCTAAAATTACCTATTTTGAACCCCATTCGACCCTAAGAGGTCGTTCATGCTATTGGAGCTCTCGATGTGAATTCCCAACCCTCCTGAACATCATTCTTCATGATTAAAAGTCCATATCGAAGTTCCTCCCCTCTCCCGATATGTGAATCCTATTCAAGGTCTTCTCTCGTGTTTCCCCTATTATTTTCTCTTTCATTCAGAGATGTAATCAACTCTTAGGCATATATATATATATATTTCTTTTTAGTGATATCAGGATATATGATTCTATATCTAGAAATATGGTTATGGGATTTTTATTTCTTTAATATTTATTTTGGATTTTGAGATTCTGATCTAGATCAATGTCATTGTGTTTCTCAATTTTTGGGGATTTCCATCGTGCGATTATTCTTCGACGAATTTAGGTTGATGGTCTATTATTCAAATCCAATAGTCTTAATATCAATTATTTGTTTGTGATTGTAGAGTATCTAGAGTTTTTGTAGCAATTTTAATTCAAAAATTATTTAATTAATTTCATCAATTAATTAATTGAGGGATTCAGGATTTGATTCAATAATATAAATTATGGATTTGGGATAATTAATTGGTGAATTAATTTTCAAAGTATTTAATTATAAATTGATAATATTTAATTAGTGAATTAATTATTAGATTTTGGGTTTTTCAAATGGTCAATTAATTATTGAATTTATTAACAAAAGAGATGTGATTAATTAATTAGTGAATTAATTAATGGGAAAGATATGGTTCAGGAATTGTTGAATTAGTTAAGGGGAATGTATTTTATTAACTAATGGTTGAATTAAGAAATGGACATGAAATAATTAACTTATGAATTAATAAATATATGTTTTGGTGGTTAATTGCGACAAGCGAATTAAAGTTGTTTAATATTGGTTGATGTGACACTATGAAAACATGGGATAATGAGATACATGTGGTATTGTGATATGTTATGAAATATATATATTCTTTATTGATAAAATTTGTTCTAGACATTAAGATCTATGAATATTATATATATATATATGTGTGTGGTTGATAATTGGGGTTCTAGACATAAAGATCTATGTCAATGATATATATATGTATATGCAAGGTCGATATATGGGGATTTAGACTTGATTATCTACGCCAATGATATATATATGCATATTTGATAAATTTCGTGATAGAAATGAATATATATACTCCAATGAAATATATTCTTGATTGAGAATTGGGGTGATAGACATGACAATCTACACCAATGACATATATTCTTGACTGAGAATTGGGGTGCTAGACATGGAATTATACTTGTTTGATATTTATACATGATTGATAATTGGGGTTATGCACATGGAGTTAAACACTCAAAAAATTGTCACTGGATTATGTTTCCATGTTTCCATAATAATGAAATAATATTTGAACATGTAACATGGTTTAGAACCCACATGGTCCAAAACAGGTATTGAGGTACGAGTGTCCTCAGAAACCCAGTGTTCGATGTGGTTTAATAAAGATTAATTGATAATAAGATTGTTTTTTACTCAAGTATTATTATTATTATTATTTATATACCTTCATATAGTTTTTATTTTCTTGATATTATTTTAGAAACCATTGTTGGTGGCAAATAAGTTGTACTCACACCCTACTTGGGGGTACCTGAATAGACATTATTTTGGCAGGATAGGTTAAGGGAAAATTACCTATGTAAGATGGAATATTTGGGGATGGATCTTGGATGATAGAACTAGATGTCAATCGGATCATGCTTGGGATTTTTCAGTGCCTTTATTTTTAGTTTCCATTTTATACACTTGACAAGTATATTTGAATGGAATGTTTTAAGCTTTAATTTACATGTTGTATTTCTTTTTTTGATCAATTTGAGGTATGAAATTTTTTATGGTTAGATATGATTACGTTATTGTTTATTATTTGTGCTGTTGTATTACTCTAATAAAAGAGGGTATAGTCTCCCAAGGATGAACTTATCAAACTGTTACTACTAGTCGACATCCTTTGGAATACATGGATGCATGCCTGAGGTTATGTGGCCATCTAGATCAGGGCACTAGCTTGTGGAACCCGACCTGAGATGTTACAAAGTTTTATTAGATCCCAATTTTTTTTTTATTTGTCCTATATTTTTAATATTTGGGAAAGGTAGATATTAGACTTGGAAGAGTTGGGCCTTGGTTATGAACCTGTGCAATGGGGTAGCTAACCCATGTACGAGCGAGATACTAAGTTCCCAGTGTGTGATTGTTGTTATTTTTGTTCTATATTGTAGATGAATATTGTTTCACCAGGGGTGTAAAACTTGTTGTTTGATATGATTATTGTTTTAAAATATTTGTTGATATTTGACTCATGGACCAGTATAAAATGAGAGTTGAGTTAGAATGGATCATTATAGGAACATAGGATTATTTTGTGACATGAATCATTTTAGGCGCGCATGAAAAATGAGCTTTGGGATGTTATTAAACTTGAAGTGTTTTCTTGGATTGTAAAATTGAATAGAAAATGCTTCCTAATATGTAATTGTAAGTATTTAAATGATAAAATAATGTGAATAAATGTGTTTCTAAATGAGAAACATGAATATGATATGTGTTTACCCTTATTAACCAGGACCTAGGTATAGGATGCTTATGGTTAGTGATAAAGACTTAGTTCTGACCTTATGGAGAGGCTTGGGGAAAATGTCTTATTGCAGCCTTATGTGAAATCCTAGTAATGTGATAAGGATGTGTTATGAGTCTTAATATGTGTGTCTGTAATTGATATTTATACCTCTATGATGACACCTATTGAGTGGACGACAAGTAAAGATGGGTGGAGATGTTTTACCAATAGTGTTACATGAGGCACAAATAGTTCTTTTTGAGGGATTATGGGAGTAGATCTGAGACAAAATCACTCGCTTCATGGAATTCAGGAAAATTTACTTAGTGCAGGTTGTGAAGAGAATGTTTGAACTGAAAAATGGAGTTTCTATTATAAACCCCATGTAATTTTACTGGATAGGGTGGACCTGAGGGAGTTGAGTTTTTGGGTGATCCATAGAGGCAATACATGACCATTTAGAGACTCTTGCTGTGAAGTGGGTCAATGAAATGGAAGGTATTTTTAGAGAGTTTCTTGGATAACTTTTAACTAGATATGCTAATATAGGAGGGAGTAGAATACTTCATATGGTAAAGTCAGGGAATCATGTCCATGATTGAATATTATGGATGCTCTATATATTTCAAGAACCTTGCCCTAACATTGTTGGTATATTAATATACTTTAACAAAAAGATTTTAGGAATTAATTAATTATGTAATTAAGTACAAGGTGAATATGTTTAGTTTGATGAAGTTTTTTGAAGTGGTGAATGAGGATCTCATCTGGGAGGGGACCCTGAAGGACGCTTCTAGTGGTGGAGAAGTGTCTTATTCTGGATGATCTGGAGGTACATATTTTGAGAGTAAGAAGCATTTTTTTGAGAACATTAGCTAGGGTTGGGGAAATAAGAGTGACCGGTTAAGGGGATCTGTCACTCAGGATCTTTACCAAGTGATTTTATACTATTGCGGTAATCTCAGGAACATTCCTAAAAATTATACAAAAAATGTAATGGAGCTACAATACTATGGGAGGACGAGTCATCTATATAGGTTCTACCAAAACCCGCAACAAATAGTTAGTGATGGGGGCCTCGGCAGAACCAATGTGAGGGAAGGGTACCTTCTACACCATGTCATTCTAGCTGCTGAAATTTGACTGGATGAGGCTGTAGAGGAGTGAACATGGTTCTTCTTGGTAATAGATCTCATATCTGTAGAGTGGTTCAACTTAGGGGAGTCAGATTAAATCATAGTCAAGAGGGTCCAGATAGTTACATGCCATTCAGCCTACACTTCTGCGAAGAGAGGAATGACCTTCGACAGTAATATGTACTATTATTGAAACTTCTACGTTATCTAGTACTTTATTTGATATTAGTGTGTCTGATTACGTTATATATATAAAAATTTTCATTGGTTTGTGCCCGGAGGTTGTGTTTTTGAGTGGGGTTATAAGTGTAGAAAAAATGTGGGGAGTGCAGTCTAGATACATTTGTATGATAAAGGTATGTTCTTTTTAGATCGGGGAGTATCATTTAATCTAGAATCAATATATTATTGACATAGTGTAGTTAAATATAATTATGGGTATGGACTAGCTAGCCGCATACCGAGGCCATATAGTTTATTACCACAGGAGAGTGATGTTTACATCCCCTATGGGTTACCATTAAAATCACCAGGGAGAGTGGGATATCCAAGGTGGCCAAGAAGGGCCAATTACACAGAAACTAGGAGAGATCACCGCCCATGTTTCTATTATATTTCTAGTTGATGGGGATATTAATCAAGATGTCTTTCCACTAGGTGTGGAACTCTTTTTGGATCTCTTTATTGATTATATCCTTGGGATCCCACCTAAGAGATGTTGAATTCACTATTGAGATCATGCTATGGGATGATCCAATATATATTCCACCATACATAATGGAATTGACCGAGCATCACATACTCAAGTCTCATATGGAGGTTTTGATGGATGAAGGGTATTTCTATCTAAGTTAGTGACCTTGGAGATCACCTGTGTTGTTTGCAAAAAAAGGTTTATGGGAGTTTGTTCTTGTGTGTTGATTAAGAAAATCTCAATAAGATGACTATAAAAAACTAGTATTCTCTTCCATGTACTATGGAACTACTTGACCATTTGATGGGAGATTGTGTATTCTCAAATATTAACTTGAGATCATGGTATCATCAACTGAGAGTTTGGACTTATGATATACCAATAATCTCTTTCAAAAGTATGTATGGGATATATAAGTTCTTTTTAATTTCATTTGCGATGAAAAAAGAACTAACAATGCTTATGGCCTTGTTTAGTTGAATCTTCTATCTGTACCCAGATCGGTTTGAGGTAGTTTTCGTAAATGACTTCTTGGTGTACGCCAAGACTCAGTACAATCATTCTTGACATCTTGACATCATCCGGAGTACATTGAGGGATAATATAATATAATAAAAGTTATCTAAGTGGTAGTTTTAGATTTATTAGGTTCACTTTTTGGGACACATCATATCATAGGGATGTGTGTTAGTGGACTGAGATAAGGTTCAAGAAATGCTTTCTTGGGAACAGATCAATAATATTTCTGATATTTTAGATTTATGGGGTTAGCAGGATATTGTCAGATTTTCATCTCGGATTTTCCCAAATTGAAGCACCACTCTCAGGTATGACCATCATATTGATAAAGTTTAGATGGCTGGAAGCACGCAATAATTTCTTACAAGAGTTAAAGTAACACTTGAAATCGGTTCCCATCATGATCCTACCTAAGATAGGTGAGGAGTATATGGTGTATTGAGATGATCCTTGGATTAGACTCAGAGATGTATTGGTGTAGGAAGATTGAGTTTTGGCATATATGTCTCAACATCCAAGGACACATGAACAGAACTTCCCAACATACGAACTCATGTTAGCAGTAGTGGTCTATGATCTGATGTGTTAGAGACATTATCTGTTGGGTGAGATCTTTATTGTCTATAGATACCACATGAAATTGAGATACATCCTTTCACAAATAGAATTGAATATTTGGAAGTGGATATGGGTAAATTATATGCATTATTTCGATTTTGATCAAGTATATATGCCTGATAAGGGAAATAGTATTGATGAAAATTTGATAAGAAAAATATAGACTCGTGAAATTTAGGATTCTAGTGATGAGTTTATGAGGATGAAATTACTAGTAGAGGTGCGTGTTTTGGTTTAGGATAGTAATGAGTGGATGAAACTTTTATTAGTCTTAGTGGAGTTGAAACATTTGAGACAGATCCGAGATAGAAGGTATGAGTATCTGGAATGTTTGACCTTGAATGAAATACTTAATGGTTGGGATTCACTTCATATTAGTGGATATATGAGGATGAGATCATATTTTTCAGAAATTAGGTTTTTGTGCCTAAATGTTTTGTGAAAGGAGATGATGTTGGGATTTCATGCCTTGATGTGGGTGGAACATCCAGGTGTGAAAAATGTAACATGACCTTAGATGATTGTTTTTCTGGTCATGATTAATAAAGTATACAACAGGGTTCATGAAATGATGCTACACCTGTCAGCAGGTGAAGGATGGGCATCAACAACATAAAGGTTTACTACAGCCATTACCCATTTTATAATACATGTGGTATAAGGTGATACAAGCTTTTTTGGTTGGTCTATTGAAGATTACATGGAAGAATTGTGCTTTCTGGGTTATTGTGGATCAACTGATGAATGTAGTGTATTTTTTACCCTTACAAGAGACTTTTTTCAGTGGAGAAGCTAGGAAAGTTTTGTGGTCAATAGATAGTATTTTTTTCACGAGGTACCACAAACTATAGTTTCATTTTATGACTCATGTTTTACTTCACACTTCTTGAAGATCTTTTAGATTTCACTTTATACACATGTATTATTGAATATAACTATTTACCCACAATTAAATGAGAATTCATATAATAATAATATAGATGCTTGAGGAAATACTGCAGGCATGTGTTCTTGAAATTGGTGGGTCTTGGAAAAAATTATTTTCTTCAGTGGAGTTTTCCAATAATAATAGTTATCAAGAAACAATATAGAAGGAATCATATGAGGATCTTTATGGTTATCCATGATGATCACTGCTATCCTAGATGGAGGCAGGTGAGTCAGAGTTTTTTGGGATGAGTCTCATAGAGGAGAAGTCCCAATAGGTGAAGCTAATTCAGAAACACATGGATATGGATCATATTTGACAAATTTAATATGATGATAGACATATGTGACCCCAAGAGATTATAGAGGGTGATCTTATATTCTATTAGGGGGTTCCTAGATTGGTACACTATAGGATATAGAGACAAGGAAAGTTGTCACCTAGGTTCATCCGACTATTTGATATTGTGGAGAGAATAGGGTCAATGCCAAACCACTTAGCTCTTCTACAAAAATAAAGTTCTATTCAATACTTTTTCCTTATATAAAAACATTGTTAGTATCACCCCGAGCCATCCCAAGTGATCATTATAGATGAAATTTTTCTTAAGGTAGACATATCCTTTGAGGAGAATCTTATAAATGTGTTGGATCATCTTGAGAATGTGTTTTGGGGATAGACTATTCCAATAGTTTTTTCATTATGGAAACATGGGTGTGTGCAGGAAAAACATGGGAAAGGAAATTTGATACGTGGGATTAGTGTCCTTCTATTTTTTTCTTGGAATCATAGAGAATCATAGGAGTGTATCCCTAGGACGTGTTTTTATAAGGTGGGGATATTGTAAGATCCCAAACTTTTCAGAATTTGACTCAAACTTGATTTCATGTACTATTTTGTAATTATTTGATTAATTATTGTTTGAGTTATGAAATAGGGTGATTATCGGTGGAAATTTGAGAAAAATTAATGAAAAAAGGAATGTTCATAGTTGGGGCATGGTTAGGTCAAACCATACACCCCATCCCATCTAATCGTGAAAACCAAGGTAAAGGGGATTCAAACAGATGGTGTACATTTTAGAAAACAATGTTAACTAAAAGAAGTAACCATGAAAACCCATAGAACATGAACATGGTTGCCATATAGTTAGGGTAAACATTGATACCCTATCTAGAAAACCACGTGCATAAATTAATTTTTCTCAAAAATTATTTTAAAAATTCTCAGAATCCACAAAACTCACCAATATCTAACCACATTAAACCCTAAAAGGTCTTTCATGTTTTTGGTTCTCTACTGATTATTTCTAATCCCTATTTACCTTATTTATTTATGATTCGATACCCAGATCAATGGTCTTCTTCTCTCTCGGTAAGTGAATACTATCCCAGTTCTCTCATGTTTCCTCTATTCTTTATGCTTTATTTTAGTAATGCAATCCACTATTATGGTAAGATATATATCTATTTGGTGATATCTACATCTATTATTATATATATTGATCTAGGATTAAAAGATCATTCTTTCATTAATCTAAATTTACAGTTTTAAGAATTAGATCAAGATCTATGTCGTTGTGCCACTCAATTTTTTGAGATTTCCCTTGAGAGATTATTCTACAATGAATTGAGATTTGTGGTGTATTATTCAAATCTGATAGTATATTATAAATTACATGTATGTGATTATATAATTTTTAGAGTTCATCTATGGATTGTAATTTGAAACTGAATTAATTAATGAGGTCAATTAATTAAATGAGGAATCAAGGATTTTATGGAATAATGGAAATTATGGATTTAGGATAATTAATTAGTGAATTAATTATAAATATATTGAATTTTAAATTTATAATAACTAATTCTTTAATTAATTATTAGATTTTAGATTGTGAAATTGTTTATAAATTTATGAATTAATCAGCCGAAGAGATGTGACTAATTAATTGGTGACATAATTAATGGGAAATAAATGATTATGTCACGACCCGTCCTCGGGGCCCGTGCCTTGACTACCCCAAACCCGCCTCCCATAGGCCAGGGGCTGGCGACTAACACCAAGGTGTAAATCCCGGTAAAAAGGGAAGGCATTGCCTTTGTAAAGTAAACAGGCACCATAGAGTAAGCAAGCGAAAAAGTAAACACTAAGTAAAAACAGATTACAACTAAAAGTGCGGAAAAGTAAATGGGCTAGTATACAAATCCAAACTGAAAGTAAAGTACAACTCGAAAGGGAAAACAACAACTGTAAAGTAAAATCCGCTACACCGAGCCGTCCACTAGAGATCACACCTGAAGGGTGGGTACAGATAGCTCCACTGCTCCTCGGGTCCCGCCGTCCGCTCCGAACACATCTCGCCCAGTGGTCCACCTCCAGGTACCGTTTTGCTCTGCAAGCCTCAGCCAAGATCAACGCTGTCCGTCGTCTGCAACCAACACAATGTAGTGCGGGCATAGCCCGTGCAGGGGTGAGTATAAGCTACTCAGTAGGGACCCCGAGACCTCTGAAGGTCTCCCAAAATCCACCAAGGATAAACCACAAAGGAAGGTACAATCACGAAGAAACAACCGACACTGCTTAGGTATATGCCCATACATATACCTAAGTTATCAATTCCAATACGCTCCAACCTCCGAGCCCAAGTACAACTCAGTCCACACAGGAAAGTATACGTATTCCACACAGGAAAGAAAAACGAAATCCACACAGGATAGCATAACACAATCCACACAGGAAAGAAACAGGATTCATCTCACACAGGTATACTTCTTCGAAGGACGATAAATATGATCTCTGATCCATATAAGTCATCGGACCCACGAAGGATCGATAGGTAACTAACCCCCGCAAAGACCCACATAGGATCAGGCCCACACAGGACCGGTAGGCGTTGGTTCACACAGGACCGCTGAGCGCAATGACCCACACAGGATCGGACCCACACAGGATTGGGCCCACACAGGACCTGTAGCACTGATCCACGTAGGATCGTTGAGTGTTGTAGTCGTCGTCATCGAATCCACTATGGATCTCTGTACTGTCATTGTCGTAGTCACAGTAGCAGTAGCAGTAGCAGTAGCAATCACAGTCGCAGCCAACACTAGGGTTCCCACACACAGCAAGCTCGTTCGGGAGGGTCTGCTCCACGAGCCGAGAGGCTGATACATCAACTGTCACATAGCCCAGAGTTGATGTATACAAGATTTCAGTATCGTCAACAGGAACTAAACGCAACAGATGGCACGTCGATCGGACGCCCGGTCTGAGAGTTATTGGCTTTTTCGTCCTAGGGGCCCGGTTGGTTTTTAAGGCAAAACCAACCCGACCATACTCCACCTGCGTCCAAACCTTGGGCAGAGTATGAAAAAAGATCCGTCTCACTAAGAGGAACTCAACAAAACTGACGGCACGTCAATCGGACGTCCGTAGCTCAATATTTGAGCGTTTCTGCTCCGAGGGCCCGGTTGGTTTCGTGTATGAACCAACCCTGCCGAACTCAAAGTATTCCGAAACTTTGAGTATGATATAAAGAATCAACCGTATTGATCCAAGGATCGCATCGTCGCTGACGGTTCGTCAATCGGAGGTCTGTAGCTCAAGTTATGTGAAAAGACCGAAGTCGATTCGAAAACGGGGGGTTCGGGTCCGGGCCGACCCGGCCCGACCCCCCCTGGGTCAGCCCGAACCGGGTCGACCCGATCCGGGTCCGACCAGGCCCAGCCGGCGGCGCAGTCTGGCGCGGCCCGGCACGGCGGTGCGGTCCGGCGCGGCGGCGCAGCCGGGGCGCTGCTCGGGTGCCACGTCCGGGGGGCAAGGCCCCCGCCCTCCTCTGCTGGCAGCGCGGCTGATAGTCGTGCCTTGGATTCAATGGCACCCCCACGTGGGGGCCTGCTTTTGAGAAAAACGGGGGGCCTCCTGCCCCCCTTTGTGAAACCCCCCCCCCTCTTATGGGGGGCCATTTATGTTGGCCGGGGGAATAAAATTCCCCCGGTTTTTACCCTTCCGACCGGCCCGACCTGGCTGGCCGGTTCTTCTTCAATGGGACCGGCAAAGCCGGTCCCCTTCCGGCTTCCGACACTGCGGTCCGGCTGGCCGTCGGTCTTCCAGTTTGCACCGCGGCCCGGAACCGGCCGCGGTCTCTGTCGTCCGTCGCGGTGCGATGACACCGCGCCCCTCCGCTGCGGCCCCGCTCCGGCCGCAACGCCTTCGGTTTCCTTCGACGCGGCGCGACGGCTTCGCGTTAATGATAATCATTCCACGGCGCGGCGTGACGGCGCCACACAACAATTGTCGAAAGATTTCCGCGTGGTGAGATGGCACAATGCCATCTCGTTCATCCGCAATAAAAATAATAATCAAGAACATATGAGGGGGGATTCGGTCGTGTTTGTGCGGTCCGACCCCCCTCTCGTTAGATGATAACACTTAAACATTTATCCTCAAGATTGTCATGCTAGAACCAAGAATGAGAATAAATAAAGAATCAACAATAAACCCCTACCTCGGTTTCAAGAACGATGTTCGTCAACGACCCGCGGAAGACGAGCGTCGCGGTGGTCGGCGTCGTGGGAAAAAGGACGTCGATGTCGTGAAGCGAGGGTTCGAAGCTCTTTGACGGCGATTTCGTCGTGGGAAACCGTCGTGGAAGAGATGACACGGAAGAAGTACGTCGTCGGTGTCGCAGGTATGGCGTCGCGGAAGACGGTTCCCAAGAACGTGGCGTTCTTCGTCGATGTCAGAAAGTTCTTCGCGTTCTTCGTCAAAGTTTGAAGAAGAAGAAGAAGAAGGCTCCAAATTCTTTCAAGATTGTCTAGATAATTCTAACCCAAATAAAATAAGTTAAGGTCTTATTTTATTTACACAACCAAACCATTTTTAAATTCAATGGTTTGAAAAAAAACAACTCAACCCATTTAATAACCCAAGTTGTCAAGTTAATTAAAGAGGGGTTATTGGGAGTTTAAAAAAAGAAGGTGAAGAGTTATGCTTCATGTGGGCCCCACCACACTTAATCCTCCCAAGGGAGGTTATGTGGATGTGGGTCCCACCTCTAACTCCCTTTGGGAGAAGTTAACCAACATGTTAAAATAAAAATTTGTATTGCACAATTTCTATTTAACTTATTCTAAATTCCCAAAAACTAACTCTCAACTCGCAATAAACGCAACCTCGGAAAAGGTCTCCTTAAGAGAATATCGGCACTGTGAGTTCATCGATGCCCTCAGAATTTGATTCTGGGCACCAGTTCAAAAGTTAGAAATTCCCGCGCGTTCGTTCACTGAGCGTACCCGAGCCAAACTTCGGGAATTTATTCCGGGCACACCGGGCCTCGGAATCAGGTGCCGTCAAAAACCTCACTCTTGTAAAATTCCAAAGAAAATTAAGAAAAAATTTCCCTTGAATTTTATGGGTCTTTACATTACTCCCACATCAGGGATTTACGTCCTCATAAAGATACATCAAAACTAGGGAAACAAATGAGGGTACCGAGCACGCATCTGAGTCTCCCGCTCCCATGTGCTCTGCTAGAGGTTCCCGTGCTGCTATCTGATGCACACAAGAGGAATCGATCTCCCACGTAGAACCTGCTCCTATCGATCCTCTATCTCTACTGGGACCTCCGTAAAAGTCTCCCCATCGTCAATGTCAAGCTCCCCATGGTCAATGATGTTTTTCGGGTCGTGCACGTATCTCCTCAGCTGAGATACGTGAAGGACGTCGTGCACCCGGTGCAACTGAGGTTGTAGAGCCAGGCGATAAGCCACCTCGCCAATCCTGGTGAGGACCTGGAAGGGTATGATGAAGCGTAGAGATAACTTTCTACCTTGGCCAAATCTCCGAATACCACGTCGAGGTGAGTCCTGCAAGAAGACGTGGTCGCCATCCTCGAATTCTAGTGGCCTCCGCCTCCTTTCAGTGTATGACTTCTGCCGGCTCTGAGTTGTCCTCATCTGCTCCTGGATGACCTGGACCTTCTCCATCGTGGTCTAGACCATCTCCGGTCCTACAAGTGCTGACTCCCCAGGGTCTGTCCAGCACAAAGGAGATCTACAAGGTCAGCCGTACAACGCCTCGTACGGTGCCATCCCGATGGTGGAGTGGTAGCTGTTGTTGTACGCAAACTCCACCAAGGGTAGGTGGTCCTCCCAGCTACGACCAAAGTCGAGGACACATGCGCGGAGCATGTCCTAGAGAGTCTGAATGGTCCTCTCCGTCTGACCATCCGTCTGAGGGTGAAAGGCTGTGCTCAGACGTAGCTGCGTCCCAAACGCCTCCTGTAACCCCTTCCAAAGCCGGGAAGTAAAGCGAGAATCTCGATCGGAGACGATAGATGATGGCACACCATGGAGCCGTACAATCTCCTGAACATAGAGACGTTCCAAGCTCTCCACTGAGCCCTTCTCTATGATGGGTAAGAAGTGTGCCGACTTGGTGAGTCGGTCAACAATCACCCAAATGGAGTCGTGACCTCTGGAGGAGCGTGGAAGTATAGTCACGAAGTCCATAGATATGCCATCCCACTTCCACTCCAGGACTTCCAAGGGCTGTACCAAGCCCGCTGGTACCTGATGCTATGCCTTCACCTGCTGGCAGGTGAGGCATCGAGAAACGAACTCTGCCACAGCCTTCTTCATGCCCGGCCACTAGTGATGTCGTCTGAGATCCTGGTACATCTTCGCCACTCCTGGATGTACCGCCAAAGGAGAAGTGTGAAACTCTCTCAGCACCTCCTCTTGCAAAGCGACTGGTACCATGGTACGTCCTCTGAAAAGGATGTCGTGCTCTGCTCAAAGGGAGAAACCATCAGGTGCCTGTCCTGAGGATATATGTGCATGCCCTGTCTCACAGTCAGCATCCTCATGCTGTGCCTCTCTGACCTACTGTAGTAGAGGAGGGGTGACTGTGAGAGACTGGAGGAAGGCTGCTCCATCTCTATCCACGAAGGATATCTTCAAAGAGGCTAGCTGCTCTGTCGCCTCCTCAAGTAGCTGAATGCCCGTCCTCCTGCTGAGGGCATCGGTTACTACGTTCCCCTTTCCAGGAGTATAGACTATCTCAAAGTCATAGTCCTGGAGTAACTCGAGCCATCGTCGCTGTCTCAGGCTCTGGTCCTTCTGCGAGAAGATATACCTGAGACTCTGATGATCAGAAAAGTCTGTAAAACGCTCACCCATCAGGTAATGTCGCCATGTCTTCAGAGCGAAGACCACTACTGGTAACTCCAGGTCATGGGTAGCGTAGTTCTGCTCATGGGGCCTCAACTGACGTGATCCATAGGAGATCACTTCCCGCTCCTGCATCAGAACACATCCGAGTCCGGTCCCTGATGCATCGCAGTAGACTACGTACCCTACTCCCTCCTCAGGCAACCTCAAGATAGGTGCACTGATCAATCTCTATCTCAGCTCCTGGAAGCTCTGATGACAACTGTCTGACCACACGAAGGGTTTCCTATTCTTCGTCAAAGCTATGAGCGGTGCCGCAACTCTATAGAAGTCTGGCATGAATCTCCGATAGTATCCAGCTAATCCCAAGAAACTCCGAACCTCAGTCACGCTCCTGGGTGGATCCCATGCTAACACAGCCTCGATCTTCGCAGGATCCACTGCAACTCCTGCCTCAAGGATAACGTGTCCCAAGAAATGGACCTCATGTATCCAGAACTGGAACTTCGAGAGCTTACCATAAAGATGGTGCTCTCGGAGTGTGTCTAGTACAACTCGCAAGTGATAGGCGTGCTCATCCTCAGTCGTAGAGTAAATTAGAATGTCGTCGATAAAGACCATGGAAAACCAATCAAGGTTTGGCTGAAAGATCCTGTTCATGAGGGCCATGAACACTGCTGGAGAATTGGTTATTCCAAAAGGCATAACCAAGAACTCATAGTGGCCATACCGAAATCTGAAGGTCGTCTTCTATACGTCCTCGTCTCTGACTCTGAGCTGATGATAGCCTGACCTGAGGTCTATCTTTGAGAACCACCGTGCTCCCTTGAGCTGATCAAAGAGGTCATCAATCCTCGGTAGAGGATACTTGTTCCTCACTGTCACCTGGTTCAGGCGACGATAGTCAACACAAAGTCGCAAGCTCCCGTCCGCCTTCTTGGCGAACAATATCGGGGAAGCCCAGGGTGAAACACAGGGTGGATGAACCCCTTGCCCTGCAAGTCCTCCAACTGTACCCGTAGCTCTCGAAGCTCGGTGGGGGCCATCCGATATGCTGGAGTGGATATCGGGGCTATCCCGGGGTACATGTCAATATAAAAGTCTACCTCTCTGTGAAGAGGTAGCCCTGGAACGTCGTCGGGAAAAACGTCCGCAAACTGATCCACCGCTACAGGAAAACCAGGACTCCGCACGTCAACTGCTCCAAGGATGAGGCTAGCCAACTGATGAGTGATGAGTTGTCCTCTCCTCCTCGCAAGTCCATCCTGTGCTAAAAAGGCTCCCTTCTCGCCGGTGAAGGTGAACTTGCTCTCGTCGGTGCGTACACATCGCACCTTGCGCCTAAAACAGTCAATCTGCGCATGGACTGTAGATAGCCAATCCTTGCCCAAGATGACGTCGTAAGGCCTCGACGCTGCTACAAGAAGATCCCAGCTGAAGCTCTCGCCTCCTAGAGTAAGCTCACACTGCCGGCACCAGTGCGTAATCGTCGAGTATGCTCCCGTAGGAGTCTCTAGCCGTAAGGATCGGGCCAACGGCTCTGTCGGAATCTCCGAGCTCCGAACAAGGGCACCGGCTATGAAAGAGTGACTCGCTCCTGTGTCTATAAGTACTGCAGCAAGGGTGGAATAGACATAGATAGTACCTCGAATCATCTCTGGCGCGCCGTGGTTGTAGGCCTCTGCTGCCTGGAGTTGTGCCTGTCTCTACCCGCCTGCTCCCTGTGGTCGGGGTGGACCTCCTGGTGGTGGTGGTGGCAGAGCCTCAAACCGTCGCCCACCACCTGCTGCTCGGCCAGCTCCTCTGCCTCGTCCGCCTCCTCCCAGCGGACCGCCACAGTCGACCCTCTACCTCTGCCTCAGTGGTCCCTCAACCGTCTGCTACTCCTCGGCACGGCGGGTCGGGCAGTCACGAGCCATGTGGCCCTGCCCGCCGCATGAGTAGCACTGTCTACCTCTCGAAAGACTGGCTCCTCGCTGTGTGCCCCGCACTGCTGAGCCAGTGTCCTGAGGTCTTCTGCCTGAAGGTATGGTCTGCCTGGATCCCTGAGTCATCCGTCGACTGCCTGCTGCAGATGAATCTGCAACGTTCCGCCCTGCGGTGGGTCTCGGCGCTGGTGTAGACTCAGCAAGGAAACTCTCGATCAAAAGGGCCCGCTCCAGTACTCATGTCTGAGTCGGTATGCTGAGGGAGATCAGTGATGCCCTGATCTCGTGTCTCAAACCCTGCTCGAAGGTCTGGGCCCGGAAGAATGGGTCTCGTACCATGTCGGTCGAGTAGCGCGAGAGATCAGTAAATCTCGCCGAGTACTGAGCGACCGTCATGCTGCCCTGCCGCAGCTGAAGAAGCTCCTGGATACGCACCACACGAAGGGTGGATGGGACGAACTCCGAGCGGAAGAGGCTCTCAAAGTCCGTCCATAGTAGAGATGCCTCATCGTGCACCTAGAGCATCAAGCTCCACCATCGGCACGCTGCTGCGTGCAGTAGGCTCGCAGCGAGGATCACCATGAGGTCTGCAGGTGTCCTCACTTTCCTAAAAACTCATACCACTGCCTCCAGCTTGTCCTCTACTGCCTGGGGGTCCGTCTCCCCACGGAACCTAGGCAGTCGCTGGCGCTGGAACTCATGCAGAGCTTCAAGGCGACGTGCATCGTCAGCAGCTGGTGCTGGAAGCATCGGTGGCTCGACGGGTAGAGCAACCGCCGGTGCCACTACTGACAAAGGGCCTTGCACCGAGGCCTCGTCGCTCAGTTGGCTGTCGTCACGCTCGACTCTCGGAACCCTAGCTGGCTGCCGTCGTGGGGCCATCATCAAAAGGAAACATGTGCGCCACGGTCAGAAAAATATACCTAGTGAGCTAATATATAAAGTAATCACAAAGAAAACTTTTAAACACACACGCAATCAATGTTTTCGTGCATTAAGTCGGAAGTCAGAAGTCAGGGTCCTGGTGTACGGATATGTCGGCCGCCGCACCAAAACTGGACTCCCTGGACTGATAACCACACTCAATATGCTAAACATTATTGATTCACATAGAAAAGATCAGACTTCGCGGTAGAATCGAACTCCTCTGATACCAATTTGTCACGACCCGTCCTCGGGGCCCATGCCGTGACTACCCCAAGCCTACCTTCCATAGGCCAGGGGATGGAAACTAGCACCAAGGCGTAAATCCTGGTAAAAAGGGAAGGCATTTCCTTTGTAATGTAAACAAGCACCATAGAGTAACCAAGCGGAAACGTAAACACTAAGTAAAAACAGAGTACAACTAAAAGTGCGGAAAAGTAAATGGGCCAGTATACCAACCCAAATTGAAAGTAAAGTACAACTCGAAAGGGAAAACAAAAACTGTAAAGTAAAAGCCGCTACACCGAGCCATCCACTAGAGATCCCACCTGAAGGGTGGGTACAGATAGCTCCACTGCTCCTCGGGTCCCGCCGTCCGCTCCGAACACGTCCCGCCCAGTGGTCCACCTCCAGGTACTGTTCTGCTCTACAAGCCTCAGCCATGATCAACGCTGTCCGTCGTCTGCAACCAACACAACGTAGTGCGGGCATAGCACGTGCATGGGTGAGTATAAGCTACTCAGTAGGGACCCTAAGACCCCTGAAGGTCTCCCAAAATCCAAAAAGCATAAACCACAAAGAAAGGTACAATCACGAAGTAACATTCGACACTGCTTAGGTATATGCCCATACATATACCTAAGTCATCAATTTCAATACGCTCCAACCACCGAGCCCAAGTATAACTCAGTCCACACAGGAAAGCATACGTATTCCACACAAGAAGGAAAAACGAAATCCATACAGGATAGCACAACACAATCCACACAGGAAAGCAACAGGATTCAGCCCACATAGGTATACTTCTTCGAAGGATGATAAAGATGATCTCTGATACATCTAAGTCATCGGACCCAAGAATGATCGATAGGTAACTAACCCCCGCAAATACCCACACATGATCGGGCCCACAAAGGACCTGTAGGCACTGGTTCACATAGGACCGCTGAGCGCAATGACCCAAACAGGATCGGACCCACACAGGATCGGGCCCACACAGGACCTGTAGCACTGATCCACGTAGGATCGCTGAGTGCTGTAGTCGTCGTCGTCGAATCCATTAACGATCTCTGTACTGTTGTCTTCGTAGTCATAGTAGCAGTAGCGGTAGTAGTAGCAGTCACAGTCGCAGCCAACACTAGGGTTCCCGCACACAGCAAGCTCGTTTGGGAGGGTCCGCTCCACGAGCCGAGAGACTGATACATCAACTGTCACATATCCCAGAGTTGATGTATCCAAGTGTTCCGTATTGTCAACAGGAACTCAACGCAATAGACGGCGCGTCGATCGGACGCCCGGTCTGAGAGTTATTGGTTTTTTCGTCCTAGGGGACCGGTTGGTTTTTAAGGAAAAACCAACCCGACCGTACTCCACCTACGTCCAAACCTCAGGCGGAGTATGCCAAAAGATCAGTCTCACTACGAGGAACTCAACAAAACTGACGGCATGTCAATCGGACGTCCGTAGCTCAAGATATGAGTGTTTCCGCTCCGAGGGCCCAGTTGGTTTCGTGTACGAACCAACCCGGCCGAACTCAAAGTATTCCGAAACTTTGAGTGCGATATACCGAATCGACCGTCTTGATCCAAGGATCGCATCCCTACTGACGGTTCGTCAATCGGAGGTCCGTAGCTCATGTTATGGGCAAAAGACCGAAGTCGATTCGAAAACGGGGGGTCCGGGTCCGGGCCGACCCGTCCCGGCCGGCGGCGCGGCGGCGCGGCCCGACATGGCGGCGCGGTCCGGCGCGACGGTGCGACCGGGGCGCCGATCGGCTGCCACGCGCGGGGGGCAAGGCCCCCTCCCTCCTCTGCTGGCGGCGCGGATGAAAGTCGGTCCTTGGATTCAATGGCCCCCCCACGTGGGGGCCTGCTTTTGAGAAAAACGGGGGGCCTCCTGCCCCCCGTTGTGAAACCGTCCCCCCCTCTTATGGGGGGCCATTTATGTTGGTCGGGGGAATTAAATTCCCCCGGTTTTTCCCCTTCCGGCCGGCCCGACCTGGCCGGCCGGTTCATCTTCAACGGGACCGGCAAAGCCGGTCCCCTTCCGGCTTCCGACACCGGCGGCCTGGCTGGCCGCCGGTCTTCCAGTTTCCGCCGCGGCCCGGAACCGGCCGCGGTCTCCATCGTCCAGCGCGGTGCGAGGGCACCGCGCCCCTCTGCCGCGGCCCCGCTCCGGCCGCGGCGCCTTCGGTTTCCTTTGACGCGGCGTGACGGCGTCGCGTTCATGATAATCATTCCACGGCACGGCACGGCGCGATGGTGCCACGCAACAATTGTCGAAAGATTTCCGCGTGGTGCGATGGCACCACGCCATCTCGTTCATCCGCAATAAAAATAATAATCAAGAACCAAGGAGGGGGGATTCGACCCTGTTTCTGCGGTCCGACCCCCCTCTCGTTAGATGATAACACTTAAACATTTATCCTCAGGATTGTCATGCTAGAACCATGAAGGAGAATATATAAATAATCAACAACAAACCCCTACCTCGGTTTCTTGAAAGATGTTCTTCAACGACCCGCAGAAGACGAGCATCGCGGTAGTCGGCGTCGTGGGAAAAAGGACGTCAATGTCATGAAGCGAGGGTTTGAAGCTCTTTGACGGTGATTCCGTCGCGGGAAACCGTCGCGGAAGAGATGACACGGAAGAAGTAGGTCGTCGGTGTCGCGGGTATGGCGTCGCAGAAGACGGTTCCCGAGAACGTGGTGTTCTTCATCGATGTCCGAACGTTCTTCGCGTTCATCATCAAAGTTTGAAGAAGAAGAAGAAGGCTCCAAATTCTCTCAATATTGTCTAGAGAATTCTAACCCAAATAAAATAAGCTAATGTCTTATTTTATTTACACAACCAAACCATTTTGAAATTCAAAGGTTTGAAAATAAACAACTCAACCCATTTAATAACCCAAGTTGTCAAGTTAATTAAAGAGGGGTTATTGGGAGTTTAAAAAAAGAAGGTGAAGAGTTATGCTTCGTGTGGGCCAAACCACACTTAATCCTCCCAAGGGAGGTTAAGTGGATGTGGGTCCCACATCTAACTCCCTTTGGGAGAAGGTAACCAACAAGTTAAAATAAAAAATTTTATTCCACAATTTTTATTTAACTTATTCTAAATTCCAAAAAACTAACTCTCAACCCGCAATAAACGCAACCTCAGAAAAGGTCTCCTTAAGCGAATATCGGCACTGCGAGTTCATCGGTGCCCTCGAAATTTGATTCCGGGCACCGGTTCAAAAGTTAGAAATTCCCGCTCGTTCATTCACTGAACGTACCCGAGCCAAACTTCGGAAATTTATTCCAGGCACACCGGGCCTCGGAATCAGGTGCCGTCCGAAACCGCGTTCTTGTAAAATTCCAAAGAAAATTAATAAAAAAATTTCCCTTGAATTTTACGGGTCTTTACAGATTACTTAATTGTTGAATTTATTAAATATAATGAATATTATTAATTAATTGGTGAATTAATTAATGGACTAGTATTAATTAATTTAGGAATTAATTAACAGAATTTCTGGTGGTTATTTGTGACAAGTGGATTAATGTTTTTTAATCTTGGTTGATATGACAATGTAAAAACATGTGATAATGAGATACATATGATATTGTGATATATTATGATATATATATATATATATATATATGAATGGTTGAATAATGGCATTCTAGAGATGACAATCTATGAAAATGAAATATATCTATATATGCATGTTTGGTAAATGGGGCACTAAACTTAATGATATACACCAATGATATATATATATATTTGCATGGTTGATAAATTGGGTCCTATATATAATGATCTATTCCAATGATATATATATATATACAAATGGTTGATAAATGGGTTTCTAGACATGATGATCTAGAACAATTATTTAAATGATTCATTGAGAATTGGGGTTCTATGATTGACGATCTACATAAATGACATATATTATTGATTGAGAACTACAGTGTTAGACATGACATTCTATGCCTACAATATATATGCATGATTGATAAATGGGTTACTGTACATGGACTTCGAAACACATAACATTGGAATTTTATTATGGATCCAGGTGGCCATAATAATGAAATATGAGTTGAACATGTAATAATGTTAAGACCTACTGTGGGCCGAAGATGGTATTGTGGTGTGCATGTCATCGAAAATCTAGTGGTCTATGAGGTTTAATAAAGATTAACTGAAAATGAGATAACTATTTAATTATGAATTTTTATTACTTATTTATGAAACCACATACACTTGTTATTGACTTGATATGTTTTAGACACTATTGTTGGTGGCCTACTGAGTTGTAATTACACCACACTCAGACTTTCAAATCGATACCCACATAGAATTTATTATTACAGGGCATGTTAAGGGAAAATGACCTATGTTAGAAGAATTATTTGGGGACGGATATTGGATAAGGGAACTAAAAGTGGCATTAGAACCACTTGTGAGTCGTCAATGACTTTATTTTCAATTTTCATTTTAGAAACTTGACACATACATTTTCATTGCTTGTATTCTGCATTGGTTTGGATATTAAATTTATTGCTTTGATTTTCTAGAGATATGGAATTGCGTATGGTTAAATATGATTCTCTTATTTTGGATTATTTACATTGGTTTATTTCTCTTGTAAAAGTGGGTATAGTATCCCCACTACAAATTTATCAGACCTTCGTTCCGATTTAGAAGCCTCTGGTGTACGGGGAGGCATCCCTAAAGTTATGTGACTGAATAGCATGGGGAAATGGTGCCTGGATCCTGGGATGGGATGTTACACCTAGTGGGTTGGATATAAGATTCCAACCATGGTGTTCAGAGGTGGTACCAGGATAGAGTTGAAAGGGATAGTTTAGTGTTTTATTTAATTACCTATCTTCCTCATAGTCTTATTTGACCTTCCACCTTTGTGATACATGGTTTACTATTCTATATGATTTGATATACTTGCGATTACATTTTTATGGAATTACTTATTATTCCATTATGTTAGATTTTTTATTCTTATTTGTATTTATTGACACTGAGGGTATCGTATCCCCACTGATAATTTTTGAAATCTCACGGCTTGTTTGAAACCTCTAATGTACGAGGATGCAATCATGGGTTTATGTGGAACTCTAAGATGGATTGTTTTATTTTGGTTAGGTTGTTACAAAATTGTATCAAAGGATGTTTCCTCATTTCTTATTCATCACAATATTTTAGTGAATGTTGGAATGGAGTTAGGCTATATGGATCTCTGGCAGGGGTCATTATGTTCCAGGACAAATCACATGTAATGAGTCTCTATGATTCCAAAAATGGTATTTTAGTTATAATTTTATGGGATTTGGGTGTGCTCATACATCATGATCCAATACACTAGATAACATATCATTTATATATATTCATTTTGAGTTCTTCATGGTAGTTCCTTAATTAAAATTCTTGATTTGTGATAATTTTTGGGTGATATATCTATATTTTTGTAATTTTTATTATATTTGTCCTAGAATTGGTTATGTAAACATATGATTGTTTTTTTACTATATTTATTAATGTGACTCATGCACAAGTATGGATAATTAGGCTTTGATCCTGGAATGATTCTAGGTTTGTTATACCTTCTTGTTATGAGTATCCTTCTATAGTATATTTTGCATAGAATGTCCTTTTGCGTGGTTTTGAACTAATTAGGTTGTTATCTATGTATGAAAATAATGGTTATTTATAATACATTTTCAGTTCAGACAATTTCTCCCCAATATCGAATTATGGAACCACCTCGAGAAGTAGGCTAGGATGCTCCCACAAGGGAGGACATACTAGTTTTACCACAATACATGTAGAATAATTCTATCACACCCACTCTAGTGGTTTATGAATAACATGACACGTCAGTCAAGAGTCTTACAAATAATAATTTCTCAAGGTGTTTGAGTTTACAATACAATGGTTGACTATCTGTATAGCTTTCATCTCCAACATCATCCATCCTTCTTTGAAATTGGAGTCCCTTAGGATACTAAGGGATATAATGACATCATAAAGGGGATATTTGATATAGTAGAGACCCTTAAAGACTTATGAGTAAGGTTGGTTGCTTTCATGCCTCAGGGAACATCTAGGAGGTGTGGGGAATTATGAATCAAGATTGGAGATGTGAAGGTATTACTTAGATGACATTAAAAGACCATTTTAAAGGGAATCATCCAAGGTACACTGATGTTATGCCTCACATGATATTCATAAGGGATTAGTATAACTTCATAATGATGTTTTCTTACCTGGAACATTTTATAGAGATATTTAAATTTGATACTCTCTTGTCTGAGAACAATGCATAAAATACTAATAAATTTGATATCATCCACCAACCCAAGTTGAGATTCCAAACCATAAAATTAGACCGGACAATATATGTAAAGGTTATTTTAAAATACTTGAAAATTATAAAGGTTCTGGAGGTGGATAAATACATGGGTCTTTTTTCACCCTTTAGTGAACTTAATAGTGATACTTCATGTAGTTGGAAGAGGATGGAATAGGATTTGTGATAGAGCATAGTTTGGGTTATTCAATACCTTCTATAGCAGGAGGAGGTCCAAAGTGTTTCCTCTATTGACATAGTGTGCATTATCAATTTTTTTAACAATGCCATAGATTAATTGTCCCTGGTGTTGTAATATGGGGCATCGTTACATGTTTTGTGTGAGGGTGGTACAGACAAATCCTTATGTTGGTAAAAATAGAAATGTTCTATGAATTGTGGTTCTATCCAGGGGCCTCAATAGTAAAACATAACCCCAAATAACATAAATACCTATTAGAGTCACACAGCATTGGGGCATGGCCATGGTTTTGAAGTAGTATGTATGCAGTATACCAGGCCCCTGTTGATGGAGGTGAGGAACCATTAACAGTATGAGGTATGGAATTGAATACATGAATGGCTTTTATTTCCTTGTTTTATACTAGGATTCCCATTAGTGTATATCTAAACAAGTTTTTTTAGTGTTTATTTACTACTAATGTTATCTTCTGATTTAGTGTCTAATGATACACTGTTTGGGAAGAAAGTGGATTATCTTCATAGATACCCATGATGTCCATTAGTTTTTTTAAGCCCCAAATATCTATATGATCTCATGATCCATAAGTTGAATAACATCCAAGTGATATTGGTAATAGACCTGTTGAATACTCATTAAGAACACATCAAATTCTATATGAGAGAAGCGTCCTTTACTACACCTAATAGAGAGAAGTTTTTTTATTGGTGAGTGAGATGTTGGAGAACGTAGAGTGGGACCAGACCTAACTCAGGTGGTAGCTGTTACAACATAGGTATCTGAAATTGTCCATGTGTTATATCCAACGTCTCATTTGAATCTAGTGTTGGACCTATATTATGATATCTTCCAGAATGAATTTTTAGTTATCCCTCTTGATAGGTGAATTGAATTTGAAGAAAATCAAGGAACAACTCAACTATTTAGAGTTGAAAGGTTTTATCAGACCATGAAAAATCCCCATGGGGTGATCCCATATTGTTTGAAAATATAGAAAATCGATGTCCTCAATTGTGTGAAGTGTAGTAGAAGATGAACCAAGTTATCATGATGAATCAATACCCATTGATGAGGATTGATGACTTGTTTGACAATTTGTGGGAAGCATGATGGATCTCTGAGATTGACATACGGCTATGATACCAATAGTATCATATCATTATTTATTATATTTCTAAGAAAATTTTTATGAGTAGATACAAAATATATGATTAGATTATCTTGCCCTTTGGATTGTAAAATGGACCACAAGTGTTCATGGTTTCACGTAATAATATTTTCCAACCATATCGTTACTCCTTTATCATTGTATTCATGGAAGATATCCTAATATATCCATTGAAATCGTATTTTTAAACTAGGAACCTAGAGATTGTAATGATTACAATATGAGAGCATTATATTTATGCAAAACAATTGAAGTGCCACTTTTTCATTTAAGATGCATGGTTCCTTGGGACTGAAATTTTTGTGGCAATATTTTATATGGACCTTGATAAGGTTGAGGTGATGATGTCTTAGTATAACCATAATGTTTAGTTTGAGATTAGGATTTTACTCATCTTTTATGGATACCATAGATAGTTTATATATTATATCTCCCATTTGGTGGCCCCATTGACATGACCTTCCATTAAAGGAGTGATGTTTGAATGGACAAACCACTATAAGGTGTGTGTTTTTTATCTAAAGAGGTGATATATTATAAATAAGGTTTTAATTATTCCATATCTTGGGATTAGATATGAAGTTTACTAAGATGCATTTAGTATTGGTTTGGGAGTTGTTCTAGTGTATAGGGACTTTGTAGTATCATATGTGTAACATCATCTAGACAACATGATTGAACTACCAAACACATGACATTGATTTGGATTCCATGGTCAACACATTGACGTTTTGGGTAAATTGTATCCTTATGGTGATATTTATTGTTTAAATTAACCAAAATACAAAATGATGTATGCACTCTTAGTGGGATATCAACTTTAGGTAGAGAAATTTGGTGGAGTATCAAAATTTTTTTTACTTTGGGATGACCTATTATCTAAGGAAGTAGAATTTAATTAAAAATGATATAAATAATAAAATTATAGAGATGCAAGATCTTGATGAGTGGAAATTATATAAGGAATGGTGTATAATGAATTTTATGGATGATTGTATTTTGGATGAATTAGAGGATCATGTTTTGATTATTTGTGTGCCTTTGGTTTTCACTCCATCTTTGGTGGACCTTGTTAATCCTAGCCAACTATCATACCCTGAGTTCATAATGATTTTTGAATTCTTATTGAGGGATGATTTTATTTAGGGTCATCACGTTGATATTGATGACATGATCTATGTTCCATATATGTCAGTTGTTTCAGATTACGTGAGAAAGGATCTAGTGAGAGGCACTCATGATTCAAAATGGACAGTTCATCCTTGCTAAACAAAGATGTACCATGACATGTGGCATCTATTCCGGTACCCTGATATGAAAAGGTACATTAACTAGTTTTGTTACATGACTCCTTTCCAATATGAGGGAAAATTTCAAGCATAAGTATCTTGGTGGGTTGAATCAACCACTTTTGGGGCCAATGTGGATGTGGGATGATGTGATGATGCACTTCGTAATGGGGTTATCCTAAACATTGAAGATTCATGATTTAGTTTTGGTGGTATCTTACTAGACCTTGATAGTTCTCATTTAATAGAAAGTAGAGAGACTAACTGTAAAAAGATTAAGTCAAGGTGAATATTAGAGAGATTGTAGGACTACATGGAGTGGTTTACAGTATTATATCATACAAGGACACCAATTTTATACTGTGGTTTTTGAATGTTTTTCAGAATTATTTGAAGATTTAGATAATGTTTCATAAATCCTAACTTCTATAGACTGATAGAATGTTTTTTGATGATTATTTATATCCTTGAGGATATAATTCATGAAATAATCCTAGACATTGGTAAATCATTGGATGAGCATATATCACTGGAAGAGGTTTCATACAACAATAGTTTTCAGGTTTTTATTTAGATGGAACCTTCTGAGGATCTATATGGTCATCCAAGCTGCTCATCGCCGTGTTGGCATGAGCCTTGTGAAATAGATTTTTTGGGCCAAGAATGGTTTAGATGTCCTTTAAAAGAGTAAAATTGATCATGAAGTAGTTGGTTACCTATTAAATCATTCTATTATCATATTCATACTGGAGGAGAAAACAATTGGAGTTAACTATTGGAAACCATGTTTTATTAAAAGTGTCACCTCGATTGGGGAATCATCATTCTTAGAAGCATTGGAAGTTGGAATTGCAGTTTGTGGGACTATTTTAGATCACAAATGTATTATAGAAGTATTTTAATGACTATACCATCCTCCTTTCTATCAATTCATTCATGAGGTGTACCATGTTTCACTGTTTTGGAGGTACATGCTAGATCTTTTGAATTTGATGTATTACAAGGATGATTATTTGAAAGCAAAGACATCTTTTTTGGAGTAATCAGTAAAGATTATAGATCATAGTTATAAGGGGATAAGGGGTAATATGGTTCCACTTTTTTTAGTATTATGGAAGAATATAAGATCCAAGAGGAGACTTGAGAACAATAGTTTGATGTTTCATCTTAGTGTCCTGAGCTATTTGAGTAGGACTACTAGAACATCTTCTTAAGGATGAAGACCCCAATAGGGGGATATTTTAAATTTAGAAAATATTCATTTTATGTATATAAAACTTTATATATATTCTTTCATTATGATTATTTGAGTATTTCTATGTTTGGGTAAATCATTTTGATCTTCTGAGTAGATTTTGGATGTTTTTGGAGACTTCATGGTTTAACACAGGCTACACCACTACTGTGGTTTAAGATGGGTGGACCCTTGTGATACCTATGTAATATATACAAAGAAAATGGATAGGAATAGTCATGAACATAGGTGAAAATGGTATAAAAAACCCATGGGACAAATACATAGAAACCTCACCACAACTCTGGTGTTTGAAAAAAACGAGGGTTTGGAAACAAGTTTTAGGCCTTCGACATATCGGGATAGCGTATTTGAAGCCGCCAAAAAGTGGTAGATTCCATGGAGATGTTCTTTTTGGTTTGGAAATATATGTAATATCCATAGTTATTAGGCCAAACACCCTTTTATTGGGGTAGGTTCTTTGGATAGTATCAATCCTCTTAACCCTCTTTTCTCAACCATGATGTTATAATAAGACCATAGAAGATGAAGGATTTTCTTATTAAATTAGATCTATGGGATCCTCACCACTTCTCATTTGTTATCTATGAATAAAATTACACCCATATCAACTAGACCCATACTATACCACTAATGGTGTTTAACATGAGTATGTGTTCATTATACCCTTATATTACTCATACATGATAATTTTTCTAGAAAAATATCATGCTGGTTTGGGGTTAGTTATAGAATATCTAGTCCATAAAACATTTTCTAATTGGAGAGAAAATGTAGTTTGGGTGATGACACTCTTAAATAGTCATGATGTTGACATCGACACACTTTATGTAGGAAGATCCATGCAAGTTAAATACAGTCTACATGATCGTTATAATGATATGAAATTGTGTGATTATATTCTTTGACCATGTTTTATTTTTGATCACATGTGTGTGTTTGTGTGTACCAATGATCTCTATGTTTGATTATGATCACATGAATGCATATATGGATACTAAAACATAGGCTTGTTATACTTTTTATGCCTATATTTGTTTTTCCAATTTCATGTTATGAATGGAATTTGGAGGATTCACTTCAACTAAAAATCGACTTGAGGAAAATCATGGATCGGTTATCCCATAGAGGGGGAGAATAATGACATATAATGATGATGCCAATAGACCAAGACATAAGTAGAGGCATGAAATCATTGAAGATAAAACCAAATAATTTCATGATATGATGTCCATATGGATCAACCTCTGATAAAAAATGGGTGTCGTGTCATTTTGGTTTGACCTGTGATTGTGATGAGGCTTTAAAACCTTATTTATTGATCTGATACTCATTATCATTGGGGTTACTGAGAGTCATTGGCCATGTGGATTATTTAGGATACATGTGGTGACCTTATGGTATATTCTATTTCATGAATTACATTAATATTTTCATTCTGATATGGTTTTAAAGTCGGTATTCAATACCCAAGAACATTAAATGAACACTATATCAATAGCATTATTAACAGACAACACCTAGATCTATAAAAATTGTGTTATACTATATAAATATTATTATTTAATTGTAATTATTATAACCTAGATATGAAATTGTAAGGTATAAATAGTAATATACATGATATGATAAATTTTTATTGATATTTTATATAATGAAAAATATTGATTAATTTATAGTAAATAAGTACTAAATTTTCAGTAATGTCATTTGAGGTTTCAAAAATATGTTTTCTTCAAAAATAAATTTTATTGATTTTTATGGGAGAATATTTTAATTAATTTAAATAATTTTTAGAATTTTTATTTTATAAAAATGATATCACATTTGAAATCAACATATCAAAATTTTTATAATGTGAAAATTTTGGATTTTTTTTAAATGAAGGATTTTGTAGTGAATAGTAAAAAAATATTGAATTTTATAAAACTATCATTTCTTTTCATTAAAAAATTGAATTATTCTTTGAATTTGATCTTAAATTGATATAAATCTTGTATAATTATATAAAATATATTTAATAACATTTGACTAATCATTATACCTGATATTTGTGTAACTTCATTTTTAGGCATAGAGAAGAATTTTTTGAAAAACTATTTTTTTTAATTTTTTATCAAAAAATAATTTATACCACTGCTATAAATTTAATCATGAAAAAAGAATTCCATATTTTTAATCTATCAGTTAAAATTGGGAAAAATGTTCCCTTTTATTATTTAATCATTATAAATAATAATCGTGGAAAATATTTTTCACAATGATAAGAGTAAAATAAATAAAAATGAGTTAAAACATTGAGATAATGACTAAAAATCAACAAAATAATTTCATTTATTTAGTTTGAAGTGATTAATTATACCATAATAATTCAAATTTTTAATATATGTATTTTTTGTTACATTTTTCATTAATAATGACATTTATATTATTTTATGTTATGAAAATTCAAAAATGTAACTCTCTTCCTTTTAATTTCTCCTTTATCTTCACATAAGGATTAGAATTTGTTATGAATGAATCCAAAATTTTATGTTAAAGTATATTATTTTTATTAATTGAACATTTATCTTAAATTCTTACACAATGCTAACTCAGTTCCTATGAAAGTAGTTTGAATATCAAAGTAATTGATTCTAAATACATCAAATGAAATTTTGTTAGGATAAATTATGATATTAGACAATTTTTTTGGTTAGTAATAAATTTAATTAAATTTTAAAGAGTTTATATTCTAATTATATACCTTTCATTATGTATATAAATTTAAAATATGTGAATAGTTCTTAAAATGACTTTAATGGTATTTTATGTTAAATAATATAGTATCAGATGATTTAAAAAAAATCAAAGTGTATAGGGGTGGTGGGATATAGTCTAAAATATCATCCCTTGGTAATTTTTGAGATTATATTTAGCTTATAATTACATTTATAAAACATTATAATTGAAAAGGTTGTTATGATGCAGAAGGTTAAAAAAGGTTTACCGAGGAGTTAAACTAAATTAATAAAGATTAAAATAACCGAAAAAATCTATAAATCATATAAGATGGATTTATTTCAACCCTTATCACCTAATTATCAAAACTGAAATATTTATGGGATATTTTTTGATGAAAATGAGATCATAATATTTAAATATATTTAAAAATACTAAGGGTGTCATGTCCCTCACCTATAAATGGGCACCCCCTCTCTTATCCATTCCACACTTTTGTGGCCATTTGTTTGGAGAACACCTACCCAAATAAATTAATAACATCCCGCAACAAGACGTAGAGGTTTTAATTTTGGAATAATACCAACCTTATAGGTTATAGGGATTGAGGTGTAAAGAAAATGAAGTTTTTAAAAGAAGAGGTATAGTTTTTAACTGAATGTTTTAGTTTTATTTGTTCCTACGCCTCCTTAAAATGTGTTAATTTTTTTTGATATAATAAAATCAAAATATAATATATACATAGTTATTATTATGTTTATTTCATAATATTAATCCATATTCTTCTTTATCTAATAAGAAAAAAACATCGTTTTTTATTATGTCAGACTACCACCACATGAACTGATATAATTCATTTTCCATCATCTCCTCTCAAGACTGATTATAATGATGGGTTTGAAGGTTCTAAGAGTAGTAGAAGCGTTTTTGGGCTGACATCCAACATTAATATTTACCATGATCAATGATTATTATGGGATCAATCCGTTGATGAACGTCGATCTCCATGGAATACAATCCGTGAATAAGATAAAGAAGAATGATGCTTGAATCCTTTAGATAGGATATTTCACATCATGTATATAATTAATTTAATTGATTTAATAAATAAAATAATACTTGGATCTTCAGTATTTTCTTCATTTATGACGTTAAACATTCAGAATGACCCTTCCCGTTTATCTAATTTTGCTTCAAAGGATCCAAACTAGATTCCCTCTAATGGTGATCCACATGTGCTCTGATGGCCTCAGATCGACACCACTCATAATACTGGTTATAGAATGAAGAAGCGAGTGTGTTGGGTTTTTAATTCTTGATCTATTTTTTTTGTCCTTGAAGACAAATTGTCATTATTGAGTGGGTGGGGAGAGGATTCGAGAGAGAAATTGTTTAGCTCATGAATTCTCAATTCACTGGGTGTGTGGGTTGGTACATGGAAAAATTAGACGTGCGCACCTATTTATAGACATGTGGCTTGAGTTACAATAATTAATTTTAAAATAGCTATTAAATACATTCATAACCTTAGAGAAAACCAATGTTATTAATAATAATACCACATCATTATTTATAATGCTCAAACATCTGCAAAACAAAATTATAAATAAAATTTCACATTAAAAAATAATAGCATCATTATTTTAATTTGTGCAAACTAGTTAAATAATTATTTATTGTCTTGCAAATAATTATTTTAATACGAGACCAGCCTAGATCTACTTGAACTCCACATACATTTATTGAACACCCGAATAAATAAATAAATAATTTATTATCCTAAATAATTTATTTATTTACAAACTAGTAAATAAATATTTATTAAATGTTACATAACATAAAAAAATATGTTTTATTCACAATCTGGTGAATAAATATTTATTTAATTTATTCAATCATTTTCACTTGAATAAAATTATTCCATTTTCTTGAGAATAATATTTATTAACTAAATTCAAATATAATTTAACCGAGACCACCAAAAACATTCAGTGTGTGACCCTATCAGATTCTTTTTCATTGAAATTAGGTGGGCTTGCCTAAAGTCCAAGAGTACTGTATAGAAACATGTCAAGGAACCCAAGAGAAATAACCTAATGTTTCAACAATTACATCCACATACGAACACCTACTATGTAATATAATCCCTTTGTGACAATATTCCATCAAGAAGGTTTCATGATAGTTTCATCCTCCTTTATGCTTGATACATCATTCATTAACTAAGTGAAATAAACTCATCATTACACCATGTCTATGTAATTTTTCAGGATGGTTCTATTTCAACCAGAGGGCTGAGATATTAACATCCATAAATAGATGGGAAAACTCCAACCTCAAATTATCCATTAATAACATGAAACTTGTGATGCAACCAATGTACCCTACTTCTCTTCAACTATCTGCATGACAGTTTTTGTCAGTAAATCAAATTGTGGAATTCATGACACATATTAATGAAAATATTAAAGTCTAAGGATCATTACATACACTCACAAATAGAAATACCAAATGACACCAAAACATGCGTAATTCATACTTGCAGGTCAGTAATCAGAATCTTATGTCTTGGTGATAACAAAGTGCAAAATTAATGAGATGAAGTCACTTCTTGTTATGAGTAGTCATACCTGAAAGTCTTCATGGAATGTGTCCCATCATAGTATTTCATCCTACCATAGAACTATACTTAAGAATATTTTTATATCATTTCATGGTTCTCACCACACCGAGGAACTTCCATGACCTTATCAATGCAACAAATACTCTACCACATTATTAAATCATAGTCCTGTAGAACAATGAACAATATGTAATATGATGTTTAATATTTAAAAACATTAAATATCCATTTAATCAATGTATGAAAATTGGGTTCTAGGATACCAAATCATAAAAACTCTTACTTGGACTAGATCCAAATGCCTCAACATTCAGACTGCTAGACCTCAAATAATGATCATGTTTCTTCTGATTCAAGGCATTTGTCATGGGGTCATCCGTGTGATCTTTTATAGTAACACTTATCATTGAAACATCACCTCTCTGATAAAAAAAACCCCAAGAGATGATAATTTTGAGTTATGTGCTTCAGCCACTAATGCGACCATGGATCTTTTTAAAGATCCACCACTGTAGTATTATCACAATATAGTATGATGGGATCTTTACTACTATATATCAAATCCAGCTCATTGGAAAATCATTGCATCCAAACGTCTTCTTTACTTCCTCAAAAGATATGATATAATTAGACTATACTGTTTAACTTTTGACCACACTCCGCTTCGAGCACTTAGATATCATTGTACCTCCATTCAATGTGATGATGTACCCCGTTTGCGACTTGATGACATCTTGATCAGTTAGAAAACTAGTATCTGCATATCGTCTGATTACAAGTTCCAAATTTTCTTCCTTAAAAAAGAAAAATATCCTTGGTATTCCTCATGTACTTGACGATAGTATTGACTGCCATCCAATAGTGGTCACCTGGGTCAGCTAAATATCTTTCTAACACACTCAATGTGTAGGAGACATCAAGCATAGTACATAGCATGTCATACATGACAGACCCAATCTCTTATGGATATGTATTACACTCCATTATCTTTATTTACTCAAGTGTCTGAGGACACATTTTCTTAGAAAGATTAATTCCATCTGAAAATGGCAAGAATCCCCTCTAGGATTATTCCATACTAAATCTCTTCAGTATCATATCAATTTATGTACCTTGACATAGGCTCAGAAAACACTTTGATCTATTACGATGGATATCGATCCTAGGAATATATGATGCCTCACCCAATTCCTTCTTGAAGAATAATTGATTCAACCATTCCTTAATAAATAGTAAGAATGGTATCTCATTTCCAATAAGTAATACGTCATCAAAATTTACTATTAGAAAAATGACTGGACTTCCACTAAACCATTTGTAGACATAATGATCACATTCATTTTTGATAAAACCAACTTTTGTAATGGATTCATCAAAATGAATGTTCCATGAGCTAGTTGATTTCACTAATCTATAAATTGATTTCTACAAATTTCTTACCTTACAGGTATCCATTGGAGTCATAAACCCTTTAGGTTGCGTCATGTATAATTATTTCTGAAGGTTCCCATTAAGAAAGTATATTTTTACATCCATTTTAAAAATATCAATGTCATTTTAAGAGGTAAGGAAAATTATTATTCTGATTTATTTTATCATTGAAATAGGGGAAAAGTTTTCTTTGTTTTCCATACCTTGACGTTGTTTGAACCCTTTAATAACCAGTCATGCCTTATAGTTACTGACTTGTCCTTCCATATACAGTTTTTTCTTGAATACCCATTTGAAACAAACATGGTTTACATCAACTAGAGAGTCTACCAAAAATAAATACTTGGTTTTAGTACATGGAATCCATTTTATAATTCAAATATTCTTTCCACTTGGAAATATCTGTGCCACTTACTGCTTCACTGTAGGTTATAGGGTCATTATTGTCCAATAATAATGAGTCCCTTTCCTCAGTAACTAGAAAACCATAAAGTTCTGGTTCTCTAACCTCTCTTGTACACCTAAGCTATTCTTGAGTCTCTGGAATAATTATTTATTCCACGAGTCTTTATGGAATCTACTACTAGACCAAATCTTGTGTACCTTGTGACTCATCAATATCAAATTCTTTCCTGATCCCACTATATCTTTTGGATATGTGCTCCCTCTCAAGGAATATGCCGTGTCTAGAAACTATATACTTTCTTCTGAGGGGATGTATATGTATTATCCCCTTGTTTAATTGGGGTACCCAATAAAGGTACACTTTGTACTTGAGGGTGAAAGTTTATTAACTGAATAGGCCATAACAAATGCATCGCTTCCCATGACATTTAAATTCGATAACACGGATTTCATTCCCCTCTAGAACTCATATGGAATACCATTTATTGATTTAGTTGGTACCTAATTTATTATGTTCCCTAGTGTTTGTATCTCATATCCCCAAAAGGATAATGGAAGTCTCGCATGGGTCATGATTGATCTCACCATTTTAAACATGGTGTAGTTCCTACTTTTGTTCACACCATTCCACTGGGGCGTGTTGGGAGGATTATGTTGAGATAGGATCCCAAACTCCCATAACTAATCAATAAAGTCTTGATTAAGATATTCTACACCTCAGTTGGAGAAGAGTTTATTAATATTCTTATTGACCTGGTTCTCAACATCATTCTTGAATTCTTTGAACTTATCAAAAGAATATGACTTATACCTCAATATGTAGATATATCCATAACTACTAAAATCATCAGCAAAAGTTATGAATTATGACTATCCTCCCTTTTCTTCTACTTGAAATGGTCCACACACATCGATATAATCCAATTTAAGAAATTCTTTATCTCATTCACCTTTCCCACTAAATCAGGATTTGGTCTTTTTTCCTTGTAAACAAGCATGACATACGCCATGTGATTTTAGTATGAAAGAATATAAATATCCATCTTGATGTAACTTTGTCAAGAGTTTCTTATTTACAAGACCTATTTGGTGATTCCAATGTTGGGTGTGGTACGAGTCCTGTGAAGTATCTTTGTTTTTTTATTTCCATTACTTGGTTTTTGTAATCCAACACGTAAAGACCGTTGTATAAATGTTCCCTACCAAAATGGATGATATCTTTGTAAAATAAGAAAAATTCATTTCCAAACATGAAAAAAATAGACTTCTATATAATATAGATATAGAAATATTGTTTTTAGTAACATATGGTACTTAATAACGATCCTTTAAGACAAAGATCATCCCAGTTGTCAATGAGAGGTGGTAGTCCCCGACAGCTACAACAGGAAGTCTGGCTCTATTTGCTGCTCACAGATCTACCTCCCCTCGGTCAATCTTTATTAATATACATGGTTATTATATTCAAATACATATGTGAGAACCACAAGCTATATGTAAAACATTATTTATAGAAAAAGATATATTTTATTCGATAACAAAAACACATGATGATTCCCCTTGATTCTTATGTTGGGTGCAATTATTCGTCCAATGGAATTTCTTTCCACATGTGAACCAGACAACCTCTTATTCCCTTTCATCCCATTTGATATTCCTTTTCTTGGAAGGACGTGGAGAATATTATGGCTTAAAGATCTTCTCTTTCCCTTTCCACTTATTAACCATAAGGATAGAAGGCATTTCATGCTTCATATCTTTTTCCACTTGGCGGATTAGGATAATAAGATAAGATAGAGACTTCTCAATGTTGATCATGATGAAATAGACAAAACATTTGGAGAATCTTTAAGGGAGTGATGAGAGAATGAGATTGATTCCCAGGTCTTCAGTGAGTTTAAATCCCAGAACCTCCAGGTAATCAATGTATCCAATGAGCTTGACTACTTGTGGCCCAGCAAGGGAACCCCTTCCAAGCATACATTGAATGAATGAATTGGAGATATTAAACCTTTACTAACTTTATCTCTCCTAGAAATGATGACGGGGGTGCTCGAGCATGCTCTAAGAATCCATGTTTTCATGAGACTTCATGAGATCACTTGATATTGATGATATCATTAAATATTGAATGTCGACCACGTCATTCAAATGTTTCTCATAGACCAGAAAAGCATCATCACTTTCCTATTTGGTGGGTAGATTAGGTAATGCTGACTCCAACACATAAGACTTCTGTTCACGTCATAGGATTACCTGGAGGCGTGTAAACCATTCCGCGAAGTTACTACTAGTGAGGATGTTTCCTTTATCCAAAATTGAACACATGGATAGTGGGCTTGTAGAGATTGTCATTTTTATTCTACAATTAAAATAAAATATCATCAGTACTTTCTGGATTACATTATATGAGAAATAAATAATTAATTTTATTAAGCCTCTCATTATTTTATCAAGTCCCAATTGCCCACACCATTGATCTCAGAAGGTCCAGTTTCCCTGAAATTCTATGGGAAAGGATCCATAGTTCTCTTTGCATTACCCCAACAAGGGTTGGTCAGGCTATCTGAAGGTATTTTGTTAGGCAATTCTGTAACGAACCAAACTATTATTAATGAAAATTTATCTGGATAAAATTAAATGTATTATTATGTATGAAAATTATATAAAATATTCACTTTCTTGGATTTGTGTTTTTTGATTTTAAAATAACATTATTAATTGTTACCATTGCTAATATAGCCATCGAACAATGATCATATCATTAATATAATTATAGGTCTTTGAAAAATCCAATTAACTCAGAAAATGGATGAAATAGCCTCATATAGTAGAATTGATCCATACGAAGCCCATTTATTAGAGCTCGAAAAGTAGGTGGCATCATTAGTCTCCGCTCTTGACTAAGCCCAAGCCGAGCATTAACACGTGATGATTGAATAGAACCACATACGGGAGGAGTGGAAGTTGATTAATATTACCACCCAAGCAATGTTATTCGAGCCACTCCAAGAGTCTATAACCATCTCACAACCCACCCTTTTGTTGTACGCATGTGTTATAAGTGTTTATATAATGAGACCATAGTACTATGATTAGGTACACTATTTTTTTATAATGAATATACACTCATTTTATTAATATTACATTGAAAATAGTTTTTAAATAGAAAATAACATTTTTGGTAAATTACGAAAAATATTTTTATGAATTTACGTATTTTTTAATTAAATAATATTTTAATAAAATAGTCTCACTAAATTAATTTTTATTAAATATAAATTATCGTAAAATTATTATGAATACAATTGTGTTTTTTATTAATATTTGAATGCTTTTTCTGTCGAAACACATGAATTTTCTATAAATGTTTGTTTTTATTTAGAAAGAAAAAATTCACATATTTATAAAATTATTTAGATAAAATTAATATTCTTTTTGGAATCAGGATGTCAAAATTATCCACGGGTAAATTTTTCATAATTTTCTGAGACAGTCGAATATTTGGGTAAAAATTAAATACCCATTAAATATATAATGTGTTTTATGACATTATAATGACACAATAGTGATGTAATAAAATACTATAAAAATTATTTTCGGCCAATATATGATTTACCATTATTATAATTTCATTTTATTATTCATTGATTTATTTTAGAAAGCATTAGTGAACCATTCCAGACATATAAAACATTTTAACTTTTTAAATTGATTTCCTTGAGACTGTGACTCACCTCCACATAAGAAAACCTAATATATTAATAATTTCGGCCATTGGCCTTATAAAATAATGTTTTCCACTCCACTTTGGAATAAAACATGGGAAAGAACATGGGGCGTCTTGTAGTTCTGTTAGTTTAATGTGTGGTGTCCCAAACCAAAATAATAACAAATTCCCTCCCTTTTACTATATAATCCCACCAAAGCTCCCACTTCCTCTTCACTAAAATACTTTTTAGTTCGTCCATCCTATTCCCTCTTAACCCCATAATTCTCCCAAGGTTCCCCAAACTCCCAGGAATCCACTCTCAAGCCTTTGGGATCACATTTCAACGTAAGGGGTTCTTTCCGTTCTCATTTTACCCAAGTTTATTAATATTTTTATTCACTTTTATTTTCAATTATAAATTATGGCGTATGATTTATAACCTCCTCCATACTTTCCCCTATATGTTTTAATTATGGGATACCCCTTTCTAACTCATTAATTCCTTCAATGTACACCTGTTACCACGCTGAAATTCTTTAAGGAATTTATCCCTCCTCATTTACATTCAAGAATTTATTTTATGAATATAAATTCCATTAATTATGTTGGTACATGTATCTATATGACCCCTTACTATAAATTTCATTTATATATAATGATACACCCATTTCTCTCTATAAAACATTTTTCCAAAGTCTTATGTCACACTATTATGCTACCGAAATTGCACCGCAATTTTCCTAGAAAAAATCAATGTGTAGTGAATACAATGGCCATTTCACTATCAAGGGTATTCACCTTTAAAAAAATTTACATATTTATTGAAGAATTTCATGTATGAGTTCCACATTTCTTTATCATGGAATAAATTATGATGTTTAATTAATCCTTGTTGTATGATCTCGTGGAACACTTATGCATGAAATGAAATGTTTAAAAAGGGTGCGCTCTGATTGTGCTCAAATGCATTGGTTATAGATTAGTATCATGATATTTCAAGTGCAATGAGGTTTTACTCATGATAATTCATGTTCAATGAGGGTTTACTCATGCTCCATGAGATATGATTCATGGATCATGCTAATAACATTTTAAGTGTTGTTGCCACATTTTTTTGTTATGATAATCAGGTTATATCTTGTCTTTTGATTCTTGTTTCTCTTATTCTACATTGATATTACGATTGCATAACAAGTATTTTATTCTTCGTGTAATGCCTTTTTACTCCCTTTATAGGCTTCATATATCACCCTTTTTATGGATTTCCTCATGTTATCCCATGAAATGGTATGTACGAGGGAATGTTGTGGTCATGTAATGGATGTTTTCAATAAAGATGTTGTGTTTCATGTTTTAAGTCATTATGTAATGTTCCTAAGCCCCAAAGACACTATAATTCTCGATCTTATAAGTTGTATCAAGTGAATGTTTTATGTAATAATTAATATTTAACGGTGTAATAAAGATTATTGTGTTATAGTAGGTATCAGATGATATGTTTAGTAATTTTTGGTATTAGGATTAGAAAACCCTAGTAAAAGAAATAAGGATAATATAAAGTATAATAAAAAAATCCCTAAATTATAGTGACTATTGAGTAAGTGGTTTATAAAGAAAATATATCCCTGTATGGAAACAATCTTCTTGAGGCGGCTTTGGAACATATGTACTGAGATGTGAAAACTCAGACCAAGAGTTTCAGGCATGACCTAGGGTATCCTGGTACATGACAATGAGCCTTGAGGCACTCTGGTTTATGACACTCCAAGGGGATAAGATTTGGTAAATTCTTAAGCTAAGTAAGAAACATTATTAAGGTAATTAAAAAATAAAATTCCCCTAATAATATATATTGGGAATTAGATCATGGATCATATAGATTGAAGCCTAATGATTCATAAGTTAAGGAAATAAATGTTATTTATATGTCAACTCTTTTGGTCCATGGATTACTCTTTATGTGTTTACCCTAACATTCCTTTTATTCCAGCCAATGGATGGTAATAGGAGGAATCATGGTAATAATAAATGAAATGATCAATGTGATGGCTATTCTAATGAAATTACCAATCCAATGGGAACTGGAATTGCAAACATTGTCACAATAATCTCTCAGTTAACTCATGAATTGAATATAAACATGGGTCAAGAAGAAAATTCAACCCCCCCTAAGAAATAACAAGTCACTATCGATATATTCAAGAGACAAAGGCCTCCTACTTTTAATTGATCAAGCAATCCCTCAATTTCCGAACAATGGATCAACTTCATTGAATAGATATTTTCCATACTTCAATGTTTCGAACAAGAGATTTTTTTTCCGGTTCCTTACAATATGGAGGGTGAAGCTGGTCAATGGTGGAAATTGATCAAAAATACAAACCCTAAGGAGGATATCGAGGCGTTGGAATGGAATGATTTCCAGAATATGTTTTTGGATAAATATTTTCCATGCACCATCTGACATAATATAGAAATGGACCTCTTTGTCCTCTATAAAATAAGACAAAAAATCCATCAGAGCATACGAGGAAAATTTCATAGGTCTTGCACATTATGCCTCCAGCTTTTTCATTACCCCTGAATGAAAGGTTGACTATTTATGTAGTGGGATGAGACCTAGCCTAGAGAATTCTCTATTGATCCATTACATAGATAGCTATGAGGAAATTGTTCTATGTTCCCTCACGGTTGAAATGGAGATTGGAGAATATCAGGGGTATTATAAGGAAAATAAGAATAAGGTGGACATCAATTCAGGTAGTCTGATGGATAAACCCAACAGTGATAAGAAAATAAAACACCCCACCTGAAAAAGGTGTGGAAATAAGCACCCTGAAATTTTTTTGAATGGTACGAGGAAATACATTAGGTTTGGAAGAGAAAGTAATCTACCCATTAAAATCTGAGAAGAAAAACCCGCGGCTGTAACAGAGGAGAGGAACACTTCATTCGAACCTCAGCATGTTGTTCATTGATTCAACTTCAAAGAACCATGGATCCTTGCAAATTAGTTCTCTAATCCAAGGGTTTTAGGAAGCAACCAACAACCTCCAAGGCAGCAAGGGATGGATTTTTACATCACTACCACTGAAGTGAACCCCGACAACAAAGTGGTGATAGGTAGGCCAGTAATTCATTCAGTAATAGCAAACAAATTTTTTTATTCTGGTTCTACACATTCTTTCGTATCCCTAATGTTATGTAGAAAAATCCCTATACAACTGAAAATCATGAATGTAAAAATGTCATCAAGTATGAAAAATGGAGAAATCATTGCATCCGAGGAATATAAATCCTCCTTTATCATAATCAGTTTACTGAACTTCCTAGTGAACCTCATAATTCTCCCTCTAGTGTAATTTTTATGCAATTATCGGCATGGATTAGATTTCCCTATATAGATCCATAATTAATTGTCGTGAGAGGGATAGAACTATCCATTTTGAGAATCAACCCTCGATTCTGTACATGTGAAAAGAGGAAGACCAATCTTCTATTGAACCATCATCTCAAGCGTGGATATTATTTCCCTATGAGCACATGTATCTAGATCAGATGCTTGAGTCTAATGAAGAAAATATCCATGAAGACATTCCAGTTGTGAGGGAATTTGCTGAATTGTTTCCCGAGGAATTTCTTGGTCCTCCTCCAAGAAGAGATGTTGAATTTTCAATTTCCCAAATACTTGGGCCATTACCAGTATCCAAGACAATGTATAGAATGGCTGTTGTGGATCTTGAGGTGTTGAATAATCAACTACAAAAGAATCTAGATAAAGGGTTTATATGCCCATGTGATTCACCATAGGGTTCACCGGTCTTCTTTGTCATGAAGAAGGATGGGTCAATTCACCTTGGCATCAATTATCATCATCTTAGAAATATAACGATAAATAACAAGTATCCTCTACCACGAATTGATGACTTGTTCGATCGGCTTCGTGGAGCACAATACTTCTCCATGGTAGATTTTTGGTTGCGATATTATAATATTAGGTTGAATAAGGAAGATATCCCCAAGACTGATTTTTATAAAAGATACAAGCACTATGAATTCATAGTAATGCCTTTAGGACTCACTAATGCTCCAAAATTCATCATGGATTTGATTAATATAGTCTTTAGATATTACCTCAACATATTTTAGGTAGTCTTTATAGATGATATTCTAATATACTCCAAAACCAAGGAGGATCATGACGAGGCATCCAGGAACTATACTAGAGACCTTACGAAAAGATAAGCTCTATGAAAAGTACAACAAGTGTGAGTTATTGTTGAAGGAGGTCTCATTATTGGGTCACATCATCATAAGAAAATGGGTTATATTTGGATCCCTCAAATGGAGTTTCAATATAGGGATGGATGAGGCCAACATCGGTAATAGATATCCGTTTCTTCATGGGGTTAGCTGGATATTATAACCGATTTGTGAGAAATTTCTCATGATTGTCAAAACCTCTTACCAAGATAACTCAGAAGTGAGTCACGTTTTCATGTAGTGATGAATGTGAAGATAGCTTCAAGGGGTTGAAAAGGAGGATTATCATTGCGCCCGTGATCACATTTCCCACTAGTGGAGAACTTTTGGTGGTATTTAGTGATGCTTCAAAGAAGGGCCTAGGTTGTGTGATGATGCAAAATGAAAAAGTCATTGTATATGCTTCAAGTAAATTGATTGTTCATGAGAATAAATATCAAACACATGATCTAGAGTTGGCTGTGTGTATCTTCGATTTAAAATTTTGGAAGAATTACCTCTTTGGGAAGAAGTGTCAAATATATACTGACCACAGAATCCTCAAGTATATATTCTAATAGAAAGAGTTGAACATGATACAACAAAGTAGATACCTTAGACCCCTATATGTACTTAGACAACCGCTTATACCTGTAAGGTAAATTTGGGTGAAACCAAATTTGGGCGCCGTTTCCAGGGACCCAAGTAAATACCTTAGACCCATATCTTCTTTTCTCACCCCAAATTCTCTATTCTCACCCTAATTTCTCTTCTCTTTTCCCCTTTCTGTTTCTGTGTGTCCAAAAAAATCCTAAAACCAATTTTCAATCAAATCCAATGGAGTATAATAAACAATATCCCTTCACATACTCAACATGGAATAAATTAGAAAATCCACATTGGGAATCACCAAAATTTTTTAATTACATTGATCAAACCTTAATTGAATACACCACACCATAGGAGATGTACAATCAATGGGATGCTGATTGTTTAAAGGATCAATTTCCATACCTCTCGAGGATGATTGAAGAGATAAAACATAATCATGTTAATCATTTCCAAACATCAATCAATCCTAATTCTAAAAAATTCTTGATCATTTGTGTGAAAAAATGGTTAAAATGAATTCAGAAGTTTTATCACTGAGATTATAAATACAAAGCATTGAGACTTGTGTGGACCCCATTCCCAGTCATACCATACCTTCCACAATATTAATTGAAGAATATTGTAACACACAAACCCCTCATTAATTTATTGAAGAACCAACCTTAGGATTTGGTATAGTTGGAGAGGATCAAGGAGTTTTTGAAGGGTCATTAAATCGGGAAGAAATTTATTTTTTGGATGCAACAGAGCAAAATTTGACATCATGGATTGAATTTCGGGATTAAAACTTTTCAGAAGCACCAATCATTGATCCTCTAGGAGATATCACTAAAATTAAGTCTATACCCATTCCTGACATTCAACTAAACAATATTCAGAAGGAATCACAATTTCCAAATTAACAGATTATCTCTAATGAAGAAATTAATTTTTCAAATTTCCAATCTTATTAGGAAAATTAAATCAACCCAACCTCAAAATTATGAACCTTTCATCCCCACTAAATAATCCTTTTATAGTGTAAAAATAAGACCTTTCGGTTTTAATTTATCCATATCATGAAATAAATAATGTAGGAATGATCCTTGGTGTCTTAGGAAAGACTATAGAAACAAATCGATCAACCATTTTAGATATTCCTTGGATTTTACCAATCAATATAGAAAATAGGATTTCATAAGAAAAAAATTTCAAAAAAACAATCAATGTCAATCTTTTTGAAGTGGAGAAATATGGGTTAATTAATATTTTGAAAGTTGGAATTGGATAAGTTGGGGGGTTCATGTCGATCTACAGACGTTAAACAAAAGCGATGCATGGGAGGAAACCGATGGTTTTCATGTTTCTAATTATTTTGAATCATTTACCTTTTCATATAATAAATTACAATCAACTATTGACCTGTTCTTCTTTTATGAGTAAGGATGGGTATGAAAGGGGAGCTCCATATTCATCCATGTCACATGGAGTGATCTCTGAGTTATACTTGACCCAGAAGTCTAAAAATAAGGCAATGTATCATCAGTTTATTTTTTTCTATTTATTTTTATGTTTTTATTGGTTAAAAATAAAAGGACATGTCGTAATTCATAAGGAAAATCATTTCACCACCATCCAATCCACTGAGACTTGAATCAAAGATTTAAGGGAGATAGTGGAACAACCTTCAACTTCAAAAATCAGGTGAATTTGTTCCATGTTTATCATTTTCAATTTCCTCTTTGAACTCCACTCCTACCCCCTTCTAACTTTTCTTTTCTTTAAACACTGGGGACAGTGTAATTCTATGTTGGGGGGAGATGAAATAAAAAATTATTTTTTTCAATAAGAACATGCATGGAATGAAAAAATTCCATTAACCTTGAACATGATAACACACATTGCAAACACTGAAATTGGATATCGAAAAATTTGGATGCCTTGATTCTGATTTTAATGAAGGTTTAAGTTCATGAGCGTAGTTTTTGGAAAGTGCGGTTGTTTGATGTGATTTTTCAAAGTTTACATTTTCACCCTCTTAATAAAAATTCCACAATGAACATCTACTGGATCGTGGGTGTAAATTTGAGTTCTTGGGTCCCATTCATTATAGCATAGGTTTCTAGGGTCACTTTTAGATTAATTTGAGTATCCATAAAAAAACAATAAAAAATTTGAAAAGAAATATTGACCACATAGAGCAATGTTTTGTCCAAATGCGTGGCATCCGACACTTGGGGATCGTGACTCCATAGTTTTCTTCCCCAGAGTTAGGATTTATATCTCTATTGTAGATAATGGAATTAACAATATGTGTGGCGTCCGGCACTTGGGGATCACAACTCCATAATTGCCTTGCCCTGAGTTAGTCTTTTAAATCTATTGTGGTTAAAAAATAAAAAAATAAAAACAAACAAACAAACAAATATGGATACTCATATTACGGCTTAACGCGATTCCCACCTAGTGCTCCCATTTTTTTCCCCTTGAACAATAAAATGGGCCCTATATCTTTTGTGATGCACAACACTTTATCATGCTTAATTGAAATTGGATGAAATGTGGATATAAATTTGAACAAAGGAATGGGCTTGGGCTTGGGATATTCTTATGGAATGAGCTTGTTTTAAATGATTTGGATGAGTTTCATAAATTTTTTTTGGTATGAGGTCTTTGGGTGAGCAATGTGTATTTAAATGTTTTTGGAAAAGGGGATTTGAATTTCATATTTGTAATTTATTTTGCTTGGGACTAGAAAAACTCAAGTTGGGGGGTGTGATTAGTCACTAAAAGTGGATAATATTCATTTTTAATATCTTTATATTCATCGTTCCAAAGTCCATAAACATTGTTTTAAGTGCATTATATAAATAGAATTTCATTTATCATCTTAAATGCAATTCATGTTTAAAATGAACATTTGGGCCCAATCATGCATCTATTTGTGGACAAAATTATATTCATTTTATGAATTTGATATTTTGGGATATTATTGATCACTTTTTTTGGAACATTTTATCTTTCAGGTTTGATGGATTAATCCCAAGGGAAGATGGTGATTTTTGCGCCCGAATGCATAAATTTGCTGGAGAAAGCATAATGGGCCTAAGGCCCATCAAAAAATGTGGTGCCCACAAATCAATCCCAATGAAGCTATAAATTTTACAGTAGAAAGATAAAAAATATGTGGATAGTTTTATTCAACTATGACCGGAGCTAATTCTGATGTTTTCATGATGATAAAGGGATCTGAAGTTGAGATTTAAATGGTGGGCCAGACATTAATGCAATAATGTCGTCCCACCATTTAGACCATAACATTTAAACGGATACACCAAATGATCTGAAATTTAGAAAGATAATAGAGGACACATGGAAGAAGATATTTGTCATCTACGACTACTCATTATTTGTCCATATTTAATGTCAAATTCGAACATCAAATGGTGGACGAATCTGGATAGTTTTCCGGGTCAACTTCGAAACGTCAATTTCTTTTGATTATTCACCATCCTTTTGAATATATTAATTGTTGGGGGGTGAATTGATTCTGGGGGTGGACCTATGTCTCTTAATATGACTATATATGGTGATGGTGGTGATGTTAATATATATCTTATATTTCCCTTTCAATTGTAATTTTATGCTTTCGTTTTATAATTGTATCATCAATTTTCCCATGTAAGTTCTTCTTTCACGTTGAGTATCTTAATACATGTTTTTCTTCTTATTTACTATTTCTTTTCCTTTTCTTAACACGTTTATACCATTGAATCATGTTGTGAATTTATTCACACCAACACTAGTGAATTTCATACACAACAGTGTAGTGTTCATTTTTATTAATGTTTTTCTTCTTTAATTCCACTTCTTTAAGTCGAGTTCTCACTTACATTGATAGAATAACATCAATGGAGGGCTAAATATTTATGGTTTGGTCCTATATAGTTGTATTAGATGGATGGGATGTTATTTCATGTACTTTAATTTTTAAATCTGTTTTTTATTTTAAGATTTCTATTCCATGAGTTATGTTCTTCTTCATCTTTGCCAAGTTTAATGATGACACATTTTGAGTGCTAGTACAATCTATTTCCTTTGAGTTCTGAGTAAAGTAATCCTCAATTTGAATTTGTGATTAGCCTTAGAATTGTGTAGGGATTAAATTGGTGAATGATTTGGGAGAATTATCTCATTGTTTTGATAGGTCTTTAATTAATGACATGAAATTTTTAAGAAAAGAAATTCATCCAATCCACAAAAAGCAACAACCTAGGATCAACCCATATTGATTAATTGTTTTAGATCAATTTTTTTTAATTGTTCTTTAAATTAAATAATTAGTTATCCAATCAATTCAAACCCATGTTGGCCACTTCACAGCCCAACCTCCATAAAATGTGTGTTTCTAAAGGTTACTTCTTCAGTCACTGTGGATTCGACCCCTATATGTACTTCGACGACCACTTATACCTGTAGGGTAAATTTGGGAGCAACCAAGTTCATAGTTAAAGTTACACAGGATGATGTCCTATATTGGCACAATACTAGAGTGCACGGGAAGACCCCAGATTATAGGACATGGATTGTGACCCCTTCTACATGTCATGTACTTTATTTTATACATAACATTTTCATAAGACACATGTCATTGTACTTGGGAAGTACCCAGTGTTATGGGACATCATGTTTGACCGTACTATAGACCTTGTACCTTTTATACATGGAATGATCACCTTTCCCTCTTAATTTTGTAGGAGTTTCATAAGGGTTTGTTCCCTTTATCATTTTCTTAAAGGTAGGTGTGAATCGTTTCCTAATCCTAGTACTACGATCCATTTAGTATGACATCCTGGATAGAGTTGTTGGAATCCCCCGAGAGGCTTGGTGTGGGATCCTCTATTCATCTTCGTTCCCAAGGTAGATTTAGACTCAAGAGTGTGTTCTCCCAAATGAGTGTTTTATGGAATCAGCGAGCTAAATCCTTAGTCTTGGTATGTTGTAGTTGTGACTTACATCTAGAATGTGTGTCTTGGTTTGAGTATACCTGGATATTCTTGTTATATTTATAGTAGACAAATACTTGGTTAGTGTGGCCTATACCTTCCCTTGTTATAGTTCATTTTGTTTTCCGGGTGTCTGAATGAGTATTTTTAAACTCACTCCTGCATGGTATTTTCCAACATGTGTCATGTCTTTTGATGACGATAAACAAATTTTCAGGAGTCCTTGGAATCATAGTAATAGACTATTCATAGAGAGACCAGACAGAGTGAGGTGTGTTCCTGTGGCAATAGACAGCAGTCTCACATCATTTTTTATAGATTAGACATTTGGTTTACTGAATTCATTTTTGTTGGTTTTGTATTCAATCCTGGTTTACCTTAATGAACTTTAAATTACTGTCATACTCAACTTGGGATAGTGGTATACATGAATTTGGTTCTTTGTGTCTTTCACATTTTAGATTTTGTGGACTTGGAGATGTGTGCATGTGTACAGGTACATAAGAAATGCCTCACATATTAGTGATATACCTACTCAGTTCTAGTCACTATCCTATGTCCTATTAGAGATGGGCTTGTGGAGTCATGAAACGAGCCCCTCTAGGACGGGTCATGAAAATCATGATAAAACAAAAAGGCTATATTATCAATGGGTTTACTATAATAGGTAAATTTCATGCCAAACAAATCAAATAGATTAAAGAAGTTGTCATTGGACCATGATGAAAAATATAAGATCATTATAAAATCACGATACCAGATATGATATCAGGAAATCAGATTTCATGAGATAAATATATTATATTGGGGAAACATAAGGGTCAAAAAAAATGTTAAAAAATATTCAATCGAAAAAAAATGAAAAAACTATGATTGTATTTATCTTGATCACAAGTTGAAGGAAGTGGTAGTTTATTCTATTCCTTAAGAACCAACTCTTCCAATGAAGGTTGATTTGGGTGTTACTCAAAAACATATCACAGATAGATCCTAGAATATCATTAGTGCTATAAAAAATACAAAACAAATGGTGAACCATATATATGGTTTATTACTATGTAAAGATATTTTATTCAAAATAATATGTATTCCAAAACCAAATAGTACCAGAAGGAACACGATTAATAAAGGATGATAGACAATGTTTGATATTCCAGATATTCATTATATGATAAACTGTTTCTAGTATATATTGTTTGGGAATATTTCCACATATTTATCATTGATTATGTTGATAAATATTCCTATGACGACACAAAGTTGTCATACACAACTAAACAATGAATCATCAAACGATTCGAAAATCACAAATTTATTTTACATATTTTAAGATGAAGTGGGTACATTATATTTAGAGGATTATTAAATGTTCATTTCATAACTGAGTGTGAAAATCCATATATAAGAAAGATAATATTTGATAAAGAAGTGGTAATAGAATGTTCTTCGACAGTATCAAATAATATTGTTGTCAGGATCCATGACAGAACTTTTACCTCTCATATGATGAGAAAAAATATAATATTTATACGCATAAAATATCAAAAAAGAAACATCTGATTTGAAATGGATAAAGGATTAAAATTTATTGGATCACAAAAAGACAAATTTAGTAGAAAATACATAATACATGTTAAAGCATTCCTTCTTAAAGGTCATTGTCACATCATGTTGAGTGTATGTGAATTTTGAGACTCTATACATAAAGTGAATATCAATAAATGAATTGCATAATAAATGTATATGATGGTGCAGTTTGGATGAAAGAAAATTTCACAATAGTGAATCACTACCTCGTTGATGGAGAAGAAGATACGTTCTTTCTAGCAAAGTGGGATGATAATAGATCTAGGCAGAAATGGGGAGGTCACTTGAGTTGAAAATCCTTGGAAGATATAGTAAATAAAAATGGAGCTCATGATATTCTTAAACTAACATATGATCATACACACACATTTGCTGTATTTCAAAAAAGGGATGATTATTCAAAATATATTCAAGTCAAAAGACCAAAATTTGACACGGATGATTTAATTGGTGAATATTTATGTGTTCAAGCCATTATCACCATGAACATTAACGATAAGAGACACTGTGTATTGTTTGGTGATTATTATAGCGTGATCCAATGTTTCATGTTAATCACCTATAAGTCTATGGAATTCTATTTTATTACACAGTATAATAATATATATGGGAATATTCTCAACAAAAAATTATAAAATCGCAATTTGAAAATAGAATGTAGTATACCAACTGCCATTTGTTGGACTATCTAATGAATTATGGGATAATACACCATGTATTGAAATTGAGAAATCCTCCCAAAAAATGATTGGTTGATTGGAGAAACTGGATCATAAAAAATATTTAGTTAATGATGGATATATAGAAATACCCAAATGATATGTTTTAGAATGACGCAATCGTGACATCAGTATTACATCTCTATAAGATCATTATTTTTTTCATGTGAAGAGAACTATTTATAAGAGATATTGTATTGGAAAAATACAATATTGAAAAACTTTTAAATCTTAGGTAGTAATTTATTTATTCATTTTGAGAATAGTCACATATTATATGAGTCTCATATTGATGAATGGATTTTTCATCGCTACTCATCCAAGTGAAATGCATATAAGTGTTTCAAAAAATATCCTATATATATTTTCGAAATCCAATACAAAAATAAATTAGAAACTAACTAATCCATATAAAAATATAAAAAAATTGAGAAGAGCATGATAACGAATTAAACTCCCTAGGGGAGAAAAATGTGTTAGTGTTATTAATGAAGAAGTGACCAATGATAAGAAATTTTTTGTTAGAACACAAGAAGCACATAAGATAAACATTATAAATGATATTGATAAGCATAATATCACCAGTGACCATAAAACACCTGTTTAAAATGGAATAATGAATTCTATACAGAAAAATAAACATTTATCTCATGAGTAGATAAAATGTTTAAAAGTGGCCACTAAAGATGAGAATTGGGATAAGGCTATGAATAAAGAGATAAATTAAATTGAGAAGAATCAGACATGGAAAATGTTTGAGGCATATAAACAAGAACATTAGTAGGACCCAATGAGATTTTATTTAAAAAAATGAAAAAAACATGGTGATTTTAAATAAGGAACCACTTTTTTATAAGATATATTCATAGATTAAAGGAATAAATTTGGATCATGTTGATTGGTGAAGGTTGTTTCAGTTCAATAGATGTTTTTTTATCAGAATATCATTTAATGGAGTATTTCTACCATAATTACTTTCATTGGAAGTTGTATATGTGTGTTTTGTTTATATTGAAAACAACTCCTCTACAGGGAAAAATTTTCATAGAAATATTTATATCCTCGATGATTTTCATGGGAGTGATGAAATTTTTGATGTTTCGAAAAGATGAGGTGTAACCAGGTTAGTAATAAATATAATTCATTCATGTTTAGTGATCCATGATTTTATGGGAGTAGGTATTACTTGATGAACGGATGACACTTAGTATTTATGTGTGTGGTACATTTAGTACTAATAGTGTTGACTCTAGGAATTAATTATAGAGATATGCAGTTGGTGTGTATTAATATTATATGTTAATATATTTATATTCACATATATATTTTGGTTATTATAATAAATAAGGATGTATTTTTCTCTTGTTCATGTAGTACACAATTTTTTTAGCATGTTTATATATGAAGGTCATTTATTTCTTCATTTTTTCCATTGAATATTGTCCATTTTTTGAATTTTTATGATTATTCATGCGTGAAAAAAAGAATTATATGTAGTGAGTATGGTGTATATTTCTCCTATAACCAGAAAACTCTATCCAAGTTATGTTCTTTTTTTCATTTCTGTTGTGTGTAGATTCTTGTGTATGGAGTTCTATTAGACCGTGGTTTTCCCTTATGGTGATTTTCTTAGAAGTGCAGATTCATTTTTTTATAACTTGTGGTATTATAGAAAGGTTCAAGAAGATAATGTGTCTTTATTGGATGATTTATCAATTTCAATGGGTGATACTATCATTATATGATATGCTGTTAAATGAACAAAATGGTTTTGATGGATCAAATTTTGGATTCTAGAGAATTAATATAAAAGATATTCTGATTTAGAAGGACGATAATGTTCTATTTATAGGTGTTTTATGGAGAATATGAGAAATGATGAATAAGAATAGTTGGGCATGAAATAATTAACACTTTTGAGGATGTAATTGGTGAGGAATGTATCATTTTACATCCTTAAAAATTATTATAATAGAAAAATTTATGAAGGGGTTGGAAGATATGTATGTGTAATCTACTGTATTGAACATAATGTTTATGATGGAGTAACAATTCAGAATATGTTAATTGAAAGGAAGACCATCACTAGATTATGAATAGGATTTAAATAAGACTCAAGGGTAGCCCAAATTGATCAAGGTTAAGTACATGGATGATGTGTGGGGACTCCTAATACTTTCTTTTCTTCTAGAGATCAAGGATTTGATGGTTACTACAGTTATTAATTATTCCAAAAAGAAAGACCTAGTGTCCAATGACATTTAAAATTTTATCTGGAATGAGGACATAATGTAGGAGGATGTCTAAGAGGCATTCTATAATTATCATTATGATGATGGATAAGGATGATCACCCAAACAGAAGTATGAATATTGAATGAAACCCATAGAAGATAATTCTTGAGAATGGGGAAAAAGTTATGCAATGCCAACTAGCCCAAGACCCACATGATCATTTGGTGGTAAAAAGTGAAAATTTTAGAATGATTAAATGTGTCTCAAGGGGAACAAAATAAATGCATGTAATTTTGGTAATTCAAATTCCTCTTGTATAATGGAAGGATATAATACATTTCTTATAAGATGTAATTATATAGTAGAGTCATGGGGAATTCACATAGGGGTATCAATTCTAAAATTGGATAGTAAATTTGCATGTGGAATTTTGCATTTGGAATATTTATATTGGTGAATTTGACTAATGATGAAGATATGGAGATTGTGAAAAAAGATGATGAAAAGTGTATGATGAAGAAATTTTTTCTAAAAGTTATGATAATTCAAACACATCCCCATCCTTTGGAAGAACATAATTTCTATTAGTCTACTGAATGAAAAATGCAATGGGAATAGATTTATAGGTGGAATTTGTAATGTTATTAGAGAGTGCATAGTGGTTTATCATGAAATTTAATATGGCACCATTTATCTGACTAGATGATTAGATAGATAGTTAATTTCTACAAGTACAAATTAGGAATACCTAGAAGTCTAGTATCAAAGTCTGTGTCACCTTAGTGAGAATAATAAAAATATCTCATCAAAAATAGAATACTAAATCACATATACCAAGATATTACAAGTTATGAGAGATATATGATGGGGAAATAGAATAGTATGTCCATCAACATGAATATATGGTAGCAAAGATCGTATATGTTAGAACTAGTAAAATTGGTTGTTTAAGGGCATTCCCCATCTAATAATTTGGAGGTTCACACTAATTTATTTCACTCATTCATGACGAAACATAAAAGGTGTGGTTTTATTTCATGACTAAAAAATTTGATGATTTATAAAATTTCATTTAATGGAAATCTTTAATAGATATATAGAGTGACTGGATGTTAAAATTCCAAAAAATAATGAATTGTTATGAGTATACTGAATACAATATTCATAAATTCTACTAAAGTAAAGGGTTGAGGCATGATAGGATGGTCCCCAATAATTCACATTAGTGTGTTTTAGATAAAATAATTAAAAATATATTAAATGACAAAATATGACTCACACATTTACACTAGGGAATGTACCATGGAATTTTAGTAAAATCTCTCAATATAACTAAAATATGATTCAATAGGGGTATAAGATAAGAAGTTTATAAATAACCTCTAGATAAATTAGGGTTTGGTAGGTGGTGAGAATTTATCCATCTTAGAGTGTTTGATATCCTAACATATATACATGTTTATGTCTAGTTAAAGAACAAGCTTGAGAAAAAGTAAAAGATTATTTCTTCATTTGGTATGGTGATAAGAAAATTCAAAATTATATATGGGATGATGCATTATATAGGTTACCAAAAAAACAAGATGTTAACATCGGTGAAGGGGATTATTAGAAGGATGAGAACGTGGTGGAGAAAGAAGTATTGGGCTAGTAAACTATCTAATTCTGAGTCGATCAGAGTAAGTTCACTCTAACTTCAGAGGTGAAAAAAATAAATGATATTACAAAAAGACCACAGGTGGTTGATTATTGTGTTAGGGAACCTGATGTTACGTCCATAAAAGATAGAAAAAGTTGAGAAATATTTTATAAATGGCCGTTTTTAGGAGATCAACAAGTGTAAAAAATCATGTTCATAGATCTGGGGATTACATGAATTTCCACCATTAATGGATTAATGAGATCCATAAATCCTAGAAGACGTGGACACTATTAGTGATGAAAAACATTAACTATAAGATATGAATGATGAAATGTATTATAGAAGTTCAACGAAACATCTGAGATCAGTATTACAAAAAAAATGAACTAAAAAATAAGTACATTTTATGAATGTAATAGGCATATGAGGGAATGAAAAGGCACAAATAATGGTTGATGGGAAAGGGATTTCCCCAAAAATAATGTATTAAAATCATTGAAATTTTCTCACTAAAAGTTATAACTAAAAATCTCTAAATGGTGTTGAGTATGTTAGCATCACCAGATATGTACTTCAAATAGAAGGTTGTAAAGTGGACATTCTGGAGAGTTAGATAGAGAAATTTATAAGAATAATACAGTAGTATTAACATAATATAGAAGTCCACATATTGGTTTACAACATGAAAAGTAGTCTATATGGGAATAATCAAGCACTATGTAAGTTGATTTAAATTTGTAATTCATTTATTTTGGAATATGATTTCAACAAATTAAATTCAGATAATTGGTGTTATAAAAAGAAATTTTAACATGGGACATTAATCATATTTCTTTTATAAGTACTTGGTATATTTATCCACGGATTCAATGTTTTAAGAATAGAGAAACTTTAACAAGATTTTAATAGATGATTTGAGATGAATGATTTTTGAAAAGGCAAAAAGATTTTCAGGATGAATATCAAGAGTTATTGGAGAGATGGAATCATATTTTTATCTATTAAGAAGTACATCTAATTACTGATCTAGATATTTATAACGAATGGATTTAATTCAATCTTGAATAATTTGGATGAAAATATCAAATTATATAAGGAGGAATCACCCGAAATATAATTTTAGGAGAAGTACATGGAGAATGGTCTACATGGATCATTAATTGAGAGTTTGATATATGAATTGTTTTTCACTGAAGAAAATGTTACCTATTCATTCAAAATTCTATGTTCCCAAAGATTTAATTTGAGAATGGTATACTAAGGGGATATCAAATGGATCATTGGGTATTTGAATAGAACAAAATAGAAAACCTTTTTTATGGGACAAATGATCCTTTGTGATTTCTAGTGACATTATTAAATAGTTATAAATCCAGAAGTAAAAAAAACATTTGGTGATTTCTTTAAGAGTTAAAATAGTTATTTATATTTCTTGAATAATTAATCGTGTCACATTAAGCACAAAATAATCTAGGAAATAAATGCACCAGTTGAGGATATTTCTAATGGAACATTGAAGGGATTAATAAGAAGGAATGATTTATTGGGGAAAAATGGTCAATCCGATTGGATAAGAATATGTTGTTCCATAAAGTACTGAATCACATCAAACTCTAGTATCAATTCTTCTGAAATTTTCTAGGGGATAATAAGTTCGAGATATAGAAGATAACGAGAAACCAACAAATTAAAGACATGTTTACTAAAATGATAGTTCAAGAATTATTGAGGCAACATCTTTCCTTAATGAGGATTTGATTAATGGATAAAGATGGACTAAAAATACATTTTTTTAGTAAGTAGAGTTATTTTCCAATGTACGATGTGTTACCAAGGTTCCCTAGAAGAATTCATCATGTGAAAGTCTGTTAATAGGTGGAGTCTGTTTTAATTCGATAGAAGTACATTTTCATAGAGTTAATTCATTGGTGTCTGGTTACCAGAATAATAGTCACTAATATTTGGAGTATAAGATAATTATTAAAGTAGAAATGACTCTTTTCAGGGGGTACCTGTTCATTGGATGTTCGAATCGTATGAGGATATTTCGATGGAGCATTGAATGTTTTGATGTTCAGTGATGATGAAATGTTACTAGGTTGGAAATCAAGGTAATTCCATCATGTTTGTTGATTTTTGATTTCTAAGGAGCATTTATTACATATTTATCGTAAGAAATTTTGTAATTATTCTCACATGACCTTCAATTCCAAGAGATATTATTTAGAGTATTAATTATGGTGTTCTAAAGATGGTTAGGGTTACATTTATTTTGTAATACATATTCAATCACCTATTTCTTTAGGTTATGATAGGACATCATGACATTATGTTTCTTTCATTTATGTGTAATTTATTTTTCAGATCATGTTAATATGTTTTGTTTAATAATTTTTTCCAATTTTTCTATTGAATTGTTTACATTTGTCTTTAATGACTATGAGTTTTCTTCTGGAGGAAAAGGATGATTTTTTCTGGAGATTAGGGTGCGTTGTATGCTATCTAGTGGTACAATATGTTGAACAAATGTTCAGGTGGTAACATTTCTACTATATAAAGCCTCATGTTTTTGGAATTTTGGTGGACCATATTTTCATATATTTTGTGGTTTTATCGAAATAATAGTTTAGAGTTTTCCCAATAATTTGGCCATTCCCTCCCATGGAAAGGATGAAAAAATTTCAATTATTCTAGTCCATATCAATGTATATAGGATTCAATGTATTCTTGATATACGAAAACACTATAATTTATAAAGCGATTAGTTAGATAATATATGATCATTGGTAATATAGATGGGTTTCTTAGGTATCAGTATGAGAAAAAAATTAATAGTTGTAGAAGGTGATGGATGGGATAAAGAAGGCTCAAATATTATAGTGTCCTCACCTAGATCAGTACTTGAAAAATATAAATTTAATATATGGTGGACTATAATAAAACCCCTATATTAAGAAAGATAGTGATCAAAGGATGAATGTTCTCGTATATGATGATGAAAAAAAAATTTTGGATTGAAAAAATTACAATGTAATAGGTTTTAATAAATTGTTAGTTGTGATTAAAAAATGTCTATGATTGAAGAGTTGGAATTATTATTTGGCCCTATGGTGATAAAAGGCATGAACCATTCATCTCTCAATCCATATATATCATGTAGGTTGTGAGGATATTATGATGAGTGGATCCAAAGGAAAGGTCCAAACTAAATTCTACCTAGATTAAGTATTCATGGTATGAATAGATAAAAGTACTCAATCTCATGAAAAAATAGAAGATCATTGTGTGTCTTCTAAAATTAATAATAAAAATACATGACGTTGTGTTTACAGCATTTCATTCTACTAGGTACAAGAATAATACAAAGGAAATACACTAGAAGTAAGTGAAAATAATATTTTGGTATACTGAAGGAGGAGTGGATTTTTTTCCATTGTAGTTTGACCTCATCGAATGAGGTATTGGGATATATAGTTTTAGATTATTCATGTTCAATAGATGATAAAAATTCAACATTTTGTGGTTAATTATAACTTGGTGGATTGTGTATTTATTGTATGAGAGAGGAAAAATAATTTATTTCTCTAATCACTATAGATATTGAATATGGCATGTTCATTCTAGAAGGCACATAACTATTATGGAAAAATAAGAACCTTATAATATGGGAGTTAATGTGAAGTATCCTATGAGAATAACGTAGGAAAATTCAATTTATATAGATACTAGATGAATTTATATCCTATAATAATGGATGAAAGACAGTGAAATCATGTATTTCCTCATCAAGTGGAATGTTGAGAATGTGTTGGTGAAATTTTAGTATATGCCTACTAAAATTCAAGTCACATATATTAGACTTAAGGATATAAAAACGAAAGTATTTAATAGTCATAAAATAGAAACATGAGTCAATTCAACACGCACACCTAAATTCTATGGATGTGGGATCCCATAACCTTAGGTATGACATGGATTTCTCGATATGCGAATTATTATTCTTTTCCCATTACATCACAAAAAGGAGTGAATATGGGTTTTTTGAGAAAGGGTGTGATGTATTATTAATAAAATGGGATATATTTATACAAATAATTGAAGAGATGAGTAAATATAATAAAGTTGGATACCACCTTTATATTAAATTAGGGGTATTAGAGAGGTTGTGTCTAGAATGGTTCTAAAACATTTGGTGGAGAAAAAGAATTGAACATGAAGATAATAAAATTGTTCTAGTATGAACAAAATATCAACAAGATGAATGATGATTGAAGATGGTTTAGTATATTGGTCAAGTAGGGAATGATATTTTAATGATGAGATTCATTTATAATATTTTCATGTTACCATTTTTTCTCACACCTAAATTGACTCATGTGGGATTAATGTACATGTTGAGTGAGTCATTGACCACTATGTAGAGTTGTAGATCGCATATGGTATTTGAATAATTAACAGAATATACATTTTTAAAAGGATATATAAGGCATTTCAATGTGTTTCCAACAAACCCAAAGGGTGAAATTAATTAAATAAAATCCAACAAGGTGTATTTTTAGTGTTTTTGAGTGGTGTTTGTTGGAAAAGAATGTTGAAAAAGGTACAGAGTGGATAATTCAATGGGGAATTTATTGTGGAAGGGGTCTATAAGAGTTTTTTATTTTTATGATAAGTCTATATAACATTTTAGATAAAGGGAATGATTCTCATGAATGTCTTGTATACTCTTGATGAAGTGTATTTGCATAAAAATTACATATAAGTAGAGTTTGGTTTGGTTAGAGAAAAAAGAAGAAATGTTTTACAGTAACATAAGGGATTCATTAGTAGATTGGTCTCAATGATCCATCACATACTAATTCCATCATTAAATAGTGATTAATAGTAAATAAATATTTATGTGTATTTTTTTAATTTAATACTTATGAAAATGTATTTCTTACATGAAATACATATTATGTGATATTCAATTTCACAAAAAAAATTGTTAATAGAACCAATGTTGAATGAATGTGGGGTATGTGAATATATTTCATCCATAAATATGGTTATGAGAAAATATATAGAATTTATAAAAACATATATGAAAAAGTGAGCTTCATCATTTTGATGAAAGAATAATATCATGAAACACTAATTATGGTATAATTAAAGGTGATTCAACTCCTCAGAAGAATCTACTAAAGAAATAATGAGTTCACTTTAGTGGAGAGAGTAGGGAGGATTCCAAATTTCATTGGAATTGAACATGGACAATGAAAAACTATATCTTTTTTATACCTTATTTCTTGATTTATTCCACAAATATACACATAATAAAATCCCATAATATTCAGGGGTCTAATGTCTTTAGGAAATTAGAAACAATGAACATTAACATGAAACATAGTTAAAAAGATATTATTTAAAATAAAATAAAAGTACCTAAAAATATGTTTATATTCAAATATTTTATAGGATAACCTGGGGATGTACATTATAAAGGAGTGAGATATAAATCATAGTATATGAATAAATGAAAAATAAAATATGAAGCTTCATATGACTACTAGGTCAAATATCCTTATGGGGTGAATTAGGGTATGATAGATTAAGGATATCTCCCCTTTAGATATTGTTTCTTCGTATAAAAACAGCCTTCTATCTTTATAAAATATAAATATATGACCAGAAATGAGATCATGGACATGAGACAATGATTTTACATGGTTCACCCTCACTGGGCTACATCCCATGAGTATTCAAAGATGATGTGATGATGCACCCAAACCACTAAAGATAACATCCAATTACATGGTTCAGTCTAGATCACTTATATGATTAGGATCACTGGCTTTACATTTTTTAGGGTTATCTCACTTCATTCATAAGGGTCACTCCATATGTCTCTTTCTCCTGATCAATTTCGGTGGAATGTACCACCATCTTCCTATTCATTTTCTCAAAACTCTTTTTACAAATCCAATCATTATTTATGGACATGTAGGGACCTTAATTTTCATGAAATAATGCATCATAAATAGTATATAGATGCTATATGGATGTAATTATTTCACCCATAGATGAAGACCACTATTTATCTTACTATTAGTTTGCGGAAATGGATTTCGTAAATTGTTCCTCCATGAACTGCCTTGATCATCTAGAAAATTTCTTGTGTCCTCCTTTAATTTCTCTCCATGACAGAGTGAATGTTCTTAATGGAACAATTTTACTTTGTTGACCATCTCCCCTTTGTAGACCACTTCCTCTCTATAGAAAATGTGTCCTCTGAAAGTTGTCTCTCTTCCACGGACCACTTATCCTCCATTGACCACTTCTCTTATATGGACCACTTCTCCTTGGTGGAACACCTAATATTCCACTAACCATTTATCCTCCATGGATCCTTTTACTTTGTGAGTTATTTATATCACAATAGAATAATTTATCTAACTATTCCATCTAACTACTTAACTCTTTGCGGAATCCTCCCTCGTGAACTCTTCTCTTTTGTGGGCTTCCTTGTGAAATTCTTTCAGACATATCCGAGTTATTACTATAGGAATGATATTTTATTATAATAATATCCTTGATTAAGGATGTGATTAGTGGTCCTTACATAGCTAAATATATCCATAATTATCACAAATCCGTTTTACATAATCATTTGATGTAATACAACCTTCATCGCAGATTGCTTCTCCCATGAACAATGTTTTCCTCAACAGTCTACATACCACCTCAATTTATACACCATGACTCATATATATTGAAAATTAAACATATCATGGCTCCTCAAATCACCACCAATTTTTTTAAAATGAAAATCCATCTGGTGAACTAGTAGAGTTCTGTGAACTACTTACCTCCTGTGAACCTCCAACAATCCCAAGAACCATTTTCACACCTTAAACCATTTTTTGTTTATGGTCTTCATAACACCCTTTGATGTCTTCATTTTAAATCTATATGGAAATTATTTCTTTTATCATTTCCATAACTATTCTGGACACCTCTTATGTTGTATGTGATCTATACTTTATGGTCCATATGCTATTAACCACTTTATGGAAATCATTCCTTTTCCAAAAACAAACTACCTATTTGGATGCCAAAAAATTTGGAGAACACTAGGAAACTGAACAACCAAAAAAACCTATTTCAAAAAATACCAACCATATTCATTCATGGTCTTGTGACTTTTTCATCAAAAAAATAACACCAAAAAAACAATAAGAAGATTCCTTGAAGGATTTTCCCAATAATCTCACCCTTTTGGATTGTTGAAAACTCTTCCCATTGTGATATATCATGAAAGATACATCCATATCCATCCATAATTACCTTATTACATTTATGATATAGATCAATGATTTAATAATCATATAGTTTAATCCCACATGTGAAATTATCAGTGTGAAAAAGAAGTGTATAATGGAAATGTCAACAATGAATCACTTATACCATTTAAAAACCCCTATTCTTCTTTCATCTTGAACCTCAACTGTCATGATATTTCATCTTTGAGAGATCACTTATAGAATCTAAAAATTTAGTACTCCCCATATCACCCTACTACCCATAATAGCTTCAAATCCCCCTATATCACTGCTACACAATTTATCCCCCTTTTTCAACGTACATGAAGGCCACTCCTTTGAGTTCTATAATAGGGTAAAGAACACTAATGAGTACGTTAGGGAAAACACACCCTACCTCATGGCGAGGGGGTCCAACCTCAACACTTTTTAAAGTTCGATGAGTCAAATGAACCCCCCAAAGCTAGTCTATGCCTATGAAATGATTCTTGGGGAACTCCCATTGTGAGAATATCTCCAACCATTTGTTCTATAGGCACATACTTCATCCTACCAAGCCCTTTCTGCACCATCACCTTAATAAATTGATATGTTATTTCAAGGTTTTTGTAATTGATATATGGACCAGATTTTTTCTTAGATTTATTGTTCATGAATTGTTAGAATAGATTCTAATGTGATATTTCACATGAACTCCCATATCTTCATGATTTTGCATCATCCAAAACAATTATGTGCACACTCGAGTAGCTGCAATATATTCATCTTCTATAGTGATCAATGAGAAGAAATGTTGTTTCATTCTTATATAGGAAATAAAAAATCTTCAAATGTAAAATTCATAAGAAAATTTTGACTTTCTATTATATGTTGATCTGGTCTAATATGCATCTATATATCCCAATAACACTTACTGAGATTTTTCATTGTACATAAAACATAAATCGATTTTTCCATTAATATACCTAAGATTTATTTTTACTGAAAATAAGTTGATTTCCTTGGGATTCCTTTGAAATATTGTTTCTTGAAATGTGGAAAAAACAATAACTGGTCATTTCGCTGCAATGTACAGTAAACATCCAATGACCTACCTATATTCTATGAAATTTACTGCATTTCCATCATCATCCCAAGAAAGTTTCATTTGAGTGGCCACCAAATTTTTCAAATCCATAGAATTATACATTCCAAATTTTATCATGAACTCCTTAGAAAACTGGTTTTTGAGAAATTAATGTGATATTCATTCCTTGAGTTACATGTAATAAAAGGAAAAATGTCCATTCATCCATCATTGACATTTCAAAACTCCTTTTCATGAATTCAAAAACCTTTCTGCACTATGCTTCTTCTGATCCCCCAAATATTATATCAGAAACATACACAAGAGGAATCATCCTAGGATTATTTTCATTTTTTACATGTAGATTATAATCAACTCCACAATAATAAAAAAACTATATTCTTCAGAAACAGTTCTGTCCTTGAATACGGTGATCTTGGTGCTTTCTCCAACCCATATAACACCCTTTTTAGCAAAAAAACTATATTCTCATCTTGATGAATTATAAAAACATGTAGATGGTAAAAATGAACACATTATTTAAGAACCCCATTCAGTAATAATGACATGAAATCTATCAGAACAACCTTGAACATTCATTTCTCTATTATTGAAAATAATGACATGATTTTATCTAGACTTGAAATAGTTGAAAAATTTTCATAAAAATTGATACCCTCTATATGGGAGTATATGTTTCACATTATTCATGATTGTAATTGAATTAAAAAGGCATATTAATTCATATTATTAAGAATGAACCATTTAGCCCCAATACATTTTCATGTATTGGCATAAAAATTATCCCCCATGACTAATTCTTCTCAATTTGGTCAAGCTCTTTATTCATATCATAATCAAAATTCTTATCTCCATCTACTTTATCAAAACATTTTTTCTCTACCTATGATATGTATGACTTTTTCTGTATATATTTCATTCTATTTTTCTACAATAGTCTTTTCTAATCACCAATTATGTCTTATCTATCAATTTTGTCTCTTCTCTTTTGTCATTGTTAAGATGCTTAATTATGATCATCCTATTCATTATCAAAGTAATCTTCTGAATGAACCCATAGAACTAAAGAATCCCTTGATCTATTTATATCTTCATCACTATCCTCATTATAATAATCACGTATTTTTGAATATTATGTTCATTTTCCTATATAGTTACATCACTACTTTAAACAACTATTACATGTTGTTTTTCGAAGAATTTATATACATATTTTTCCTTTTGGAAGCTATAAAGTTACCCTTCATCTCCATGGGATTATAAAATTATATGTTTATCTTTATTTAGATTGAGACAATTAATTCTAAACACTCAATAGTACTTCACCATTGGCTTTATTACATACCATTTCTCTATTGAAGTCTTCTATTATTTTGAAAACATTATAGCTATATTTGATGTGTATCCTTCAGTCAACAATGCTTCTTTACAAAATTTCCATGGAATTTTTTCTCAATGACCATTTTTCTGTCCATGTTGGTAAAAATTATATTCATTCTCCCATGTACTCCACTATTCTATGGTTTTCATAACACTTAAACATGATGCCTTATCCCATTTTTCTCTAGATAATCCTCAAATTGGGTATTTTTGAACACTACGAAATAATCTATTCAGATATTATGAATTTTCTGAACGAACATACTTTCATAATCTTATCAATATCCATTACTGTAACTGAACACCTCATACTTGTGGGTAATGAGTGATACACACAACATTCTTCTAAAATCACTGATGATGAGAAAAAAATATATCCTTCCATCAAAATATTTTTCTCAAATTGGTCTCCACACCTCAATACGCACTAACTCAAGAAATTTTGTTGACCATTTCACTTTTACATTATGTGTCTTTCAAATTATTTTACTTTATTGACAAGAATCATAGGTTAGGGTACGATCTTGTGATAAACCAGGGATATATTGAGAAGAATAATATTTCACCAAATATTCCAAGGAAGTTTGGATCAAGTTTCTAAGAATTTTATGAAATAACATATTTTCTTCCTCCATGGACTGAAATCACATATCTTATTCTCCCCTTAAAAGGTAGATATTCCCTTTCATCCACTATCCCTAAAAAAATTCACTACATTTGTATTTGACGAAACCCTATTTCTTTGAAAAGATTAAGAAATTTCTTGAATCATATAGTTGACTAAAACTAAGAATGTTGCCATTGAGACCATCAACAACTAAGACATTAGTATGATTCATGTATTATCCACCAAACATGGGTTTTCTTTAGGCAACAATCATCATCCCTTCATCATTACCAAATCATACAATTGCTTCCTTATAATAACTAATTTTTTAACCATATCCTTATTTCCTATCATATGTACGGTGATTCCACAATCGATGATTCATATTCTAGTGCGATAAAATTATTTACAATCAATCTTTGCAACCACTATCTGTTTAACAATATTATTGTATATCCTTGTTTTTTAATTCATATTCAGTAGGGATTGAAAATCATGATATTACATGAAGCAAGATTGGCCAGATTCACCTTGAATAATTGAAAACTGATGTTTTATCGTCATTTCATTTGATGATACATTTAATTTCTTCTTGTGAACACATTCATTCTATTTTGGAACATTTCTATGCATTTCTGAAGAGAAGTATCTTTGGCAGGTTTCTAAATCCTCCACATCTAAAATATTGACCATGAAATGTTCTTTAGGAAAATTGAGTTCTATATGGCTACCTCTTTTGATCTCGTTCCCCTATATACCTATTAGAAATTGAACATACACTTTTTGAGTGTCCCATTTTTTCACAACAATAACATCTAATGTGAGTTTCAATTTTGTGTGGTAATACATCACTACCAGTTCACCCTTTGGATCTCTAAGTCTTATAATTCTACTTGGAACCCAAATAATTTCTCCACCTCACTGTGATATTGTAACGAACCAAAGTTTCCTTAATGGAAATTCCTCTTGATCTAATTAAATGTCACTATATGTAAAATGTTTATATTAAATGTCAACTTCTTTGGTTTTATTTTAAGAATTGTGATCATTACTTTTATAGTCGTTGAACTGTGATCAGATGATTAGTATAAATATATGGATTTAACAAACCCAATTTACTCAGACAAAGGAAGCGATGGACTCATCCAGTATAATTTCTCCATATGAAGCCAATTTCTCTGAGCATGGAAAAGAGGTGTCATATTTGGGATTTTCTCTTGACCAAGCCCAAGCTATGCTTCATCATGTCAATCTCAAACAGGACCATCTACATGAAAAGTGGAAGTTGATTGAGATTACCACTTGAGCGATGTTATCTGAGCCACTCCAAGAGCCTGTTACCATCACACACCTTACCCTTAGGTCTTATGCGGCTGTTTTAAGGGGTTATGTAAAAAATCTCTATTACTATGTTGATGTACATTCTTTTTGTATATAATAATGAATATACTTCTTTTCACCATTGATACATTGTAAATAGATTTTAATGTACAAATAGTGTTTTTGGTTATTATTTAATTAATAATTCTATTTTATTAAATTAAGGGATTTTAAAAAAAAATAAAATTTTAATAAGATAATAATATTATTATTAAATTAATTTTTATTAAATATATTTGATCTTATAAATTTATGATTGCAATTGTAATTTTTCTTAAGGTTTGAAATCCATTTTTCTAAAAACCCGTGAATTTTCGATAAATGTTGGTTTTTATTTTAAAAGTGAAAAATAACATATATAGAAAATTATTTAGATAAAATAAATGTCATTTCTCGAATCAGGATGTTGAAATTATCCAACGGTGAATTTTTCATAATTTTCCGAGACAGAAAATTTTTTTTGGTAAAAGTTAAATACCGTTTAAATATATAATGTGTTTTATGACATCATAATGACCCAATAGTGATGTAATAAAATACTATAATCTATATGTATGGAAAATATATATTTTTTTCATTAAAATAATGTTAATTTGCGTTTGTTTGATTTATTTTACAAAGCATTAATGGACCCCTCAAGAATTATTAAACATCTTGTCTTTTTAAATTATTTTCATTGGGAGTGTGACTCACCTCAACATAAGAAAACCCGTTATTTTAAGAAGTTCAGACTTTTTCCTTATAAAATATGGTTTTCCTCTTCCATTTTCCAAAAACCATGGGCAAAAACCATGGTATGGTTTGTGGTTTGGATTAATTTAATATAAGGGGTCCCAAACCTAAATAATAAAGAATTCACTCACATTTCCTATATAAACCCACCCAAGCTCCAACTTCCTCCACACTCAAATCCTTTGGAGTTCATCCAACCTCTTCCGTACTCTCTCTAGAATCCTTCCAAGGTGCCCCAAGCTCCCATGAATCCTCTGTCAAGCCTTTAGAAGCACACTTCCATGGAAGGGTTTTTTCTTCCTTTCTCATTTTGTCCAATTTTCTTTAAGTTGTTTTTCCATTTTAATTTCAATTATGAATGTTTGGGTATAGTTTAGAACCTCCATAATACTTCCCTCTTTATGTTTGAATGATGGGATACCCCTTTCTCTCTCATTAAATTCCTCCCATGTACACCCGTTACTATGCCGAAATTCCGAAAGGTACTTCTCTCTCCTCATTTACATTCAAGCAATACTTTTGAATCATGAATCTGAATTCCATTAAAATGGTTGGGACATGTATATATATGACCTCCATACTGTCAATAACATGTAAATATGATGAGGAACTACTTTCTCTCTCATCAACCATTTTTATAAATTCTTATGTCACGCCGTTACGCTGCCGAAATCACACCAATTATCTAAAACAATGCCATTATGTAGTGAATACCATGCCCATTTCTCCATCAAGGGTGATAAAATTTATGCGCATTTACTAATTTATTATAATGTTTCATGTCTTAAATCCACATTCCTTTATCTTGGAAAAAATTATTATGTTTTATGAATCCATGTTTTATGATCCATGTGGCACACTTATGCATGAAATGAAATGTTTAAGAAGGGTGTGCCCTTATAGCGCTCCAATGAATTGGGTAAAGTATAGTATCATGATACGTCATGTGCAATGAGTGTTTAATGATGCTAATTCAAGTGAAATGAGGGTTTACTTGTGCTTCATGTTCAGTAAGGATTTACTCTTTCTCTATGTGATATGATCCTTGGCTCATGCTAATTCCATGTTAAGTGTTGTTTCAACATTTCAATGTTATGATTATCATGCTTTATCATGCCTTTATGTTCATGTTTCTCTTGTTCTCAATTGATATTCCTATTATTTAACATGTATTGTACACCTCATGTATTCCATTTTTATTCCAATATTGGGATTTATAGCTCACCCCTTTTCTTATGCATGTGCTCAGGTTATCCCATGAAATGCTAAGTATGAGGGAATTTAGTGGTCATGTAAAGGAAGTTTTCAATGAAGATGTATTACCTCATGTTTTAATTTTTTATGTAATGATCCTAAGCCCCATATACACAAGACCTCTTGATCATCCATGTTGTATCAAGTGAATGGATTATATAATAAATCATGTTTCATTTTGTAATAAAAGCAGGGTTGTTGTTGGACCCATGGTTGTTCTATGCAGGAATTGTAGTTTGGTTTGTGTTTGTTGTCAATCCTCAGTGGAAGTTCCGAATGTGTTCCAGCAAAGTGATCATATAGTTCAAGAAGACAACAGTATTGAAGGTGGCGCTTTTTCTCAGTGTTTGCCAAATTTTTGGGCCTCAAAATCGGAAAATGAAGACATGGATTGTCTGCAAAAGGAGGTTCGCACAAAAAGGAAGTGGTGCGAGAAATATAAGAGGCTTGCGCGAAATACTTAAGTTAGGCGCAAAAAACAGCGGGATGCGTGAAATAGGGGATCAAGGTTTTTCGCGCAAATAGTGTTTTGGAATCACACCGTCGAAAAATGGCAAAGACATGGATTGCGCGAAATATCTGGAGAGGTGCGCGGAAAACGATACCTGCGCGAAATATTACGCGCCGGATGAGAGGTTTTCCGCACCGAAGGGGATTTTGCGCGCAGGGGTCTCAGTCGCCTATAAATATGAGGTGACCTCCTTCATTAGGGTGCGTGGAAGACTTAGAGAAGATCCGAGGTCTGATGCGCGAAAAAGGATAGCGTAAAGGGGCTTGAGCGATATATTCGGAGTTGCGCGAAATAGGGATTTTTGCGTGAAATATTTTTCCGCACGAAAAGTAAATTTTGCGCGCAATAGGAAGGTTTTGCGCGCAAAGGGTTGGTGTTGCGAGAAATTGTTAGTAAGGTTTGTCTGCACGTTCTGGTTATCCGGTTCAGTGGTTCTGTGCGTTCTAGTGCATCTATTTCGGACTTTGATGCAAACAGAGTCTCATGATGAGCAGAGGCAAAGACTTCAATGCAAATCTATTGAAGAGACCCTCGCGTCTAGAAACTGAGTGGGACTTCACCAATGGCAGTGAGCCAGGGGGAGTCAACGGGAGTGACCCGAGGGAAGTAGTGAGCTATCCCTGAACCTTTGTAAAGGCAGTGAGCCTGGGACAGAGTGACTGTACCCGAACTTTTGTAATCTACAGCTAGTGAAGTATTGTGGATTTTGGTACGACTGACAACCTGTCGGCGTATGCTCCTTGGACGTAGCCCTTAGTGGTGAACCAAGTAAAAATGGCTGTGTCTTCTCTGTGATTGTGAATGTTTTCATTCTGATCATAATCTTCATACAGGTTCAACAAGTTCCTACCAATGTGGGAACAAGATCCATCACATTAAAAGAAAAAGTGGTCACCCTGATTCTCCCCTCCCCTCTCAGGGTGTCCCAGGGTCCTTCAAGTGGTATCAAAGGGAGGTTGCTGGCGTTGAATCTGACCTTCTTTGTCATGGAAAACGCGATCAATGTCAGGGGAGTCCCTCACTTCGATGGAAGCAATTTCCAGATCTGGAAGAACAGAATGAGATCTCATCTAAGATCTCTTGGAATGGAAGTTCTTTTTTCTACTGTGCAAGGAATACATGTCACTGATCCAACAGGTCTGGCTATGACTGAAACAGACATGAAACTTCTTGATGCATATGCTAAAGCACAGAATACTCTCACTGCAGCCCTTTCTGTTCAGATTTACCTGAAGGTGATGAATTGCACCTCAGAAAAATATATGTGGGATAAACTTGAGAATATTTATGAAGGTGATAGAAAAGTGAAGGAGGCGAAACAACAAGTCCTACACAATCGGTTTGATGATCTGAAGATGCATCCAGACGAGAATGAAGACTCTTTCTTCAATCGAATTACTGAAGTGGTTGGAGAAATTCGGGGTCTAGGCGAAGAAATCAAAGAAATTGATATTGTAAAGAAAATATTAAGAAGACTTCCACCTCTGTATAATGCGATGGTGTCAGCTCTTGAGGAAAAAGATATTTCCAAACTTTCTCTAGATGACTTACTGAGCAGTTTGGTAGCATATGAAATGAGAGTCAAACCAGAAGATTCTACGACTCAGGTGAGCAAGGAAATGGCATTCAAGGCCATGGATAAATTGAAAATCTCAAAGGATAGTAGCGGTGATGATGACGAAGAGAAAGAAATTCTTTCTCTCATTGCAAAGAAGTTCCAGAAGGGGAAAGGGAAATTCAAAGGGAAGTTACCTCTCACATGTTTCCGTTGTGGAAAAGTTGGGCATATTGCCTCTCATTGCTTGAAGAATATCAATGATGATGACAGTGAAGATGAAAAGTTCAAGAATCCTCAAAGAAGGTTCTTTAAAAAGGGAGACTTCAAATCTGGTAAGAAAATGCAAAGGAAGAGTTTTGTCTGTGAAGAGGAAGAAGATGACAATGAATTCTGTGATGAAGAAGAACCAGAATTCAAAACTGGGAACCATGCTTCTATGATGGCCATTGTTGAAAATTCAGAAGATACTGATGGTGAAAAACAACTGAGAACTTGTGTAGATCCTGAGGTGCAACTTAAGGATGCAGTTAGTAAGCTTAAGATTGAATGTAAGAGCTGCAATAAGTGGAAATCAATTGAAGAAGAATCAACTGAATATGTTGATCAACTTGAAGCTGAAATTGAACGACTGGAAGAATTTGTGAAGGTACAGTCTAAAATAATTGAAAGCAATGATGATGCAGTTGATCTGAAGCTGAGAATTTAAGAGTAGGCAAAGGTCATCAATGACCTCACATCCAGACTGGATGAAAAATCCAAGACTGTTGAGGGTCTTGAGGAGGAAGTAGTTACTCTAAGGAGTAAAATGGAGACAGAATCAGTTCCAAAAGAATCGAGGAAGAAAATACAGTTCAGAAGATTCTCAGATACAGAATTACTTGCAAGAGCCATGTGTGGTTCAGATGGGGTTGGAAAAGTCTTGAGTGATCAAAGACCTGCTTGCATGGGAAAGGGTGGAATTGGCTGTGAGGCCGAGTCATCAACTGATGGAAGTGAAAAGATCCAAAAGAAAGACAAGATGAAAGTTGAACATGATGAAATGTTACCTAGAGTGCTGAAAAAGGAACCCTCAATCCAAACTAAAAGGGGACCTGAAAATTATCCTCAAACTTTCAAAAATGGAAGACAATCTTACTATTCTCCCAAGGAAGAAGCTATAAGGAGAAATTCAAGTGAGAAGACATTTCCTCTCATGAAGTGTCAGTTCTGTGGCTATCTGGGCCATACCATGTCTTATTGTGAAGAGGCAAGAAGCTATCTGAATGGAGAAGATATAGATGCTCAACAAAGGAGAACAATCTCATATCATAATTCTCATAGAAAAAATAATTTCTATGGATATTGTTTTTGTTGTTCTATCATTGGTCATAAGGCCGCTAATTGCAGGCAGAGAAGAGACATAGACACCTCATACCGAAGTTCAAGACAAGTCAAGTCTCGTCAGCAAGACAATGTTGCTCTTTTAAACAGGTTCTCACCTCTCACAGAAGACTTTGACTATGAAGAACCTGGGTATGCGGAAGAGATAGTTGAAAGGCCATCAGTCCTATATACTCAATCTAATGTCTCATGGAAGGAAAGGAAGAAGATTGAGAAATCGAACCTTGCAGAGGTAGCCCTCAAAGCTACAAAGAACAACAGTACCTGGATTCTGGATAGCGGTTGTTCATCTCATATGATGGGTAATGCCGGCCTACTATCGAATATCATAAAGAATGTTGATGGTACAGAAATATTTGGTAATGATGGGGCTCTGAAAATCAAAGGAAGTGGAAGTACCCAATTAGCTAATGGAGAACTAAAGAAGACTGAAGTCCTTTACGTAGATGGGCTACGCCATAATCTCCTTAGCGTGAGTCAACTCTGTGACTCAGGACTTATAGTTACATTTAATCAGAAAGGCTGCACCATCAAGGGAAAAAACGGCAATTCACTTATGAAAGGATTCATAACAGAAGGCAACTTGTATCAGGCTGATAGTGAAGAAAATGTATGTTACATGACTGTTGAAGAAGAAAACAATTTGTGGCATTGGAGATTGGGACACATCAATCAACAAGACATGGAGAAAATATCAAAATTTAGAATTGTCATGGACATCCCCAATCTGAAGCGTGAGCGTGAAAAATCCTGTGATGCTTGTATTCGTGGGAAGCTGGTCTGCAGTTCATATCGGCCAAAGAAGAAAAAGGCATCTCACCTTCTTGATCTGATTCATACAGATGTTTGTGGTCCAATAAATGTTGCCGGAACTCATGGAGAAAGGTACTTTGTCTTTTTCATAGATGATTACAGTCGAATGGCATGTGTGATGGTCATTCAGCGGAAACGACAGGTCCTTGACTGCATGAAAACATATCGGTGAATCGCCGAGAATGATACTGGACGAACAATCAAAGTGTTGCGATCTGACAATGGAGGAGAATACACATCCATTGAATTTGAAAATTATCTGGAGAAGCATGGGATACAACATGAGGTAGCTGTTGTGAGAACTCCACAACAAAATGGAGTTGTTGAATGAAGGAATCGACAGGTGAACAACATGGCACGAACTATGCTGATTGAGAGTCGTATTCCACGACATTACAGGAAAGAGGCTGTTCAAGATGCAGTGTACATTCAGAATCGAACAGGACTTTACATGTGTGAGACGAAGACACCATATGAATTGTGGCATGGACGGAAGCCTTCTCTAAAATACTTTTGTGTCTTTGGAAGTAAGTGCTTCATCAGGAACAAAGAAGAAAATCAGGGGAAATATGGTGACAACGCAGATGAAGGAATCTTCCTCGGTTACTCAATGAACAGCAAAGCCTACAAATGTTTCAACAATTGCTTGGGAAGGATTGTGGAAAGCAATGATGTTATGATAATTGAAGAGAAAACCACAAATGCTTCCCGGACGTCATATGCTGATGTGATAGAAAGTCATGAAGAATGTGGACATGAAGAAACTACAAATGCAGAAATAGAGGAAGCTGTTCAAAACACTCATCAATCACATAATGATGTTGACTCAGAAGAAGAATCTGAAGAAGAAACTATGGCTGAAGAGAATACTACTGAATCTCACAGGAGAAATCGAAGAGCTGAGATTGATCCATCCAACATAATTGGGGATAGGAGTGCACCCACTCAAACCAGAAGGATAACGAATACCACGCAATCTTCATTTCTATCAGTTGTAGAGCCATCCTCATTTGAAGAAGCTGCAAAAGATGAATCTTGGGTGAAAGCCATGAATGATGAATTAGATCAGATTGATAAGAATCAGACATGGGATCTTGTCCAGAGACACGAAGGCCACAATGTGATTGGTACCAAATGGATCTTCAAAAATAAGTTTGATGAGCATGGAAGTGTTATCAGAAACAAGGCACGACTGGTATGTAAAGGATACTCTCAGATTGAAGGTATTGATGTTGAAGAAACCTTTGCTCCAGTTGCTAGACTGGAATCAATCAAGATTTTCCTTGCCATGGCACTCCAAAGAGGATATAAAGTATATCAAATGGATGTTAAGACAGCATTCTTGAATGGTGTACTTGAAGAAGAAGTCTACATTGAACAACCGGTGGGGTTTGTCTTGGGTACCGATGAAACAAAGGTATGCAAACTAAAGAAAGCTCTATATGGTTTGAAGAAGGCACCACGAGAATGGTACTCACGGCTAGATTCATATCTCAAGAAGTTGGAATTCAAAAGAGGAGGAGTTGATCACAATCTCTATGTGAAGAATTCTCCAAAAGATCAATTCATGGTTCTTGTCTACGTTGATGATATCATATTTGGTGGCAGTAGGAAGAAATCAGTGGATGAATTTGCCAACCACATGAAATCAGAATTTGAAATGTCTATGATTGGGGAGCTCACATATTTCTTGGGGCTGCAAGTGATTCAAAAGAAGGAATACACATTCATTTCTCCAGAAAAATATGCAAGAGAGCTGCTGAAGAAGTTGAATATGCAAGACTCCAAACCAATGTCAACTCCGATTGCGGTTGGAACTAAACTTGGAAAGAATGAGGATGGGAACTCTGTTGATCCCACCATGTACAGTAGGATCATTGGAAGCCTACTGTACCTGACAGCGACAAGGCCAGATATTGTCTTTGCAACATGTCTTGCGGCACGCTTTCAGAGTAATCCAAAGGAGGAACATATGGCAGCAGTAAAAAGAATCATGAGGTACATTCAAGGTACACATAACTTCGGGTTATTTTTTGCTGCCGGCAGGGACAGTGAATTATCATCATTTTCTGATGCTGACTGGGCTGGTGATGTCGTAGATAGAAAGTCCACTAGTGGTGGAGCTTTCTATATTGGGCATAAATGTGTTGGCTGGTTGAGCAAGAAACAAGAAAGTACTTCTCTTAGTACTGCTGACGCTGAATATATCTCCGCCACAAAAGCATTCACTCAACTTCTTTGGATGAAGCAGCAGCTAACAGATATTGGTGATAAGGTGCAGCAACCAATGGTGATTTATTGTGATAACAAAAGTGCAATTGATCTTACGAAGAATCCGGTTCAGCATTCTCGTACAAAACATATTGAAATACGGTATCATTTTATCAAAGAAAAGGTTGAACAAGGCGTGATTAAAATGAATCATGTTGGAACAAATGAGCAAGTGGCTGATATCCTAACCAAGCCATTGTCCGCGGCTGTGTTTGAGAAGCATCGGTTGAACCTCGGTGTTCGACCACCTCCTACTGCATAAGGAGGCTCCGGAAGTCCCCTCTCCCCGTTTATGGTAATTCTTTCTATCTGTTTATGGCTGTGATGCAGGTTTATGGGGGAGATACTATCCAGGGGGAGTATGGTTTGAGCGGAACATTGATTAATTTACCGGCCTTTGGGTTTATTGTCAATGGGGGAGAAAGGAAAGGTATAATATAATTTCAGGAATTCAGGATTGTCTATGGACATGTAATGCTTCTGTGACATGATGAGAGTTCAGTGTAAGAAAATTTCTTGAGCATTCCAAAACATGGGAACCCAATTCAAGCTTCCTCTCTTGTTTTCTACACCGAGCATTTCTCACGTAGACTTAGAGTGCTGGCTGAGTTGATCCTTGCATTTTTGGTATGCATGTGGATGGTGATATATTGATTTTATTTGGTGATTGCCAACAAACCCAAAGGGGGAGATTGTTGGAACCATGGTTGTTCTATGCAGGAATTGTAGTTTGGTTTGTGTTTGTTGTCAATCCTCAGTGGAAGTTCCGAATGTGTTCCAGCAAAGTGATCATACAGTTCAAGAAGACAACAGTATTGAAGGTGGCGCTATTTCTCAGTGTTTGCCAAATTTTTGGGCCTCAAAATCGGAAAATGAAGACATGGATTGTCTGAAAAAGGAGGTTCGCACAAAAAGGAAGTGGTGCACGAAATATAAGAGGATTGCGCGAAATACTTAAGTTAGGCGCAAAAAACAGCGGGATGCGTGAAATAGGGGATCAAGGTTTTTCGTGCAAATAGTGTTTCGGAATCACACCGTCGAAAAATGGAAAAGACATGGATTGCGCGAAATATCTGGAGAGGTGCGCGGAAAACGATACCTGTGCGAAATATTACGCGCCAGATGAGAGGTTTTCCGCACGGAAGGGTATTTTGCGCGCAGGGGTCTCAGTCGCCTATAAATATGAGGTGACCTCCTTCATTCGGGTGCGTGGAAGACTTAGAGAAGATCTGAGGTCTGATGCGCGAAAAAGGATAGCGTAAAGGGGCTTGCGTGATATATTCGGAGTTGCGCGAAAAGGGGATTTTTGCGCGAAATATTTTTCCGCGTGAAAAGTAAATTTTGCGCACAATAGTAAGGTTTTGCGCGCAAAGGGTTGGTGTTGCGCGCAATTGTTAGTAAGGTTTGTCTGCACGTTCTGGTTATCCGGTTCAGTGGTTCTGTGCGTTCTAGTTCATCTATTTTGGAATTTGATGCAAGCAGAGTCTCATGCTGAGCAGAGTCAAAGACTTCAATGCAAATCTATTGAAGAGACCCTCACGTCTATAAACTGAGTGGGACTTCACCAACGGCAGTGAGCCAGAGGGAGTCAACGGGAGTGACCCGAGGGAAGTAGTGAGCTATCCCTGAACCTTTGTAAAGGCAGTGAGCCTGGGACAGAGTGATTGTACCCGAACTTTTGTAATCTAAAGCTAGTGAAGTATTGTGGATTTTGGTACGACCGACAACCTGTCGGCGTATGCTCCTTGGACGTAGCCCTTAGTGGTGAACCAAGTAAAAATGGTTGTGTCTTCTCTGTGCTTGTGAATGTTTTCATTCTGATCATAATCTTCATACAGGTTCAACAAGTTCCTACCAACATGGGAACGAGATCCATCACATTAAAAGAAAAAGTGGTCACCCTGATTCACCCCTCCCCTCTCAGGGTGTCCCGGGGTCCTTCAGTTGTCATAGTTGGTATCAGAGGATTGGTTTAGTTATTTTTGGGATTAAGATTAGAAAGCCCTAGTAAATCCATAAAGACAAGAATAAGTATAATAAAATAATTCCTATGTTTTTTAAGTACTGAGTAAGTGGATTATAAAACAAATACATTCATGTCCAGATACGAGCAGGTAGAGGCGGCTCTGTTACAGATGTATCATAGAGGTAAAACCCGAAAACACCGCTTTGAGCTAGACTCGAATGAGAACTGGTGTACGACAACAGGCCTTCTTGTACTCTTGGTTACGACACATCCAAGGGATATGTTTCGATAAATTCACAAGCTTTGTATGATCCCTTATTAAGGGAATTAAAAAATGACCCTAAGAATATATGTCAGAAAGTATATCATGAAAATCCAAGGTTTAAGCCTATAGACTCATGAGTTAAGGAAAAAAAGTTTATTTTTAAGTCATCAACTTTTGTCATTGGATTACCCTTTAGGTGTTACCCCCTAACATTCCTTTTATTCCAGACAATGGCCAGTAATAGGAGGACTCGGGATAACAACCACTGTGAAGATCAGTGTGATGACTGTACTAATGAGATTCCAAATCCAATGGGAGCGGGAATCGTGAACTTTTTCACGCTTCTATCTCCGCTAGGTAAATCTTTGAATAGAAACATGGGTCAAGAGGAACGTCCAAACCCTGCTAAGAAGGAACAAGTCTCTATCAAGAGATTCATGAGACAAAGGCCTCCTACTTTTAGTGGATCATCTAATCCCACGATCGCTGAACAATGGATCAACTCCATTGAAAAGATCTTCTCCATCCTTAAATGTTATGAACAAGAGAAGGTTCTCCTAGAGGCTTATCGTATGAAGGGTGAAGCTTATCAATGGTGGACATTGATCAAAAATATGAAACCTGAGGAGGATATCGAGGTGTTGGAATGGAATGATTTCTAGAAGATGTTTTCTGATAAATATTTCATGTGAACCCTCCAACTTAAGATGGAAAGAGACTTCGTTTCCCTAAAGAAAAAAGAATAAGAATCTGTTGGAGCGTATCAGGGAAACTTCACAAGTCTTGGATGATACGCTTTCGTCTTTGTCATTACCCCCGAATAAAAGGTTGACCGCTTCTTTAGTGGGCTGAAGCCTAGCCTGCGGAAAGAATTAGAGATCTGTGAATTTGACAGCTATGAGGAAATTGTTTGATGTGCCCTCATGGTCAAAATGGAGATCGAGGAATCACAGGGGTATCATGGGGACAATAAGCATAAGGTGGGATTCAATGCTAGAGGTCCGATGGATAAATCCAACGGTGCTAAGAAGATCCAGCACCCCACATTCCAAAAGTGCGGAAATAAGCACCCCGGAAATTGCCTCAAGGGGACAAGGAAATGCTTTAGGTGTGGAAGAGAAGGGCACCTAGCTGTTGACTATCGGCAAGAAAGACCTGCAGCTACGAAAAAGGAGAGGAACACTATGTTCGATCCTCAACACATTTTTCATTGCTACAACTGCAAAGAACCAAGAAATTTTTTAAATCATTGCCCTAAACCAAGGGTTTTAGGAGGCATCCAACAACCTCCAAGGCAGCAAGGAAGATCTTTTTCCATCACTTCTACAGAAGCGAACCCCAACAATGAAGTGGTGACAGGTATGCTAGTTATTTATTCAAGAATAGAAAACATATTTTTTGATTCAGGTTCTACGCATTCTTTTATATCTCGAACGTTTAGTAGGACAATACCAGCACCACCACAAATCATGGAAGTGAAGATGTCAATGAGTACAACAAATGGGGAAATAATTTCATCCCATGAATATATGTCCTCCCCTGTTATAATCTATGGTTTAATTTCCTACGAACCTCATCATACTCCCTCTGGTGGGATTTGATGCAATTCTTGTCATGGATTGGCTTTCCTTTTATAGATCCAACATAAATTGTCAGGAGAGGTAAATCACACTCTATATGGAGAAGTGACCACTGATTCATTACAAGTGTAAGGAGGAAGAAGAATATCCTTTATCTCCATCATCTCAAGCATGGATATTACATCCCTATAAGTATGCATATCTGGCTTATATGATTGAGTCCAAGTATGAAACCATCCTTGAAGAAATGCCTATTGTGAGGGAATTCACTGAAGTGTTTCCTGAGGAACTGCCTGGTCTTCAACCTAGAAGATATGTTGAATTCTTAATTGAACTTATACCAAGGGCACTAAAATTATCTAATACTCCAAATAGAATGACTTTCATGGAACAAGAAGAGCAGAAGAAACAACTACAAGAGAATCTGGATAATGGGTTTATACACCAAAGTGCTTCACCATGGGGGGCACCAGTCCTCTTCGTCAAGAAGAAGTATGGTTCAATGCGGCTTTGAGTCGATTATCGTGAACTTAACAAAATCAAGATAAAGAACAAGTATCCTCTACCACGGATCGATGACTTGATAGATTCGCTACATGGAGCACAATACATTTCCACGGTTGATTTGCAGTCTGGATATTAGCAAGTAAGGGTGAAGAAGGAAGATGTCCCCAAGACTACTTTTTGTACAAGATACGAGCACTATGGATTCAAAGTAATGATTATAAGACTCACCAATGCTCCAGAAATATTCATGGACATTATGAGTAGAGTCTTTAGGGATTACCTATAAAAATTTGTGGTTGTCTTTTTAGATGATATTCTAATATATTCCAAAACCACAGACAATCATGAGGAGCATTTAAAAACTATACTGGAGACTTTGCGCAAGGATAAGCTCTATGAAATGTACAGAAAGTTTGAGTTTTGGTTGAAGGAAGTCTCATTTTTGGGCCATATCATCACAACCAATGGGATATTTGTGGACCCCTCCAAAACAGATGCAACTGAGGGATTGACGAGGCCAACATCGGTAACGGATATCTGTAGCTTCTTGGGGTTAGTTGGATATTATCGAAGATTTGTGAGAAATTTCTCACGATTATCCACCCATCTTATCAAGCTTACTCGAAAGGGAGTAAAGTTTTCTTGGAGTGATGAATGCGATGAAAGCTTCAAGGAGTTGAAAAAGAGCCTTATTGTTGCGCCCATGCTCACTTTACCCACAAGTGGGGAATTTTTTCTGGTATTAAGTGACACTTTGAAGAAGGGCTTAGGTTGTGTGCTGATGCAGAATTATAAAGTGATATCCTATGCCTCAAGGCAGTTGAAAATACATGAGCGAAACTATCAAATGCATGATCTGGAGTTGGCGGCGGGGATCATTGCCGTGAAAATCTGGCGGCATTATCTCTATGGGGAGAAATGTGAGATATATACTAACCACAAGAGTCTTAAATATATATTCACACATAAAGATCATAATATGCGCTAGAGAAGATTGATAGAGCTCATCAAGTATTATGACTGTTCAATACATTACCACCTTGGGAAAGCGAACAAGGTGGGAGATGCCCTAAGTAGAAAAGTCCTATAGATTCAATCTATGATTTTAATTGAGAAAGATCCAATCTTCTTATACTTGATGAAGTTGAACATGGGAATCTTAAAGAAGGGAACATCATCAATCCTTTCACAAATGATTGCTCAACCGTCTCTTTTGGATAGGTTAAAGGATGCTCAGAAGGATGATGTGGGAATCCAAGAAAAAGTGGAAGCTATCAAAAAAGGGAAATCCATGGAGTTTAATGTTAATGAAGAAGGAATTTTTCAATTTGGGAAAAGGCTATGTGTTCCATCACGTCCAGAGCTGAAGAAGGAACTTTTCTATGATGCACATGGTTCAAATTTATCTATTCACCCAGGGAGAAGAACAATGTGTCATGATCTCTGAGAAATCTTTTGGTGGGATAATATGAAAAAGGAGATCGCTGAATATACATCAAAGTGCCTGGTGTGCCAGCAAGTGAAGGCATAGAGGCAGAAGTCTAAGGGGATTTTGCAACCATTTCCCATACCAGAATGGAAATGGGAAAAATCACCATAGACTTTGTCACCGGACTTCTGAGGACATCCAAAGCCAACAATGCAATCTGGGTTGTTGTGGATCTTCTTACAAAGACTGCACACTTCATTTCTATTTAGGAGGATTTCACTTTAGATCAACTAGCATGTATATATATTAGGGAAGTGGCAATGTTTCATGGAGTGCCACTATATATTGTGTATGACCGAGATCCAAGATTCACCTCTAAGTTTTGGAAGAGTCTTCAAAAAGCTCTGAATATGAACTTAACATCAGTACGGCCTATCATCGTCAAAATGATGGCCAATCCGAGCATACTATCCAAACACTTGAGGATATGTTGAGAGCATGCTCAATGGACTTTAAAGGAGGATGTGATCAACATATTCCTCTAGTTGAGTTCTCTTATAATAACCGTTCCCACTCGAGCATCCAAATGGCCCCATATGATGCCCTGTATGGGAAAAGGTGCAAAACCCCGGCATGTTGGGATGAGTTCGGTGAACGTAAGCTGTATGGACCATAAATGGTCGACGAAATTGTGGTGAAGGTGAAAACCATTCAGCAGCACATCAAGGTAGCCCAGAGTCGATATAAGAGTTATACATATAATCATCGACGAGACCTTGAGTTTAATGTTGGAGACATGGTTTTTCTATGAATATCTCCTTGGAAGATGGTCGTGAGGTTTTGAAATAAAGGGAAGTTAAGTCCAAGGTACATCGGCCCCTTCAAGATTCTTGATCATTTCAGGGCTGCAGCCTATCGACTAGCACATCCACCTACCATGGACAATGTACATGATGTCTTTCATGTATCCCTATTAAGGAAATACATACCAGACCCTTCACATGTACTCTCTTCTGAGGTGGTACAGTTGGAGGATGATCTTTCTTATGAGGAGAAACCAGTGAAGATTTTAGATCGTAGAGAAAAAGTTCTACGAAATAAGACAATGCCCCCGTCAAGGTGTTGTGGTGAAACCAAAAGTTTGAATAAGCAACTTGGGAATCAGAGGGAATGATGAAGTTGAGTTACCCACATCTATTTTAGTGTGGGAAAAGAAAATTTCAAGGGTAATATTTCTTAAGGGGGGGATATTGTAACTACCCAAAGATTCATTAATGGAAATATCACTTGATCTAATTAAATGTCGCTATATGTAAAATGTTTATATAAAATGTCAACTTCTTTGGTTTTATGTTACGAATTGTGATGGTTACTATTATAGTTGTTGAATAGTGATCACATGATTAGTATAAATATAGGGCTTTAACAAACCCAATTTAATCAGACAAAGGAATTGATGGCCTCATCCAATAGAATTTCTCCATACGAAGCCCATTTGTTGGACCTCAGAAAAGGGGTGGAATATTTGGGCTTGACTCTTGACAAAGACAAAGATGAGCTTCATCATGTCATGCTCGAATGAGATTGTCTACAGGAAAAGTGGAACTTGATAAAGATTACCACTCGAGCGATGTTATCTGAGCCACCCCAAGAGTCTGTCACCATCGCACACCTTACCCTTAGGTGTTATGTGGCTATTTTAAGGGGTTATGTGACAAATATATTGTACTATGTTCATGTACATTATTTTTTTATATAATAATGAATATATTTCTTGTCATCATTGACACATTGAAAATAGTTTTTGAAGTACAAATAGTGTTTTTAATTATTATTTAATCAAGAATTATATTTTACTAAATTAATGGATTATGGAATTAAATAATATTTTAATAAAATATTATTATTATTATTATTAAAATAATTTTTATTAAATATACTTTATCTTCTAATTTTATGATTGCAATTGTAATTTTTATTATGGTTTGAAAGTTATTTTTGTCAAAACCCATGAATTTTCGATAAATGTCAGTTTCTATTTTAATAGTGAAATTTAACATATTTAGAAAATCATTTAGATAAAATAAATGTTATTTCTGGAATCATGACATCAAAATTATCCAACGGTGAATTTTTCCTAATTTTATGAGATAGTAAAATTGTTGGGTAAAAATTAAATACCGTTTAAATATATATTGTGTTTTATGACATCATAATGACCCAATAGTGATGTAATAAAAAACTATAAGCTTTATGTTCGGCCAATATATGTTTGTTTCATTATCATAATGCGATTTTGGGTTTGTTTGATTTATTTTTCAAAGAATTAATGGAACCCTCAAGACTTATTAAACATCTTGCCCTTTTAAATTATTTTCCATTGGAGTGTGACTCACCTCCACATAAGCAACCCCATTATTTTATGAATTTCGGAATTTGGACTTATAAAATATTGTTTTCCTCTTCCCTTTTCCAAAATCCATGGGAAAAATCCCTAGGATGGTTTGTGTTTTGGATTAATTTAATATAAGGGGTCCCAAACCGAAATAATAAATAATTTCCTCACCTTTCCTATATAAACCCACCCAAGCTACCACTTCCTCCTCACTAAAAGCCTTTTGATTTCGTCCAACCTCTTACCTAATCTCTCTATAATCCTCCCAAGGTTCCCCAAGCTCCCAATAAGCCTCTCTCAAGCCTTTGGATGCACACTTCCATGGATGGGTTTTTTCTTCCTTTCTCATTTTTGTCCAATTTTCTTTACGTTGTTTTACCCTTTTAATTTCAATTATGAATGTTGGGTATGGGTTTTCACCTCCCACATACTGACCTCTTAATGTATTAATTATGGGAGTCCCCTTTTTCTCTCATTAAATTCCACCCATGTACACCCGTTACTATGTTGAAATTCCGAAAGGAACTTCTCTCTCCTCATTTACATTCAAGCAATACTTGTGTATCATGAATCTGAATTCCATTACAATTGTTGGGGCATGTATCTATATGACTCTATACTGTCCATTACATGTAAATATTATGAGGAACCCCTTTCCCTATCATCAACCATTTTTATAAATTCATATGTCACGCCGCTACGATGCCGAAATCGCACGGATTTTCTAAGCCAATGCCATTGTGTATTCAAAACCATTCCCATTTCTCTATCAAGGGTATTCACCTTTATACACATTTACTTATTGATTATAACGTTTCATGAATGAATTCCACATTCCTTTATCGTGGAATATATGAATATGTTTTATGAATCCATGTTTTATGATCCATGTGGCACACTTATACATGAAATGAAATGTTTAAGAAGGGTGCACCCTTATAGCGCTCCAATGCACTGGGTCAAGTATAGTATCATGATACGTCATGTGAAATTAGTGATGACTCATTCTAATTCAAGTGAAACCTGGGTTTACTCATGCTTCATGTGCAATGAGAATTTACTCATGCTCAATGTGCAATGAGCGTTGGCTCATGCTAATTCCATGTTAAGTGTTTTTTCCACATTACCATGTTATGTTTATCATGATTTATCAGGCCTTTATGTTCATGTTTCTCTTGTGCTCTATTGATATGCCCGTTGTCCAACATGTATTTTACTCCTCGTGTTCCTTGTTTATTCCATTACTAGTCTTTATAGCTCACCTCTTTTCTTATGCATGTCCTCAGGTTGTCCCATGCAATGCTAAGTACGAGGGAATGTAGTGGTCATGTAAAGGAAGTTTTCAATAATGATGTTGTACTTCATGTTTTATGTTTTTATGTAATGATCCTAATCCCCAAAGACATTATACCTCTCGATCATCCATGTTATATCAAGTGAATGTTTTATGTAATAAAAAATGTTTATGTTTGTAATAAAAGATGGGTTGTCGCAGATATCTTGTGGTCTAACATCAACCATTAATGATTTATTTTTATGATCAAGCCCCATACTTGCTGTATAATTCAGATCAATAATTTTCCTTTCCTAAAACTTGTTTGTCTTCTTCACTGGAACTCTGAATTTAACTTTTCCTTTTTTTATTTCCAATGTGTCTTACTTTTCTAGAATTAAGTGTTTCTACCAATATTTCAATTTTTATCACATATTGAAAAATTCCTCTTCAAGATTTTCAACATTTTTTATTTGATATTTTCCAATATTAGTGGAACTACCGATCTCTCTTTTCTATTCATTAATTTTGTGTTTGTACTCAACCACTTTTTCTAATAATTCTATTATTGAAGAGTTCATTTTTTAAATCTCCTTATTCAGCTCAGAATTCTATTTTTCATTCTTCTACATATAATTTTTGTTATCACAAACCTATTTGTTTTCTTTTTTCAATTTGGATCTCCAAAAATATCTCTATTCAAGATATGGTTTTAATTTGACCTAAAGGTCAATTATTCCTTCTAATTCCCCCTCATCACTATCATATTCTTCGTATCATTGTGAATTTCTAGAAACATCCACCAGTGAAATTGCTTCATGATCTGTACAGTCCTCCAAAACATAAACCTTAAATTATTATGAACATTCATCTTCTTTTTAAATAATATTATCCTTTTAGAATAATTTCCTCTTATAATATCACCAACCATTAACACTATCTTGATAATTCTTCTATATAATTTCATCATTGTGTTAATCATCATCTTAAAACAACTTAAGAAACATTGGTGGAAAATTTCCAATCATTCATCATCAAAATCATTCTTGTGTATGTTTACCTTTGAACATTGCTTTTCCTCTTTGAATATTTGAGGAGAGAAATGGTAGGACTTCATCAAAATATTATTTATCCTAACTATCTTCAATAGAGAGATTCTTCATTGCAATGAATACCATATTCCTGGACTTCCCCTTTTCCACCAAATCATTATCATCATTCCTCATTTCATATGAAACACGAGTACTATTGAAGTTATCTAATGTCAGCTCTTTCTGATCTCTGTCTTCCAATATAGAAATATTAGAATTAAAATGAGGTGGATGTTTTTATAACATGAACATGATAATCATTATATATTCAATAATTTATCTAAAAACATGAATTCTCTCCAAAACAACACTTACCTAATAAAATAATGTTTCAATAGACTCATTATGGTTTATTTTTACATCCTCATATATGATCCATAGAACCTGTAGATTTACTTCTATGAATTTTTAGTCACCCTCATAAATGTTCAACAGATTTTCCCACATAACATGGGATGTTTTACATTACATCACATTTGTATATATTTCATTGGATAAATCTACCACTAAATCATTAATCTCTTTACCATCAGAATCGAATTCCGTTCTGTAAAATTATGATAAAGCACTACTATTGATATTTTATAATATTCGATGCATCCCTACTATAAGGACATCCAATAAAAATTTTCAGAAGTACTGGTACTAATGATTATTCGATATATGAAATTTATTACCATTGAAGATCAGAATACCTTTGCGATTAAACACCTCCATTTCATCTACTGAGGGAGAATAATGGCTTTGAACCTTTAACTCTGAATACAATTGCTAGGCCCACTAGTGAAAATACCCTTGGAGGGGGTCGGTGAATAAGGGTATGGAATATTAAAACAATTGCCCCTTCATATCATTTTTATTCATTAATTAAGACACACTTATATCTTTATCCCATAGAAATATACGAATATAAATTAAATCATGCATAAGACACATTGATTTTACTTGGTTTACCCTCACAAGGCTATATCCATGGAGAATACAATGATGATGTACTGATGTACCAACTTTAATAAAGCTCAGTACTGAATTAAAGGATCAGGATAGATCAAATCTATTCCTAGACCCACTACCATTACAATGTTTCTTGTCATCACACTACTTTCATTAGTGTCACTCCATATGTCTCGTTCAATGGATCACTTCCGGTGGAAAGGTTCATCATCTTTTTCTTTCATTGTTCACTACACATGGAAGAGATTCAATCATTGTTTATAGACTTCTAGGTCCCTTAATTTTCATGAAATTATGAATCCAAAATTTAGATATATTATCTATTGATTTCAAATTTTCACTGGTATATGAAGTCCACTTTTCTGTGTACTATTAATTTAGGGAAATAACTTTTGAAAATTGTTCCTATGCGAACTACCTTGATTCAATTTGAACAGCCTTGAGTCCTCTATGAACTATGCTACACCACATAGATTAAGTTCTTCAAAGACCACTTCTTCTCTATAGACCGTCTCTCCTCCATGTACATCTTCTCCTCTATGGACAACTTCTACTTTGTAGACCGTCTCACCTCCACGGACCACCTCTCCTCCGTGGACCACTTCTCTTATGTCGACCACCTATGATTAAATGGTCCATTTCACCTCTTTGGATAATTTTACTTTGTGATACATAGTTACCCACATAATAAATTCATAGATTGATTCCATGAACTAATTAAAACATCATTGAACCTCCCTCATGAACTCTTCTCTTTCCTAGAATTCCTCACACACTTATTGATATTTATTCAAGTTCTACCCAAATAGATGATGTTTTTGAATGAAAATAACTCTCTATAATGAAGGGATTAATAGTACTTATATAATCATATAGATCCAACAATCTCACTTATCTATTTTACATAAACATTTGATGGGGTTCAGCCTTCACTGCATACTTCTTCTCTCATGAACCATTTTTCCTCCATGGACCGTGCACCACCTCTCTTCCTACATAGAAGATGATTCCTTCTGCTAACAGAACCCTTCATGCCACCTAAAATAACCACCTTAATTCCAAAAATGAGGACCCATCATATGATCTACATGCCCTCAATGAACTACATTCCACTAATGAACCGCAAGCCTTCCCAAAAACCATTTTTGTCCCATGAACTAATTTTCATTCATGGTTCCTATAATACCATTCATGGTACCTTATATAGAATCTATGAAGAAATAATTCCTTTATTGATTTCCATCACCATTCTACATACCTCTTAAGAGTTCTGTGAACTATACTTCATGTAATTTATACTGGTCACTCATTTGAAGAAATACATACCTTTCCAAAAACAAACACCTGATTTTGAGGATGAAAAACTGGAAAATACTATGAAAATGTGCCACATTAAAAACCTACTTCAGAAAAAACCATCCATCCTCATTTTTAATAATATGGATTTGTCAAAAATCCCAATCACATACAAAAAAACTAATAGAATATATTGAGGGATTTTTTACAAAAAAAAATGTAATACATATGAGTCAAGATGTATAATATGTTGGCATAAAAGGGTGATAATCAAAATCAAGAACATCAGGGAATGATATTAGATGATAACATCCTAAAAAATAGAAATGATGAAACAATATAAAATATGGCATCATAATCATAATTCAATGATCAAAACCTAGATATCCTAAAATAATATGATTAAGATAAACTTCCAGGAACCATATATAGTATCTCATGAGATATAAAATTACCAATTGCATTAGAGGGCCATATAATTCTGGTCCAACCAATCACATTCATTTCATGAGGAAACGTTTGTTTTCACAATAAATCATACAACATAACAATACATTTCAAACTTTTAATCCCATGATTAAGGAGTGTTTATTATGTACATGGGATTCCCCAATAAATTAAGTCTCATTACATATAGTGGAATAACCTTGATTGGAAATGATGATGGGTTAACATAATAAATAAATTTTAGATGGAAGAACATGAGATAATTTTGAAACCTAATGAGTGTACATAAAGGTTCATGGAAGGGTTTAATGAGAGTAAAAGTAAGTCTATAATTACACTGTAATAATAATAAAATTAATAGTATTTTCAAGAACATACATCATGATGATCAATTGGAAATAAAAATGTATAATACAAAGAAAGTACATGGGTAAAGTGGAGAAGTAAGAGGATCCCTTAGCTTGAGAGGGAGCTTCTAAAAGATTCATTGAAGATTTTTAATAGATATAAAACACCATAGGGTACATTAATAGTGGTTGAGGGTGATTAAATTAATATTCAATGGGTTTTTAGTGAAGAGGAGTGTGATTTTTGGTGGGTATTTCTAGTAAAAGAAAGATATGAATAAATTATAAATTTATAATCATTGGTTTTGGACTCTATAAAATAAAATAATCAAAACCTAAAACCTTCCCATGATTTTACCATGGTTTCAACCAAATAAGAGCAGTTTTCTGTATTTTACAAGGCTAATAACTAAAAATATTTCATGTCTAAGTGAGTAATGTTCATAAATAATTGATTTTAAAACCGTAAAATATAATATATATTTTTCAGGATTCATTAAAATCTTATAAAATTAATAAAATAAATTCAAAAACCTAATATTTTAAAGAGTAAATATTATATTTGGTCAGGGATTACCTGTATAGTATTTCTTTCATCACTTTTGGGCCATTATGATTTCATAACAGATACCGTATTTAATTTTTACACAAAAATTTGACAATCTCCGAAAATTATGAAAAATTCACCATTGCAAATTTCAATGATCTTTTTTAAAAATAATATTTTTTTTTCAAAATAATTTTCTAAACATGATAAATTACACATTTCATTAAAAACCATTTTTATTAGAAAATACTTGTTTTTATGATACTAACACCTCTTTGACACTTATAATAATTACATTGGACTTCATTAAATCATGTTATCATATATAGTTTATAAATATTATTCATTATAAATATTTTTAAAAAACATTATATACAAATTTATACAATTAACCAAAAATAGTATTTCTATTGAAACTATATATTTTTCAAAAATACCATTTAGATTTTATCATATTAAAATCTATTTTTTTCAAACTCATTGTATAATTATTTATAAATTAATTATAAATAATTAAAAAATATATTCCTTATTTCATTAAAATTTATATATCAAAATTCATATTATAAGGGTCAAGATACATAACCCTTATTATTCAAGTGGATGCACTAATTGTATGGTGTGTGATGATGTTTCTTTATTGGGATGGTTCAATGAACAATGTTTGGGACCAGATCCCGATAATATTTAATATTTCCCAATAACAAGTTTACTCATGATTTGTTTTAATCTAATCTTGTTCTAGGTCAAGGTAATGGACCAATGATGACATCTCCCTCATACTCTATGATAAATGGTTTTTATAGGCGTTGCTCTAACTGGTTGATGTTGTTTCTTCTTCTGTCTATGTTAATTGGACTTTATCATATTTCTAAATTTATAATAATCTTTATGTTAACTATATATTGGATATATAATCAACAGTTGTGATTCATAATGGAATTTTAAATCCAATTGAGTATATAATATAATGGTCGAAAATAACCAAAGTGGTGCATGTGTTTCCTATAATTGAATTACTTAATAAGGGAATGATTAATTCAAAAAGGATTTTAATTTATAATTGTTTGGGTCATTAAATTATTACCCCTTAAAAATTTTACCCTTTAAATTTCATTTTCTACACTGGAATATACAAGGGTAATCTTGTTTCATTCATATTTTGTTTCCAATGTTTCTTCATCAAACTTTTCATTCTGCCACAACATTTTGACCCGATGAGTTATATTATTTTGTAAAAAAATATCATTATGATATAAGGTATTCACTGACTACTCTTTATTGGAAAAGTCTTTATCCAAGTTTAGAACCTATAGATTCAGTATATTTGAGGGTTCTGTTATTCAATTTCGCTAGAGTGATACATGGAACAAATGATTTACTCGAGATAAGTTAGGAGGGATTTTTATTCAATAGGCCATAACTCTAACATGAGCAAGAATATAAAATGGGAAAATTTGTCTTGGAATAAGATTTCCCTTGTTTCCAATTATCATGAATTTTTTCTATGGTGATATATAATGGAAAACCATAATTGTGACCTCAAACTATAGTTCTCATTAATAATTGGTTACATATATTTTATTTCATATATGAATAGATTTCATATGATGTTCAATGGTTTAAACCTTCTATATCATATACTGGATGATATTATGTCCTATACGCTTCCATTATCCTACTTCATCGTAGAATGTTAGAGTCTGATACCTCTTCCCATTCATGTTCCATATAAGATATAATTTAAATTATATAACGGAAGCTATTATTATTTGGGAACTCCTCTAGGGGGAGGTGCTGATTAGAACATCCTTGGAAATCCTTTGATCATGTTCTAAACATACACTATAAATATTTAATATTTCTTTCTGACTAACCATCCATATAAGGGAGATAAGTAGTACTGAAAATCAAATTTTTATAATGTTATTAGTGAAGGATTATATTGAAAATTGAGGTAAACATTAGATCCTAATTAGATATAATATAATGTGGTACAAAATGTATTCTTATAGCACCCCTTATGTATATATTTGCATGTGGACTAAGATTGATATATTAAATGATAGTAATAAAATATGATGAATATTTAAAGTGATAGAAAACAATCCAAATGTATTTTTACATTTAGATGTCCTAGGGAGTCCTACAATATAAGTAATGGTTATGTTTTCCCATTTACATAATTGTATGGGAAACAGTTTCATCTTACCCCTAAACTTCTCTCATTCATCCTTGAGTTTATTCCATACTAAGCACCAAGATAAAAATTATACAATATCCCTCCTCATGTCGTCCCAACAGAATTATTTCTTCAAGTCATTATACATTTTACTACTTCATGAATGAATAGAGAAGGATGAGATATTTGAATCATCCAAAAGTATTTCTTCATCATTGGTTTTTATGGGACACATGTCCATTTTCCAAAACATAAGATACCATATTTAGAAAATATGAAATATTGAAAATTTTATAAATTTATTTATAGTTTCTTATCGTCTTTATTGGACTACCTAATACTCTAAATAATAGTTGAATGGGAACTTATTTTGGAATGTTAGGATTAATTACCTTTTATGATTCCCATGTCTTTCATTTTTCTGTCCATGAATATTGGATACCTTTCATTCCTCATCATGGATACAGTTGAGGAATCCTTCCTACATATAGAATCTACCACTTTGAGTAGTTTCCCATGATGGTAGTGGATTGAATAATCATAATCCCAGGTTATATCTAACCTCGTTCATTGAGATATGTTGAGATATTTTTTTTAAATATATACCTATGGCTTTTATGACCAGTATATATTATATAAATCTACCCATAAAGATAATATCAAAAAATAATTAAGGAAAATTTCTTTATAGTCATCTATAAATCATTAATTGTGTATATGTACTCATGGATCATTAATTTTTTGGGATGAAATGACTACCATTTTTTCATCATCCATGAGTATACTAGCCAAACAAGTTATAGACATATCACTATAGATAAAAAAGGTTTCCCTACTACTAGTTATTTGAGCACATGAGAAATTAGTAGCATATTTTTTACACTTTAAATCACTCCTAATATTCAAAAATATAAAAAAATCACTCCATTCTATGATAGGTTGGTAGTAGGATTGAAAAGCATGAAGTTTTTTTAAAACATTGAGGATAGTACCCATCTCATCCATGAAAACTAAGGATCTCCATCACAGATGTTGTTCATGTCCATCATTCAATTGCCTTTATTTTTCTAAGGATCCAAATATGTCCATTTTATAGTGATAACACTTCATATAAATGTTACTTACTCTATCCAACACTCACAATTACCATACTTCACATATTCCATTTCTTTTCTCAAGGTCTTTAGTACATTCTTCAAATTATCCTCATTCCTCGCATTTCTTTTTGGAGTAGATAAGAATATCATCTATAATGACTCCTATAAATATTTCAAGTTAATCACTAAAAACAATATTCATTATGTCCATAAATATTTTTTGAGAATTATTGAGTACAAATGGTATCACTATGAACTCATAATTATCATACATTATATGAAAAATAGCCTTGGTGATATCAACTTTCATCAATCGTACTTGATAGTATCTTCACTGAAGATATACCTTAGTGAAGTACATGGATACATTTATATGATCAATGAATTCAGAAATCCATAAAAGGGGATACTTTATATTTTTCATGATCCTGTTGAGCACCTGTTAATAAATGTTTATGTTCATTGAACCCTCCTTTTTCTTAACAAAGTGTACCAGCACACCCCATGATGTAGCACATGGGAAAATAAACCATTTATATTGATTCATCTATAGATAATTTTTTTATCTATTAATGTTCATTAGTTTCGATTTTATATAAAGTATTGGTTAACGGAAAACCATTGGGAATAATTTCTATTGAGTAAAAAACCTCTTATTTAATGGGAACACCATAAAATTCATTGAGAAATACTTCAGCATATTTCCTCACAATGGTAATTCCATTGAGGATGATCATTTTCATAGTATCAATCATGTGAGATAGTTACAATTTATTATAAAGAAATAATATCCACTCTTGACATGATGATTCTAAAGGATATCAATCATTCTCCTAAAATTTTAATATAATTGTTACGACATTCTTGAAACGGAGGGTATTTTCAATCAGATGTATATTTATAGAGTCACTATACATGGAAATGTAGTCCAAAATCCTAATTAAATCAAATTTAAGTAAAGGTATTACCATATGGTTTTCTAGGGAATTCATCCTGAATATATAAACATAGGAGAAGTTATATAATTAAGACGTAATAATTTCACTAATTTTTGTTTTCACTGATAGATCAACTTCCATTTTTTGAGGTGGTGTTTGTATCATTATACTAAACCCATGTGAAATGAAATGATTCATAGAACCATAATCCAATAGAAAATTTTTTATCCTTTAAGGAATAATAGTCATACCTGTCACCACATCAATTTAAATATCCACCTCAATTGTTGTGATTGAATAAGATCACCTATTCTCTCAAAGACTTGGAGCTAGTTATTATCGATAATAATTGACAACCCTTGAATCATTAAATTTATTCACTGAGTTTCCTTGTTCCATACTGTTGAAACTTTGGAAAATAGGCCAAGGGTTGAATGGATAATTTCTTTATTTCATTATATTGATGTGTTTCTACAATCTGTATTCACTATCAAGGTTCCCTTCCTTCACATAATAAAAAATTTTCCTTCTCCCCTTCAGTTGATTTTTAAAATGCTTCTTCCAAAAAAATTTAAAATTGGGATTTCATAATTTCTTACCACTGGGAAATTTATCCATTAATCCTCTATAATTAAAGTCCATTCTCCCCTACCTATCTCTAAAACTTTTAGACCCTTGGGATTTACAAATATCTATTTCAACATTGAGGGAATATCGTATAATTTCCTTATATATTTGGAAGACATGAACTTCCAAATATTTATATAGATTCATCTTTAACCTACTAAATTATTTGTCAAAATTATTTCTATGGTTGTTGAAAAAGATGAAGGTGTATTGTTCATGTATCTTGAAGTTCACATTATTTTCACATATTGATTCATCAAACTTTTTTCTTGAGGATCTTGAATTACATCTCCATTTTAAGTTAGAGTGTGAGAGGAAAATAATTATTCAAAAACATTTTCTAGAATTGTTTCCAGTCCATCATTTTTATCTCCTCCAGGGGATTCATATTTTTTATCAATGTACACCATTGATTTGATTCACCCGTAATATGATAAACAATTAATACAAATTTCTCTTTCCTGGAGAAAGGATAGATTTAGAAGATCTTTTAAATTGAATTGATAAATATTTTTATATTAAGGGATCAGAAGATCCATAGTGAGCCATATTTCATTGTCACATAATGGACTCAATTACAACTTTATCATTCTTATGGGGATTTTGGTTATCCCCCTAAATCATTTTTATATTAAAAAACTTGAGATAATTGAGTATTTATTATCATGATGTTCTGAAATCTTTCTGTATTCAAGTTGGACATCTCATTTGGGAAGTTATCATAAATACCACCACATGGTATGTTGATTATGTTCATAAAAATTATATCAATTGATTAAAATAAATATAATATATGTGTTTTTATTGAGGTAGAAGTACTATATTTGTTTAGATTATGATTTTTTATCTATGTGAGACATCCTAACAAGTTGATAAAGTCTTTGAGAGTTTTCAGGATCATATCAGGGCCCAATGTTATATTTTTTTTGGAGGAATAGGTAGAGTCACATGGTTGGTGCAAGGTTAATACTAACTGTGAAGCTCAACCATGTAGCCTAATAGAGGATGTGAGTCATTAATTCCAATTCAAAGGAAGAATTCTCTTCCTTGTAAAAGATACAATAAACTAAGGTGAAATTCATGGAGTTTATGAATAATTAATCCTAACCATGCACATATCCATTCTATGGGTGGAGGATTTGGATAATGACCATGCATGACATATGAAAGGTTTGTCAAACCATGTTCTTAGGCATGTGAGGGTTTTTTTCTTGGGAAGTAGGTGTGCAAGGATGGCACATGGTTTGGATAACTCTGTGGCCAAATCATTCCCTCCTTAAAAATTTATGAAATTACATTTCCCCTATTTTAATTTAACCCATTAGACCACTATTTATTCATCATTCCACACATAATATCGTTTTTAGCTCCCCATTGTCTCTCCTCTTAGGCATTGTGACATCTTCTCCATCCGGACTCAGAATAGAACACAATCAGTCATTTTTTAACACCAATGGTAATTCTATATTTCTCCTTGATTATTTTCATAGTTTCTCTCCCCATACTTGATCTTATGTTAATTCATGATATTATAACAAATTTTCGAGATTTTTTTATATTTTTTTTCCTCATTCCTTCCAAAAATCACGGGCTGATACTATGTGAGGAAAACAATATCAGTATAATGTTAGAGGTATATTAATTTTACCATATTGTTTTTATGTCTATAAAGTGTAGAATTATTCTGCGAGCTCTACCTTCCAAACATTGTCAATGAAATTTTAAATTTCCAAAAGGAAATTAATTATCCCCTTTTAGAGATAGACCCATAGAGCATTTTTTTATCATCGTCTACCTGGATAGTTTTATGGATTACTATATGAATGATCCACATTCTATGTGGTTTTCTCCCATAAATCATAATTCCAATGAGTAAATTAAATTATTTTATATTTTTAATGAAATAATGAAAATGTGAATAAAATTGACATGACACCTGGTCATTATAAAAAGTGGAATTGTGCCCATAGTGAAATGGGATTAAATAAAGTTGAAATGATATAAATACACTTTTGGTATTATGTTAATGTTTTACAAGTAATGTTTGAGTATATTATTAGGACACAAAATTTGTAGATGTGAAAGAGTTATGGAAAGTGTAGGAAATTATGCTTCCCTCTCCATTGATGTAGGATGGTGGACATGGTGTTCCTCATAATTTAAAGGGGATTTTTCACACAAAACTTTTCACTCCGTTGATATAGTAATTTTTACCAGACTCTCCACACAACGAATGGTGATTTCTTTGTCATGACATTCCATATAATAAACTGGAATTCTTGGGAAGATTCCCCTTCTATAAAATAGTATGATACCCTTTTGAATTTTTTTTATGGAAACCATTGTCATGTTCCTTGGGTCCTCACTAGTACTTATATATATATAAATATATATTGTCACGTGTTCATAGAAATTTAGTCTTAGGAATAAGTTGGTATGGTCAGCAAGGGATCCTTATGAGGATCCTAATCCTGAAAGGGATTATGGTTGTATTGTTTCCATATACTGTTTATGCCTTCACACGGTTCATTTTATATTCACTGGTTGGATTGTATTAGACTCCATTAGTGGTGGCCTATTCATTTTTATATACACCCTTTTTGGTCCGTTATTTTTCACCCAAATAGACATCATGGAAAAAATTAGGGACAAGGGAATGTGAATTTATATAGATTCTAGATTATTATATACAAGGATATATTATAGGATATGAGAATCAATATAGTTCTTGTGATGCTATTGGGTATAACTTTTGGTATTTTATAAACTTTTGTAAAGAATGTGTTGATGTATTCCTACTACCTATTTTTTTATAGTATCCTAACATTAATATTTTGTCTGAAAGACATTTAATTTTTTGTTTATTGATATAGTTGGATGTTTTTCATTTTTTCTTTTTATTTATTATTTCCACTACATTACTATTTTTTTGTTTCTACTACTTATCTATTATTTAATAATGTTCTACACATTAAGAATGAAGGTATAGTCTCCCAACTATAAAAACTTACACCCTTACTGCTAGTTAAAATCCTAAGGTGTATGTGGATGTGAACTTGAAGCCATGTGGACAATAGGTTGTGTCACATATAAGTGGACTAGGCATGGCATGTCACAAATCCGTATCTAAGATTTCGTTTCTTTTCCTTACAATTTTCTAATGGTAGAAATGAGATTATGAATTTTCATAATTTATTAATCAGCCTATTATGAGGAGTTGGTAACCAACTTATAGAGAAAATCCAAGTCACCTAAGAAGGGACATTATCTTTTTGTTTTCACCAGTTATAGTTGTGGTGATTTCATTGAATGGTGATGCACATGATTTATGACTTTTTTAATGAATCTTCTTTTAATCCTTGGAATTTTTTGGTGAGTAATTATTGTTTCACGGATCATAATTGGAATATAGAGATTAAAATTCCATGAATATTCCATTCTATATAGTTGTATCTAATCATTTTCATTAATTGTGATCCTTGTGGTTGTTGGGTGCCTTGATTACTAATTACTGTGTTATTGACATCTTTTATAGGAAGGTCAATTGGTTATTTAAAGTGTTTGAATCAACATATATATATTTTCCCATATTTATTAATGGTGGAGACTTATTTATCTGATCATGGTATGATAAATAATGTAATCATGGTTACATGAACTAAGAACATTTTTATTGTTTTAATTAAATGTTGAATCAATTTCATTTTATATCATTATGCCAATATAAAATAGGAATGATGAACCATATTATTAAACAATAATATGAGAACCTATTATATTCTGAGACTGAATTTCATCAATTGGATATAGTTACATGACATTCCAAATATAACTTTTAAAGATTATGATACTATAATAAGGGAATGGTAATTAATATAAATAGACCACTGTATAAATATAAAAGCTACAAAATTATGAATTATAAATGATGTGGGTAATATTAAATGGGGATTCCAATTGAAACATAAAGGGAATTTTACTCTATAAATTTAAATTTACATTCAACTTGATATAAACTTTTTTGTGAGATATGAATCCCCGAAATGTGACCCAAATGTAACATATTAGTGGGAATTAGGTAGTGTCTCTTATTTTTTGTCATAGTCTTATAAGTTTCGTAGACATGGATTTAAGTGTATGAAGATGGGTATTGAATCTGGTATAGGAAGGCCTTACACACATCCTATTCTTTTATCTAAGATCATTTCTATTATCATAACTCATTTTGAGGCCATGCTCCAATGTTTTTCAGACCTGCACCACTATTATTACCTCCTATAGTGATGCTCCTGGAACCAACTATTATACCCAATCTATGTACAAATTCTTAGTTACAAGAGGGTTTCCTATGGTTAATATTGGGCATGTAGGGGGCCCCATAACCTTCCCCTACTATAGTAGAGTTGATGTGAGAATATATGCAGTAGAATAAACCTACTATTTTAGGGTATAATATCCCTAGGATATTGAATCATGAATAAAGGACATTCTATCTATTTTTGAACATTCCTATATGCCTCAGGAAAGTAGGGGAATGTTTATATCTTACATGATTCATGATTCCCCCGAGTGTTTCTAGGATGTTATACCAAGGGATATAATCACTGGGACATGGACATGATGGACATTCAGACTACCGTCTATGAAAATTTTTATCCAAAAATGTTGAGGTATAAATGATATAGGGATTGTATTCACCCGAATAAGGCTTATATGACTATCATAAACTATTATTATCAATTCACTGAGCTCAAACGCCATACAAATTCCCTTGTTGGACACAACATGTCAAGGGTGAGATGTTTTGAGGATGAGATTATGTGTGGGAAATGATCTTAGGTGAATTTATTACAGTTGGATACTATTTCCTAGAATGTGAAACATTCCGCCATCATCAAAAAAATATGGGGGAATATAAAGTTGTGGTAAAAAGTAGATCAGATCCTTGACAGGGGGGAGTTCATACAGTAGTGGGAAGCCTCACCTTGAGTATAATCATTGGGGGTATTGGTAGTCAGATAGTGCACAATGATAGATATGTGATATTTTATCGGTGTGCGAATCCATGACACATGAAACCTCAATAACATAAGTACCCCTTTGATTTCTGATCTTTCAGAAGAATGCATTATCGTAAAAAATCATAATCAGGTAGGGAGTTGGAATACTACCATACATTTGAGGATGAGGAGGTTTTCATTATTGAGGAGGCTATGTACATGACATATAGTATTAGAAGAGAAAAAATACTCAAGGAAGTTTGGTTAAAGATTAGGGGAATGTATCTAGCTAATTATAATCAGTAAAACCAATACATGAGGAAATGGGTGCAATAAAATATATGGTACAAGGCATGATTTTAGTACCCAATAGTTTGAAATATTCTTTTTTTACACCGGAACATCACATTCATTCTTATTTTCTCTTTTTGTAATTAACCACTATTTTGAGATCAAATAATTATATTCAGTGATGACATTGGGTACTCTATTGGGATTATGATCTGAGAGTGTGATCCTATGAAAGGGGTGTCCTCTTGACATTATAAATTATCATTTTAGATGGAATATATTCTTCTATTATATGGATTATTTTTAAATCATTCTCATGATAAACTGGTTGGTTCCCTATCGAGTTGATGATGAATATTCTCAACATGGGATGTATTTTTCATCACTCAAAGGGTGGAGAAAATGTATACAAGGGTGAATGAGATTTCAACTAATATCAAGATGGACCTGATAATTGTGGGATTGGTAGATTGATAACCTAGATTACTAGTCTTTTTATAAATGAATAGGGAATTAAGAATATATATTTCCCTATGATAATGGATTGTTTTAGAGTTTTCTTCTGATGAAATTTCTATACTAACTTGTGAGAGAGAGGTTTATTTCACTATAGTGAATGTTGAGAATTATCATCGTTTTCTATTCCTCTACATAGGATGGATCCTAACGGGCTTAAATAACTCATGAGTCGATTACAAGACCTAGAAAACAAAGGGTTCATAAAACCCAAATTGATCTCCTTGTATTTCACTCATGGTTTTCTCCAAGAAGGTAGATGGTACCCTCAAAAATTTTGTGGATTAATGATTATTAAATAAAATCACAATTATGAACTGATACCCAATTCCTTATATTGATGATCTATTTTTCAGCTCTAAGGAGATAAGGTCTATTTGAATATTGATTAGATGGAACACTATTAGAAGGCATGAATTCAACCTATAGATAAACCACACACTACTTTTCAACGAAGGTAATACCTTTACTAGCCTTTATAAACGATGTTAGGTCTCACAAATGCACCAAAAGTCTTTATAGAATAGATTATTTGGTTTTTCAAACCAAACAAGGATTCCTTAATAGCAGTTTTTGTGGGAAATAGCTTAGAGTATTGTCAAAATAAACTAGATAATGAAAAACACATTGATATCTTTTTGGGTGTACTACGTGAGCACCAACTACATGATATTCTCCCAAAATACCCATTCTAGATTAATAATGTTCACTTCCTGGCCACATTATAGTGAAATTAGGGGTATCTATGGTTTATAAAAGGTTAGAGTCATTGTTTCCTCATAGAATTAGAATAAAGTATTTTATATACAATGTTTCTTGGAGTCTACACAATTACTATCAGTGCATCATTCAAAACTTTTCATGATAGGAAGCATCACTCATATTCTTGAACATGAAGTGAATCACGTTTATTTGGTCTAAATCTTGTGAAGAATTATTTTTTGAGATTAGTGGAATGTTGGACTAATCCCCAATAACGATTTTACATAATACATATAGAGGCTATACAATTTATTTTGATATAATTAAAATTCAAATGGGATCCATATTGATGCAATGGGAAAGAGCCATTTTGTAAATTTCTCATCATTTGAGAAATAAATAATTCAATTAACTGACACAAGAAATTTGGATAGATGAAGTTGTCCATGCTTTTCATTAGTAGATACATTACTATAAATGAAAAAGAAATATTGTATAAAAGGATCAAAAAATCCAAAAATAATTTTTTAAATTGCATTATTTTAACCTCAATTAGAAAAGATGGATCAATTAACTTTAGTATTTCATTTTTTTAGGTTTCATATATTCCTGGTAAATTAAATGTAGTTTCTGATGCCTTGAGCTAGATGACTCAGATACTAATAGCCTAGGAGGCTAGTAGTGAGTGGTAGTTGTTGTATGCATTTTTTATGACGCATCTAGATGTATAGGAGTGTAATTAGTAGCCTATTGTTATATATTTTAGATTTAACTCATCACTTCTAGAATGAGTAATTACGGGGATAATATTTTATCTTGAGGGCTTTATCCTGTGGGAATGTATTTTAGGTGATGACCCACCACCTATTTTGGATATGGATAATGATGATATGTGAGACATTCATAGGTGTGTCTAGGTTTCTATATAAATATGATAAGAACTAATAAGAGAATATATTTCTTCCAGTTGGGCAGTAAATCCCCAACATATAGAGATGTACTCTAATTAAGTAATCTAGTATTGTTGGATGGGGATAAAAATAGTTATAGCTAGTTTTGTAACTCACTATTCCACCTATCAGTAGGTAATGGGGAAACACCAGTTTCCTTCATTTATTTTATAGACATTACCCTGTTTGGAGTGGAAATGGGATAATAACACTATGGATTTTGTGATATGATTATTGTGATCCCGTCAAAGTTGTGATAATGTTAGATTATCATGGACAACGTGATGAAGGTCACCCAATTTTTTTATTAGGGATTCAATATCTATAGCTAAGCTTGTGAATCATTAACAATGAGAGATTATATTCCATTTGGAGGTTATATGGAATATTTTATTAAATAGTGAATCTTGATCCACTAGTTGGTTCTTTTATGATATATATAAGGCTTCATTTCACAACTACTATTGAGTACATCATTTAACCCTTAGACTGATGATCAGTCTAATTATACTATACATGTGTTTGAGGAAATTCATAGAGCACGTGTACTTGATTTTTTGGGGTTATTTGGAGAAACATTTACCTCTTTTTGAGTTATTCTATTATAACTGCTTCCATGTGACTATTCGGGTGGCTTTAAATAAGGATTTATATGGTAGACCATACTGATGACCTCTATTCTAGTTAGAGGTTAGAGAGGCAACACTAATATGACTATAAACCATTCAACGAACCTCAGAGTTGGTAGACATTATAAGAATTTTTATAACTGTGAATTAGTTTAGGGATAAGTGTTATGTTGATCGTCATCACTTGAAACTGGTGTTTGAGGTGGGGGATTATGTATTCTTATATGTTTCAACAAATATCTTAATCAATGTATTAATATGTAATTTATTATTGAACCATAATTTTTATGGGGTTTAGTAATTTTTGAGAGAGTGATGATAGAAGCCTATCATAGAAGTATTCCTAAGGGGAAATGACCCATCCACAAAATTTTTCAAATTTTTATTCTTATTCTTTATTATTCTGAATCATTTCATGTTTTTGATTTCAAGGATATTTAGTTAGATACTAATGTTTCATTTTAGGGGTATCTTATTTTATATCAATGATCGTAGGACAAAGGTTCATAGAGGTAGTTCGGTTCCTATTGTTCCTTTTCTATTGATGTACAACCATTTGCAAGATGATATTTAGGATTAATTGTCTGATATACTTCTACATTAACTAGATCTAATCTCAGATTTTTATCAACCACTATAGGGGAACATAGAAATGAGTTATTTTATATAGGGGATGTTGTAATATCCTGATTTTTTTGATGTATGAATCCTATAAATTTTTATTTAAACCACTTTTTTATCTATGTGATAATTAATAATGAGGTTATGGAGGCTTTAGAAGAATTATGACTCAACATGGTTCCTGAAGTTATAGTTTTATGGATGAATAGGTAGAGTTACACTATTGATGGTTTTTTAGAAAAAACAATGCAACCCAAAATAAGAGGATCATAATTAGTTTTACCATTCATCAGGGGATACATGTCTATGAAAAATATAAAATAAAATGTAGCTGAAAATCACATGATTTGAACAAGGTTTATCTTAACCCTTATGCATATCCATGTGAGGGGTGGATGATTTGTATAATGAACACACATTTTTTGTGCATGATTGTTCAATTCAAGTGCCTAGCCATTAAATGGGGTGTCAAATTTTGTATTAGGTGAGAATGGTTGGCACAAAGTTTAGATAACCTTGTTGTCAAACAGTGTTCCCCTTAAAAAGCAATGAAATTATGTTTTTTCTACTAATTTATTTTAACCATTTATCCCCTTATATTCTTCCATTCCACATACAATATCTAACTTATCTTCCCCTTGAATCTCCTCTTATCCCTTGTGATATCTCCTCTATTTGTACATGGAATTGAAAATACTTGGTCATGATTGACCACCCTTCATATTTATACAAGTCTATTTGATTCTGTTTTTCATTTATCTCACAATTGTTGATTCTATCTTCATATGTGATATTATACCCTATTTTCAAGGAATTTATCTAGTTTCACAAATTTCTATCAATTTTTCCCGAATGAGGGGATAATAATGGATGAGAATTCTATTTCCCTTATATGTTAGTTAGTATATTACTTTTACATTAATGTTGTGATGATTGTAATGTTAATTATTGTACCACATTCCAGACCTTTTGTACATTTCTATATAAATTTTAAATTCCGGAATTAAATTGATTATACCTTGTTAGAGTCACTCCCATATGACTTTTTTAATGAACATAAATTTTATTATTGAAAATTCCTCTTGATACAATTAAATTTATTATTATGTAAAATCATTATATAAAAAATATTAGCTTATTTGGTTTTAATTTTTTTATTATAAATTAATATTATGAATTTTTATCATTGCTAATATAGATATTGAATAGTGATCTCTTTATTTGTATGAATATATGGATTTAAAAAATCTAATTCACTCAGAAAAAGTAAGTGATGGCCTCATCTAGTATAATTTCCCTATACAAATCCCATTTGACAGAGCTCCGAATGTTGGTACCATCACTGGGATCCACTCTTTTCCAATCGCAAGTTGAGATTCAACATGTTATTCTTGAATGGAATTGACCATGGGAGAAGTGGAAGTTGATAGGGATTACCACACAAGAGATGTTATCTGAGCCACCGCAAGAGTCTGTCACTTTTACAAACCATACGCTTATGTCTTATGCGGGTGTTATAAGGGGTTTTGAAACAATACCCTAGTATTTTGATTGTTTGCATTTGTTTTTGTATAGAATAAATAATATACAATTCATTTTATTATTTTTACTTTGTAAATAGTTTTTAAATCACAAATAGTATATTTAGTTAATATTCAATTAAGAAACCAAATTTTATAAAATAAAGGGTTTTTGAATTAAATAATATTTTAATAAAATATTATTTCCAAATAATTTTTATTAATTATAGATGAGCATATAATTTTTATTAAGGTTCGAAAGCAGTTTTTGTCAAAACACATGAATTTTAGATAAATGTGGGTCATTATTTTATAATAAAAAATTCACATATTTTGAATATTATTTAGATAGAATGAATAACATTTTTGGTTTTAGGATGTGAAAATAATATAATGTTTAATTTTTCATAATTTTTTGAAATAGTCGAATTTCTGGGTAAAAATTAAATATTTTTTAAATATATAATGTTTTTTATAACATCCTAATGAGAAATTAGTGATTTAATAAAATATTATAAATTTTATTTCCAGAAAATATATTTTTTAACTTTAAAATAATGTGATTGTATATTTGTTTGAATAATTTTATGGTGCCTTAGTGGACCCTCCGAGACTAATAAAAAATTCTAACTCTTAAAATGATTTCCATCAGAGTGTGACTCACCTCCACTTAATAAATCCTAACATTTTAATAATTTCGACCATTGCATTATAAAATAATGTCTTACAATCCCCTTGGAAAAAACAATGGGAAAAACATTTGGGTTGGTTTGTTTTTTTGATTAGTTAATGTGTGGTGTCCAAACACTAAATACTAATGAATTCTCTCTCTTTTCAAATATAAACCCACTCAATATCCAATTCATCTCCACAAAAAACATTTAAAGCTCAACCAACATCTTCACTACTATCTATATAATTCTCCCATGCCACCCTAATCTCCCTATAATCTTCTCTCTATCATCTACCAAGCCTTTGGTATCACACTTCCAAGTAAGGGATTTCTTCCTTCCTCATTTTTGTCCAAATTATTATATATTGTTATACCCTTTGGTTTTCAATTAAAAATGGTTGGGTATGATTTATAACCTCTCATATACATTCCTACTTATTTTTAAATGATTATAGACCCATTTCTCTATAATTAATGCATCTCATGTACACCTGTTACCATGTCGAAATTCAATAAGGGATTTCTCCCTCCTCGTTAACATTCAAGTAATTATTTTATATTATGAATATAAATTCCATTACATATGTGGGGACATGTATCTATACGGCCCCATTAATTTCCATTTTATGTAAATATTATGAGACACCACTTTCACTCCCATAAAGTATTTTTATGAATTCTTATGTCACACTGTTACGCCACCGAAATTGCACTGTGATTTTCCATGCCAGAGTCATTGTGTAGTGAATACCATGCCCATTTATCTATCAAGGGTATTCAACTTTATACACATTTACTTATTTATTATGTAGTTTCATGTATGAATTCCACATTCCCTTATTGCGTAATAAATTATTATTTTCAATGAATCCATTTTGTATCATCTATGCGGCACACTTACGCATGAAATGAAATGATTAAAAAGGGTGTGCCCGGACAGTGCTCCAATGCATTGGGTAAAGACTAGTATCATGATACCTCAATTGAAATGAGGTTTTCATCTTGATAATTCAATTTCAATGATGGTTTAATCATTTTCCATGTGTATTGATCCTTGGGTCATGCTAATATCATTTTAAATGTTGTTTCCACATTTCCATGTTATGATAATCATGCTATATCATGCCTTTGTGTTCATGTTTCTCTTATGATCCATTTATATGACTACTGCCTAACATGTACTATATTATTCATGGTATTCATTATTTATTCCCTTAATGGGATTTTAGATCACTCTTTTCGTATTCATATCATTAGGTAATCCCATGCAATGCTATGTATGAAAGAATGTTCTGGTCTTGTAAAATAAGATTTCTATAAATTTGTTATATTTTCTATTCTAAGATCTTCTGTAATGTTCGTTATTTACCAAGTCATTATCCCACTTTATACCCATAGTTGCCTTAATTTTATGTTTATTTAATAAATCATTTTTATTTTTGAAATAAAGATAAGGATTGTTATAGTTGGTATCAAGGGATAGGTTTAGTTATTTTTGGGATCAGGATCTGAAAACTCTATATAATGGCTTAGGGATAAGACTAAGTATAATAAATACATCCATTAATTTTGGTGAGTACTGAGTAAGTGTAATATCAAGAAAATATATCCATGCCTGGATATGAGTAGGTAGAGGTGGCTCTGACATAGATGTATCTAGGGGTAAAACCCAAAAATAATGCTTTGATCTAGACTCCAATGGGAACTGGTGCCCGACAACGGGCATTTCTGTACTCTTGGATGTGAAACTCTTATAGGATATTCTTTGGTAAATTCATAAGCATAGTATGAACCATTGTTAAGGGAATAAAAATTCCCCTAATAATATATGTTGGGACATAGATCATGGATAACATATATTTAATCCTATAAATTAATAAGTTAAGGAAATAAAATAAATTTATTAGTTACGCGTTTTTGTCATTGGATTCCCCTTTTTTGTTACCTTTGAATTTCCATTTATTCTAGCCAATGGTTGGTCATAGGGGGACATAAGATAACAACTGATGCGAAGATCAATGTGATCAATGTTCTAATGAGATGCCCAATCTGATGAGAGCGTGAATAAAAAACCTTATCACGATACTCTCTCAGTTAACTCATTTTTGAATAGAAACATGGTTCAAGAAGAATGTTCCACCCCCTAGTAAAAAAAAGTCACAATCAAGATCTTCCTGGGACACAGGCCTCTTAATTTTAATGGATCATTTGATACATCAATCTCTAAATAGTGTATTAACTCCATTGAGAAGTTATTCTCTATATTTCAATGTTTTGAACAAGGGAATCTATTTTTGGGTGGTTATCCTATGGAGGGTGAAGCTAATTAGTGGAGGAAGTTGATAAAAAAATATGAATCCTGAGAAAGATATTGAAGCATTTGAATGGAAATATTTCCCAAAAATATTTTTTTATAAATACATTCCATGCACCCACCAAATTAATATAGAAAGGGTCAACTATTCTCTCAATCAAAAAAGATGAAGAATCCATCAGAGCATACATGGTAAACTTTTCAACACTTTCATGATATGCCTCTGAATTTTTCATTACCACTGAAGGAATGGTGTATTGCTTCATTGGTTGGATAAAACCCATACTACAGAAAGGACTAGTGATCTGTGATATCAAGATCTTTGAATAAATTTTCTTATGTTCCCTCAATGTCAAAATGGAGATCAATATTTCTCATGGGTATCACGGGGATAAGAATCATAAGGTATAATTTAATTCTGGCGGTCCGATGGATAAATCCAATAGTGCTAAGAAATTCCATCGCCCCACTTGACAAAGGCGAGGAAAGAATCTCCCCATAATTTTCGTGAAGTGGATTAGGAATTGCTATATCCATGGAAGAGAAGTGAACCTGGATATTAACTATCGATAAGAAAAATCTGATGTTGTGATATAGGAGAAGAATGATCTGTTTCACCCTCAGCGCATTGTTCATCACTTCAACTATAAATTACCAGGGCACTTTTCAAACCGGTTCCCTATGCCAATGTTATTTGGAGGCATCCAACAACCTCCAAGGTAGTAAGGGAGAGATTTTTCCATCATTATCACTGAAGTGAAACCCAATAATGAAGTGGTGACATGTACACTATTTATTCATTCAAAAATTGTGAATGTACTTTTTTATTCTGGTTCTACACATTCGTTTATTTCCCAAAAGTTTAGAATAACAATCTCAACACTACCCCACATCCTGGTAGTTAATATGTCAGTGATAATTAAAAATTGGGAAATCATTGCAATCCATGAATATTACTCCAACGTTATCAGAATTTGTTGTTTGAACTTCATGGAAAACCATGTGATACTCCCTCTAGTGGTATTTGATGAAAATATTGGCATTTATTGACTTTCCTTATATATATCAAACATAAATTGCCATGAGAGGGAAATAACTCTCCATGTGGTGAATCAACCTCCGGATTCTATACAAATGCAAGGAAAAGGATGATCTTCTTTAGCACCATCATCTAAAGCATGGATATTAATGCCCTTTGAGCATTTGTATCCTGTTCAGATGATTGAGTCTAATGAATAACACATCCTTAATGACATTCCTACTATGAGGGAATTTTCTAATGTGTTTCCTGAGGAATTCTATGGTCTTACTCCTAGAATATATTTTGAATTATCAATTTATCTTATACCTAGGTCATTCCCAATATCGAAGACTATATATAGAATGTTTGTTTTGGATCTTGAGGAGATGAAGAAACAACTATATAAGAATTTGAATAAAGGGATTATATGCCCAAGTTCTTCACTATGGGGTTTACCAGTCCTATTCATCATGATGTGTGATGGTTCAATGCGCATTTTCATTGATTATCATGACCTCAAAAAATTCATGATAAAGAATAAGTATCATATTACCTGAATTGATGACTTTTTTATCAGATATGTGGAGAAAAATACATCTCCAATGTGGATTTGTGGTTGGGATATTACCAAGAAAGGGTAAAGAAGGAGGATATCCCTAGGACTTCTTTTCGTACAAGGTATGGTCACTATGAATTCATAGTAATTACTTTTGGACTCACTAATGCAACAAAAATATTCATGGACATGATGAATAGAGTCTTTATAGATTACCTAGAAAAATTTTGTGGTAGTATTTATATATGAGATTCTAAAATACTCCAAAACCAAGGACGAGCATGAGGAAAATCTAAGAATTGTACTAGAGACCTTGCTAAAGGAGAAGCTCTATGAAAAGTACATAAAGGGTGAATTTTGGATGAAAGAAGTCTCATTATTGGGTCATATAATCACAAGAAATGGGATATCATTTGATCCATCTAAGACAGCCGCAATTAAGAGATGGTCGAGGCCAACATCAGTGACAGATATGTGTAGCTTCCTGGGGTTAGCTAGATATTATCACAGGTTTGTGATAAATTTCTCAAGATTTCCAAACCCTATTACTGGGCTAACCGATATGGGAATCAATTTTTCATGGAGTGATGAATGATAAGAGAGATTAAAGGAGTTGAAAAGGAGGATTACCAATATTTTCATTCTCATATTATCCACAAGTGGAGTTTTTTTTGGTATATAGTAATGATTTGAAGAAGGGACTCTGCTGTGTGTTGATGAAAATTGAAAAATGAATTGCCTATGATTTATAGAGAATGAATGCTCTTGAAAAAAACAATCCATCATACGATCTAGAGTTGGATGTAGTAATATCAACTTTAAAAATTTAGCAACATTACCTATTTGTGGTGAAGTGTGGAATTTATACAAATCAAAAAAGACTCAACATATATTCACACATAAAGAGTTGAATATATGCCAATGAATATTGTTAGAGATGACCAAAGACTACGATTGTTAAATCCATTACCACCCTGGGAAAGTAAACAAGCTGGTATATTATCTAACAAGAAATATCCTAGTGATTCTATCCTTTATGAGAATTGAAAAGTATCCAATATTATTTTATTTAATTAAGATTGAAAGGGAATCATAAATACGAGATCATCATTAATCCATTCTCAATTGATTTCTCAACCGTCTCAATTTAAAATGTTAAAGTATTCTCAAAAGGATGATATGGGAATTCTGAAGAATGTGGAAAATACCACAAAAGGGAAATTATTGGAGTTCAATGTTAATGAATAATGAACTATGGGATTTGGGGAATGAATACGTGTTCAATAAAAACTAGAGTTAATGATTGAACTTTTGGATGATTCACATAGTTCGAATTTCTTCATTCACCCTAGAAATAAAAATATGTATTGTGATATTTGAGACCATTATTGGAGAGATAACATGAAGAAGGAGATCGTTGAGAATACATAAATGTTCTTGGTATGTCAGCTAGTGAAGGCTGAGAGGAAAATGTCTAAGTGGATGATGTAACCATTACCCATACCAGCATGGAAATGGGAGAACATCACCATGGAATTTGTGACAGAACATCCAAAGATATCCAATGGTAACAATGTTATCTTGTTTGTTGTGGATCATCTTAAAAAGGCAACACAGTTCAATGCAATTCGATAGGATTTATCATTGGATCAACTGGAATGGATATATATCATAGAACTAGTAAAGATGTATGGAGTACCAGTATCTATTGCATTCAAATGAGATCCAAGATTCACCTATATATAATGGAATATTCTTCAACATGATCTGAATACTGAGCTGAACGTTATTATGTCTTATCATCCTCAAGTTAATGGATAATATTTGTAGACTATCCAAACACATGAGGAATTTTTGAGAACATGGTCAATGGTCATAAAAGGAGGATCAGATCAATATCTCTCATTGGAAACGTTATCTTAAAATAACAGTATCTACTCAACAATCCAAATGGATCTTTATGAAGCCTTGTATAGTAAGAGGGATAAAACACTGGCATATTGGGATGAATTTAGGGATAAACTACTCCTAGATCTATAAATGGTCGAATAAATGGTAGAGAAGTTTATGACCATCCACTGGCACGTTAAAGCTACTCAAGGTCAATAAAAGAGCTATGTTGATAATCATCGACATGACCTAGAGTTTGATATTAGAGACATGGTATTCCTCCACATATCACCATGGAAGAGAGTTATGAGATTTGGGAAGAAGGGAAATCTTATTCCAAGGCACATCATCCATTTTGAGATCCTTGATCGCATTAAAGTAGTGGCCTATCGACTTGCACTCCCACTAAACCTATCTCAAGTACATGATGTATTCCTTGTATAAATATTGAGGAAGTACATACCTAACCCATCACATGTACTCAATCCAGATGTGGTAACATTGGAGAATGATCTCTGCGATTAAGAGAGGATGGTGAAGATCTATGATTTTAGGGAAAACGTTCTACGAAATAAGACAATGCTCAATGTTAAGGTGTTGTGGTGGAACCACATGTTTGAAGAAGAAACATGGGTATTAGAAGAAGAGATGAAGAAGAGTTACCTTCATATGTTTTATTGTGGGAAATTGAAATTTTTAGGGCTAAATTTCTTAATGGGGGATGATTTTAAGGACCCATAATTTTAGTAATGAAAATTCCTCTTGATCTAATTAAATGTATTATTATGTATAATAGTTATATAAAACATATTCACTTATTTGGATTTATGTTATTTTATTTTAAAATACCATTAAGAATTGTTGCCTTTACAAATATTGACATTGATATGTGATAACATGATTAGAATAAATATAGGTTTTTAACAAAATAAATTTACTTAGAAAAACGATGTGATGAATACATCTAGTAGATTTTCTCCCCACGAAGCCCATTTTTTGGTGTTCGGATAGGAGGTAGTTTCACTGGGATCCTCTATTTACCAATCCCAAGAAGAGCATAGACATGTTAAACTTGAATGGAATCACCTTTGGGAGAAGGGGATGTTGATAGAGATTACAACCCGAGCACTATTATCTGAGTCACCCAAGAGTCTGTCACCATCTCACTCCTTACCCTTAGGTCTTATCATGGTGTTATAATGGGTTATTTAACAATACCCTTGCACTAAGATTATTTTCATTAGTCTCTATATTTAATAAAGAATATAAAATCATTTTATTATTGTTACATTATAAATAGTTATTAAATCCCAAATAGTATTTTTAGGGAATATTAATTATGAAATCTATATTGGTGAATTAATTTATTTCTTAATTGAATAAAATTTGAACAAAATAATTTTACTAAAATAATTTTTTTTATATATAAATGATCATATAATTTTTTTTAATACAATTTTATTTTTTATTATGGTTTGGAAGTTAATTTTTTCAAAAAACATGAATATTCTATAAATTTGGGTTTCTATTTTGAAATTAAAAATTAAAATATTTAAAAAACTATTTAGATAAAATAAATATTATTTTTGGATTCAGGGTGTCAAAATTATCTAATGGTGAATTTTTCATAATTTTCTTAGACAGTCAAATTTTTGGGTAAAAATTAAATAGCATTAAAAAAATAAATGTGTTTTATGAAATAATAATGTCCAAATAGTCTTGTTATAAAATACAATAAATTCAATTTTTTTCCAATATATGTTTTACCTTTAAAATAATCTGATTTTAGATTTGTTTTATTAATTTTATTATGCCTTAGTGGACCCTTAATATCTTATAAAACATTTTATCATTTAAAATGATTTCATTGAGAGTTGGCTCACCTTCAAATAAGAAATCCTAATATTTTATTAGGTTTTGAAATTTTAAATATAAAATATTTTTTTCCAATCCTCTTTTTAAAAAACCATGGTCAAAAACCATGGTTTGTTTAGTGGTTTTGATTAGTATAATGCGTGGTGTCCAAAACCAAAATAATAAAGAATTCCCTCTCCTTTATTTTATAAACCCACTCCAACTCACATTACTCTTCAGTAAAACAATTATGATCACTAAAAACATATGAAATACTCTATAAATAATCCTAAAAATGTACCCAAGGCTCCTATTAAGGCTATCTTAGGCCTTTCCCAAGCCTTTTGGATCACACTTCCAAGTATGTGATTTCTTGCTTTCTCATTTTTGTCTAAATTTCGTTATATGGTTATACACTAATTTATTCAATTACAAATGTAGGGTTATTATTTCACACATCTCCGGTACTACCCTACTTATTTTTTAATTATTATATACCACTTTTCTTTCATTAATTCCACCCATGTACACCTGTTACCATACCGAAATTCAGTATCATATTTTTCTCTCCTCATTTTCATTCGAACAATTAATTTACATTATGAATTTAAATTTAATTACATATATTGATAAATGTTTCTATATGAACCCCTTACCGTCCATTTAATGTATATATAATGACATACATCTTTATCTCTCATCAAATTTTATTATAAATTCTTATGTCACACCATTATGCGGCCAAAATTCCTCCGCGATTTTCCAAGCCAGTGTGTAGTGAATACCGTGCCCAATTATCTATTATGGGTAGTAAACATTATTATCATTTACATATTGATTATGTAGATTCATGTAATAATTCTACATTCCTTTATTGTGTAATAAATTTACTACATTTAATGAATCCATGTTGTATGATCTATGTAGCACAATTATGCATGAAATGAAATGATTAAGAAGGGTGCACCCTTATAGCGCTCCAATGAAATGGGTAATGATTATTATCATGACACATCAAGTGAAATAAGGGTTTACTCATGATAAATCATGAGAAATGAGGTTTTACTCATACTCCATGTGAAATCATCCTTGACTCATGCTAATATCATGTAAAATGTTGTTTCCACGTGTCCATGATTTGATAATATTTCAATATCACACCTTTATGCTCATGTTTCTCTTATTCTACAATGATATGTATATTTCCTAACGTGTACTATATTCTTCATGTTATGCCTTTTTACTCCCTTACTGGGATTTATAGCTCACCCTTTTTCATATTCATGTCCTCAGGTTATCCCTTGCAATGCTAAGTATGAAGGAATGTTGTGGACATGTAAAATATGTTTTCAATAAACATATTGTGTTTCATATTCCAAGTTGTTACATAATGTTCCTAGTTTCCCAACACACTAGAACATTCAATCTTTATGGTTTTCTAGGTGAATTTTTATGTAAAAAATCATGTTTATCAATGAAATAATGATAAGGGTTATTATAAAATTAATGTCGTTGAATTTCATCAACATAGACACAATTTTGAATTCCAACATGACCAATCCAACATCTATCTAGGGTGGACATATCGATTATTTTTAAAATGATTAAATTTAATTAATTTATATGTTAAATTGAATATAGGGAATTTTAATGTCAATTACATGTCACTTGGTCATTGTGAAATGGGTTATTAATAACATTTGTTAATGGGAATAAATAAATAGTTAAATGGTATAAATAGACCTTTTTCATATGTTAAAGTAATAAATAAAATGTTTGAGTATGCTATTAAACGTCTAAATTTGTTGTTTCGAAGGTGGTAAGGGATGTGTTGGACATGAAATTCATACTCCCATGACACAGGATGTTGGAAATGACATTCCACAACAATTAATGTTGATTGTTAAACATGATGCTTCATGAACCCTTCATATGGAATTTTGGACATTAAAACCAAAATCACTGATTATGACCAGTCAGAAAGGATGCACTGTATCGCCCACTAGTATTTTTGGGTGGATGATTTTTATTTAAAATAATATGTGGCCCTTTTGAAATTTTATAAGGATTCCTTGGTCATGTTCCCCAAGTATTTACCAATACACACACACACACACACACACACATATATATATATATATAATGTCACGTGTTCAAAAACAATCTAGTATAAGAAAAAAGTTGGTATAGTCATTAAAGGATCCTATGAGGATCTAGATTCTAAAAAGGCTTATGTTTATTTTCCTTCCATAAAATTATTATTAATATATAATATTTATTTTATATTCACTCGCTTGATCATATTCAATGCTTTGGTGTTGGAGAATTGAGTTTTACTCGCACCCTATTCCGGATTCCTTTTAGTACCTAGGTGGCCAACATTGGTTCATATTGGGACAAGGGGAAGCGACCATCTTTGGATTATTGATTCTTCTATACAAGGATGGAGTATAGGTGAAAATGACATATCTAGTTCTCATGAATCTATTGGAGATATTTTATTTCATTTTTTCACTTTTTTAAAACATGTATTAATATATGCTTACGCCCCATTTTTTTATAGAATCATTATTTTTTATATGATTCTAATTATTTTTATTTAATGATCTTGTAAGAAATTTTTTATTTCTACTTCATTATTTCTTATTTTCATAGTTTTGTTATTAATAGGTTTCTTCTATATATCTATTATTTAAAACTATGATCCATTCTAATAATGAAGTTATAGTCTCCCCACCATACCACATTAAACCCTTGTTTCTAGGTGAAAGACTCAGTAATATAGGGAGTTTCACCAAAATCCATGTGGCCATGGGTCGGGCGCAAGATGTTATAGTAAAGGAAAATTATGGATGATACTTTTAAAATTTTTACATGAAAAAATGGTGGCCATATAAAAATTTAATGAATAACTCATAATTGACATACATTCCTTAACCAATGTATTTTTAGTTTCCAATTAATGTTATCCATGGTGTATTTCCTAACATAAAATTTTATGGGAGTTTCTTCCATTATAATGTTTCGCAATGAGTTTTTTAATTTATTAACTCTTATCCCCCATCAGTTTAAAACTAGGTGTATAGAAATACCTATTTTTCATATAGAAGGTGATGATCAAGTTAATACCCAGTGTACACTTTTTGTGGTTATTACCCCTAGGAAACAATGTAACAGATCTACATGAACATGTAGTATCCAGACATGGATTTTGTTGTTTGGAAACCACTTACTCTATAATATACCAAAAATATAGAGATTATTTCATTTGTTTAATCTTATCTCTAAGGATTTCAATATGGTTTTATAATCCAAATCCCCCAAAATTCCTATATATTCATTTGATACCAACTATGGAAAATCAACCATTTATATAACTTATTTCATTTTCTATTACATAATGATACACATAATAATATCCCAAAATACCAATAGGTCTAGTATATTTGATCAATTATATACATAAGAAATTTAAATGAACCATGGATAAATTATATTATTTAAAACTAAACAACATGACCTTAAAAACTATTGATATTCTAATACTACATAGGAAAACCTAAGAACATAAATAAGAAAAGGGGTGATCTATAAAATCATAATAAAGAAATAATCATAACATAACATGATGAGAGTAATACATGCTATAATACCGGTATATCTAGGTGAAATACAAGTTTGAGAATTATAAACATAAACATTTAATCATGATATAAAATGATAACATCAAGGCACAACAGGAATGTGGAAACATAATATAACATGAAATCATAAGTATAAGTTAAGGCTTAATATTGAGACATCATAAAAAAGTGCGATTAGGATATACTCATGTGCACCATACATGGTTTATTCAATGATTAAAACAATACCCAATGCATTGGAAGGATATATAATTCAATCCTCACCCATCACATTCATATGAGGTACACGTATTTTTGTTCCACATAGATCAAACAATATAGTAAATCCTTTGATCACATTTAATCCCGTGATTCAGGAGTATGGGTAACATAAATAGGATTCCCCAATTAATGAAGGACAACTACATATATGTGAATTCTATTGAGTGAAAATGGGGATGGGTATACACAAAAAAAATTGTCACTGAAAATCATGAGATAATTTCAGTAGCACAACGGGTGAACATAATGGTTAATAAAAGGTTTTATTAAGATTGGAAGTGGTACCAAATTACATGTGAATCATAAGGACAATAAAATTAAATATAAAAACATTTTTCATAATAAAAAATCAGAAATAAAAAGGCATAATACAAAGAATGTAGTATAATAAAGTGTATGAGGAATATAATTCCTTACCTAAAGAGGGATCTTCTAAATGTTTGGGATGTAACATACTATTAATATTTTAAGGTACTCCTCAACCCCTCTTTTTATTCATGATTTGGTCTAGATTCGTTTAGGGGGGCTTCAGGTGAAATTCTAAAAAATTTACAAGGGTTTTGGGTTGTGCACTATTGTCGTATATTTTTTCCAAACTATGAGCTTTACTAGTGAAAAAAAATCAACCACAAGAATAGGAGGTTTACAAGGTGAACACATGGTATTTCAAAACATGCAAGGACACGGAAAAATTGTGCAACCGTTCCCAACTAACCATGCATAAGAGAGAAATTAATTCTGAAAATTATTTAAATATTATTGAACCCCCCACATAGACCCTCTCTTGACCATAAAATGACATATAATGTTTCTTATATCTTGGAAGCACTTAAGGACAGATTTTTTAATCCTTAAAGCCTTTATAATGTGGATCAAATCATAGAGAACATCATTCTATCAGCTATGAGTATTTTAATCTTCTCTTCTTGGTCCCTCCTGGTATCTTCCTCTCTCCTCCATGGGGGTTTTAGATCTATGTGTTTCTAGAGGATTTGAATTTCATTGTTTTGGATGTTGAATATAGGTTTCATTCTCAAATCTCTCTAACTGACGTTCTTTGTAGAATTTTTCTATTATGGGCTCTGTGAGACATGATATCTTAGATTAGGCTAGTAGTCCCACCTAACATTGACAAAATTATTAGAACCTAAATTTCATGATTTAAATTAAATAACTATTAATTATATTATTAACAACCCAGCTCGCATCAAATTCTACTTTGAATTATATTTTGTATGAAAATTTTGGAAAACCCCAAATTCCAGTGAATTGGGGTGTGATTAGATTTGATGTAAAATGTGGAAATTGATTTGTGGAAATATAATTGTGCAGTTGATATTTTAGAAAATGGATTTAATTTTTTTGATATGAAATCATTGGTTTTATACTAAAAAAAGTCCTAAATTTATTAATAAATAGTTTTGGTTTTTAAAAGGAAATTGGCATATTGAAAAGGAAAATGGGTTAATTGAATATTGAACAGTTTTGAAATAAATCATCCATTATTGATTGTTGTTTAAGAACATACAATTATAGATAGTGTGTGGGTTATTTGGAAGAAACAATCTATGTTTGACACCATACAACAATAACTAAAACATAGTACAATAGATATTATCCCTGATGGGTTGTGGATTACATCCATGTTTGACCAGTTTCTGAGGGATGTATGTATATATATTACCGTGATCATCTATTAAAGTGTGTGAGGATAAATTAAACTTGAACTATCAAACATCATGGCAGATGAACATGTTGATCATCTTTAATTATTAGTATATATATTCCATTTTATATAAATATTATTTACGCATTCCTTTTGAATTTATATATTTTTTATATAAAATTCTTATTAATTAGTTGTTTAAATGTTTCAATCAATTGAAATAAAAATAATTTTTTTAATATTATCTTGTACTAACATGATTTTTTAATTTAAAATTGAATAAATTTGTTTTTTAATTATTGTGGAATATTATTATGGAATCTATGGTGAGAACCTACTAGGTTTTTAGATCATAGCCTACCTATTCCTTGGAGGGTCTGTATATTTTCATTTCCAGGTTCGAGATAGGGGATAAAACCGCTGAGAGGTGGATATTGTTGTTGATCCCTAATAATTACTGATCTATATTAATTTGGAGATGGGTTGTTTACCTTTTATTTTTGGGTACTTTGTGGTTGTAATTTGGGTTTATATGCTTGTTTTATTTCGGTTATTGTTCTCCCTATGGAGTTTTCTTTTGATCATACTGACTTGTATCAGTCTGTTCCTCCATTTATGTGGAAAACAATTCCCATGTTATCTTGTATGATTATAGGTGCAAGATAGAAACTAGTGGGGATCAGTAATTACCTTCAGTCCATTTTGAGATCATCTCTGGTGTCTAGGTACTAGGGTATCTGGGTCGGTTCGTGATAGTGTCTTATCAAAGATGATGGTTACATGATGTATATGTGGTTTTCAGATCATGGTGAGGTAACGATTGATTTTATACCCATCATTCATTGTAATGGGCATTACATCACCATGTGAGTTTTGGGAAATATTTCTGGAGGATTAATTATATACTCTTCATTGTGTTTTATTTAGATGGATTTAAATCCAAATATTATTTATCTATCGAATGGGATTAATTTTCATTGTTTCTCCAATTAGTTTGTTGACTCGAGTATCATTTTTGGGGTCTTAAAAGTTCTCTGCTAATATCGTCCAGCATCATGACTCTGGGAAGACATGCGAATAGGATCTATGAGACTGTTGTTAATGAACTACAGTGAAAAAATCCTATCTTTGAACAAATTCTGGTTGATGTTTATGTGAGTTTTTTCCCAAGATATGGAATAGGCACCTACACCCATTCCAATTCAGGCTTTAGTTGTTGAACCTCATAAGGATGAATTATTAATTTTTTCATAGTAATTCCTTTAATAGAATCCAATAGAATTATAAGGCTTAAATTGTCATAAAGAGTTTGAGGAATAGTTGAGAAGGTTTGAACTTTCATCTGAATTCTTGGAAGCACCCAATTCTTTCAAGGTGAAATGTTTCACCTTCAAGCTATAAGGACCAAGATTTAGATGGTGGGAAATGGTGGTGATGGATAAGATTCATGAAAGATAAGTGTATAAATAATTTAATGTTATTTTCACATACTAGTTCTATCTATACTAAATGGATTTACAAGGGTATTTAGTTATTCAATCACAAGAAGGCTAACATTAATGTGATCAAATATGCATATTTCTTTACTAATCTTGTGTAATTTTCACATGTGATTGTATCAAGTGATAAGATGATGAATATATGGGTTATGATGGTACTTAGATCAGATATCCATTATCATATTTTAAGGATTAAGCTCCTTTATTATGCTGATGTGATGGATAGAGTGTTGATGATTGAAATGGATAGTTCTGGAAAGTAAGGTTTAACATCAGTTACTTTTCAAATTAGTGGTAGTTATATGAGTTCAAATATATTAAAGATAAAGAAAGATGGACCCCATGATTTTTGTCAACATCAGGATTATTATAGTCATCCTCAAGTTCCTAGAATATATCCTGTTATTTTATACTAATGTGTAATGCTTGGCCACTCAAAATAGGTTTGTACTGACGAACCAAAGTAATATAGTTCATATTAATGTTCAGGTTGCATGCAGAAGTTCTGTCATGTATGTTATTCTCCCTATATTATAAAAAGATCATCTATAACAAAAATTACTATAGGTAAATTAGATTAATCAAGGACTAAGGAGCTCTAGGAACATGGATTTGGAACAAAGCTTTATCTAACAGTGGAAGAGTCTCTAGAATAAGAAAATATGGTACTAGCAACTATGAGAGGTTCCATCACTATAGCATTATCATTAGTGACTATTTTATTTAATACTGGTGCATATTATTTGTTCATTTAAAATCACGTTGTGATTATGAACAATCTTACTATAGTGATTTTTTCTCATTTGATGGATATTACTAAAAACCTCATAATGAAGAGAGAGCATGGTGTCTATTGTCAGGACTATTTTTCCGATTATTAGATTTAAAGATTTATGGGGGTTTAATGGTTCTTGAAAAGAAACATAATGTCATATTCAAGATGGATTGGATCATAGATAATAAATGCCAAATTTATTTCATTCTTCAGTTGGTGTAACGCCCCGACCCCAGCTACCTAGAGTCGGTGCATTACTTCGTAACATTGGCTTGATCACAAGAAAGATCAAAACCCGAAAGACCGATTGGTTTAGTAGCCTTGGAAACACTAGATATAATCATAAAGTTTTACATTACATTTCAAAGTGAAAAACTACTACAACAACAAAGTCTTCATATCCACACTATTAACCCCTCATAATATCCCTTCAAGTCATTCATAATTTACTTCTTCACTACCTGGGAAAAATAAAACATAGAAAAGGGGTGAGCTCAAATGCCCAGTAAGGATAACAATATAGCGGAAACTTTCATAAATAAGAATAAACATTTAAGGCAATGAATTACTAAAACAAAAGCCTTTTAAAATTGAACTTCAACATAGTATGGCAAAAGTAAAATGAAATAATGCCATTTACTTATTCACATGGATATTCTACTAATCGAATAATCACATGCAATATCAATAACCACTTTCATAATGTTGGAATGCATAATGCCAGACTATCATAACCACATAGCCAAGGCCTCGTGCCAAGACTACAAATAAGATTTTGTCAAGGCCTTGTGCCAAGACACTAGTTTGTCTAATGAGACCTACCGATGCATCGAGGAGCTATAGCGGGCTCCACCCGTCACTTATTAAGTCCAATGCATTCCCATATGAAAAGGTTTAAACATAACATAAACATACGTATTAAAACTAGCATACGATATGTTAATAATTTCACCATAAACTATGAATGGTATAAAAATAGCACATCCACAGTCAAACATATCACAAAACCTTCAATACAATATAGAAGTTTTGTATCATAATAAATCAACTTCAAATAATCTTAAAATCCATCAAAGGATGTTGACATAGATGAAATCAAAATTCTTTTTAAAGAAGTATCTCCTTTTATTTTGAAATCATTTAAGATCCATATAAAATAAAACATTTTCTTTGAAAATATTCTTATAAGCTTGTATGGAAAGCTTCGACGATTTTATAACGGCGGAAAATAACCGCACCCGCCGTATAAGTTAAAAAAAACATTCTTACCTCAATTCTGTCGAAAAGGTTAAAAAGGACCTTGTTTTGAAAACGACGGAAAGATTCCTTTATAAACCTCTTATAAAAAGTCAAACAAGGGTATAAATGACTTTAACCCATATTCTTGTAAATAGTAAAAATGTTTTGAAATACATTTCGAAGAAACATGGATGTGGATGATAAAGAGATCCCAGTAGATTATTACGTATAAACAACCTTGGATAATGAAGAGGTTGTAAAGTAAACCCTTACCTTGTACTTTTCCTTGGTTGGGGTAGGTTAACTCCCTGTATAATGGTGAAATAATTGTTATTAAATTATAAAAGAATCATATATATTAATATGATATCATATATGATCTTTTAACATTGATTTGTTAATAATATCTTAGAATTATCGTCGTTTCGGGTGTTAACGTACTCATTTTATTTTATATGTTTTGTTACATAAGTCATGTTTGTTGTATCTTATTCATATCCAGAATGATATGAAGTCCTTAAACATCATTTTTAAATCATTAAATGGTAATTATACTTGAATGGATACGATGGAGAATGAATCTCATCGCGTTCGTGGAGACGGTAGTCCGTACGTACGCACGAACGCTACTTCCATTTAATTTTTATTTTAAAAGAATCAAATCCAAATTATACATAGGTATATTACTATTAAAGTATAATATAATATTTTATATATGTTACTTAAGTTCATTAACACCATCCTTTATACGTTCCATGTGTGGTATGAACGAGTCATATCATTTTAAGGGGGCGGTAGTCCGCACTTCCTCAAATGAAATTATCGTATGTATAAACAACATGAAACGAATAATGGTATGAAATAAAATGGAATTACAGAAGCTTATATATAAAATATATATCATTAATATCATATTTAATTACATTTCCATAATAATGGCCACCATGAGAGGCGGTAAGATGTATTTGAACAATCATCGTTTCGTGAGGCGTTAGTTTTCCATCCACAGAAACATTATGTTCATCATCCATTAGATGGAGTTGTGTGTATGTGTAGTTTGAATCCTTCTTATAACAACATCCTAGTATATTTAGGATACTGGTGTTGTTACAAAAGAAAGGAAATAAAAAGATTTTGGGGGTTGGAGAAGCAAAATAAATGAAAATACTTTAAGAGAAATTGTTACCTTTAATTTAGGTAACTCACTTTGGTTGGAACCAAAGGACTTCTTGAAATGCTTTCTGCCTAAGGGGAAGCTTCAAGGAGGAGGAGAGGGATTTGGGGAGCTTATTTGGGCAGAGTTTGGACGAGCCAAGTGGCTTGAGAGGTGTGAGGAAAAGAGAAGGAGGAGTGCCCTTTTATAAGAGGGGTGAGGGGCACTTTTGGAAAAGCTAGAAATATTAATTTATAATAAATTCATATTCGGTTTCCAAAGGCTCCAAAGTTGACTATTCAAAGGATGAGGTGGGGATAGGTCGAAAACAACTCATCCAATAGAATTTAGACAGGTTTGGTTACTTATATTAACCTTATCTTTAAGTATTAACTCTAAGTTAATTAGTTTCACTTTTACAATGTCTCTTTGTATTTTTATATAATATGGTTAATAAACTTACTATATATATCCAAGAGACCCCCAAGTGGTCCATTAATGATTAACCTATCATAATATAAGTCTCTTGGCCGAACCTTAGATTTTTAGGAATTTAATATCAATTAATAATATAATATTTGTTTTAAGAACTCTTTTATGTCAATTTTGACACTATTCAATAGTTGATTTTTGTGAAACTCATAACAGATTGATTACATAGAGAAAAGTCAATTAGATCAATCCTAATATATCATATTATCCTAGAAAATTAGTTTAATTCATTAAAAGTTTCATATTATATTTGTTTGGGTATTTATAATATCAATTATTTTAATTTTTCACTATTATAGTAATTACTGCATCATCTTTGTGTCATAAATAAAATAAATTATTTAATGTCTAAAAATTATAAATAAAATTTCATTATGTAGGAAATCGTTTTATCTTTCTAATGAATATTTATAATCGAAAATCCAACATGTATAACCCTATGTAAAAATTGTTCTTCTAAAAGATGTAAGCTTATGCCATTTTTATTTTTATTTTAACTTTATTAATATAATGTGTCCCTACCACATGCAAGTGGCTCCAAGGGGTCCCCAAATTCACCCAAAGATGCCCATGGTCGGGTATGTGTCCACCAATAAGGTTAGGACACGTTTTAGGGTAATTTTGTATTATTATAATATTATTTTTTAACCCTTATTTACCGGATTTACACTTTAACCATGGTAAATAAAATATTTACCGCAGTAATTATTCAAAATGTCTAAAAATAAAAGTTACCTATTTACAAAATTTGAACATCCTGATTCCAAATATGGAATCCATTTTTATAAATTCAAAACACAGAAGTGGCAGAAATTAATTTAAAATTAATTCCCGCTGTCAAAACAAAAAGCGTGTTTTTAAGAGATAATAACTATCAAAAGATTGACACTTGTTTATGTTTGGTTTAATTGTAAAATTATGTCCAATGACCAACATTATATTAAATGGTAAAAATATATTCTAAATATACTTTAAAACCACTCAAATTCATAATTTATCACTATTAATTATTTTGATTAAAAAAGTTGTTTTTAATTAAAATTTAGAAATTTTCACTATTCATCAAAATATGAAAGTTATCCGAAATGTACCAAAATTTCACCCTAGACTAATTTCGATATTCCGAATCCAAAAATGAAGTCCATTTTGAAATATAAAATATATATGATTTCAAAAAGTATGTATTACTATTCACAACGGCTAGTTTAATTAGTTGTGGTGTGTGTTAGAACTCGAGGTTGCGTACAACACACGCTATCGATTATTCGAAGGGAAACGTACCGTGGAAGTTTGGGGTGTTACATTCTCCCCTCCTTCAAATAATTGCGTCCTCGCAATTTCTAGGGTATTACTGCATAAAAAGACTCGGGTGGTTCTTCATCATAAGTTCCTCGGGTTCCCACGTTGCCTCTTCCATCTTATGATTTCTCCACAAAACTTTTACCAGACGCGTCGTCCGGTTTCTCAGTACTTGTTCTCTTGTATCAAGAATCCTGACGGGCTCTTCACAATAGGAAAGATCGGGTTCCAGTTCTAATTCCTCATAGGTGAGTACATGCGTTGGGTCAGGCATGTATTTCCTCAATTGAGATACATGGAACACATCGTGAACTTTGGAGAGACTTGGCGACATTGCCAATCGGTAAGCTACAGCCCCAATTCGTTCTAGAATTTCGAAAGGTCCGATGTACCTGTGACTCAATTTACCTTTCTTACCAAAACGTATGACTCCCTTCCACGGAGATACCTTCAGAAAAACATGATCACCGACTTGAAATTCCAAATCCTTCCTTCGATTATCGGCATAGCTCTTCTGCCTACTTTGAGCTGCTTTGATGTGATTTTGGATTACTTTCACCTTTTCCACCGTTTCCTCCACCAGCTCTGGGCCTACAAGTTTTCTTTCACCAACTTCATCCCAACAGGTTGGTGTACGACATCTCTTTCCGTATAACGCTTCATATGGTGCCATCTGAATACTTGAATGGAAGCTATTGTTATAGGAAAATTCTACCAGTGGTAAATATTGATCCCACATACCCTGAAAGTCAAGTGAGAAAGATCTCAACATGTCTTCTAAGGTTTGAATAGTCCGTTCTGATTGTCCATCTGTCTGAGGGTGGTAAGAAGTGCTCAAATGAAGTTCAGTATCCAGGGATTTCTGAAGACTTTTCCAAAATCTTGAAGTAAAACGGGGATCACGATCAGAAACAATCGATAGGGGTACTCCATGAAGCCTCACAACTTCATTAATATATAGTCTTGCTAGACGTTCCAGGGGTAGATCTTCTCTTATAGCAAGAAAATGTGCTGACTTGGAAAGATGATCAACAATAACCCATATTGCATCGTTCCTTCTAGGAGTCTTTGGTAGCCCCATGACAAAGTCCATCGTAATATTGTCCCATTTCCACTCCGGTATGGGAAGAGGTTGCATGACTCCTCCAGGCTGTTGCCTTCCAGCTTTCACTTGTTGACAAACCATACATCTTGACACAAAATCAGCAATCTCCCTCTTCATGTTGTCCCACCAAAAATGTTCCTTCAAATCTCTATACATTTTGGTGATCCCAGGGTGTATAGAGAAATTGTAACTATGAGCATCATCCAGCAATTCCCTTTTTAGATCAGGTATATTGGGAACACAAAGTCTCTTCCCGAATTTCAAAATTCCACCTTCATACGCAAAGTCTCTCAATCTCCCATCATTCACAGCTTTAATCTTCTTTTGGAATTCTTCATCATCAGTCTGAGAACTCTTAATCCTTTCTAGTAAAGATGGTTTTGCAACCATTTGAAAAAGCATTGATGTTTCACCTTCCCTGGTTATTCCCATGTCCATCTTCACTAGCTCCATGAAAATTGGATCCCTTTCAATTCTCATATTGTTCAAAACTCCATGGTCTTTTCTACTCAAAGCATCTTCCACCTTGTTTGCCTTCCCTGGGTGGTAGTGTATCGTACAATCATAATCCTTGAGTAATTCAAGCCATCTCCTTTGCCTCATGTTGAGTTCTTTTTGTGAGAAAATATACTTCAAACTCTTGTGATCAGTATAAATCTCACATTTTTCACCATAGAGGTAGTGCCTCCATATTTTCAAAGCAAAGATCACTGCTGCTAACTCGAGATCATGAGTAGGATAGTTTTGTTCATGAATTTTCAACTGTCGTGATGCATAGGCAATAACTCTATCATTCTGCATAAGGACACAGCCAAGTCCTTTCTTTGATGCATCACTATAAATAACGAACCCATCATTCCCCGATGGTAGAGTCAATATAGGAGCATTGACTAATCTTCTCTTCAGTTCTTCGAAACATTCTTCACACTCTTTTGTCCAAACAAATTTAACCCCTTTACGTGTGAGCTTCGTTAATGGGTTAGCCAATCGGGCAAAATTCTGGACGAAACATCGATAATAACCTGCCAAACCAATAAAACTACGTACCTCAGTTATACTCGTAGGTGCTGGCCATTCTTGGATTGCCTTGGTCTTAGAAGGATCAACAGAGATTCCATCTTTAGAGACAATATGGCCAAGAAAAGAAATCTCCTGAAGCCAGAATTCACACTTGCTAAACTTTCCATATAATTCATGCCTCCTCAGAGTCTTCAAGATAATGAGCAAGTGATTTTCATGATCTTTGTAGGTTTTGGAGTATACCCATATATCATCAATAAATACCACCACAAATTCATCGAGATACTCCTTGAAAACTCTATTCATTAGATCCATGAATACAGAGGGTGCATTAGTCAATCCAAACGGCATTACAGTAAACTCGTAATGCCCGTACCTGGTTCGAAATGCTGTCTTCGGAATGTCTTCTTTCTTCACACACAACTGATGGTATCCAGATCGAAGGTCAATCTTTGAAAAGTATTGAGCTCCATGCAGTTGGTCAAATAAATCATCAATACGAGGTAGGGGATACTTTTTCTTTATTGTTATAGCATTGATCTCCCTGTAGTCGATACATAACCTCATAGATCCATCTTTCTTTTTAACAAAAAGAACAGGTGCTCCCCATGGAGAAACACTAGGGCGAATAAATCCCTTATTACTCAATTCCTCTAGTTGTTTCTTTAGTTCGACTAACTCTACAGTGGCCATTCTATAAGGGGTCTTCGATATAGGCCTTGATCCAGGAATCAAATCAATAGAAAACTCAACTTCTCGTTCTGGAGGATGTCCAGGTAAATCTTCTGGAAATACATCTACAAATTCTTTCACAATAGGTACATCCTCTATTTGAACATTCCTTTCCTCACCCGCAGTTATTTCATTCTCTTCCTCCCCAATAATTGAATTTAGTTGAGCTATTGAGGGTGGATCTAAATAAGAATTAGGTGGTGACGATTCTGCTCTAAAAATAAGGCGTTCCTTATCATTATCATCAAGAATCGTAACCTCTTTCTTCTTACAATAAATCTTCGCATCATAGTCCGAAAGCCAGTCCATACCGAGGATTATATCAAACTCAATCATAGGTATGACGATGAGATCAGCAGATAAAGAAAATTTATGTGCTCTAATGGGGACTGATTCACAAAACTTTGTTGCAACGATACTTCCCTTAGGAGTTTTAACTGACAACTCCCTTATTAAATCAAATTGGAAATATCTAATTTTCTTAGCAAACTGGGAAGATATGAAACAATGTGATGATCCAGAATCAAATAATGCATTTGCTAAACTTGAGGAAACCATTAAATTACCTGCCACCACGTCTTTCGGAGCTTCTACCTCAGCAGTAGTGATAGCATAAGCCTGGCCTTGATCCCTTGGCCTTTTCTGAGGTAAGTTCTCCTGACGCTTAGGACATGAATTTGCATAATGCCCCATCTCCCTGCAATTATAGCACTGAACGTTGGTAGCTTCCTTCTTCCCCTTGCAATCATGAGCTTGGTGGCCTTTTTCACCACACTTGTAACAGACTCCCATTCCCTTCAAGCAAGCACCAGGATGTTTCTTCCCGCATTTACCACAAGATGGATATTCAACCTTTCCCTTCTTCCCCTTATTTCCATTCCCAGATTGATCAGCAGGTCTCTTCTTCTCTTGCTTCGCTTTAAAGTCATAAGACTTAGAGAATTCTTTTTCGGTCTTGATAGCACATGAGACAATGTCTTCGTACGATGAAAAGGATTGTGAGACTAATGCTCGACGGAGAAATGGTTTTAACCCATCAAAGAAACGATCAATCTTACTTCTTGGGTTGCGAATATAATCTCCAGCATACCTCACTAACCTTGTAAAGTTAGCCTCATACTTTGTGACATTCTCATCCTCCTTTTGTCTCAGACTCAGAAATTGCCTTTCCATATCCGCTCGATGGTCACGAGGAAAGTATTTTTCTAAAAACAGATCTTTGAACTCCCTCCATTCCATATTTGATACTTCATCATCTTCCTTCATGTTTTGAATCAATGACCACCATTGATCAGCATCTCCAGTGAGGCGGTAAACTGCCATGGTAACTTTTTCCCTTTCACTACTCCCCAAAGCCTGAAATATTTTCTCTAGGGAAAATATCCATTGCTCAGCTACTAAGGGATTTTTACTCCCATTGAACGTTGGTGGTTGTTGTCTCATGAATCGATCTAACATTGATCCTCCACGCTGCGGATCAGGGTGCTCCATACGGGTAAGGTTATTATTCATAACCTGAGTAAGTTGTCCCAGTACGGTGATTAGCTGATCAGCACCAATTGCATCACCAGCCCCACTATAATTATCTTGAGCAGGATGGAAATCCCTACATGGAGTGCGTGCATTGATACGGTTTCCATTTCTTCCACTAGGCGCCATTTCTAAAAAAATGGCATAAACTAGATCAGTTTATGCATCAAAATACATAATCCCATACTTATAAAACACTAAACATAAATTGAACTATCTATGGATATAATCCATAATCATAAATATGTTTTCTTTGAGGAAGTATATACTCATAAACCCTTCATAATGATTTGTAAAGAAAGTGAGAGTTATCCTAAGCATATCCCCCGGGAGTGTCGTAACCAAGAGTGCAGCAAGGCCTGTTGTCGTGCACCAGTTCCCGTTCGAGTCTAGCTCAAAGCGGTGTTTTCGGGTTTTACCCCTAGGTACATCTGTGCCAGAGCTGCCTCTACCTGCTCGTATCCAGACAGGGATGTATTGCTCGGAAAACTCACAAAGTCTCTACAATACCAAAATTCTAGGAAGTTCTTCTATACTAATCCTCAAAGTTCATCATAGGTCTATGTGCTCTAATCAGAGTTTATCTAAATCTAGCTTCCAAGGTTTGTACTAAACTTCCTCTGATACCAACTGTAACGCCCCGACCCCAGCTACCCAGAGTCGGTGCATTACTTCGTAACATTGGCATGATCACAAGAAAGATCAAAACCCGAAAGACCGATTGGTTTAGTAGCCTTGGAAACACTAGATATAATCATAAAGTTTTACATTACATTTCAAAGTGAAAAACTACTACAACAACAAAGTCTTCATATCCACACTATTAACCCCTCATAATATCCCTGCAAGTCATTCATAATTTACTTCTTCACTACCTGGGAAAAATAAAACATAGAAAAGGGGTGAGCTCAAATGCCCAGTAAGGATAACAATATAGCGGAAACATTCATAAATAAGAATAAACATTTAAGGCAATGAATTACTAAAACAAAAGCCTTTTAAAATTTAACTTCAACATAGTATGGCAAAAGTAAAATGAAATAATGCCATTTACTTATTCACATGGATATTCTACTAATCGAATAATCACATGCAATATCAATAACCACTTTCATAATGTTGGAATGCATAATGCCAGACTATCATAACCACATAGCCAATGCCTCGTGCCAAGACTACAAATAAGATTTTGTCAAGGCCTTGTGCCAAGACACTAGTTTGTCTCATGAGACCTACCGATGCATCGAGGAGCTATAGAGGGCTCCACCCGTCACTTATTAAGTCCAATGCATTCCCATATGAAAAGGTTTAAACATAACATAAACATTCGTATTAAAACTAGCATACGATATGTCAATAATTTCACCATAAACTATGAATGGTATAAAAATAGCACATCCACAGTCAAACATATCACAAAACCTTCAATACAATATAGAAGTTTTGTATCATAATAAATCAACTTCAAATAATCTTAAAATCCATCAAAGGATGTTGACATAGATGAAATCAAAATTCTTTTTAAAGAAGTATCTCCTTTTATTTTGAAATCATTTAAGATCCATATAAAATAAAAAATTTTCTTTGAATATATTCTTATAAGCTTGTATGGAAAGCTTCGACGATTTTATAACGGTGGAAAATAACCGCACCCGCCGTATAAGTTAAAAAAAACATTCTTACCTCAATTCTGTCAAAAAGGTTAAAAAGGACCTTGTTTTGAAAACGACGGAAAGATTTCTTTAAAAACCTCTTATAAAAAGTCAAACAAGGGTATAAATGACTTTAACCCATATTCTTGTAAATAGTAAAAATGTTTTGAAATACATTTCGAAGAAACATGGATGTGGATGATAAAGAGATCCCAGTAGATTATTACGTATAAACAACCTTGGATAATGAAGAGGTTGTAAAGTAAACCCTTACCTTGTACTTTTCCTTGGTTGGGGTAGGTTAACTCCCTGTATAATGGTGAAATAATTGTTATTAAATTATACAAGAATCATATATATTAATATGATATCATATATGATCTTTTAACATTGATTTGTTAATAATATCTTAGAATTATCGTCGTTTCGGGTGTTAACTTACTCATTTTCTTTTATATGTTTTGTTACATAAGTCATGTTTGTTGTATCTTATTCATATCCAGAATGATATCAAGTCCTTAAACATCATTTTTAAATCATTAAATGGTAATTATACTTGAATGGATACGATGGAGAATGAATCTCATCGCGTTCGTGGAGACGGTAGTCCGTACGTACGCACGAACGCTACTTCCATTTAATTTTTATTTTAAAAGAATCAAATCCAAATGATACATAGGTATATTACTATTACAGTATAATATAATATTTTATATATGTTACTTAAGTTCATTAACACCATCCTTTATACGTTCCATGTGTGGTATGAACGAGTCATATCATTTTAAGGGGGCTGTAGTCCGCACTTCCTCAAATGAAATTATCGTATGTATATACAACATGAAACGAATAATGGTATGAAATAAAATGGAATTACAGAAGAATATATATAAAATATATATCATTAATATCATATTTAATTACAGTGCCATAATAATGGCCACCATGAGAGGCGGTAATATGTATTTGAACAATCATCGTTTCGTGAGGCGTTAGTTTTCCATCCACAGAAACATTATGTTCATCATCCATTAGATGGAGTTGTGTGTATGTGTAGTTTGAATCCTTATTATAACAACATCCTAGTATATTGAGGATACTGGTGTTGTTACAAAAGAAAGGAAATAAAAAGATTTTGGGGGTTGGAGAAGCAAAATAAATGAAAATACTTTAAGAGAAATTGTTACCTTTAATTTAGGTAACTCACTTTGGTTGGAACCAAAGGACTTCTTGAAATGCTTTCTTCCTAAGGGGAAGCTTCAAGGAGGAGGAGAGGAATTTGGGGAGCTTAGTTGGTCAGAGTTTGGACGAGCCAAGTGGCTTGAGAGGTGTGAGGAAAAGAGAAGGAGGAGTGCCCTTTTATAAGAGGGGTGAGGGGCACTTTTGGAAAAGCTAGAAATATTAATTTATAATAAATTCATATTCGGTTTCCAAAGGCTCCAAAGTTGACTATTCAAAGGATGAGGTGGGGATAGGTCGAAAACAACTCATCCAATAGAATTTAGACAGGTTTGGTTACTTATATTAACATTATCTTTAAGTATTAACTCTAAGTTAATTAGTTTCACTTTTACAATGTCTCTTTGTATTTTTATATAATATGGTTAATAAACTTACTATATACATCCAAGCGACCCCCAAGTGGTCCATTAATGATTAACCTATCATAATATAAGTCTCTTGGCCGAACCTTAGATTTTTAGGAATTTAATATCAATTAATAATATAATATTTGTTTTAAGAACTCTTTTATGTCAATTATGACACTATTCAATAGTTGATTTTTGTGAAACTCATAACAGATTGATTACTTCAAACAAAGTCAATTAAATCAATCCTAATATATCATATTATCCTAGAAAATTAGTTTAATTCATTAAAAGTTTCATATTATATTTTTTTGGGTATTTATAATATCAATTATTTTAATTTTTCACTATTATAGTAATTACTGCATCATCTTTGTGTCATAAATAAAATAACTTATTTAATGTCTAAAAATTATAAATAAAAAATCATTATGTAGGAAATCTTTTTATCTTTCTAATGAATATTTATAATCGAAAATCCAACATGTATAACCCTATGTAAAAATTGTTCTTCTAAAAGATGTAAGCTTATGCCATTTTTATTTTTATTTTAACTTTATTAATATAATGTGTCCCTACCACATACAAGTGGCTCCAAGGGGTCCCCAAATTCACCCAAGGATGCCCATGGTCGGGTATGTGTCCACCAATAAGGTTAGGACACGTTTTAGGGTAATTTTGTATTATTATAATATTATTTTTTAACCCTTATTTACCGGATTTACCCTTTAACCATGGTAAATAAAATATTTACCGCAGTAATTATTCAAAATGTCTAAAAATAAAAGTTACCTATTTACAAAATTTGAACATCCTGATTCCAAATATGGAATCCATTTTTCTAAATTCAAAACACAGAAGTGGCAGAAATTAATTTAAAATTAATTCCCACTGTCAAAACAAAAAGCGTGTTTTTAAGAGATAATAACTATCAAAAGATTGACACTTGTTTATGTTTGGTTTAATTGTAAAATTATGTCCAATGACCAACATTATATTAAATGGTAAAAATATATTCTAAATATACTTTAAAACCACTCAAATTCATAATTTATCACTATTAATTATTTTGATTAAAAAAGTTGTTTTTAATTAAAATTTAGAAATTTTCACTATTCATCAAAATATGAAAGTTATCCGAAATGTACCAAAATTTCACCCTAGACTAATTTCGATATTCCGAATCCAAAAATGAAGTCCATTTTGAAATATAAAATATATATGATTTCAAAAAGTATGTATTACTATTCACAACAGCTAGTTTAATTAGTTGTGGTGTGTGTTAGAACTCGAGGTTGCGTACAACACACGCTATTGATTATTCGAAGGGAAACGTACCGTGGAAGTTTGGGGTGTTACAGTTGGTCTCCTTTAATTCACACGAAGGGGTTATCCATTTCTTTTATGGATAATGGGACATGAGGTTGAGTAGAGTAAGACCATATTATCCAAAGTTGAGGAAAGAGATATTTTTCATTTCATTGTTCTTGAGAGAGAATATTTTAGCATTGTTCTCCCTCGACCTTTAATCATGTTTCTTGATGTTTTTCATTCTCACTGCCCTGGTTGTTCATTCATAAGGTGGGTTATTCTTTCAATAAATTTATTTCCTGGTACTCAGTTGATATCATTTCGTTCTTACCTTATGGAAGAATATGAAATGAAATGGATTAATACATCGATAAATGATAATTTGATAAAATTATCTATATGACTGATTGTTTCACCTTGGTCAGTCCCTATTCTCTTTGTTAATAAATAATATGGTTCACTTCACCTTTGTGTGGATTACCGAAAACACAATCAAGTTATGGTGAATAACGAGTCTCCATTGACATAGATTGAAGATCTATTTGACCAGTTAAAATTGGAGAAGTGATTTTTGAAGATTGATTTCAATATGGTGACAATTAATTAAGAATAAATGGACATGTATCACTAAAAAACCTATTGTAGCGAAGTTAAAACAACAATGAATACATTTTCATGCTATTTGGTCTAACCAATTCTTATGTTGTTTTTAAGGATTTAATGAACATGATCTTCTATCAGTATCATGATACCTTCATGATGATATTTGTGGATGAGATACTTTTTTAATCTTAATATGATGAGGATCATGTGCATTAACTAAGATAAGTTATGGTAATTTTGATAAATCTTAGACATTATGCCCTGTTATTGAAATATCATTTTAAGATTCGAGAACTAAAATTCGAGGGACACATGGTGTCAGAACATGGAATCATTATTGATCATGAGATGGATTATGTTATTATGAGATATGAACAACCATTAAACATTTTTTATATTAGATGATTCTTATAATTAGCCAGATATTTAAACAGGATTGTAATGTAATTCACAATTTTGTCTTCCCCATTGACTGTAATAACATGAAAGCGTTTAAAGTTTGTTTAGGATAAATAATTCCAGAGTTATATAGATTATTTAAAAAATATGTTGACTAATATACCAGTGTTGACTTTTCTATAGGTCAGGCAGGGCTATGTGGTCTTCTCTGATGCATCAGGTTCAGGTATTGGCTATATTATTATGCAGGTTGATCTTGATGTAGCCTAGGGAACTCGGCAGCTTTGGCCAAGAAAAAAATATTATTCATTCCATGAAAATTGTCTCATATCTAGGATTCATTTACTTAAGAGTTGGAGAAATTACCTTTTCAGTGAATTTTAGACCATTTATTCCAACCAAAATAGTCTGTGTTATATTGTTTCTCAAAAAATATTTGAATATCCTCCATAGGTATTGGGTGGAATTCTTGTTATCATTTTAAATTGACATCACTTATACCCCAGGTGAATGTAATTCCATCATAGATTCTTTGAGATTGAAACACCCAACCCATGTCAATAAGGTTCCATCATAAGAGTGGAAATTTATGGATCTTTTTACATGGTTGTGTATTGGAGTCTAGAAATTAGGGGACGAAGTTAATTTGGCTAGTTTTCAATTGATGTGTTCACTTCTTGAGACAATTCTTCAAGAATAATAGTTTGATAATGATTTCCACACCATTATAGATACTTGTTATGGAGGGGGACCGTTATTGGGTTGTTTTTCTTCAAATATGATATTATATGTTTCCCGAACTAGTACGTTGTACTATTACATGTGGGAAATTCTATTATGGGCGATTTTAATAATTCCTAATGTGTTGTGAACCCAAGAACCATGAATATTTTCTATCTCACACAGTGATAATTCTTATTTCCAAGTGTGATATGATGAATCACTAATTTTTTCACTCATTATTATATTAGCCAATAGGACAAGGAAGTGATGTAGAGACCTATGGGTTCTGTTCAGAAACATACATTGATAACATGGAAGTGGGATGATAACTCAATATAATTTTTGGTTGGGTTGACATGTACCATGGGAAAGAAGAATTTAATATTGGTTGTGATCAATAGGTTGACAAAATCATCTCACTTTATACCTATTCATGATACAACCAAAATTGAGGAGCTGATAAATATCTATGGGAGAGAGAATTTCCATTTCCATGGGGTTTCATATAAAATAGTCCTTGATAGAGATTCCTATTTTACTTTTCGCATTTGGAGATGCATTCAAGAGGCATTGGGATCTCAAATCCTTTTGAGTATGTAATAACATCGACATTCGTATAGCTAGGCAGAATGAACTGTAATATTCTTGATTATATTCTCTACATCTATATTCATGAATTTGGTGGGTCTTGGGATGACCATTTAGGGATTGATTAAATTTATTATAACAATATATATCATCCCACTATTAGAATGGATCCTTTTTAGCCCTTGTATGGATGGAAATTTAGATATCCATTGTGTTTGTTGGAGATCAGTGAATGTTACATGGTTTAAGATCTGATAAAAATGATTCATTTGATTCATCAGAGAATGTTTATGGCACATATCGAGTATATGACTTTTTTTGATCGTCATGGTATAATTTTGAAATTTTTACTTAGTGATTAGGAATTCTTGAAAGTTTCACCTCATTTATGTCATAGACAGCGTGGGGGGAATGTAATATTGCACCATGTTTTCTGGGACCTATTGTGGTTTTTGAGTAGGTGGGGAAAGGGGATTATAATTTATCACATCCACCACATTTGACATTGATTGATAATTTGTTCCTTATGTCTCAGTGATTAAACTATCTATATGGTCTATATCATGTTATGCGTTTTAGTGATATTGATGTGGAGTCTGATTTATCAGTGACTCAGTATCCAACCAAGATATTTGATTATAAAACTGAAGCACTTCATTAGAGTACAATGCATTCTGTTTGAGTGATATGGTAACACATTTATGATACTCATGATACTTGGGCGAGATAGAGGAACAAATGAGATAATAGTGGCCACGTATTTTTGTGTTGGAAAATTATTGACATTTTTTTGTGGAAAAAAGTTTTTTATGAAAGGAAGGATGTAACATCTTGTTACTATGCTTAGGTCCTCCTCAACCTCATTTTTAGTCATTATTTTTTTTAGTTTTTTATATGTGTTTTAGGTGAAATTATAATTTTTCTGGAATAATCCTAGTATATGCACATTTGGTGCTTAGTTTTCCTAAACAATGTGTCATGCTAGTAAAAACCATGAAAAACCATGTATTGGGGGTTTGCATAATTTGTGCACTATTTTTCAAACTGTGTTCCCACCGAGGATAAACTGTGAAACACATTTAAAGAGGGCATGGATAGGGTGCATGTTTTGACAAACAATGTGGTCCTACCTAGCTAACCGTATGAAAAGGAAAAACTAATCTTGTTTTCAAAAATTATTAATCCCCCTATTTAGACCACTACTAGACCTCAAATCAACCTAGAACAATTTACTAGGTCTTGGAACCTCTCAAAGATCCATTTTGGATCCTTTACACCCCTTCAAAGGTGGATTGATGCTCGTCGAATGTCGTTCAATATCCTTTGAGTATGTGAATATTATATTCTTAGTATATATGGATCTTTTACTCTATCCTTAGAATTTCATAGATCCCCTTGTAATTATAGGTAAAAAATCATACTGTTTTGGATCTTATAATATGGTATGATTCATAGATCTCTAATACCGATATAGTTCATTGTAGTTTCCTATTGAGGACCTTATGAGAATCGACATATTTGTTTCTACATGTGGTTTCTTATATGATTGACCAATTGATTTAACACTAAATTTCATGAATTAAATATATTTGATTCAATATGATTAAGAAAAACCGAATTCACATTGAATTTGGATTTCAATTTTTTGGCTTGAAAATTGTGGAAAGACCTTAATTTTGATAAATTAGGGTGTCATTTAGATTTTATTATACATTTTAATTTGATTTTTGGAATTTGAATTGTGAAATTTATTTTTTAGATGATGGATTAATTTTATTTTGATAATAACCCACTAGTTTTATCCATGAAAATTGGATTAATTGATTAAAAAAACATTTTTTTATTAAATATAAATTGGAAAATTTAAATAGGAAATTGTTTAATTGTATTTTAAAAAAATTGGAGGCAATTTACCATTATTTACTTTTGTTTATGAACATGCATGACTATATAGTAAATTAGTTATTTCAGACAAACATGCTATGTTTGATGCTTTAAAACACTACCTAAATCATAGTGCAGTAGATCTTATCAGCAATTGGATTTTGATTATCCATCAGTAACCAGTCACTCATGGATTTATGTATATGTATTACCGTGATTACCTATTTGAGTGTCTGAGGAACCCATAACTGTGAATTATTAAACCTCTTGGAAGATGCCAATGTTTCTTCATTTGTGATTATTTTCATATATATTATATTTTTTTAAAATGTTTTACACGTTCCTTATAAATAAATATAAACAATTTTATATATAATATTGCTTAATCCATTGTTTAAAAGATTCCATTAATTGAAATAAAAATAATGTTTTGTTTTAAAATTGATCTTATATTGTTATTCTTATTTTATTTAAAATGAAATGAATTATTTGGTTAATTATTATAGATTCTTATAATTGTATCCTTGGTGAGATCCTACTGAGATTTTAGCTCACACCCTACTTATGAATTTGGGTGTTTATTAATTTTATTCTACCTAATTTAAGAAAGGGGGAGACAACAATCAGAGGTGGTTCTTGTTGTTGATTCTTGGGACATAGAGAGATTTGATCATTGAGACATGGGTTGTTTACCATTATGTTTTTGGTACATTATGGTTTCACTTTTTTGTTATATACCTATTTAAATTTTAATATTTTTCTCCTTTTGGTTTTTTTATTTGATCATACTAACTTGTATTAGTATCTTACACTATTTTTGTGGGAAAAATGTTCCAACCATTATCATGTACGATGAAAGGTGTTAGTCACCATCCCATGGGTATTGAGAACACCATTTGGTCCATGTAGAGAATGGATTGGGAGTTTGGGTGGTAGGGTATATAGGCTGGTTCATGACATGAGGGGGTCTTTTTATGAGATTGGAAACACCACATGAAGTGAATTGAACATTTTAAATAAAATTCTTATTGTTATTGAATTAAATTCCCAAATAGGTATTAGGATTATATATAAAAATAATTTATTTTTCTTATTATAAATAAGCAGATTTAAAATAGATTTAAGAATAAAAACAGTTAAAAATATTCCCATTGAATAATGATCATATGATTAATATAAATATATGGTTTTCATAAATCAAATTTTAATGGACAAAGAATGTGATTGCCTCAACCAGTTGGATAATACCTTAGGAATATCATTTATCCAAGATTATAAGGGTGATATAATTTCTAGGATTTTACCCTGACTAATCCCAATCTGAGATCCAATAACATAATCATGATTGAAACCATTTACAGAAGAATTTCATGCTCATCAAGATCCTGACACAAACCGTGTATGTCGAACCACCACATGATAATCACAACATCACAAACCTTACCGTTAGGTAATTTTCTAGTGTAAGAAATTAATATTTATGAAGAACCAAATAAGTATGAAAATTTATATTGAATAAATAATTAATATTTTTTCTTATTTTATATACTTTATATATTTTTTTAATTTTCATACGGTAAAACAAATATTTTATTTTTCAGAATATGAAATTTCAATTAAGACATTTAATTTGATGAATTAATTGATTTTTAAAACAAATAACATTTTAATAATATATTATTATTATATATTTATTATTAAATATAAATGATAATATAATTTTTTATGATATCAAATGTTATTTTTATAAGGGTTCGAAAACTGTTAATGTTAAAAAACACAGCACTTTCAAAAAAATATTTATTTAATTTTAAATGTCAAAAATTATCTGATTACAAAATTATTTTTATAAAATAAATATTATTTTTCAAATAAATACATATAAATTATAAATTAGTGATTTTTTCAGAATATCCATAGATAATTGAATTTTTGGGTGAAAAATAAATACGGTATAAATACAATGTGTGTATTATGACACTATAATTACCCAAAATTGTGGTAATAAATTATATTAATGGTATCCAATACGAAATTATTTTTCTCTTTTATATTAATTTGTTTTTTGGTTATTTTAACCATTTTATAAGGCATTTATGAATCTTATGAAACCTATATTATATTATATGGATTTAAAATTATTTATATAGGAAAATGACCCACTTGATCATCAAGAAGGCTAATATTTTAATGAGTATTGACCTTGGAATTATAAAATATCTAAACCAATTCACTTTATAATAATACAAGGGAAAACCCATGGGTTGTTTTGTGGTTGTGAATACTTTATTGTATAGAGTCCAAAACCTAGGTCTGGGAATTAATAATGAACTCACCTCTCTCTTTGTATATATACCCACCCACAAAAACATTCCTCTTCACCCAAAAACCATAGACTAAATACTTAATCTTCCCTCCCCTATATAGTTTCCAAAAAAATTTCCCCAAAATCACAATAATCACATACCAATATTATAGAATGAACCTACTTATGTAAGGGATCTCCCTCTCTTCCTTTTACACAATCACCTATTTAATGTTATGCATCTTAATTTCAATTTTGTTGTTTGTGTATGTTTTTATGTATCCCAATTATTGGAATTATTATTTCTATGTTACAAGAGACCCATTTCTCTATCTTCAATCCCTCTCATGATCCTTTATGTACACCTATTATGCTTCATAAGTTATTCGGCGATTTTCCATACCAAATATGATGGACCTCTCCCTCTTTTTTCAATTCATGAACAGTAATTATATTTATAATTTTTAATATAAATATTTTATTTTATATGTACCTTATAAAGATGCATTTATTGTTCAATATATAGGAAAAAAATTATAGATAATTTATCCCCTCTAATTATATTAGTTATCTAATCTATTACAATTCCGAAATTATCTTATTCTCTTTGTCATTTAAGAATATTATTCCTTTTATAACCTTTTCTTTCCAATTCATAATGTTGGGATGTGTTTATTCAGATGAATATTGCATCCCATTTGATATAAATATTATTATATACCACTTTAACTCCCAAAAAACAATTTTATGAATTTTTGTGTACTGCTCTTATGATGCTGAAGTGTCACTGTATTTCTTCCTTGCCAATTTTTCTGTGAATCCCAACGTTATTTCCACTCATGGGTATTGACCTAGACATACCGATACATATTTTATTGGGAAATTCCATGTATTTAACCCAAAATTAATAAATTTTTCGATTAAACGTGATGAAATATGTCCTTATTCAAAATGATCGATGTGGAATGCTTATTCAAACATGATATGTCTATGATTGGTGTGCCCAGATAGCGATACAATGAATTGGTTAATGTTTTAGTCTCATGAGATGAAATCTGTAGTGCACATGAGGTTATCCTAAACCCATTATGTTATTATTTCCTAGTAGTTAACCAATACATATGGTTATGATGTCATGTTTATAGTTGTTTCCACATTCCCATGTTTCCTTTATGTTATCAGGTTATATCATGCATCATTTTTAATGTTTATGATTCTTATCTATTTTATGTCCCCTTAATATGACTATTTTTCTAAAATTAAATAACTTATACATGTTATTAATTTCATATTATATTAAAATGATTTATATATTACCCCTTTCTTATGTATTTACCTAGGTTATCCTGTGCAGTTTTATGTAAAATGGAATCTTATGAGCACGGTAAGGAAGTTTTCAATAATGCTAATGTACCATGTTTTTTAAAATTCTTCGATAATGTTACTAATTTCCCAATGAATCTATAAATCACTATCATATAGATTTTATTATGTGTCTTCCTCTATATAAAATCATTGATTAATGTGTAATAATGACAAGTTTTATCATATTCTTTCATGAACCAGCACTGGTCAACCCTAAATCGGTCACCCAAGCCTGCCTGCGACATGACTTGAAGAGAGTACCCAATTCCCATGGGATGGAAACATGTGTTGGGAATCAAACAGGGATAGTTGGTATTTTTTTCCCATAATCAAAACATATATAACTAAATATAAACTGAAAAAACAAAACCAACACTATCAACATAAATGAAAATAAACTAAGAAGAGAAACATTCCTTAAGTGACGTCGTGGGTCACCATGGAACAAAATACCACACTCACTCAAAGAGTGACCCAAACTTAACGAACCAGAAACTGAAAAATACTGTTGGAATGAAGACCATTATGTTCAATAGGAATTATAAGGATATGAAATTCTCTATGCCCTTACCATTAAAACAAAACTCAAATAATGCTAGTTTGAAAATTCAACCACATTAAATTAAGATTTACCATTCTTACAAATTTATTTAATCATTTCCAATAAAACTATTTCCCTTATTATCACATCTTAAAAATAGTTTATAAGCATGCATAGTCATTTTAAAATGGAACAAAACTAGTATAAATTAAAAACATTATTTTATTCAAAGTGGGAACAATATTGAAGAAACTGAAATGTAAATAATTTCATAAACACCGTTTCATAATAGAGAACCATGATAATTTCCTATAGGTAACTATAGATGGGACCTTAGGAACCCCCTACCTTAGTGAAATGTTGTATAGAAACCATGAAAACTATAATTCTCATTCACGATCCAATAGTAGATAACAACCCCTTAACCCTAGTGGTCTCCAAACAAAACAAATGTTTAGTTAGTGTTATAACGTCAATACTACTAGATGAAACTGGGATAAACCATGTATATATCATCTAGTGTACTAGTTATAGTCTTCCCATATAGATACCCATGTTTCTCATGTGCTTCATTTCTTGTTTTGGTGTGTTTTTATCAAGAAAATATTTATTAATATATCATTTTCATTATATAAAAATGATTCCAACCTCTCACCATTTATCTCCCACCTTAAGTGCATCCCCCATTATAAGTCATATAAAAACACACAAGCCTATTTACTACGAACATATCATGAACCAAATATCAATACTTATATCACATTTCTCAAAAAAATAGGGAATTACTAAAGGGGTGTTTTACACTTTCGTGAGCCATTTTAAATTTCCAAATGGGTCTCATTAATTTACAAGGATTATAATCATTTTAGAAAAACAACATTTTACAAACACTTGTAATTTACAAAACCATTTAAATGAAAAAAATTTAAACACCCACAATACCACACTTTTTAATACAACTTGAAAACCATGCTTCAATCAAAGAAACTCATTTAATAAAGGAAAGATGTTATTTAACCCTGAATTTACAAAAAATTCCATACAACAATCCTAACTAACCAAATCAAAGAATTTCCATTTTTTTAAAGAAAATCACACATTAATCAATCTTCGTTCAAAATCAGCATTCACAACAAACACACACGAAAATCATTTAGGGAATCCAATTTTAAATATTGAACATTTTAAAAACTATTTGAGCATTTTAAATGTATTAAATTTTCCAAACATGGTGAAGAGAATTTATCAAGAGGAAAAACGCACATTCAGAACATAGATAAATTATGTAAAATAATGAAGAAATATTTCTGATGATTACAACCAAATTTCACATATTATTGATATAGTACATAAATTTTAAATATATTTTTAAAACCATTAAGAAATTAAGAAAATAAAATTAAAGGGTCAGGAATAGGGGACCTACATCACGATAGAACCAAAACCAATATTCGACCCTTGGAATTGTCTAACTAACAGTAGATACTCCCCCAAATCTTATTCACCTTCACATACTTGAAAGGAAAACTATCCCTTATGCCCATGGCTATGATCATGTGGAAGGGGATCCTTACATATGTTCTTATATGCGTTTACTAGTCTCCACTCACCTATGAAATTATTTTCATATATATATACATAGGCAAACCAATACCTATATACATATATTCACTTCCATGGATGAATATATGTGTAGTAGGGGAACCAACATATATACATATACTAACCTATGAATATGCATGTGTGTCACCCTTGAATTGAAAACTCCGAATAACAACATAAAGGCCAATGCACTATAAGATAATTAGTATGAACATTAAAAAATTGAATATACTAATTTAGATTGTTTGAAACCATGATGTGGAATGGAAATATCACCTTTGATATCGATGACCAACAAGAATAATCTAAACCACCACACAATCGATGGAGGTTGTCAGAACATGCACGCAAGGGTCTCGAGAGAACATTCAAACATCAATATAACTAAGGAATATTAATGAATCTGATTTCCCAATTACCTAGGTTTAGTCCAAACCCAATGGATTGGTGGATAGGATGAACTGAGGCTGGAAATATGGAGGAGAAGGGAGGAGAGACTCAACCTTGGTGATTCTGAAAAAGAACATGAAGAAATACAGCCCTGAAATTGTGGATTGAAGAAGGGTTCTAGAGGGTGGTCACACATATTGAAGGGGAACCCCTTTCGGTGTTCGGTGTGATGTGACTCAAACAAGAGAGGGGTGAGGGAGAGATGGGTGTCAGTGGTAACTCGCCATAAGGAGGATGTAGGAGGGGAGCTGACCAGGTGAGCTGCAGTGTACTACTCAGAAAATGAGGGGTTTAGGTGCTCATGGAGGAGAGGGAGGAAGGGGTACCTCACTGGGTAAGGGGGAAAATTAGAAAGGAATCCGTTTGGATTGCCAAAAAAATATATAAATATGGAAACCTAAAGAAATAAAAATAAAATAAAATAAATACTAAGATTTATAATAATAATAATATTCATACTAATAATAATAAAATTTTAAAAATAATATGGATATTATTATTATTTTATGTCATTTAATTTTTTTATTTTTTGAAATTAAATTTTAATATTTTATTTTATTTTTAATTTAAACATTATTTTATCTTGAATCATAGGTAGACCACATGGTTACCAAGTCAAATCCCAAATGTTTTCCAACCTTTCTTTCCTAGCATGTCGGGTTCATCTAAGCCCAAAATGATTATTTCCAAATTCAACTCAAAAGAAAAAAACAAAGACTCAATCTACACCAACAGAAAATAAAATTAGACCATGGATGAATAAAATAATTAAAATAAAAGGAATTTCTCGGGTTGGGTTGTAAAAATTATTCCCATAGTGATAGTTTATACCCTAATAAAGTCCCAAGAGACTCAGTTTTCCAAAGAATAGCTAAAAAATACAACGATTCTGATAACATTACCTTATTCATTTAAGGAAAAAATATATGAACTAACTAGATAAAAAATAAATAGTACAGGAGATCCCATGATTGGAACCACTAAACAAGAATTATGATAGTGAAGGATTATCATCTACAAAAAAAACTAAAACATGGAACACCACAACCCATAACTTAGAAATTGCCAAATATCAGTGGATCTTCCACAGAAATTCATCAACAAACCCATTACCTAGATAAAAATGACCATGTTCAGGGTCGCGGGGAATATAAACAATAGATTTCCCCATCAAGATTCTTTGAAGGTCATATTTCACTTTGATTTGTTTCATTATGGCCTCCCAACTATATTAGGATTCAAGAAAACATTGACGGTTCATAATCGAAACCACTCACAAAACCAAACAAAACTCCTGACACTTGGGAGACCAATGATTGGAATCCCTACCATATTAAGAACAAGAAAACACACGCAGTTCAGACCTTTCATCAGGATCCCACTTGCACATACTAATTCCCAACACAAGACATGGGGTTGAGAATCAATGAAAACAAAAACAAACACATATTTCCAAATCATGAAATCCTCAGAATAGGAGAATATCCAACACGTAAAACCCAATACCCAAAGTCGATAAAAAATAATACTATCCACTAAAGAGTTTATATCTTGAAATATAGCCATGAAATATTCAAGAGAGAGTCCACTAGGAAATTTATAGAAAAAGGTCCCCAAAAAAGAACCAAAGGAATGGAAAATTCAACTAGTTTTCTCTTTGATGTCGAGGGAAACGGTTAGATTCGCATCCCCCCAGTGACTGACCATCTATGAGAAAAGCATCACTCTAAGGCCTATTGATGGAGTATTGAAGTCTTGATAAACATACGACACCATTTTCAGGAAATGAAAACTTTTATCCAAGGCTTAATGCTCTAGAAACATATCTTACAGAACTTTTCCACAACCACAACTTCATCATGCATTCAAATGATTTTGGGGTAGTCGATTAGAGTCCCAAACTGACCACATCAGAAGCAATGAGCATGTGGTCCTCAGATCAAGAAAAATGCAGTGATTTGGGAAACACTGCAGCAAAAAGATCATCTAGTTTTCATTCCATATAATATAGAGAACCTTTCATGAGCATCTCAAAAAAACTCAAATTACTTCTATCATATTCTACTAATTGTGACTCAGCTTAAAAAAAGTGTGAGTACACTTAACTAGTTTATACAAGGTCCCTTAAAAAAACCAAAACCCCTAATACCCTCATGAAATATAGGGTTCCCAAATACATGAAGACAGACAAAACATATTCAATTTACACAACAACCACAATCAAACCTTAACCACTACATGAACAAAAACAACATATAAAGAGGTCTGTACCCCAACAGTACTTTCAGAGTCTGGTTAAAACCATCAAAAAATTAGATTCATCATAGGGAATTGGACATTTCTGGGTAGTATATTCTAAATGATAAAAATGAAGCCAACTTGTAGAGTATCACAAAACAAATCCCCACATATAATCATTAATCAAATCCCATCTCGATCATCACCTCAAAATAAAAACACAAATTCAAAAACCAAACATCGCACAATAAAAGAAAAATTACAGAACACCATTTTCCACTTTATAAAAAATCATTTCAACACCAGAACCCACATGAAAATCCAATTTCATTTCACATAATATTTGGACAAAAATCATTCCAACACACTAACATAACAAAACCTGATTTTAGAAAAAAAACAAGAATTATAATATAAGCTCCCACCGTCATTATTATGTGACATATCACATGTATATACATTAAAATTCCACTCATCCACCCTCCAAAACTTACCAACTCCACAGCCACCATCTATGTACTTAAGAAACCATAAAGACACCAAAGGTCAAATAGATCATTTCCAAATTTTCAATTCCTGGAAACAACAATTTCCCATTTATTTTTTATAAAATCATTCTATGATACCCAACCAGTTCCCAAAAGAACATATGTATTTAAAATAACCCATTTCTTTTTCAAACAAACCATGATTTTCATTTTTAAAATCCGCATTCAATAAACCAATCGTCGATTTTTCAATCTAGGAAAAACAACCCAAATCCAACTAAAATTCAAACCAATAACACCCCAATGAAACCAATTCACTCAATAAAACAAGATTAAAAATTCTAAAATAATCCACTACTACACAAGACCTATTCACATGGTTTGAAAGATAGTGCATGAACCGGGTGAGCACATAGAATGATATGAGAGGTATTTTCATGGTCTGCACATGGCTTGCTCGGTAGTGCACTACAACCATTCACTCCACAAAAATGACCACCAAATTTCATGACCTACCAGAAACACCCAAACATTAATAAGTACCATGAATAAAACTAATATCCAAGCACATATTTTATGGAAACACCATCCTGGACAACCATGGAAATTCAAGTGTAAATCTGAATTTGTGGTCATCAAGCACCTACCCAATATATAACATATGGATTCCGAAAATCCTAAATCGAAACTATCAAACAATCCCAAAGGACAAGGGATAAACCTCATATGATACCATTTTTTCCCAAACCAGCATGGTTCAACCATGAATCGGTCACCTGATACGGCTCGCGATAAGACCCGAAGGGCGTTCCCAGTACCCACGGGCTGGTTACTAGTGTCATAAATCAAAATTAGATATTTGGTAATAGTTTTAAGCATTAAAAAATACATATAATAGAAAAAAAGAAAAAAGAACACAATCTGTGTAAATCAAAATAAACTATGCATCGAAACATACCTCAACTGACCACACGAGTCACCACGAAACACAAAACCACACTAAGACCAAGAGAGACCCAAACTATAGGAAACTATAACAAAAAAACGAATTTGGAATGAGAAACGATATTCCTAGTAGGAATTACAAGGATAAACAATTCCATATACCCTTACCATTAAAAAAACGCAAATCATACCAGTTTAAAATTAAAACCACATAAAAATAATATTTACTATTCTTAAAAATTTATGTAATCATTTCCAATAAAAAATCCATTTTTTACATTTTAAAAATTGTTTACAAGTTTGCATAGTCTTTTTAAAACAGTAAAAAAAATTAAAAACATGCATTTTTTTACAATGTGAAAAAAATCACGAATCTACTAAAATGGAAATAATTTCATAAAAACCATGTCATGATAGAATGCCTTGATAAATCCCTATAGGTTACTAAAATATATGGGACCTTATGAACATCATACCTCAATAAAATGTGGTATAGAAACCATGGAAACTAGTATTCTAGTGCACGAGCCACTAGTAGTGGACATCTCCATAATCCCAGTTGTCGCCAATCATTAAAAATGGTTAGTTAGTGTTGTAGAATCAATACTACTAGATTAAATTGTGATAAAGCACTTCTATATCGTTTACTGTACTATTCTATGTTCTCTCACCTAGATAACCAGGTTTCCCTTGTGCTCCATTTCAAGTGGTGGGGATATTTTATCTTGAAATAATATATTAACATATAATTTTCTTCATATAAAGACACATCCAACCTCTCACCAGATATATACATCTTTGAGAGAATCCCCCTTTATAATTCACACAACAAAACACAATCCCCTTCACTAGGAACATATAATGAATCACATATCAACACATATATCATATTTTCCAAACATAAAGGGGAATGACTCAAGAGGGGTTTTACACATTGAAATCAATTTAAACGTTCTATAAGGGCCCCAATAATTTTCAATGATTATTCTAACATTAGAAAAATTACATTTTCCAAAAAAAAAATATTTTCCAAAACGAATTAAAAGAAAATAGAATTAAACAAACAAGGTAACATACCTTTAAAAATAACTTTAAAACCATGATTCAATAAAAGGAACTCATTTAATAAATGGAAGACACTATTTGACCTTTAATTCTCATCAAATTCCTTAAAACATTATTAAGTTACCAAATTAAAGAATTCCTATTTTTAAATGAAAATCACACAACAATCCATCTTCATTAGAATCATAATTCACAAAAAACATACAATCAAATAATTTATTAAATCTAATTTTAAATATTTAACATTTTAAAACCCAATTGGGAATGAGGAAGGTATTACATTTTCCAGACAAGGTAGGGAACATTAATCAATAGGAAGAATTAACATTGGGAAATTCAAAAAATTATATAAAACAATATATAACTATTTAAATTAATTACAACCATATTTCAATGATTATGCATAAACAACAAAAATATAAAATATATTTTTAAAACCATCAAGAAATTATGAAATTCAAATTAAAGTGTTAGTAATAGGGGCTTGACCTTAGGGTACAAGAAAACTGAACATCCATCCCTTGGATATTTATAACCAAATTCTGATACTACCCTTATGAGATTATGCACCATCAGATACTTATATGGATACCTTGACCCTTTGCACACATCCTCACAGACAATATAGTGTGAAATGTGTTCCTTACATATATTCTTATATGCCTATACTAGTTTCCACTCACCTACACATGAATTTTTATACATACATACATATATATATATATATACAGTTACACCAATCCTAATACAGGTATATTCACTACCATGGATGAATATAGGTGTTACATGGGAACACACATATATACATATACTTACCTATGCATATGTAGGAGAGTCACACATGACTCAGTGACTCAAAAAAACAATGTAGGGACCAAAAAAATATAATATAATTAGTAAGAACCATAAAAAAATAAAGATCCAGATTTAGATGCTGTGAAACCATGTAGTGGAAAGAACATCTCACCTCAGATAATGCCAACCAACCAAAACAAGTCGAACCACCTCCCCTTCAGTAGTGGTAGTCGGAATATGAAACCAAGTGTTCCGAGAGACAATTTCACAATGCCAGAACAAAATAAGACTGATAAATTAGATTTACCAAAGACCTAGGGTTCATCAAAACCCTATGGAGTGATAAAAAGGCTGATCCAAGGGAGAAAATTGAGAGGAAAAACACTTCCTTTGTGATTTTGACAAAGAACACAAAGAAATCTGGCCCTGAAATCACAGATCGAAGAAGGTATATCTAGGGGGTTCATGCGACTCAAAGGGGAACCCCTTTGGGGGTTTTGTGTGATATAGGTAGAAGAAGAATGGGGTGAGGGAGAGTGGGGCCCTAATGGTGTCTCTAAGAAATGTGGTTGTAGGAGGGGATCCGGCCAGTAGAGGGGTGGCGTGCTGCTCAAAGAAGAGGGGGGTTGAGTAAGTAGGGGGATAAGGTGGATGTGGTTGTTTACTGAGGTAACGGGAGAAAAAGAGGAATTCATCTTTTAGGATTTCTAAAAAAATATAGAAAATAAAAAAGATTCATATTAATATCAATAAAAATATTCATAATAATAAATACAACATTCATAATAATAATATGGATATTAATATTTTTAATAAAAGTTCGTTTATTTATTTAATTTTTTAATTAATTTTTCATATTCTATTTTATTTTTATTTTAATTTTTATTTTATCATAAAACATAGGCAGACAACATAGTGACCTGGGAGAAGCCAAAGGTTTCCAATACCATTCATGGATCACACTCTAGGTTCTACCTAGGCCAAAACTCTCATTTTAAAAATAAAACTATAATGAATCATACTGAGACGCATCCTACTCCAACATAAAATTAAATAACACCGAGGATGAATAAAATAATTTAAATAAAGGAGTACTATCGGTTCAGGGTGTGAAATAGTTAGTATAGTTCTTTGAAGTATTAGTATTAGAAAATTCTAGGGAAAGCCTCAAGGAAAGACTAAAACATAAGAATACATCTCTAAATTTTGGTAAAGCCTAGAGTAAGTGGATTACAAGAAAATAAATCCATGTCTAGATACTACATGTGGATGTGGCTATGACAGAAATGTATTTTGGGGTAACACATGAAAAGACCACATTTCACTAGAATCAATCGAGACATTGTCTATGACGATAGGACTTACTACACAACTGTTTTGACAGTCTCATGGATATTATTTATTAAATTAAAAAGAGCATTATGAACCACTATTAATGGAATAAATTTTACATATGAGTCTATGTTATGAAATTTGTCATGGATAACAAATATTTAAGTCTCTACATTTATATGATAAGGAAATACATGTCATTTATAAATAATTCCTTTAATGTTATTGGAATCATATATATGTGTATAATTGTTTAAGATTAATCATCCTTAATATTTAATTTATTCTTGATAATGTCCCCAAATACGAGGAATTGAGTAAACAACCAATGTGAACGGAAATGTGATGACTTCCCAAAACAAGATTTACAAATCGATGGGAGTAGGAATAATTAAATTTATGATGATATTATCTTAGTTGAATGAAGTTCAAAATAAAAAACAAAATTTAGAGGAACAGCAAAATAACCCTAATAATGAATAAGATTCAATTGAGAAATTTATATGAAAAAGTCCTCATATAGTTAATGGATCTTCTGTTCACTTAATCATGGAAAATGGATCAACTTAATTGAGAATATCTTCTCCATCCATCAGTATTCAGACCAAGATAATATAATATTATCTATTTATCATATGGAGGGAGTAGATGATAAGTGGTTGATATTGATGAAAAATATAATTCTTGAAGAAGAGATCAGTGAAAAAGGGTGGATTAAATTCTAGAAAATTCATTTCAACAAATATTTTCCTTATACTCTCCAGCTTAATTTGTAATAGTATTTCTATTTTCACATGAAAAAAAACAATGAATCCATTGTGGAGTTTGAGGAAAAAATCACAAGACTTTCATGATACACCTCCATCCTTATCATTACCCCTTAATGCAATGTTGACCACTTTTTTAGTGGGTCAAAACTGTGTATATGAAAATCCCTTGTGATCCAATAAATTAATAGCTATGAGGAAATTTTTCATGATCCCTCCTGAAAGAAATAGAGATCGGTTAATTTTAAGGGACTAATGGGGATATGAGGTGAAAATTGGAGTTTAATTATGGTGGTTTTATGGAGAAATATAATGGTGGTATTAAATATCAACATCCTACTTGTCAAAAGTTTAGAAATATGAACACATAAAATTTCCTAAGGGGTAAGTAAATGATTTAAGAGTGTAAAGGAAGGGAACATAACTAGCGATTCATGATCGGAGAAACCGACCAATGTAATAGAAGAGTAGAATTATGATATCTACCCTTATAAAATTTTCAAATGATTAAAATACAATGTAAAATACCACTTTCTGTACCAATTCCATGAGACAAGGGATGTCGGGTACAATAAAAGCCAACAACCTCTTATATAGAAAGGGGGATCATATTCCATCACAATCATCAAGGTGGATCACGATAATGATGTGGTTATAGGTAAAATAGTTATTTCTTCATGAATAAAAAACTAAATTTTTTATTCTTGTTTTATACATTCCTTCAAATCAAAAACATTTAGTATAACTCTTAAAACACCCTTGAAACACATGGAAGTAGAGCTATCAGTGAAAATTAAAAAAGGGGAAATTATTTAATCCCAACTATATAATTCCTTCCATATCAAGAATTGTTTTTTTGAACATACCATAAATCCATAGGATACCCCCTTTAGTTAAATTTGGTGCAATTATGGGTAATCATTTTCCTTATTTATATAGAGATAACCTAACTATTTTTTATAAGGAAATCACTCTTCATGTCATGAATTGTCCTTCGATTCATGAAAAGATAAAGGGGGAGAATGAATCTTATTTAGAACCAACATATCATGAATGGATATAATTGGCCTCTGAGAAAGTGTATCTAGATCAAATGATTGATTTAAATAGAAAGATCATCCTTGAGTACATTCCCACTATGATGGAATACACTGATGTGTTTCTAAAATAATTTCCCAGCCTTCCTTCATGTTGAGAAGTTGAATTTTCAGGAGATATTATTCCTAGAACATTATCAATATCCAAGACTCCATATATAACAACTATTTTCGAAATTTGGGAGATGAAGAAACAACTATTGAGAACCTAGATGAAGTGTTTATACACCAAACCTCTTCATTGTGCGGGTATACCGGTTCTCTTTCTCAAGAATAATTATGGGTCGATCCACATTTACATTGATTAACATGAACTCAACAAGATAAAAATAATGAAAAACCAGCCTCTTCCATCGATTTATGACTTATTCAACTAGCTACATGGAGAACAATACTTCCCTATGGTGGATTTTTTATCATTGTGTTATCATGTAAGGGTGAATAATGGGGATATCCCCAAGAAGACTTTTTGTACAAGGTACGTGTACTATGATTTCATAGTAATTCTATTCAGACTATCTAATTCTCTAACAATCATCATGGAAATTATGAATAGAGTCTTTAGATATTACCTCAAGTAATTTTCTCTAGTTTTTATATATGATGTTCTAATATAATTTAAAATAAAGGAGGATCATTAGGATATTGTGACACTTGTTATAAAGAGCTTACAATAAGAAAAGATTTATGAAAAGTACAACAAATGTTAGTTATTGTTAAAGGAACATTAATTCTATGGCCATATTATCACATGTAATGGAATATTTTTGGACTCATGAATGGTGGAGGGAATTGAAGGATGGACGAGGTGAACATCTATGATAGAAATATGTTCTTTTCTTGGGTTATCTAGGTATTATGATTGATTTGTGAGAAATATTCCATGATTTTCAAACCCTCTATCCAAGATAAATCAGATAGGATTCAATTTTTTTTGGAATAATTAATTTTAAGAGGGATTTAAGGATTTTAAAATGTGTATTAGGACTACACTAGGCATTTTTCTATGCATAAGTGGGAAATCGTTTATGTTATGTAGTGATTATTTGAAGAAAGGATTGAGATGTGAACTAATATATAATGAAAAATTGATAGCCTATTCCTGAGTAAAAGTAAAAATTTCGTGAATATAACAACCCAATTCATGATCTAGAGTTTAGTATTGTGACCCTTGCATTGAAAATATTGTGGAAATATTTCTTTGTGGGGAACTCTGAAATATATATGGATCATAGGAACCCCAAGAATATATTCACATAGAATGAGATTATTATGAATTGGTGAAGATGGTTTGATATAATTAAGGACATTGAATTCTCAATCAACCACCATCCTGGTCAAAAAACAATTTGGAAGATTATATATGTAAAAATGATCAAAAATTTATATCATTGATGAGAGTTAAGAAGAATCTGATCATATTATACTAGAAATGGATGGACAGAAGAATCATAAAAGAAAGAACATCATCAATCCTTACAAAAATTATTTCTCAAACATCCCTTCTGGAGAAGATAATGTAACTTAAAATAGATGATGTGGGAATTCAGAAGAAAGGGGAAACATTAAAAAAGTGAAATCCTAAGAGTTATAAATTAATGATGAAGGGTTTTTATGATTTGGTTCAAGACTATGTATAAAATAAAATCCTATGTTAAAGAAGGAGATGTTGGATGATGCATATAGCTTAACCTCTCCATCCATCCCAGAATCAATAAGATCTATCAAGGTCACAATTTGAAATATTGGTTGATTTATATGAAGAAGTAATACAAAGAATATACATCAAGGATTTCTTTTATCATATTAATTGAATGTATAAATGAAAAAATATAAGGGGATGTTGTAACCATTACCCATGTATACATGAAAATGGGAAAATGTAATCATGGAAATAGTCACTAGTCTTTCAAAGAAATCAAGAGAAAATAATGATATATAGGTTGTGTTGGATCATCATATAAAGACTGATCACTTCATTACAATCCAAGATGACTTCTTACATAATCAAAATGCAAGGTTATACATTAGAGAACAAGTGAGGCTGCATGGAACACTGAAATCAATTAAATCTAATCAATATAAAAGATTTAACTATAATTCTAGGAAATGTATAAAAAATGATCTAATAACTTAGTTGAAATTTAGCACAAAATATCAGCCTCAAACTAATGTCTATTCTAAGCAGGCCTTCTAGAAACATGAGTATATGTTGAGAGAATTTTCAATGGTCTTCAAAAGATGATGAGATCAATAAATTACTTTGTTTGGGTTCTCATATAATAATAGTATCCACTCAAGCTTAAAAATGGATCCATATCAATCCCTTTAAGGATAGAGGTGAAAAAACCAACATACTGGGTAAAATTCAGTGAATGTAAACTACTGGGTCTTGAAATGGTTGAGGAAATGGTAGAAAAGGTCAAGAAAATTGAAAACCAGATAAGGGATAATTATAATCGACATAAGAGCTATGATGAAAGTCTTCAATGAGACCTATAATTTTAGTTTAGAGATAATGTATTCCTCGACATATCTTCATTAAAGTAATTCATGATATTTTGGAAAAAGGTAAAGCATAGTCCAAGATGCATCCATCCCATTGAGATTGTTGCTCGCAACAGTGTAGTGTCCAGTCAACATTCACTCAAAACTATCCTATATTAGGATCATGATATTTTCCACTATCCCTTTTTTATAAGTACATACCAATCCTCAAACATGTGTAGAATATAGAGGTAAAACACCTGGAGAATGATATTTAATATGAGGAGCTCCTAGTGAAGATTTTAGACTATAGAGAAAAATTTCTATGAAATTAGAAAATACACATAGACATTGTGCTATGCAGAAAACAAATATTCTAATAAGTGGAATGAGAATTGGAGGGGGTGATGAAACAAAATTACCCACATCCATTTTAGTGTGTGAAATGAAAATTTTGAGGTTGAAATTTCTAAATGGGGGATGATTGTAACGACTCAAAATATTGAAATGAAATTCCATTTGTGGTTGAATTAAATTTCTTAATATGGATTATTGTTATAGAAAAAACATCCATTACATTGGTTTATTAGATCCTATTAGATTTTAAAGACCGTTAAGAATCATAACCATTGATAATATAGCTATTGAACAGTGATCATATGATTAGTTTAAATATAGTGTTTTAGTATTTCTAATTGGAATCGAGAAAGGCAGTAATGGCCACAACCAGTATGATCGTATCCTATGAATACCATTTATCAATGCATCTAAGGAAGATATAATTACTAGTATTTTAACTTGACCAATCCCAATCCAAGATCTAACAACTAAATCATGATCAAAGGCATTTATAGAAGAATTTCAAGATCATCGAGGTCATGACCCAAACCATGTATCCCAAACCACCCAATGAAAATCTCACCCTCACACACCCTACCCTCAGGTAATTTTATGGTGTAATAAAGGTATATGTATTAATACCATTATAAATATTATTATTATTATTTAATTGAAAAATTAATATATTTTTTCTTCTTTTTTTAACTTTAGAATTGACTTTGTTATTGATATCATAAACCAAAAATTGAATTTTTCTATAGTATGAAGTTTCAATTAAGATATTTATTTTGTTGAGTTAATATATTTTTTAAATAAATAGTATTTTAATAAATTTTTATTCGTAAATTTTTATTATTAAATGTAAATGAAAATAGAAATTTTTATGATCTAAAATGTAATTTTTGTAAGTTCCTAAAAACTATTAATGTTAAAAAACCCGACATTTCTCATTTATTATAAATTCTATTTTTAAAGTGAAAATTCTAAAAATTAGAAAATTATTTTTATAAAATAATTATCAATTTTTGAATCATAAAATAAAATATATTAACTATTTATTATTTCAAAATTTTTAGAGATAGTAAAATTTGTGGGTAAAAATTAAATACTGTATAAGTATATGGAATGTATTATGTCATCATAATGACCCAAAAATTATATAATAAATTCAATAAAAGTTTTTTTGTGGAATATATATGTTTTAAATATAAATTAATTTATTTTTAGGTTATTTTTTTAATTTTATAAAAACATTATGAATCATCCCAAATCTCTATTATATTTTATTATTTTAAAATCCTTCCATGAATAACATGACTCACATAACAACACCAAGGGTAATATTTTAAAGTTTTAATCCCATGAAATTAAAGAATAATGATAAACCCACATTTTTTAGAATTCCATCGAATAGAAAATGGTATAGATTATGGTTTTGAATACTTTTTTGTATACAGTCCAAAACCTAGGTTTGAAAAATTATAATGAACTCCCCTCTTTATTCCAAAATAAACCCTCCAAATATCCCAATACTATTTACTAAAAAACCTTTTATCACATCCTTACTTTTATTTACCATCTCTATATTACTCCCATGGTTCCCCATAGCTCTTAATAAGATCCTTTAATTCTTTTGGAATCACCCTCTCAAGGTAAGAGATCCCCCTCTTCTTTTTGTTCAAGTACATCTTTTATGTTATGCCTCTTAATTTCCATTTGATATAGTTTGGTTATATTAAAGTAAATACCTCTTAATATCCTACTTATTCGCATTTTATGATACTCCCCTTTAACTATCATTAATACCTCCCATGAAACATTATGTACACTCATTATACTATCAAAGTTTTCATGCGATTTTCCATTCCAAAAGCGAGGGACCCCCCCCCCCCCCCCTCTTATTTTTAATTCAAGCACCATCATTATATTTAGCATTTAGAATGTTAATTTTTTATTTTATCATGACATTTTAAATATCAATATACAATACTATTTATTTTATAACAATTCTATATTAGTTATCACCTCTAATTATTGTGTTTAACTAAGATGTTACTTTGTCGAAATTATCTCCTTCTCTTTATTCAATAATATTCTTCATTTTATTCCATTTAATTTCCAATTAATAATTTTTGGATATGTTTCTAAACATCCCTCCTTATTCACATTTGTTTTAAGGATGGAATACCTTGTGTCTTTCATTAAATCATTTTATGAACCTCTATTCACTACCAAATTTTTACTACTATTTTCTCATACATATAGTCTTGATTGTGAATTCCATCACTATTTACACTCAAGGGTATTCACTAGACACACATGTACATATTTGATTGGGGAATTCCATGTATGTAACCAAAAATCCTTAATTTTGAAATTAAATGTGATGAAATATTTAATTATTTTATATGATCTATGTTGAACACTTATGCATATACCTAATACAATTATTATGGGTGTGTTGAGACTGAAGTCCAAAAAAGTGGGTAATCTTTTAGTGTCATGAGATACCATGTATGGTGTGAAGTTGGTTATATTAAGCACATTATGTTTTGATTTCATGGGTTTTAACCATTACATATGTTTATGTTTTCATGTTTAGTGTTTTCTCCACATTCACATATTGTCTTTATGTTATCATGTTATATCACTCGTCATTGTTCATGTTCACAATAATCACATATTATATGTCCCATTTTTTTACTATAATCTATCATTTAATACCATATTCATGTTATGATATTTTTATTCCCTTACTGGGTTTTATAACTCAACCCTTTCGTATGTATTTTCCCAGGTTATCCCATACAGTTTTATGTATGGTTGAATTTTATGATAATGTTATGGATGCTTCCAAAAATCTATATATACCCCCTATTTTTAGTTGTCATGTAATGTACCTAATTACCCAAGGAAAATAGATATCTCAATGATTTCAGTTTTATTATGTTTATTCATATGTAATAAATCATCAATTAATGTTTAAGAAATATAAGTGTTGTCATACCTCTTGAATGATTTAGAGAGTAATAGGGAGTGTAAATTCATGATAAAGGTATTTGAGTGAAGAGAATTTGGAGGATGGGTGCGTATTTATAGAAAAAGAGAGGTGAATTCATTATTAATATATTAAATTATGTTTTAGACTCTATATATTCAAATAATCCAAACAAAAAAACCTTTAAATGGGTTTCCCATGGTTTCTTATAAATTAATTTTTTTTAAATATTTTATAGGGCCACAAACAAAAAAATTTAAAATAATAACATTTGTGATGATAAAGTGAGTCATTTTCATCAATAATTTATTTTAAATATTTAATATATAATATATATTTTGAAGGATTCAATAAGGGTTTATAAAATAAGTCTAATAAAGTAAAAAAATTAATATTTTAAAGTGAAAATTTATTTTTGGTCATGTATTCCATGTATAGTTTTAATAACATCACATTTAAGCTATTACGATGTCATGATATATATAATATATTTATACTATATTTAATTTTAACAGAATAAAAATTTTATCTATTAAAATTATGAAAAATTCATTTCGGATAATTTTGAAGTAATGATTTAAGAAATAATATTTATTTTATCAAAATAATTCACTATATGTGAGAATTTACACTTATAAATTAAATTCATTACATCATGTAAAATACTTACTTTTAAGATACTAAAATATTTTTGTCCCTTATAAATATTATATTGTACATAATTTAATTATATTATCATACATATTTAAATAAATATATTTTTATAGTATATTTTTTATAATAACATTATATTAAAAAAATTATATAATTTTTCGACAAGTTTGTTATAAATAAAACTATATATTTCCAAAAAAAATACTATTTTTGAATTCTTCATATCATAATCAAATTCATATAAAAATATTTATATAATAATTTATAAAATAATGATAATAAAAAAGATAAATATAACTATAATTTTATTAAAAATAACATATAAAATTCATATTTCTATAGTCTATGATAGATAACCTCTTATTACACCGTCTTACACCCAAATGGTAAGGTGTGAAATGGTGATTCTTTATAGGCGTGGTTTTTTGAACATGTTTTGGTATGTCATATTAATATTATTGAACTTATCTTTTAAATGGGTTTTCTTGAGCTTTAGTTTTTTAATTTTATCTAGGGCTTAGACAACAGAAAATTCCAAAGACATCATCTTCCTCAAATGCTATGAAAAATTTGATTCATAGGATATGATCATACTTGTCAAGGAGATTGATTATTACATATATTTTAGTAATACATTATCAAAACCCTTAGAATTTACTAATATTAATAGTCACTATATAACATCTATATTTTCGAAAATCATGATTCTTATTTTTTGTTGTAATTCAATAGACTATATTTTATAATGGTATAAAATTAAGAAAAAATAGAAAATAATCTTTCTATAACATCATTACCTAATAATTAAGCTATTCATTCATAATGTAATTTTGTTTTTTAAATTTTAGGTCATTACAAGGAGGGGAAGTGAGTCCTCTATGAACTAAAAAATAATTACTGAACTTCATTGAGATACCAGTGAGTTCCCAAAATGTGATTGGTTGTAAAATATATTGGATAATGAGTATTATTTGAAAATTATTATCAATTAGGTTATTTGTGATTCTGGTATATCAAAACATCACTATTGAATGCACTTTGGATTATCCCAGTGTGAGTCAACCAAGTAAAAATTGCTTTTGTCCCTCTTTAATTTTGTTATTGATCAATACATGATATTAGGGAGAGAGGGACGATCCTACCAAAAATTTGATAAAATATTTATTTAGGGTCATTTAAAATAAATTGGAATTCATTGATTAACCCCCCATTCATATATTTACCATACCCATGAATGGAAACATTATTATTTAATGAAGAATTTATTTCTAATTGTTGGTTAATCGAGTGATTGGGAGGACCATATTGAGCATTTTTATAATATCTATTGAACAAATACTATATTATTCATCCCTCTAGAGAAATTATCAGTATTATATTGGTTTCACTTGGGGGCATAGTAGGATGGAGGAAATCGAGTAGCTTTAATGTAATTTTTTATTCTTTTAGACTCATGGCTCTCTTTTGATTTCCTAGAACAATTGGGTTCAGACATCTTGTTGAGGGTTCTACATGTCTCTTCTGGATCACATGTCCTTACACTTCTTACATAGTCTATTTGGATATTTTATATTATACATTTTATAAATGATTCCCTTATAGAGGGAGTTGTGATGTTCATTAGTGTTAATGACTCCCATATCAGCATTGATTCCTTAGTGCGTTTATCTAGACCTTGAACTTGTGGTGGTATTTTTGGTGGTTAAAATGATTAATGAGACTATATTTTATAGATTGGTATAATAGAATGTATTATATATTATATTAGAAAAAATGTTCTGGTCATACATGAATATTTAAATGAAGACAACTAAAAGAACACCTTTTTGTCTATTTATAGAAGTGTATTTAGTAAGGGATACAATATCTGATATACTAGTGAGTTGTTCTCTCACTAGTGATTGAAAAATTATAACCGTTAGATAATAAATTAATTGATACAAATTAATACTAGGGTTTAATTCATCATATGTGATATTAGTTTTATTTTTTCTTTTTATTATAATTTTTGGGTAAAATTATTAATTTACTCAATATATATCTTGATCATTCCTTATATTAAGTGAAAACCCACTTATTTAATAAAACACTGATATGTTATCATTCCAACATGGATTATGAGGTTCAAAAATGATAAGTTTGAGTTTGTAAACCAGACCTAAAAAATAGATGCTCAAGAGGGTTCTGATGCTCCCATAGATCCTGATGCCCCATGGTAGGAGGAGGATATTAAGAACATTTGTTTTCTATGAAAGATTTCATAAGGGTTGAGATTTTTGTTTTTGGGGTTTATCAAAAACCCATTTTCATCTGCATAGGTTAACAAAGTTCTATGTATGATAATCTGATAAATCAACTCAGTGTTGGCAGGAGGAGATATAGATTATTTTTTAACTACTATACTCTCTGTGACATTACTCATTATGACTAGAAACCAAATTAATATGAGATGTAAATATATAATGGTGGATACAAATATGTGAAAATTCTAAAAATACTACCTAATAATTAGAATAGATCAATACTCTCATCACTAGTAGTTTTTATCATTGATGTTATAGACTAAGAAGGTGTAAACTATGTTGGAGGTCTACATGTTAGATTCATAAGTTTGAGTGTTTACTTATTGATTCATGAAATTGGTTCAATAATCACCCAACATTATATTTTATGATGAGTTATGGGTGGGAATATTTAATTAATCCCTTTGATCAGATATTTAGAGTTCAATTATAATTCTATAACTATGTACTTATGTTGTAGTTATAGAGAGTATAGAGGTTCTAAGAGGATGTTATTGAAGATCGATGTGATTTAGAGTGGAAATAATAAAGATATTGGTAGTATGTTTGGTAAGGACCCATCTCATCGTGGTTATAGATATCCTTCATTGGGACCATATCAGTGTGGGGGATAACTTGTGTTGGACTCCTAATGTACTAATCATATATTAATGATCACAAATCCCATTAAACCTGGTTAAATCCTGTAAATTATATCAAATCATGTGTATTATCATTTAAGTATTCTCATTCTTTAAGAATATCCATTCAAGATCATAATTTCTCTACATTTAGTTTAATTACTTTATACTATCCTTGATTTACTTTTTACATACCTTCTTTGACAAATGATTAAATCTAATCCATTTTATGATCATCATTGCTTAATTCTGAATACAATTATTTTGAAAAGTCTGAGACACCGTGTGTCTGCCACTGGTTATGTCTTTCTGGAAAATTAAACAAGACACCATGAAGTAGACACCGTGAAGCGAACACCATGAAACAAACACCCTGATGCAGACATCTGGAAAAAGACATCGTCATGTAGACACCGTGAAGTAGACACCGTGAAGTAGACACTATGATGCAGACACCATGAAGCAGACACCGTAAACAAGACAACATAACCTTGAGACACCGTGAACAAGCATACACCTCATGTCACCTTACAGTACGAGGTACAAGGTGTAGAATACATACAATTTGTCATCTCTAACACATTCACTCCAAGATAAAAGAGTAGTTCCTCCCCGAAACAATACACACAAGGAAAAAAACCAATCAGGTGTGGGAACTGCCAAAAAGAACACACTCAAATAATTTTTTTGAAGAAATGACTATTGCATGAAACTCGACAATGATGAAGAACACAGAAAGAATACTTGAATCCCAGAATCGAGGACATCTCCGCACTATCAAACATCACGAAGAACATATTCCATTTTTTCTGTCTTGTGATTCTCTATTTTCCATACGATGACTTGAGCTTTGCATCTACCTCATCTCATAAGTCCAGAGCTGCAAAGACTAACACTCAGAGCACATCTAAACTTTCTTAATAATTTTTCTCTATTTTGTATCATTTTTATTAACTTTAAATTAATGTGTGTTTTTGTATATAACACAATCTGTCTCCTATATCAAACTAAAGTATACAAGATATCCTTACATAAAAATCGTTTTACACTTGTGTATACCCACAGATAAGGGTGGAAGAGGTCCCTGTGTGGCCTGGTTATTTATACCCCTGAAGAACTGTGGAAGAGGTCTATGTGTGGCCTGGACGGTCCTGTGTACTATTGTTTAACCCTGATCCTGGGTTTGGATCATATTTATTTATATAAACTACTTGGTGGTAGGTGATCACCATGTGGAGTGGATTAGTTATCGTCTTGAGACTAAACCACTTGTTTCATATCCACTGTGCTTCTAAATTTAGTCTTCTTTATTTTTACTAATTTACTGTATAGCTCAGATATCACTAAATTCACTTTGATAGTTAATCTTAGAAAGAAGTTATAATTTCATTTTATTAGTAAAATATCCTAAAACTTATTATAAATACCTAATATTATTATTACATAGAATTAATCAATCGTCTATGAAGTTATTTAAATAGTCAATCATTCATAACAGTATAACCTTGATTAACTAGGTTTTCGTTTACCTTTTGAGGAAACATTTTTAGAAATAATTATATATAAAATTTTATAGTTACTCAATTCACCCATCCCCTCTTTAGTAAAATACTATGACCAACTTTTGGTATAAAAGCTTGTTTATTAGGACTCTATTTAATATTATTCAACTATGATTGTAGTTGAACATTAAAGATCTGTAAATTTCTATTAATTCAAAGTTTATAGCTCTTTTAAAGTCATTATTTATTATGGATAATAGATTGGAAGGTGCTGCAACTAACAGACCACCATTCTTTAGTGGAACCAACTATGCTCAATGGAAAATTGAAATGAAAATGCATTTAGAGAGTATGAGTTTTGAAATTTGGTCTTCCATTATAGATTAATATAAGATTACTTCTACTGATAGAATCACATGAGATGAACCTACCAAAACATATTACAATAAAAATTGAAAAGATATTAATTCTTTACACAGATTCTTATAATATGAAGCATTCAATTGAATTTATTCTTGTAAAACTGTCGATGAAATTTGGGATAAGTTGTGTGTCTCAGATGAAGGAACGTCTATTGTAAAGAAATGAAACATAATACTTATATTATCAAATATGATAATTTTAAAATGAAACTTCATGAGGATATCTATGACATGTATCTTAGGTTTAATGAGATTGTCAACACAATGGTTTCTCTTGGAAGAGAAGTCACTGCCATGAAACAGATCATGAGAATTCTAAGATGTCTACCCAACAAATGGAGGGGAACCTCTATATCGATTAGATAATCATGAGACATTAGAAAATTACTAGTAAAAGAACTCATATGGAAACTAATGTTGTATGAATAAGAGCTGAATGTCAACAAGGAAGGGGAGGGTGATCCATAGACGAAATCTGTTGCATTTAAGACCACCTCCTCTAAGCACAAAGAAAAAGGGAAAATGGATGCCTCTGTAGAAAGCTATACCAGTGAACAATCATTATCGGACAGTGATGAGGAGATGGCTCAACCAGATAGAAGAATCAAAAAATTTAATAAGAAGAAGAAATATTTTAGAAATACTAACATTAATGGAAAATTTGACAAAAAAGGAAGTTTGAAGAAGGACTGGAAAAGAAGTAACGAGACTGACGATATTGTCTCCTATGAGTGTAAGTGAAAAGGACATATCAATGCTGACTGTCCACATCTCAAGTAAAAAAATAAATACGAGGAAAATGATAGAAAGTATAATAAGTCAATGAATGCAACCTGGAGTGCTTCTATGGACAGTTCAAGTGACTCAGAGACATCACATGATGAACATGATAACAAATCCACTATGTATTTTATTGGAAACACATTTGAGGAAACAATGGACCCCTCTGTACATAATTTATACTATTCTAGAGATGAGGGTCACCCTAAAAATATTTCTAATGATGAAATGTTTGAATATTGTAACATTCTTGAAGAAATATGAAATTAACTAAAAAATATATAAATCATTAATGAAAAAACACACTCTTACTATGACTGTTAAATCTGAACTCACAACTGGAAAGGAGAAAAATTCTCAATAGCTCAAAGAAAACGAGGAATTAAAAATGTCAAATGAGCAATTGAAGAGTGACCTAGAAAATATTACCAATGGGAAAAATACCCTTACTCAAATTCTAGAAAAACTAATTGCACTTAAATAAAATACATGCATTTGATATCATCCTAGAAAAAGAAACCTTGGTAAAACGAATTTTGTTTCCAAATATTGGATACACAATTTTATTCCCAGTTCTGGACACAAATCATCTAATTCAACATATGTTACACTATCTAATGTTTCATGTTTTTCAAGGGAAAATAGAGTTTATTTTTCAAATAATTTACATAATTCATATAGGAAACCTATGATACAGATATGGGTTCCTAAATCACTTATTACTAATATTACTAGACCCGAAAATGTATGGGTACCACGATATGTTTTTTCTTAATCTTTTGTAGGGATTTTGCATAAATAGTTCCTATAAAAGTTAATGGTACTTGGATAATGGATGTTAAAGACACATGATAGGAGAGTAATCATGCTTCATGAACCTAATCAAAATAGAATGAAGACATGTCACATTTCATGACAATGCCAAAGGAAATATTATTGGCCTCAACCAAATCGGTAACTCTAATTTAGTTTTAATTTCTAAAGTACAGTTTGATGATGGATTAAAATATAATATTCTTAGTATCTCACAATAATGTGATGACGGATTTCATGTAATATTTGAAAATGATGCTTTTAATGTCTTTAATTCTAAAGACTAATTAGTATTTTCTGCATTAGAAAATGAAAATTGTTAATATGTTATCATAGATTCATTATCTTATCAAAATGCTTCATGCTTAAGTGTATTTCATAAATCACCTTGGCTCTAGAATAGGATACTAGGACACTATAATGTTCACTCCCTTAGAAAGCTAACTATAAAAAACTTAGTTAAAGACTTAACCAAACTTGAGTTTCCAAATGAAAAAGTGTGTTATCCCTATTAAAAGAGAAAAAAAACAAATTATTCTTCAATCCAAAGAATGAATTATGAACATATCAACCTCTCCAACTGGTTCAGATGGATTTTCTTTGACGATCTAGAGTTTCTAGTTTAAATGGTTAGAAATATGTTTATGTTCTTGTAGATGATATTTCACGATATACTTGTACTTTCTTTCTGGCTCACAAACGTGAAGCCCGCACTTATTTTATTAATTATGCCAAGTCTGTAGAAAATATTATTAGAGTTAGAATTAAATCCATAAGAATTGATCATGGTCGTGTGTTTGAAAATCAAGAGTTTGAATCTTCTTTTCACAAAATGGTTATAGTCACAATTTCTCTACCCCTTGAACTCCACAATAAAATGGAGTTGTAGAGAGAAGAAATAGAACCCTGAAATAGATATCTAGAACAATGCATAGTGAATATGACCTGAGTATTTATTTTTGGGAAAAATATATCAATTCAACTTGCTAAAAAATCAATATAGTATTGATCTGACCTATTCTTAAAAGGACTCCTTATGAGTTATGGAATAATAGAAGACCCAAAGTTAACTACTTCAATGACTTTGGTTGCATAGTCTATATTCTAAATACTAAATAAAATCTTGAAAAATTTGCATCCAAGAGTGATGTAGGTATATTTTTAGGATATTCCATGTCTAGTAAAAAATATAGAATGTTCAATAAAAAAACTAAATGTGTGGAAGAATCTGTTCATGTAAAATTTGATGAAATAGATCCACATGAGCCTTAAAACATTATAGAGAACCTGGAGGATGGTGTATAAAATCTGAACATAAATCCAAAATCCTCAAACCATTCTTGGAAAGAATCTTTGAAAACTTCTAGTTCTGTAAATTATATAGAATCAAGTCACAGTGAACTTGATCCTATTGATGAACCTTAAATCACTAGTCCTTCATTTTCTAGAGATGTTAGAACTCTTAAGAACCATCCCATAGAAGCTGTTTTAATAGACCTAGACAAAGGAAATCAATCTAGAGCTTATCTTATAAATAAGTTTGAACATCAAGCCTTCATGTCACAACATGAACCTAAAAACATTAATGATTCTATTAATGATGAATTTTGTGGGATGTCTATGTAAGAAGAACGTAATCAGTTTGAAAGGAACAAAATTTGGAAACATGTTGAAAGACCTAAGGACACATTCACCATAGGCACTAAATGGGTGTTTTTAAATATGGTAGATGAGGCTGGTAACATAGTTATAATCAAGGATAGATTAGTTTCTCATGTCTATAATCAAGAAGAAGGAATTGACTATGAAGAGACCATTGAACCAGTAGTTATACTTGAAGATATCAGAATCATGCTTGCATATACTGCACATCTAAATTTCAAACTATATCAAATGAATGTTAAAAGTGAATTATTAAATGGTTATAGAGTTGAGGATGTTTTTTTGAACAACCCCTGGTTTTACAAGCCCCCAATTTCCAAATCGTATTTTTAATTATCAAAAGCATTATATGGTTTAAAGAAAGCTCCAAGAACTAGGTATGATAGGTTGAGTACTTTTCTTATTTCCAATGGTTTTAAAAAAGTAATAGGAGATCCTTCACTTTTTATAAAACGAATTTCTAAGGATGTTTTAGTTTTTCAAATCTTTGTAGATGACATTATCATTGAATCTTCATGAAATTCTTTATGTGTTGATTTTTCTAAAATGATGCAAAATGAATTGGAAATGAGTTTAATGGGTAAACTGAATTTTTTTCTTGAAATTAAAATCTTTCAAAATAATGATGGAATTATTTTAAATCAAAGTAAATATACTATAGATCTTCTAAAACGTTTTGGATTGGATATCACTAAAAGTAGTGACACTCTAATGAATACCACTTGTATGTTGGATCTTGATGAAGATGTAATATCTATTGATCAAACCACTTATAGAGGAATGATTGGATGTTTACTCTACCTAACTACTAGTTGACTTATCATTATGTTTGGTTTGTTTATGTGTAATTGTTTTGAAGAAAATACTAAAGAATCTCATTTAAATGCTGTAAATATAAATTTCAAATACCCCAAGAATACACCCAATCTAGGACTATTCTATCCTACTTGACAATCATTTGAATTAGTTAGTTATTCTGATGCTAAATTTGTTGGCTATAAGTTAGATAGAAAATGAATCTATAGAACATGTCACTTTTTAGGAAAGTCGTTAGTATCATGGTGTAGTAAGAGAAAAAATTATATTTCATTATGTACTGTAGAAGCTGAATACATAGCTAATGGAAGTTTTTGTGCAGAAATTTTCTCGATGAAACAGAAATAAATAGATTACAGATATTAATTAAAGCATGTACTGATAAACTGTGACAACACAAGTGTTATTATCATCTCTAAAAATCCTATTTCACATTCTATAAAAAGGCATATTGATGTAAGACATCACTTTTTGAGAGATCATTTTCAAAATGATGATATCACATTGGAATTCTTTGGTACTAAGTATCATCTTGCTGCTATATTAACCAAACCACTAAATTCGGAAGGAATAGACTACATCATACATGAACTAGGCATGATAATCCTCAAATAGATATCTTATGGTTTCATGTTTTACTAATCTGTATATTAATGTTTCATGTCACACTACTTTATATCTTACTATCTCATGTTTACAGTCTCACAGTAAGTATTTTTTGTTTACTGTCTGACAGTCATTGTCTCACCGTAATGTTCATAGTCATTGTCTCACTGTAAAGTTCATAATCGATGTCTCACCGTAAAACTCATAAACGGTCTCACTATAAAAATTCATTATGATTTTTATTTACAAAATAAAAAACCATATCATGGTAATTATTTATCTCACCTCTTTAATTATTCGTGCTTTTACTTTTGAGATGTTTGGTATTCCTAAATGGTAAAATAAAGAAAGTATCACTCAATTCATTACTCGAGCATTCTTCTATTCACTCATTTCAAATCCTTCTTCAACCCTAAAACTCTTTTATCTCTCTCAAATCATAAATAGATGCCCAGTACGAAGAGACCTTCATCATCGACTCTTGATAAGCGTCGCTCAATGAAGAAGAAGATTGAACCTACTCTTGCACAAGAAGGACCTCTAAATCCAAATCTAGTAAACCGAGTTGTAGTAATTGAGAAAAGGGTTTTCCCCAAGTGGATTTTTTCTAGTAATTATTTTTCTTGGAAATTTTTTAAAAACAATAAGGCTGGTTAGAGTGTTTTTTGAATGATGATAGACCTATCTACCCTAAGTTAGTGGCTCAGTTTTATCAGTATGTAAAATTCTCTTTTGATTATAATGATAGTTATGTTGTGAGAAGCTAGATTAGTGGGCATAAATGATCATTCTCTTCATGGTTATAGGCTAAATTCCTTAGGATACCTCATGAAGGAATCTATGAGTATTATCATAGAGGAACCCCACCTTCAGCTAAATTCATTGATTTAGAAGATGATTTGAATGACTTAACTGGAAATGGAACAAAGAGGAGAGACACTTCTGCTAAACTAGATGGAGAATCAAGGCTTCTATTCAAGTTTATACGGAATTTGGTTAGCCCCATAAAAGGTGATTTTTCTATTTTGAAATATCAGGATGTGATTCTGATGCACCTTATGAAAAATGGGCATAAGATCAACCAGTGAAAGTATACCATACATCATATGTGTGATCTGATCAAATCCACATTCAAGTCAACACCCATGTTTTACTCTTTGATTATCCCAGCCATGCTTCTTGCCAAAGGTATGGTTGTACATAATGAGAATGTAATTAGTGATTATGAATTCTTCCTTTCAAAAGACACTATCCAGATAATGAAGATTAATTAGAATCCTTGGAAAAAGGAATGGGTGGAAGAAAATGATAGAATCTATGAGAAATTCAATCTAGTGGAAAATCCCTCAAGACCAAGAGATATTTTTTATCATGGTTTGGAAACAGATGAAGTTGTTAATTACACATCTGAAGAAGGAGAAGAGGTTGTTGTGCCTCCCAAAGAAATTGTTTCTGTTGAGGAAAACAATACTCTTGTTCCTCATATAGTTCATGAAGAAGAAGGCCATGATCCTAAAGATGTTGTTCATTTGTAAGATAAACTTGAGGTTGAAACAGAATATGTTTCCAAAGAAACTGAAAATAATACCATTTAAGAACCTATGGTGGATGAGAACCTATCATGCAAGAATCTAATCTTGAGGAACTCGATATGGAGCTATGTTTTCCTAAAATCATCCCTTCGGATGAAGGAAGGATGGACATAGCTTTTCAGTTATCTAGAGAGGAAATGGGTGAGGAACTATGAGATGATTTTGTGGAATTAGATTAATACCCTAATCCTCTCAGTCCTGGGAAGGATGCAACCATTGAGGGGTTGAAAAACTCAAGTATGGAATCTTCTGAAGTACCAAATCTGGTTTATTCATGTCCTGTAGCCACTCGGTATAAGTTCCCCAGTTTCAACGATTTGGATGACTCTCAGCAAGTCTTAGTAAAACACCATGACCTTTCTACTATGTTCAAATTGAAGTATATCTCTTATAACTAACTAGAACATTTATCATTAGTGTGTCAGGATGGCCGAAAATGTTTTGGAGATACTCTCTTGTCTAGAGTTGAGAAACTTTTGAATACCCAACTTATTCCTGTGACAAATTTAAGTGAGAGAGATATGTCTCTATTGCTGGAAAATATAATCTGGCAGATTCAACTTAAAATGCTTCATGATATTCAGGATGTAAAAGTTGAAAAATGGATGCTTAGTGATAATGTGAAGACTATAAGGGGTATGATTGAAGAAATGAAAAATGATATGCATAAGAAATCAGATCTTGTTTCTCCTCGTGTAGCACTTGCTGTTCCTCAAACCCCCTAGGTTTTTGGGTCTCAGATTCAACCATATTTAGATTCCTTAGATGAAAAGTGCTCTAAAAGGAACAAACTGATTGTGTAGGAGATGACAGAGCTTATTTTAAATCATAACAAGATCACTGATGAATATACAGCGTGTCTTTAAGAAGTGATAAACCAACTCAAATCTATGACCTCAACTATCAATGCTTCTAAGGCATTTGATCAGACATATAAATAATCCATAGACAATGAACTACTCATAGCAGTGGTAAAAGAAGTTCTTCAGAATGTACTTAGTGGTTTCAATGCAACTTCTCTCTCTGAATTTATAAAGAATAGTGACCGAGTTCATGATCTAGTACAAATACACTAAATAATTTCTAATTATGCTCATCAAGAGATTGACAAGAATGTGGATTTCTACTTTAACCGAATCTTATCAAAGACTGAAATGACAAATAATTTCAAATTTCTTGTGGAAAAAATGAGTATTCCTCATGTTACACAAGCTTTCAAGACCCAAGCCCTAAAGATCACAGAGTGTACTTGATTGTTGGAATATTTTATGGTAAACAAGGATAATTTTGAGTAATCCATTATATATGGTGGAGAGATCATTACGGATTATATCAAGCATCTGAGGACCTATCTTCATGTACATAGTATAGAAATTGTTGCTCCTACGGCTACACCTCTGAGACCTGGTCTTCCAACCATCACATCTTCCCTAGCCTGCCCCACTATATCGTTTAGCCAAGCACTGAGTCAGATCAGGCATGTGATCCTTGGTCATCCACTACCTCGATCTTCTACTACTCCTACTCCAGATCCATCTATCATTGTAGGCCTTCCTTTCCCTTCTTTATCAACCACCTCAATCCCTTCTACTACCTCGACCTCTACTCATATGGATTCCAATTCTGCTACTTCTTCTAAAAGAAAAGAGAAGGAAAGCCCCTAAAGAAGAACAATGATTACTCCTTTTTATGTTTGTACTGGACATTATTTCCATTAATGAAATGTGCACTTTTCAAAACTTCTCTTATTCAATATTTTTGATAATCCCAAAAGGGGGAGAAATCTCTACATGTTAACCATTTATCTTTATATCTATAGTAGAATCAAATATACACTTTAAATATACATGATTTTTGATCATTAAAAAGGGGGAGATTGGTGTAATACTCATGTACTAATAATGTTTTAATGATCAGAAATCCCATTCAACCAGGTTGAATCCAATAAATTATATCAAATAATGTGTATTATCGTTTATGTATTCTCATGATTTATGAATAGCCATTATTGATCTTAATTTCTCTACATTCAGTTTAATTACATTATATTATCCATGATTTACTTTTTACATACCTTCTTTGAAAAAATATTAAGTCTAATCCATTCTATGATCATCATTTCTGAAGTCTGAATACAGTTATTTTGAAAAGTCCGAGACACCATGAGTCTGCCACTAGTTATATATTTAATGAACAGTAAACAAGACACCATGAAGAAGACACCATGAAGTAGACACCGTGAAGCAGACACCATGACAAAAATACCATGAAACATACACCATGAAGAAGACACTATGATGTAGACACCATGAAGTAGAAACTGTGAAGAAGACAACATAAACAAGACATTGTAACCTTGAGACACTATCAACAAGCGGACACCTCATGTCAACTGATAGTACGAGGTACGAGGTGAAGAATACATGCAACCTGTCATCTCAAAAACATGTACTCCCAGATAAAATAGTACTGCGGCCAGAAACCATAAACACATGTAAAAGAAAACCAAGCGGGTGTGTTCAATTCAATGTTGAACACACTAAGGGAATTTTTTTTGAAGAAAGGACTATTACAAGAAACTCGACACTGCAGAAGAACATAGGAATCATACTTGATTCCAAGAATTGAGGACATCTTCGCACTGTTAAACAACATGAAGAACATACGCCATTTTTTCTATCTTGTGATACTCTATTTTCCGGAGAAGGACATGAGCCCTAGATCTGCCACATCACAGAAGTCTAGTGCTGCAAAGAATAACACTCAGAGCACTTCTTAACCTTCTCAATACTTTTTCTCTGTTGTGTATCATTTTTATTAACATTCGAGTAGTGTGTGTTTCTTTATATAAGACACTTTTTATCCTACATCAAACTAAAGGATATAATATATCCTTTCTTAAATGGGTTTTTACCCTTGTGTATACCCATAGATAAGTGTGGAAGAGGACCATGTGTGGCCTGGTTATTTGTACCCATGAAGAACTATGGAGGAGTTCCTTGTGTAGCCTGAACAGTCTTGTGTACTATTGTTTATCCCTGATCTAGGGTGTGGATCCAGTTTATTTATATAAAATGCTTGGTAGAAGGTGATCACAAAGTGATGTGGATTATGTCTCGGCTTAAGACTGAACCACTTGTCTCATATCTATTTTTCTACTAAATTTAGTCTTCTATGTTTTTTACTATATTATTGTATAACACAAATATCACTAAATTTACTTTGATTTTTAATCTTGGAAAGAAGTTATAATAGATTTGACTTAGTAAAATAGCTTCAAAAGTAATATTTATAACTAATATTATTATTACTGAGAATTTATCAATCTTCTACGAAGTTATTTAAACAGTCAAACATTCATAATAGTATAAACTTCATTAACTGGGATGTCTTTAATCTTTCAAGTAATCCTCTTTAGAAATAATTATTACACAAATGTTTATAGTTACTCAACTCACCCCTCCCCTCTTGAGTAAGCTACTCCGACCAACAACTTGGTTCAATTTTATTCTGCATCCCCAATCCTTCACTATCTCTGGAATTAGGAGAAGGAAGTACTCATCATCTATGTTTGATAGTAGTGAGAGAATATATATATTTTTATATGATTGAACAAGTCTCATAAAAGATAATTATACATAACCACATTCCATATAGTAGATGAGTGTAATGATGGATAGACATGTATTTCAAGATCGACAATTTATAACATATATAATATGACAGATACACAAAGAGGATAATGTTTCCAAGTTAAAGCTATATGAGGAGGAGGGGAACTATATGGTTATCCTTACACACCAATTCCATTGGTTAGAAAATATGTGTAAACAATTCACCCCAAGGCTAGGAAGGTTCTAGAAATGCTGCATCAAATAGATTTTAGTTATATCAATGGTAGATGTATATGAAAAGAGTATCTAATATTGAGGATCAAGTGGCAGTGTTGGTGGATAGAGGTAACATAACTATATTATTTACATTATTTTTTGTTTTCATAGACACACGAAATACACATTAAATAATAACTTCTAGTATTTCTAGATTACTTTACCATTCCTTATCTAGGATCTATAATCCTTCGACTCTATGTACCGCAACTAGCTGGAGCTGTATATTATGAAATGATTTATAGGGTTGATTACCAGGGACTTCATATAATAGGATGTCCTGGGAACTTATACTCTAGGACATGTGACCATATATTTCCTTCCCTATCACCAATTATTCATCATCTATTCGATCTTCTGTGGAATATTTTTTCTAGGGAGTTACATGTACCATTACCTATAGAGTGTAATATGTTTATACTAGATATTTGGACCTTTTATTTGAAGAGAGGTATTATGGGAGGAAGACCATTAATACTCTATTAGTGAACCTGGATATATGAGTCACAAATATTGAGTACTAAGACCTGCTTTTGGTGTTGAGAGAGTACACATATGTATTCCTTGAGGAAATAGTTAACTTACCTACTAGTTTTGAGGCAGATTTTAGTGTCAATTTATCACTAGGAGCTATGCATATTTCAATTTTATCATACCATATTCCATCAACATATCTTTAGGATATAATGGTGTAGGTTGATGAAATACACTAGATAGGATTTATACCCCCTAGTGTTTTACAATTGGTTGTTCCCATCCTCCCTTCAAAGAACGAAAATGGGAGTTTTTGACATTACATTGATTATTAGAGGATAAAGAATGTTAATATTAAGAACATGTATCCATTCCCTATATCAAGTACTATCTTTATGAGTTGATAGGAGATCGAGTTTTCATTAATATTGAAACTATATTGGGGTATCATTAGTTATGGTTTTTTAATAGGATATCTAAAAGAAGATATTTCATTGTAGGTATGAAAATTATTATTCAATAATTATTCCATTCGGGGTGCTGAATTACATTGTATATTTATAAAGCTAGATGAACCTTGTTTTGTAGCCATATTAGGGATATTTTATCATTGTATTGATTGATGATATATCAATATATTCTTGAGCTGTGGATAAACATGCATACCACAATTTGAATGTTTTAGATGCATCATGGGAGAATGAACTATATGGGAAGCTATCAATGTGTTTGTATTGGATCCAACATGTTTATTTCTTCAGTAATGTTATATCAAAGTAATGAGTTTTACTTTGTCATCAATGGTAGTGGTTGATCTTAATCATGAACCACACAAGAGTGTGTTTTAGGTTATAATTTACTTCGGTTTGGATGGATATTATCAATGAATCATCCCAAAAATTATCAAGGATAACTAAACGTTTATGAGACTTCAAAAATAAAGGGATTATTTATTTGGATGGAGGAGTTGTATACACATTTTTTTAGATAAAAGAAAATATGAAAAGTTCATCGATTCGTAGAATTAAAATCAAGGAAGTGTAGTATAATTTGTATTTTTATGCCTTTATATTATGAATTTGCTGTGTATTGATTTGGGATTATGAGGTAATTTCCAAAAAAATTGGTGTTTTCCAACCCAAAGGTGAAATTATTCTACCCACTACATGAAATTAGAAATATTTGCCATTACATAAAAATTATGGTGGATCTATATTCATTGGTATTAAATTTTTTTTTCATTGTACATAATATCATGAGATACATATTTTAGTTGTACTATAATTTTCAATAATGACATTTGATATAGTACCTTCAAGGATATAACTGTGATTTTAACTATACTCTCTACAAAGGTAATGTCGTAGTATCTGGTCTGAGAAGGAAGACATATCAAAATATGATTTAGGGGTCCTAGTATAAGTGGAGATCTATAGAGAATTTCAATAAAATAATTCAATATATTTTGGATATTAATGGATGAAGGGGACTATTACATTTGATGATCATCTCAAATCTAGCGAAACATGTTGTGGATGCTCACTTTGATGACCATAGTGTGAGGTTTTATGAAATCACATCATCCATGGTGAGTCGCAAGTGGGTCTTAATTTAGTTAGGGAAAAATAAACTATTTTTTAGATAATATATTAATAAACCATGTGTTGAGTGATTAAGTGTTGTGAGAGTACTATCTTTCAGCTTTGGTGGTTCACCGTAATGATGGATATATATATTAGGACAAGAGGAGGTAATTTTAGTTCATGAATATTAAAAATGATATAGTAATGTTCATGATGTTGTGCCTCACCGACCAGAGGGTGGAGGTATGGAACCATGTATATACTCGGTTTTTAAAGACAATCATTTTCGAAAAATGGAACTGGAATGGAATATACATGGAATTTGTTAATGTTTTCCATATATGACCATATGATGGAATTCTATATGGGTTATTGTCGATATAATAATGATGTATTCCAAATTATTTCCCTTTATGGAGTAAAAAGTAGTTTATCATTTGGAAAATTTATATTTTCAAAAAAATATTTATGCTTCACATATATCATCTATCCATAGTCTTTGATTGGGATTAATGTTTAACTTCAAGGTTGTGGCATGGGATACAATAAAATTTGTGTACCCTATTATGTCTTTTAAATACCATCTATCCTTAAACTGATGAGAACACATTAATTAATATATAGAATTTGGAGGGTATTATATGGGATTGTGCCTTATATTATGAGGGTTTGTGGTTAGATCCATTTTTAATATTATATATTAAATATGAAAATAATTGAAAACTATAGTTTCTATTGACATAAATAGTAATTTAAAGTTGAAAAAATCATATGTGGATAAAAACATGGTGGTGTCTCTATGGATAAGGTATTAGAGGTTTGGAAAGATGATAAATCTATTTTTGGGGTTTATAGGGACTTTAATGATCTTAGAGTGATCCCTAGAGTGGTATTATATAATGTTTCTACCACCGCAAATTGAGTATATAGAATTTTTTTTCCACATATCTCAGCTTCATAGGTATCTCCATGTGTGTGGATATGGCATTAGACATTTAATAATCTAGTGTTTTTAGATAGATTTCAATTTCATGTATTCTTGAAGTAATTTATTGTTTAGGGTTTTAGATAGTTTGGTAAAAAATCTTACATAAAAATCCTATATAAAATAAACTGGACACATCTATATAGTATACATTTTATCCACAATATATATCTTTTAAAAATAAAAAAGTTTAATTTTCATGAAAAATTATCATGACATTAAACATTACTTCTTCATTGCCCTTAACCATCCTAGACCATGTGAGAAACATTATAAAACATGGGATCATCACCAAAAATCCAGTAAGGGTCATATAAAATAAAGACAAAACATGTCAGTCCATAAATACTCATAAAAACATTCCATTTTGAAAATAATCTTTGTCCTAAAAATAAACATTTTCATAAACAACAAATAAACATCACTAGCCAAATATTTTTATAAAAAATATTACAATAGATATTAAATGTAAAATAAAACTCGTAAAGGTTTCTTAAAAATCAATAAATCCCTAGATTTTTTTTTCAAAAACTATAGACATTTATCAACTAATAAGTATAATATAAATTCTTTTAAACATAAATATGTATTACTATTTAAAAATCGTAATATTTCTTTAAAAACCTGTAGAAATAATAGATAAATCACTTGGGTAACATGAGGCATCATTTTCATATCACTTTAAAAATAAATCTTACAAATTTAATAACGTAAATTGTTACAAATGGAATTAACTTCATAGTAAATTCAAATAATCTATTTGGATAAACATAACAGGTTAACTGTATTGTGTTACCCAATGAACATGAGAGTTATAATGGTCTCACCCATCCTCTGTTTATAACAGAACCACCCATCCTTGGTTTATAATGGAAACAAATACCATCATAAAAATTCACTAATTACCATAACATAATAATAATATATGAATTATTTCATCATAAAAACATTATTTTCATTAATAAGAAAATATTTTCGAATTCTGATATATCCAATTCCATTAAAACCAAATATTTAAAATAAAACTCATATAATGAATAAAATTATTGGTTTCCTATAAAGAAATGATTTTAGATTATAATGGACGCAAAAAATCTAAAAATTGTTGTAGTGGAGGGAAAATCAAGTGATTATGAATATGTTATAATATGAAATTATTTTTTCCTCTTGTAAAGAGAGTCAAAACATTCTCCATAAAATACATAAAAATATTAATTTCGAAATCATTTGAAAGAAAGTAAAAATGATACATGAAATTTATTTTCTAATTAATTTATTTTCATATATATATATATAAAATTTATGAATTTTTACATGGAATGAAATAATTTGGCAATAATCATTTAAAATATTAAAATGGATGATTTTATTGTATAGTGTCCATTACCTCGAGTCTGAATCATCATGTACATTGTATATATTTTTAAAATAATAAAATTATGTTAATTATTTAATTATATAGTAATTATTTTCATGTTTATTGTTGAATTTATTTTATTTTAGACCATGTTATATTAAATTACATAATCAATTAAGTTCACATTAGACATTTAGATGATATTTAACTTGTGTTTCCAAAATGACTAAGGTAACCTGAAAAAGGTAATGAAATGTAATTATTCCATAATATAATAAATAATAATCTTGACATAGTTGTAATTTTTTATGTAAATTATTATTTTATAACCTACTATGTTACACGGTTATGAACTATGAACTACATTACAATCATTGAGATGATAGGTCGTACGTACGCATGAGTGACATTTCCAATTTCAATGATCATTATTGAAAGAAGATAACTATTATTTTATATTAATATAATGAAAATTATATCAAAAATAACATATATTTTTTAAATAATGTTATATATATCATCTATGTGATCTTGTTATGAAAAACGAGTCGCATAACTTTATGGAGGTGGTAATCCACCCATATTCACGAACAACGTCATCATTTTTGAATAAATGTAAATGAAAGAAAAGATATTCTATATTATATTATATGAATGAAAAATATTTAATTTATATGATATTTATATTAAATTCATCATTACAACCATCCATGAGTGGTAGTGATGTAAATCAAATTACATCAGTTCACGAGGTTGTGTTATGCCATACACAAGAACGACGATTTCATTTCCCATTTGATGGAATAATAATATAGATATAGGTAATGAAATTAATATAATAAAATAAAATTATATGGAAGATACATATTTTATTATTCCTTCTTGGTTGTATAATGTTTAATGGAGGGTGAATAATAAATAAAACAAAAACATTCTGTTAAATGGTATATCTCTTCTTCATACATTCTTCCATTATTTAAACCTTAATCCATCAATGGATGATATTATGCCTCAAAAAATAACATTAGAAGTAGGATAGGTTTTCTAATAATTTATTTGGGTTGGTATTGGATGATCCAAAATTATTTTTTTGTGTTAGAAAAAAAGGAATGTATGTTCCCTTTTATAAGAGAGGGGAGATACATTCTTGTCATTTTGAATAGTATAAAACTAAAATAAATTATTTATCAATGAAAAAAGGCCCCATAATGGTATTACTAGAAGATATGATTATTATAGGATGATTTAATCTTATAAAATAAATTTTTTATATTTTTTATACTTTTTTCCCTAAATTTTTTTTCCTCCTCTTATCCGTTTGGACTTTTACAATGGTAACAAAGTGTTTAACTATGTTGTGTTTAAGATAGTTACTATAAAAGTAATACTGACCAATAAATGGATCCTGGATGATATTTTTAACCATATACAATTTAATTTTACGAATATATGATTTTTATTAATTTTAAGTCATTTAATAAATCATTATTTTTCATCAAATAACATTTATGTCATTTTTTGAATTACAATAAATATTATAATATAGTAAGTGTCTAAATCATGTTGAATGGTTCCCAAATGACATGGATTGGAAGATAAAGGTTATATGGTGTTCATATAATAATTAAATAAATGTTTCATTGGTTTTGATATCATTTTAATCCTTAACTTTTTTACTAACCCGTTGGTTATCCAATTTTAACTGTAATCACAATATTGAATTTTTCAATATTAAGGGGTTATAACATTACTCATATGGTGATATTTGGATCATAAATTTCATTTTTATGAAATTCTAAACCATTTATAATATTAATTTTCCATTTTCAATATTAATTTTCTGATTTATTATAATTTAATAAAATATTATATGACATAAAATATCATAATTTCATTTTTTACACTATTAAATTAATATGACTTCAAAAACAACATGAAAAAAAAATAATTAGGATATAATCATTTAACACATACCTAAAATGTTATATTTTTCTAAAAAAATTATTCCAAAAAATTATTCATTAAAAATCTATTAATTTTAAAAAATTTAGAATCATTTATTTTTTATTAATTTAATAAATACCATTTCGATGTTGTATAAGTACATCAGCTAATTATTTAAACACAAAAAAATAGAAATAATGTTCTAGTTAAAAAATAGTTTATATTTTAATTATATATTTATAAGTGAACATTATATATTTTTATCCCTATCACAAAATATCATTGATATAATAAGTATTAAAGTTACATTTTTAGCATTATCTATTATATAACTATTAAATTGGGAAAAATTACAGAAATATGGTAACATATTGAAATATTTTAGAAACATTGTTAAAATAGTTTAAATAAACTTATATATAATGATAAAGTCAATTGATAGGGTCTTTCTTATTCCATATCATATTATATTTAACCATAATTACCTGATTTAGCCTTACCATTATAATAATTATTTACTATGGTTCCTATTGATATTGATAAAAAATAAAATAAAACAATCCATATTTTTTTAATACATTACAGTATATTTGGAATCGATTTTGGAAGATTCAATTTCAATAATTATTAAAAATTAATTTATGATTAAAACAAAAAACTAAACGAAAAATAGTTGTTTAGAAACATGTCTTTTTAATTATGAAAAATGTTTTATAAATAATTCATCCATAAAATAGAGTCTAATGGACATAATTGGATTATTAATAATATAATAGAACTAATTTTACTGATAAACCATTAGAAACCAATATGGAACTTTGTATATGCTTTAATAAAAATAAATTTTTCAATAAAAATGAGTATTTTTCATTATTTATTTGAAAATAAATTTTTTTACGAAAATATCCAAAATTCATTGTAACACCCCGAGTTGTAAATAAATGATTTATTTATTTTATTAGTACTTTATTAATTGAATATAATTTTTAATAAATTGTGTTAAAATTAGAATGAAATATTTTAGAAGACTTTGTTTCCCAATATATAAGTAAATATAATGTTTTAAATAAATAAACGAACTTATTTAAGACCAATTTATTTGGATATTATTATATATACCCATATATTACAATTTATGATTCGTTATATAAATAAAATTTTATTAAAGAAACTTAACTACATGAATGATATTAATTTTCTAAATGAACTGATATGACTTTATAAAAATTTTCAATATTATTATAATTATAATAAAATTAATAGTATTTTTAATATATATATATATATTTTTTTTAAATTGTATGATTTATTAATAAGAAAACATGTAATTATAAATATAATCAAATAATTGTTTTTATATAATAATGTTATTATATATATAAATATAGGATTCAATTAAAATAAAATTATGAAAATTTGATAACAAATTTAAATTCAAAATGAGTTTCGGGTTCATGAGAATGTAAGGCATCACGAGGGTTTCAGTCAAGTTCCAATGAATTCTAGCATAGTTTGGAAAAGAGCTCATCTCATTGATGTCAAAGTCAATGGGTAGCAGAGATTTTTTTGTGAGGTCAAATCCAAGTAAGGATTCAGAGAATGCGAGTTCGAGTTCGGTATGGCTACATCGACCTTAGTTTGAAGCTCAAGTATCATCCAGCATTCAATTGCTTGTATAGGTTTAGAAATACCATGTCCGGCCTGAGTTTAGGGTTTCATGTGATGAATGAGGATTTAGAATATTAGAGATACCCAAAACATCTTCTACCTGTTATCGGATTCACAAATGTGCATGTAGGTGTTAGTAAAATAATTTTTCCTTTTCTAAATATCATTAAAAATTATTTTAGGGGGTATTAAATTATAATTTATCCATTTATTCATTTTTCTTCTTGGATTTTGTCATCTTTTGTCCTCTTCTAATCGATACATTGAGGTTGTTCTAAAAACCGATAGTATTGATTTTAATCCTCATGTCTCAGTTTGTCCAGATTTGATAGGGATGTCTTGTTTATTTTAACTAGATTAGCCAACATGTATTAGTTTAATGACTGAATCGTCTGGGAACCAGATCATTAATTCCATGTTTTCTGATTTATTCATTTTTGGTTTTCACATGAAGTTTCCATCTCTAATATGTTATTCTTATCTGAGGATGACGTCCCATGCAAGTTTTCATTATTTTAATTGTTTTTATCAGCCGAATCCTTATGATATCTTATCTTATTGAACCGATTTCATTAGACATGTTTTCTATCCTTGTTTAATAGTTACTATAATTTTATTTTGACAAATATTTTTCGGATATTTTTGTGTGGTTGTATATTGAAGCTTCATGATGAAGCTTTAATCTAACTAAATTATACAATATACAATGCATATATCACTATTCAGATGAATAAGCAATTAGTTTACATGGATTGTAACTTTCTGACTTATTTATTCTATACTTATATTTTATATATCATGTAGAATAAGAGATATTTGATTAACCCTGATTTAAATAGAGATTTTTTTATTGATGAACAATAAAATACTGGCTCTATATAAGCAATCTTCTGGAGTTCTCTTAGAGGGGGGAATCTAAATGCTAGTGGGGGAATTATATAGAGAGACATTAGGAGATAGGATGTTTAAAGGTTTGCATACAAAATAAATTTGTAAGGGACTCCCTATTTTATGTTATTTATTTTATAGATTTGCAAAAAATTATTGTATCGATATTTTTTTCCCTTGAATTCAACCTGTATTTGAATTATCAGGTTAAATTAAAATGTTTTATTTTTAAAATTTTTAAGGTATTTATTCAACTAAATCATTCATGATTATTTTTATTTTATCAAAATTATGATCAAATTTGTTTTGGTGTAATGGGTTTACTTATAATTTAATTTTCAATTCATTTATTATTTTTTAAAGGGACTATTACTATTTTTATATGAAATATTTAAAATACAATTTTTTTATCATGATTTTAATTTTATCTGTTTGTGTGTAAGGGATATTTTCTATACTTTTAAATCCAAATAGGAAAATATTATTATTCTTCTTTTTAGTTTATTTAAAGGAATATTTTCTTATGTTAAATAGTATGGTTTCTATTTTGTGGTTTTGGGTATTGTAAAATTATTGACAAAGTAGCTTCTTTAATCGTTTTCATAAAAATCAACATGTTTTCAATTTGGAAATATTTTGATATGCTTTAGTAAATCGTTCTATCATTTTTAGAACCATTTAATTATTTTAAATTTATGATTTTATTTGTATAATTCAAATTTATTTTGGAAGAGACAACTCATATAAAATAATCTAAAGAATATATATACATATATATTTACTTTCATGATGTTCAAATATATAATTGTTTAAATAAATTATTAATCAATAATTAATTCACATTATAATTAATAAATTAATGATATCATAATTTTATTATTTGCATATCATATCAAAATCAACACGGTGGTCATACATCAATGATATTTTTTTCATTTATATATCAATGAGAAATTAAATAAACTTTAAAAAATTGGATTTTTATGGCAATATGGTTGAAAGTTTACGTGTGGGGACATCGATTATTCATTCATGTGATTATGAAATGTCATGTATGATGAGATTTTATCTTACCAAGTCAAATATATAATTTTAGTAAAGATTAATATTTTTTTGTTCAAACAATGATTATAAATATATATTCGAAACTAAAACACCAGTGAAAATTTTATGTATATAAGGTAAGCTAATACAAAACTGTTTTATAAAAACTGGTACTCGAACTTTGTATATACGATGGGTAATTGGATATTGAATCCATCCCTCAAGTGGGTAGGCCCGAGATTTCCTTCAATGTTTCGGGAGGCCTTAATTATTTTGTTTTCAGGGCTTGCATAATATTTTCAGCCGAATCACTGGATTATTTTTAAAAGCATTTTTGAAATATGATTAATTTTCAAAGCATTATTGTATTTTGTAAAGGTGGATTTACAAATATAATTCTAGTAGAATATTTCAAATGTATTATCAAATTGAAATTTGTAATGTGATTTATCAAAGGTTTTAAAAAAAACTTATTGGGATATTGAATACTCACCTCTTTGTTTATAAATGTTTTTCAAATGAATCAAAGAAGTTATAAATCGGATTTCAAAACTTTTGCTGTAGCGCACGCAGAAGCGTAGTAGAAAATTTTTTATATTCAACCCAGATAAATTTAAGTTTATGTCTAATGATTTCACTATGCATCATATCCCTAAAGAAGATAACTTTGCGGTGGATGATATCTCTGGGGAGAATGGTCCGAAGGATACTCGAATGGTATTTCCAAATGTGGGTTCTCTTCCCCAAGTATGTATGAATTTTTCACAAGTGGATGCACCAGGACTACATCACTTTAGACCACCCTGATCTCTAGGGGGTGGGGCCTTGTTTTCGGTTTGAATTTATTTAAAATAAAAAATGAAATTTTTCGTCAGTCTAATCCTCCATAACCTAGACCGGTGGAAGGTCTTCATTTCTTTAAAATGTTGTGTAATCATTCAGTTTATTTTATAAAATTATTACACAGCATCATTAAGCACTGAGTCTGGAAGAGTGGGCTCAGGTCATTATATTCACAAGAAAATTTTGATATAATGATTTAAAAAATGATATAATTTTTTTTCATATATGATTCCTAAAATTTCCATATTGTAATTATAATATTCTCTCACAAAAAGTAACAAAAATCAATTTTTAAGAAAAAATATTTTTGAAAAATAAAATGAATTCAATGGAAATTAAGTGAATATTTTCTAAGAATTAGTCAAAAACAATTATTCATTATATCATATATATAAATATATTTCATAATTTTTTTAATCCTATTCATTCCCATCAATTTAAATACATGTTTATAGAGGTAATAGTTAAATAATAATATATCATTTTTTATTTATACTCAGTGTTTCATATCTTATACGATGTCAAGAATATTTTTTATTTTAAAACATTATCATATTACATTTTCACCCTTAATAAAATACAACCTAAAAATGTGAACTTGATATAGGTAATCAATAGTTTGATATTTTAAAATAATTTTTTTGAAAACTCACATTGTAAAAAGGGTTAATAAAACTGCCTATGGAAAAGATGGAATGAGAAATTAAAATGTCATCAGGAATAAAACATAATGGGTTTTTAAATGATAAATTTTTTTATGATGTGAAAATATATACCTAGAAGAAAAATATAATTTCAAAATATTTATTGATAATTATAGAGAATATTTATCAAAAGAAAGTGAATTATCATGAGAAATTTGATGACCATAAAACCATAAACCAATGAGGTCAAAAAAAAAGGCCCTAAATTCATCAAAAATAAAGGTAATAGAATAATATTTCTATTTCATGGCATGTATCATAGTGTTTATAAATAATAATACACTAAAAAATAATAAATTGATGAAAAATACTTAGTTTAAAAATATAATTTCAGCCTTTAATCAATTTCCATCAAATCTCATCATTTTATCCAAATGATGAGTAATCAAAGTTAAATTTTCGTTACTTATGTACTAAAATAAAATTTTAATGAATTAAAAAAATTCATTAATGTATAAAAAGATATTTTATTATCTTTATACATTAACTAATAAAAGGTTATCACAATGTAATATAAATACCAAAATGAATAAACCTTCATATGAATAAATAATACATTAATATCCAAAATTTTGTCGTAATACAAAAAGTTTAATCTAAATTATTCTATAAATAACTATCCTCAATATTCATCTAAATATTTCATATTAATATTACGACTCATATATTAAAATTATTTGATCACATCTTCTTCCAAGATAAATTTAACATTTATATCCTAATAACATCATTCTATATTAAATTATCTAACTACAAATGTATATTCCATGATAACATAATCTCCAATATATGTTAATCAATTTTATATATAACCTGAATAATTATTAATCATTATTAAAATTATATATACATCAAAATGATGATTTTTCCTTATTTTTCAAATAAAATCCCATATTATCTAATAATATTACTTTTAACTTTGTCCTATAATGATGCCGAAAAATATTGTGATCCTCATCCAAATTAAAAATAATCACTTAATCACTAAATTAAATTTCAATTCAATGGTTTTGTAGATGAAATACTTAGGTTCTCATATAACACATAACTATCTCGACATCAATGATTATATAAACCCTAAAGTTTATCAGTACCATTAATCATAATTCAATCAAACAAAAATTTATTCATCAAAATATGTTTTTACTAAAATCCATACTAAGACCAAAGGGTTATATTATTGTAAATCTCTCTCAAAATACTCTTAATAGTAATATACTTACATAACCTAAAACCTAAAAATAGTTTCCATGCCTTGGGAAATGTGATCAAACATAAAACTATAGACCCTTGATGGTATACATAATTCATAAGTTAACCTCCCATGAAAAAATCCCAATATCCATAGTTATAAAAACTATTCCACTGTGACCAATTATAATGAATTGAACATAATTATTTAAAAATATAGTATCTTTAGATTATAATTCAATTTCTTGAAATCTTGAGGAACTTTTGGTTTATGATATTTGAGAGTTAGGTCATAACTCTTACATAAGAACCCTGTATAGATCAAAGTTGACTATTCTACTTAGTATCCATTTTCCCCACAATATAAAAAATTTAAAATAAAACTGGATTTCAGTTCATGAAAAATCATCATTCCATTTAACATGACTTATAATTTATCTTAACCCATCCTTGAAGCTATATAAAATCATTTTAAGATGTGGTATTGTAATTAAAATCTAAATAATATCCTAGTAAAAGGAATGAATAAAACCATTATTCAATAAATATTTTTTAAAAAATTACTTTTCCAAAAAAAAAATTGATCACAAAATGAAGAATTTGTTAACCAGGCACTCTTATTATCATCCCTATGTTTTTTCACAAAACATTTCAAAATAATTTTTAGATGTAAAATAAAACATATAATGGTTTCTATTAAACATGAAAACTCAAGTAATATTTTTCAAAAAAATATAAATTTTACCCTTAATAAGTATCATATACCTTCCATTAAAATAATTAGGTATTACCATGATTTAAAAATAATATTTCTATAAAAACCCATATAATGAATAAACATATCACTTGTTTAACAAGAGGAATAATTTCCTTATCACTCATACAATTACTCTTACAAATGGAATATTCATCATGGTAACAAATGGAATAACCTTAGTGTTTATAAATGGAATAAACATCATGGTTATTGATAGAATAACCATCATTATAAATTCTATTTTTTCTCCTTAGATAAACCTTATCGGTTAACTCCATCCCCTACCCAATCCATTGGAGAGATCCAACGGGATCAACCATCCTCATTTTAAAATGGAACCACCTATCCATGATATATAATAGACCACCTATCATCATAATGTTTTTAAATAACCAAACAATAATCATAATATATAAAATATTCCATCATGAAAACATTATTTTCAATCATAAGAAAACATCTTCATATATTGAAATATCCCTTTTCCTTTAAAACCAACTTTTTATAACTAATATCACCATTATAAAGTAAAGGATGATTTTTCATTGAATAAAACATGGAATCTTATAAAGTAGAAAATAAAATAAAATAATGTGTTTTTGTGGTAAAATCCATTGATGATGTATATGTTAAAACATGACATTCCATTTTTCCTTTTCTATAGAAAGTCCAAAGTGTTCGGTATAAAATACAAAAAAGGAATAATTTTGAAAACCATTGAAGGAAAGTAAAAATAGACACACAATGTCTTTTAGAATTCATTAATTTCCAAATAAAATATTCAACTAAAAATAATTTTTATAATATGTATATGGATGAAAATTATTTATAATATATGCCTTTAAAATAAGTAAAATACGGTTTTTAATGTAAAGTGTCTCATACCTCGTGCCCGTGTCATCACCTATTTTCCTACTCTTCCTTAATAATAATTTTTTTTAATTTTTATCATTATTAGGAACATTTTCAACATTTATTATTCTTATTATTTTATTTAATACCATGTTATATTTAATTACATGATCAATTACATAAACATCAGAAGTTTTGATGATATCCGGCTTATGTGTCCAAAATGACTTAGGTGGGATGAATATAGTAAAAATGGTCATTATTGAATCATATAAACAATAAAAAACATGATATAATTATCGTTTTCACATTTAAATTATTTTTTTAAACAATCATTGAAAGATGATTATGAATAATGAACTACATTATGATCAGGGAGACGATAAGCCATACATATGGATGAGTAAAAATATCCTTTTTTCAATGATGATTTTGGAAAGAAGGTAAGTATTATATTATATTTCAAAAATATAATTATAGATAACATAACAAGTTACTTCTTTAAATGAATTTAAATATTATATCCTCGTTATGTGGTTATGAAAAATGAGTCATATCACTTCATGGGGGTGGTAATCCACACATACATATGAACGATGGTATCATTTTTCAATGGATGGAAAGGTAAGGAATTAGAATATATATTATCTTTAAAAAAGGATAAATATATAATTTATATGTTATATATACTTTAATTTCATAATTATAAGAATTTGTAAGTGTTGGGATTGAAAACCAATTACATCAGTTAGTGAGGCGGTGGTCCATCGTACACGTGAACATCAATTTAATTTCACATTTTATTGCATAATGAGATGAATTTAGGTTATTACACTAGCATAAAAACATATAATTATTTTTTATATTCATATTTGTTTATATAATCTTGATTTTACAATATTTTAAGGAGCTGGAATATGAAATAAAACAAAGACATTAGGTTAAAATCAATACCAATTATTTAGACAATATCCTTTTTTTAAAATCTTAATCCCTCAATGGTTGGTATCATTTCTAAAGAAATTAATATATAAGTTGGGAATGGATTACCATAACGTATTTGGTAAGGGTTTGGAAAAAACAATTGGAATTTTAATTGTGAATAAATGAGGAGAATAGGTAACCTTTTATAAGAGATGGTCGGGGAATTTGGGTAATTTATTAGAGTATTCAATTAATATAAATTATTTTTCATAGAAAAATGGAACCAAAATGATATATATCAAATATGTTATTATTATGGGGAGAAATAATCTATTAAATTTAATTTTTACATGTTTAGGCAATGTTATTACCTTTATCTTATTGTTTAAATCCCTGTTAACCTTTTTGACAATTACGATGATAACAATGTTTTTACACTTTAGGTTTTAAGATGGTTAATATAAAAGGAATGTAGACCCAAATTTGTAACATGGTTGATATTTAAAAAATATCCCAATATCTTGTACCATGATAAATTTTTTAGGAATTTAAATCAATTAAAAAAATTATTTATAATAAAATATCATATTATTTTTTTGTAATTATATGAAATATTATAATATAATATTTCTCTAACTCATGTAAAATATTTAAAAAATAAATTTAATTTTAATATAATGAATATTTTTTATTAATAAAATCTTCCAATAAAATTTTTATAGGTTTTTATATCGCTTTAAACATAAATTTTGGATTAAACACTTTGTTTACTAATTTAAACTATAGCCACAATAATTACTTTTCCAATATTAATGAGTTACAATTATTATTATAAGGTAAAATTTTGAGCATAAATGGAAGATGTATAAAATTTTAGAACATATATAATACTAATATCCATTTTGATTTGTTATTTTTTTTAAAATAATTGAATAATAAATTATTTAACATAAAATATTATTAATGTCGATTTGGCACTACTCATTTAATTTTACATTTAAAACAACATGATATAAAATGAATCTGAATATAATCCTATTACACATAAATAATATTTTATAATTATCTTAATAAATTATTGTCACATAATAATTCATTGAAATATTTTTTACATTAAATATTTTTAGATTCATTTATTTTATTTTTATGTTAATTGAATAATTATTGTGTAAGCGTTGCCTAATAATTTACAGTAATTATTTCATCACTAAAAATTATAAATTAATTAACATGATAAAAAATAATTTGTATTTTTAAAAATAATTTGGAACCAAACATAGGTTTTTATGGAGATCAAAATATATTATATACATTAAAACAAAAGAGTGGCATTTATGACTTTTTATTTACTTAAAGATTATAAAGGTAAAAGTCAATGAAATATCTAATCAAATGTCTCTTTTTCTTAATCATGGATATAAATTGATCCAATAAACTCATAAAATAGGATAAATTAAAGTGTTATGGTTTTTGTCTTGTCCTTATCAGATTATTTGTAACGTTAATTACATAATTTAACCTTATTGTCGAGATAATTATTTACTATTGTTACTATTCATATAGAACAACATCAAAAGGATAATATTTATCAAATTCAGACAACAAAATTCCAAATATGGAATATATTTTTACTTATTAAAACTAAATAAGTGGTAAAAATTAATTGAAGACGAAACCAAAAAATGTAATGGAAAACATTTTTTTAAGAAAAATGACTTTTTCAGTATCAAAATAATGTTTTATAAAAAATTCAACAATAAAATTGATTCAAATAACATTAATTAAAATAAAAAAAATATAAGATAAATAATGATAATTTTGAACCATTTTGAAAATAAATAATACTTTTTATAATTTTTAATCATTAATTTAGTTTTCAATAAAAATCAATATCTTTCATTATTCACTAGTAAATATATATTTCAATAAAAAACCCAAAAATAACTATATGATAAACTTTACATTATTATTTAGAAAATTATTTCATTTTTATCTAATAAAAGTAGTAAAATTTTGAGAAATTAATGAAAATATTCTATTTAAAAATGCAATAAAAACCATTTCTAAAGAAAACAAATTTTTAATGAATAAAAAATATTTACTAACAATAAAGTGATTATTTTCTAAGAATTAATCAATAAATTTGTATTGAGTATAAAATTTATAAATATAATTATAATCCTATTATCATAATTAATGCCTAAAAAACCAATACGTAGACTACAACAGTCATATTTAAATAATAATATTTTCTTTTGTTTAAGATTGGGTTTTCTAGGGTATATGCTATCACACATAGTTTTTATTTTAGATCCTCAAGATATTACACAATGATCCATCCAATATCAAGGATTGGGGTAACTTGGAAGTAGAATAGTTTTCTTCATTGGTGGATAATCATAGAGAAATATTTTAATTCCATCGTTTTCTTGATATTTTTTAATTCAAATTAATGGAATAGTGTCAAAATGGAAATTAATGTTATTTTATAAAAAATGATATATAATTAAATAAAGTTATAGTAATAAAAGTAATATCTTATTAAAATTTATTTTTAAATTATTAAAAATATAAACTATAGTCTATTAATAGGCCAATTTTTACTTCATAGTGGCTATCCAGACTGATAAAGTATAATTTTTTACAATGAATAAAGTTAATGATGTGTTTTTTCACAGTACATGCACTTTTGATTGAATTAATTTTCAACAACCAAAAGATTTTAAATTTACAAATATTATTTAAAATTTAGAATCATTGGGTCCAAATTATTTGATATGGATAATTTTATTTTAATCTTATAGTAAAAATTACTATGGTTGAGAATTTATCTATCGATGTAAAGAACTAAAAATTTAAAAGTAAGTAATAATAGAATTTAAGGAACAAAAATTTATAAAAAAGTTCTTTTATTTTGTGGTGGAAGGTTTTTAATGAGAATATTATTCGTATAAACATTTAATTATATATTTTTAACAAAATTGCATCAGTGTGACTTCCCATTATTGAATAGTTTTGGGTATTAAAAAAATGACATTTATCCTCAACAATAAAATATAAATCACTACCATCACTTATTTATACCAATAAACCCATTTGTATTGATATAAAACTACCAAAATACCTCAATAAAATTATTACCCACATTCTACAGCTTCGTGTTATCCGAAAATACTAACCGTTGGGTCGTTAAGAAGAGATCAAAAAGATGTTTCTCTATGAGATGATAATTATCTTCAGTATGTACAGAATTTTTATTTCTTTTCATTAAACCGCATATTATTTATTAAGTATTAAAATATAATTACATAATTATTTAACATGTACCTATATGTTATAAATTTTTTTAATAATTATTATCATTATCCACTTCAATCAAATGGGTAACGAAATCATCAATGGTGTTTACGGAGGACTACCATCTTACGAACTGATGTATATCATTTTTTAAAAACACATCTTGTGTTTATAAATAATGGAACATTTAGTGGACACATATATGTTTATTGATGTTAATGTTGCTCATGTTTATGGCGGACAACATCCACACGAAGCGATCTGATTTTTTTTATCTTATGGAAAACTATGAAAGTAATATCGATACATTTAATGAATATATGTTATGTAAATGATATTATATAAATTATGGGGAATTAATATATCATATAGTTCCTTACCCTTTCACTATATAATGGAATTATATCGTGGCATGTGACTACATATGACCTACCATCTCCACAAGGAGATGTATTTCAGTTTCTATGTCAATTTTTTATGAATGGTTATAAGGTAGTATATAATGATATAAATGTTTTTTCATAAAATCAATATCATTATGGAGATGATGGAACTATAGCCAATTTTAATAAATCAAACTTTTTTAACAAATTGTACATGATAAAACAAGGCAATTAACACCTGAAACTATGAAAACAACAAAACATTTTTATCAAAAGGGAGGTAAAATTATACATTAGGATCATATATGGAATGATATATATGATTATGGTTCTTTAATATTTTTACAATAAACCTATATTTATTATATAATATGTTTGTACACATATAATGGAAATCGATTATGAGGTAAGTAATTCTCGTATCACTTTTACGTTCGTAAGACGTAGGCCATATTCACCCATTATTCATTTTCCTAGTGTATATAAATAACATTTGATATCTTATATCATGAACATATTTATATTCATGGAATTTTATGCTTAAATTTATGATTATTTATTATATGGGGCTTACGATTTAGTTGTTTCCAAAGTGGTAAGTGTTTATTTCACAATTTCATAATTATTCGGTACTATTTTGGTTAACACTCCATTTGGGGAATTAGTTGATATTTATGTCTTAAACTAATTATATTAGCTTTTTATATAGTTATTCATGAATATTTTCATGTAATAATAACTTTTTACAAACTTTCTTACTTAAAATGATTGATAAAATATTTTTTGGAAAATCAGATCGTATTTCTCTCCTCAATCAGAAATAATTTGATATCAAAATCCAGGTTTCGTAAAAAAATTAAAAAAATGTTTTTTAACATTTTCCAAATTATTTATTAAATACAATTTTACATATTTTATCTTTTTAATAAAATATTTGAAATAAATCTTCATGTTGATTTCAAAACAAGGTTCGTTTCACTTTTATTGAAAATCAGATATGAATCATTGTTTTAATAAGTATGACATGGACATAATTATCCTCCATCATAGACCCTAAAAGATTTAATTATTATTTCATAAGTATTAAAATTCATATTTAAATATAATTATTTTAAAAAAAAATTGAACTTCTTAAAATAATAATTTCATAGTGAAAGGGTTATTTTCCTCAAAAATGATTCAATGTCATTTTTATGGTATTTGTATTCATCAATGAAATAAAACCTTTACTATACATTCAATAGAAGGATTAAATGTTTTATAAGTGTCATAATTATTATTTCTTTTGTTTTTATAATCATTTTGACTATGGATGTACAATTTTATTACAATTAATCATATTACTCTAGATTGTTTGTGATTATGCTTATTTTAGTAGTGTATGTACTTATATTTTTTATGATATTTTTTAAATATATGTTTTTAGGTTCATTATGATTCACCCCCTTAATATAATGAATCATTTGGAATTAGAAATTGAGAGGTGGGGACATATTAGGAATATCCCCTCGATTCATCAACTGGTATCATGAATCAAGTATGTTGGAAAAATTATATGGGTTTCTACCCAAAAAATTATACAGTCTTGTGAAAGGTTTTTATATTGTGTTTTTTATTTATGAAATTATGTGTTCCCTAATTATGATTTAGTAATAGATGTATATTTTATTTAGTCAATTATTTAGAATATCATAGGATATGTTTTAATATTATGTGATTATTTTTGTTTCTTTTATTGATTATCATTTATTTCTTCCATATCATTCTCAAGGTATTATTTTAAATAGAGTAATAATCATTTATTTAAATTACCATATTTATATTATTTCTCATTAATTATAGATTATATTGTACTCATACCCTTATTGAGAATCTGATATCAACCCTTTCTTTTTTTTTACCCAATGATACATCGAGGTGTTTTTTATTTATATGTGTGGATACACAATGAGGAATAATAGAGTTATCAATGTAAATACATACTCTATTTTATGATTTAAAATGTATGAGAAATTAATTTATTTATAAAGATTATTATGAATAATAAACTATTCAGTTCATTCGGATGTGATACCATGTATCGAGTGCCAATATAATAAAGTAACAATCACCTCCGGGTTATTGGATTCAAAGTTTTTACACAAGGCCTTTCACTTTTTTTCAGTATTATTCAATGAATATATTTTAGAAAATTTTAAAATGTTATTTTGTAAATGAAAATAAGAAACACGGTCATTATTTGGCCAAATATTGATGTGTAAATTTTGATTAATTCTAGAGGGAATTTTGAATATAAAAAATTCCCTCTAGAAATTTGATCCCTAAAAAAACAATTTCAATTTGTGTTTCATATATGATATTATTCACCTAAAAATAATCTATTTCTGTAATTTTTTCTGAATTTGGTCATATAGTTTTTGAGATATCTTAGAAAAAATATTTAATCCATTAAAAAACATTATTATATTTAAAAATTTATATATAATTTTTATCAAACCTTATAAATAAATATAGATATTTAAATGATTAATATAATTATACTAATTTTATATTTATAAAATATACAATTTAAATTTTGTAATATACTTTTTTGTACATTTCCCCATTTTCTAGTTTTTGAGGCACTTAACAATTGATTTATTATATAAAATTATTTTCTCTCTAGTCATTATGATGAGATAATGTTACAATAGGCGTTTAGAGTAAAATAAAATATTTATATATCTATAATTTCATCACGAGTAATTAAAAAATAAAACCACAATGGGTTTTGGGGTGCCTGATCATTGTACAAACAACTAGGATTGGTCCATGTCTACCTAAGGATTGTGGGATATGTTGTAGGGAACAAAAACATGACGTACATAGACATTACATTACATTTGTGTAATACTTAATTCATGATAAAAACAGATTCCCAAAGACCATATTAGTTTACTGTCTTTGAAAACTCTTAACATAATCATTTAATCATGGTGAAAAAGATATTCAACATCTCCCATAAAAGTCTTCCCATTTTTTCTTACCTAAAACCTTTATTTATATCCTGGGGAACAGAAAACATTAAAAGGGTAAGCTACAATGCTTATTAAGGGTAATCATGGAGAACATAAAACAATCCATAAACATTTGAACGTACAAACATGAACATAAAACATCAAAATCATGAGTAATGACATAAATCTTGGTTGTACATAAGTCATAGATCACCAAGGAACATTAATAATGATAAAATATCATGTGAATAAAACATGTAATTTTGGAAAACCATTAATCACATGATATTAATTCCATAGTATCCAAGGCATTGCTGCCAAGACCGTCATAGTGGACAAAGTCCATTACTGAACCGAGTTTACTTATCGTTGGAGCCCTGTATTACATAACTAGATTTTACTTATCATTCCACAAATATCTATCTCATGAGATATAAATGTTTACCCAATTAATTGGAGGGAGATATTGGTCCCATCCATCTCACAATGAAATCATTCATACGTGTTCCACAAACTAAACATAAATCATTAATCATAACCCAACGAATAAAATGGATTTCATAAACATCATCCCATCATAACATCATAACATAATCCATATAAAAAAATGTTTATCATTTCATCATATATAAAATCAAACCATTTAAATAATATATACATTATAGTTGAAACATAAACATACTAAATAATGTCATCTTAGATGGAAGATAGTGTAGAGAAAACACATGAAATGAATTCCTGAGAAAAATATACTCTCTTCTTCAAAAAAAATTTCTTTTCACAAAATTCCACGAAATTTTAAATGAAAAGGATTTTTCTTGAAAATAATAATGAAATATTGTACATGAAGCTTCATTAAAATAAGGCATTGTGAAACCGTAAAAATCCATTCATGCAATCTATGTTAAAAAAATATTATTCTTTTACTTTTTCCGGAAAAGTCAAAAAGTACCTCATATGGTAAACAAAAGAACGATTCCTTCCATACCATGTGGTAAATTTCATAGAAGGGTGAAAATGAATTTAAACATACATGAAATAATATTAACAATTTTATGGAAACATTTTTAGAAAACATGGATCTGGATGATAAACATAACCCCATTAATTACATACGAATAAACTATCCGTGATAAGAACGAGGTTGGAATAATTATCCCTTACTTTATGTCCAATTTCTTTTCTATGTGTTCGAGAATCCGGTATATTGGGTATAAAAATATTATTAACTTGTAACATAACCATATTAATATTTATGATATCATATATGATTCACTTATGACTTTATATTACCCGTTCATTTGGCAATTCCATGTTAAAGCAGCGTTTTGGGTAATATCATTTCATTTATCGTACCTGTTTTCAATTTTAATTATTCATATGATTTCTAATATAATGATTAAATATTTATATAATGTTAAACATGATTTATATATAATATATATTCAGCAGATAAATATATATAATAGATCGATAAATGGAATGAAATACACTGATGATGGAGACGGTAGGCCGTACGTACGCATGAGGGATGTTTTTTTCCTCATTAAATTGAATGTAAGTAAATTAAATATATATATACATAAATATAGTAGAATTATTATGTCATATATTAAATGATTACTTATTATATATAGTTTACAATCATTTTGAAATTGTTAACATTGGGAATGAATCTCATCGCATCGTGGAGACGATAATTCGTACGTACGCATGAGCGATGAGATCGTTCCCATAATTGATGAATTGAATTTAAGTGGATGATATAATATCTTAGAATTAGTATTATGTTATAAAAATAATATTTAGTAGTTATTTCCACCATTATACCCATCATGGTAATGTGGTGGTGGAAAAACATATTACACCACGACGTGGAGAGTGTAAGTCGTACGTACACACGCGCATTGATTTTGTTTTTTGTAGGATGGATAGAAGGTGAAATAGGGTTGTTTAATATTTATAATAACATATCAGTATATTATTGATATTTATTTTTATAATTTATAATGAAACAACTAAAGAAGAGGAAGTAGAAGAAGAAAGAAACACGAAATAATCGGTTGAAGGGATCACCTCTTCCTCGACATGCCTATTTTAATCTTCTTCTTAGGGAACTAGAATGGGTATTTTGAGAATACTAGAACCCCTATAATATAAGTAGAGAGGTTTTGAAGAGTAAAGTTTAGGGGATGGCCGAGATTTAATGCTTAAAATGGAGTGAAGAGAAGAGGGAGGAGGTGCTCCTTTATAAGAGAGGAGAGGGCCAGTTTTGGAAACCTCAAAATATTAATATATAATAAACTCAAAACCCACATAAAACCCTCTAAAATGACTCAAATTCTATGAGTATATGGTATAGGGTTTTAATCTCATCATCCAATAAAATTTATACATGTTGGGAAATTATTTTAAACCTTATCAATTTGATTTATCCATATTTAATCTATTTAATCTTATTTGTGGTAATAAAATTATAAATTATAAATTGTTATAAATACTTAATTATGTGTTGTTTATTGTCCATAATTGGATAATTTATGAAATTTTAGACCCTATAAATTTCAGTCATAATTTTTAAATATTATTGTAATTTTTAAACAATTTAATAATATGATATTTTTATAAAATATCAATAGTGTCAATTTTGACACTATTCGTTTATTAGAATTGAAATAATATTCAAATAGGAGATATGTTGGAAACTAAATATTTAATAGATTATAAACTAGTCATATTTAACTATAGAATTCGTGGATCATATTAATTAGTTCATATAATATTTATTTTAATATTTTTAAAACCATTTATTTGACATTTTCTCTTAATAAAATAATTACTACAACATTTTTGTATAATTATATAATATATGTATTTTTTTTCATAAAAATTAAAAATATAATAAAATCATTAAGGTAAATCTGATATATTTCATATGAATATATTTACTCAAATTTATATCCTTAAACAACCAACCTTTAAAAGGTTTTCTTTATTAAAGTATGATGATAACAACCTTGACATCATTTAAAATAAAATAATATAAATGTCATAATCTGTTTTATAAGGCTCCAAATGGTACACAAGTCTACCATTGGATGATTAGGGTATATATATACTCGACCAATATGTTTTGGTCAAGTTTCTGGTCCTTTTTATGGGTATTATTATTTTAATATAAACTATATTATTGACTTTTCATTAAATAAATAATTTTTGCATCATTAATGTATAAGCTATTAAGTTAATTATATATTTATTAAATATCAAAAATAAATTTCCATCATGAATAAAATCATGTTATCATTCAAATGAGTATTTATATTCAAATTTATATTCAGTATACCCTAATATTAAAAATACTTTAATTTTTAATGTTTGAGGGAGACATATTTCAAATTTTTTAAATGAAGTAAATTAAAGGTCTTAATCACATCCAAGTGGGTTCCCAAAGATACAATTTCGACCCAAGTATATTTTAAGTCAAAATATAATCATAAAATTATATTAATACAAGTGTTAGGATAATTTAATAATAAAATTTTTGCCCTTAATTACTTGATTTGCATTTAACTGTTGTAAATAAAATTTACCGTACTTACTATTCCTAATGCCTAGAAAAAAGTAAACTATTAACATAATATGGACATACTGATTCCAAATATGGAACCCATTTTTCCAAACAAAAAACACATAAGTTGCAGTATTTAATTTAAAATTAATCCGGCTGTTGAGAAAAAGAGTTTTAAAACATAAAACATTGCAAAAGATTGAAATGTTTTTACCTATGAATTCAATGTAAAATTAATGATAATGACATGAATAATTTTAAATAGTAAAAATATATTATACTTATACTTTAAAACCATTCAATGATATTTTTTAACCATATAAATATATTTGATGAAAAAATTTGTTTTGAATTAAAATTTAGCATATTTTTATTATTCATAAAAATAAGAAACTTATCAGAAAAATATCAAAAATTTATGGAATGTAAATTTTTATAACCTGATTTCAAGGAAGAGGGTTAATTTTTCAAATTAAACTTATAAACATGTTAAAAACCAAGATTTAAAGGGGGTGCACCATCAAATGGTGGAAAAACTACATTTTTTGAAAAATACTTATTTTACTCGAAAAATTTATTTTGTTCTCATACCATGTTCTAGAATATGGGTAAGATGAATGATAATGTTATTAAATTAAAAATTTGTTAATACTATTCAAACCGCTAGTTCATAATAATATTAACGATATATCATTGTTTAGTGAAACTCATTATTGCATACAACACAAGCTATCGAGGAAGGTCGCTCTTGCGTGTAACGCAAGCCAAGACAGTTTTGAATGTAGTCAAAGATTACATTGGTGTTGTGTATAATGTAATAAAAACTTGTTTAATTTATAAATTGAGAAAAATCTAGCCAATGTGTTTCATAGAATAATTTCTACAAAACGAACTTGAAATTGTGCGTAACATGAGCCAAGAATAGTGTGGCGTATACTATAAGCTAATACAGTGTTGCGTATAGCACAAAATAATCTTTGCATAGCATAAAATATAAGATATCAAATAATTTTATAAGAATATATCTCATAAAATTTAGGGGTGTTACATATGTTCCACACCATACACAATGATAGTGATAATGTGGTCATCCATTTAATTTATATAATGGTGTGATCTTTTCTACTTCACTCATACCTTATCCCATACATTGTATAAATATTTGTGCTAGGGTTTATTTGATCGAAATTATCACATGGAATCACATATGGTCAATCCATCTAAGTAGGTGGACCCCCTATTAAAAATTAGAGCCATCAAAAACTTTAAATTAAAAAATACCCCACATAGCCGTGTCTACCTCCTTGTTGCCAAATTGGCATAACATGAGCTTCACATATAGGGTTTTCTGATCAATTATCATACACCAACTATATTATAGAAACAAATATAGAATCCTTACAATTAAAGACTCACATTAAGAAATGTGTAGTGGTTCTACATGTGACCCCAATTGGATGATAAACCCCCTTGTGCATAGGGGAACAATAAAGACCATTATTTCCATTAATTCTATTTTAAACTCCTATATATACCCCATATACATTGGTGCTTACATTATTTACCATTGGGGATTCTAAAAAGATTAATTTTTGGGATTTTGGAGAAATTATGACTCTCTATATTTTGTGAACATTCACTTATGTACCAAACATTAGTAAGGAACTCACCTGATGATACTAACATGTATATAATGTTCATTAATCCATATAAGAAATTGAATAGAAACATATATATTAATTTGGAAATTAATAAAATAATTATGATAAAATTAATTTAGTTATTATTAAAGGAATGAAACAATGATATAAAAATCCTGAAATTTTTAGTGTTTTTAAAGAAATAGTTTAGAGTGATGAATAACTAATCCAGATTATTGGAAGATAGAACATTATTTTCCCTTTATATTTTGTGTATTTTTTTTGGTCAATTTAGTTATTATAGGAAATTAAATGTGGGTAAAAATTGGGTGATGGAGTGAGAATTTTCCAACTGAAGACAACTTAATGTCTGCCCATATCATAATGTGTAAAATAGATTAAAAATACCTTCCATTAAATATGAAAAGAAATTTTCCATTTATTTTTTCGAAAATTGAATATGATTTTTCTAATGATATTTTAATAACATGGATGTAATGTTTGACGTAGTATCCTAAAGACCAGATCATTGATTGATTTTTTCATCATGGAAAAGACTATGCTAAGTTAGAGGTATTATCTACAATATTTGATATACGTTGGAGAATATGGATGAACTAAATTGTTACTAGAAATATTTAATATCTATGTTCAAAAATATTAAAATATTTTAAAAGTATTTATATAATATATATGAAATTATAGAGGAATCATCCTCATGTTACATAGCATGAATGATATTGAAATTAGTATGGATCTACACATGGAGGTTGCCTTGGGATGGCTGATGTAATGGCTGAAATGATAAGTCAATAATGATACTCAAAAAAATATACTTTAGTATATATATGATTCATGTTATTTTGGGAATGGTGCTAAATATTCTTAATATGTTCTGATAAATTTCAAAGTCTATTTTAGGTTGATCTAATGAGTATGTGAATAACTGATATTAAATTTTGTAAATATGGATCCATTTAATGAATTTTTGATATTAAGCTAAAAATTGGATATGTATTAATGTTTTTTTAATATTATTGAATTTCATTTGACTTTATGGTTTTTCATAAATATTAACTTCAATGTCAGAAAAATGATGATGTCATGATTTCCTAAGAATTATTGTGACTTTTTATGACATTTTATGGTGTTCATATGGATTAATTTAATGTTTTTAATACTTTAGTCTATCTTTCAAAAATAATTAAATGTACGGAATGTAATGTTTTTATGTTTTTAGGGAAGATCCTAAGTCTTCTCTCTAGCATAAGATCGTGTTTTTTTAAAGTAATACATTTACGAAAACTTATAGGACATTAATATTGTGGAAGTCAAATTAGTTTAGAACACATAAATCTTTCAGGCTATCTCATAAGATTTCCTTGATGATATGTTATGAATTTGAGTCATCACATAAATCATACATGAGTTGTGTAATACTTTTATTAATCCACTTAATAAATTTGCCATGATGTGTGAAATTTATGAGGTGCATTATATTTCAGATGTAGAATAATTTAAAAAATTATTTTGAATGAAAATTTGATTTTCCATAATTAATATTATAAATATAGAATCAGTTAAAATTATTCCAAATCCATTTGTTCAAGATAAAAACATCGTGAAGATATATTGATCCTCAATTCCATAATTACTTTAAGAATATTCAATTCGAAGGATATAAGAAGATCATTATTATATCATTTTGAGATTTTTGAATGAGAATATTTTAAAAATTGTTTTGGGGATCAAAATATATATTAAAATTATATGAAACTCAAGTACAACTCGAATTTTAAATAATTAAAAAACATTATGACTCACATTATGGATTGAGAAATAGATGATCATCATAATGTTGATAATATGAACAAAGTAGAATTAATTTCTATGAATGTTATCGATTCTAAAATGAGAAATTGAATATTACTTAAATATATATATTTGAATGTGATGACACATGTGATGTACATCAAAAAAATTATATATAAAAAATGAGATTCGGTTCATGATGGGAAAGAGAATAAGATATTTAGGACGAGTTGTTAATTGGATATTAAATATAAATATAGAATTTTTATAAGTTTTTATTGATGTTATCATGTCACTAATGAGATGAGACATTCCACAAATGATTTTCTATATATTTTTATATAGTATAAAATATGTTCAATTTATGGATATGTGTGGATATATTTTTAGAAAAACAGTCTTTAAGCCTAATGAATAAATTATATAAAGAACTAATTGAACATGTTCAAAATGTGAAATTAAAAGATACATGATTTTTTTTAAATTAGTCTAGGGAACCATTGGAGGAAAAAATAATATTGGAGAATAGTGGGATAATCTCACATGATGTCCTAGAGAAAAATATGATGGGAATGATCTGGATATTATGGAATAAAATTCATTTAACATATATTATATATTATATATATAGAAAATATTATACTTGTAACCTATATTAAAAAATTTATATGAGAGGTGTATATAAAGTGTAATGAACTAAGAGTGTATTAAAGTGATGATAGTGAATAAAAGTGTCTTATTATGTAATAATTATAATAAATGCTCTCGTGATGCAATGGAACCCTTTTGGGAATCAAAGATGTAAAAAATAATAATATGGTCCACATGCCAATTATCTGAATACACAGTATTGTATAAATTTAAGAAATATATGAAGAAGAAGTCCATGTATGAAAGGATGAAACCATTACAACTTTTCACTAGTTATCTATTGAATAAATTTAATATTATTTTGGATATACTGGATATTTGAAGATCATGGGAGATCGAGTGAGAGATTACCTTGAGCAGTTTCTTTATAAGAACTAGGTGTTTTGGTGACAAAAAAGATTAAGTTACATGAGGGTTTAATAATATTAAAAGGAATAAAATGATTATATAAGTTGGGGATCTAATTTTATGTGGATATAGTGTAATCCTGTATTAATTGAAGTTGTACTATATAAGTGGTGAAATTTTATATACTAAATAATAAAATCATAAGAGAGACTTATTCATGCATGTTATATGATGAACCTAGATTTGGGATGTTCCATAGATAATCCATTTCAATTGATTAGTTTATTATAGTAAAAAATATGTAAAGTATATGAAACTAGTTGTAGTAATGCTAATGTTTCCCCTAAGGGGATTAACCATCTAAAAAAATGGTGTGGTACAATTTACCTTTTCTATTGTATTTCTTGTGGTATATTGGATTGGGTTGAATAAAAATATGTCCATTTATATCTTAAAAGATAACAGGGGTTCAAATATAAATATTGGAGAAAAATTTGAATGAGAAAATAAAATGTGTTAAAAAAATTTAGTGGAACCTATGTCAACCCCTCATAGGTTTCTACCATAGTATAATGGGAATAAAAATGGTATTCCAGCTAACCAGATTTCATTCATATTGATCTATTTTGATGACCAGAATGTATTTTTCGGAATATATGAATTATAAATATGAATATTATTAAAAAGTTTACTATATGGAAATGTCATATTCCATCCTTGTTAAAGATAATTTGATAGTCTATGGTAAGATTTTGAACAATATAAATAAAATATAGGCCAAAAGAAAAAACATATAAAAAATAAATTATTATTGACTTCAATATATAAATAATCATTGTGGTAATCAAAATTCTAAATATGTTGATGATGAATCCTATAGTGATAAATGTATCTCAAGATGTGAAAAATATGATTTTAATGAATCACATAGTGATTTTTATTTTGAAATAAAGTGTTATCCAATGAATATACACATTAATGTATTCAAATATATATTCTTATATTAAAGGGATACTTGATGAAAAGTTACAACTAGAAGAATAATTTATTTCAATGGATGAAGAATTGTAAATGAAGGTTTAAAGTTGGAAGTCCCTCACAAAACATGTTATAGTAAGGTTTGAATCTATTATATTTTGAAAGTAAATAATTTATATTATAAAAGAATAATTTCAATGAGATATTTTTGAGAAGTTTATAAGTGAGAAAAAAATTACTGAATCCATCCATGCTTGGGAAAAACTATATAATGCCTATGCTAATGTCAATGAATTTCAACTATAAATTAATGAAGACAAGGTTAAAGATATAGATAATTATATTATATAGATAATTATAGTGCATAAGAATCAAATAAATAATTCAATAAGTGAATGTAATCAGAAGGTAAAAATACATGAAGACTCTAGATATAACCTTAATCTGAGATTTATTGAGTTGTATATGAAACTAAGAAATATGGAAATCACTAACATTGGAACCTCAAAATCTTTTGAGATAAAATTTGTTTCCACATAAGGTTAGAGATGATTATTAATTTTAATAAGCATAAAAATTGTGGAAATGTGATTTATATCCTCTGGATATCCATCTACTACAAGATCATTGATGTAGGTATCTTATTGTCTACCAAAATCAATTTTCACCGAATCTATTTTATTTATAAGTGAAGGATAAACCCAATATACATAAAAATGTGGAAGGATTATAATTAATGTAAACCATCCAATGTGTTAATGTTGGATATAAGAAAGTATGAAATGTTTTACTCTCCAAATAGAACTAAAATATTGGTTAATTCTACACAATCTTTTTAGGACACTAAATCTAGATTGACTACACCTAAAGAAAAAAAGGTGTTTTTATGACAATATTAGTTTTTTAGTGGTTTGGAATCATATAAATAGATTAATAGAATAATATATCAGTTTATAAAATTTATTTAATGCCTAAATCTTGAGGGAGTAGAGGTCAAGGAAAGAAGAATCATGCTAGTCATATGTAGAATTCATAATATAAGAAATATATATTAATATGAAATATATTTGAATCACATGATAACATAAATTAGAATTTAAACAATTTTGAACATTGTAATGAAGAGTGTTGGTACCTACTAATCAAACACAACTCCAATATTGATGATAATTTTAAGACACAATATTTTAAGAAGCATGTCACAAAGGAAAACAAGGCTTCCTTGGAGTACAATCAAAATAAGATTGTTGAAAAGATATATCCCAAGAAGTATATAAAGAAAGATAAGAATCATTTCACACAAACATGAAGAATAAGTTTATATTTTATTAAGATAATTCCAAACATGGAATACTGTAATACAACCACAAAAATCATAAAATAAATAATTTTGTTGGTATAGTTAAAAGAAACATTCCATGAAAGAGATTATAGGATTGAATTCATGGTTTACACTCTTGAAGATGTGATCCTGAAGCTGCGAAGGGAGGAAATTCAGATGCTATTGAAGATGTGTATGGTAGGTGAAAGTATGGCGGACACATATCCACTATGTTCATTAACTTAAATCCACACTAAGAGATGTTTGTGAATGGTAAAATAAAATAACCAATGACTCAATGTAAAAATAATATTTCTATGAATATGGAGTTACCACATATAAGGAAAAATGATACTTGACCAAAATATTTCTTAATCATATGTCTATACAATTTGTAAGAGTATACAATAATGGAGAAAGGTGGAGAAGATGAATATTTATTATTAGCTCTTCTGAATATGCTTTATGCATATAAGGAGAAATATGTGATTAAAAGAAAAACCATTCCATCCGAAGGGGATCATGATTGAGAAATAATGGGTAAAACAATTGTGATAAAATCCTGAAACTTTTTGTCCTCAATGAAAGGTGTTTCTGGGATGATATCCTATTACCATCGAAGTTTCACACATTAAAGAGCTGACGAAGATCCTCCTTATTCCAATAATTTTAATTTTTTTACTGTAACACCCCAAACATTTTATGGTATTTTTCTCTTAAATAAATTCTATTAATCAATGTGTTCCTTTGAAACAACACTAGGTTATTTTGTATATAGTGAAATCATACCCATTAAATATAAAATTTCCACTTCTATGTTTTGAATTTTTGAAAATAGTCATCTAGAGTTGAGTTCAATAAGTTATTTGGAGTATGATAAAACAAACTTGATTTTTTGTGAATAGTAACATACCCTTATGAATAATTATATGAATAGTAATATGACCCTTTTGAATGGTAAACAATAATATTATTTTATATTCGTAATGAATTAAGATAATTATATCTTAATTAGTTTTTCAATTAGAAATGAAACTAATTGAACCATTAAGATTATTATTTTTCAAATTAACTATGAATTTATTTAAAAATTAAATTAATAATATTTAGAAAATTGATTTTTAAAAATGGAGTTCATTTTTGAATTCTATACGTTGAAAAAATTTTAGGGTAATTTTTTTTGGATTTTTCTGAATTTCAAGAATTTTTGACAAATAGTGAAATACGATAAAATACCGTATATACAAATTATCAGTTAAATACAGTATTTCTGACATCATAAGTGATGTAAGTCCACTTGGTTCGAACTGACATGCACTTCTTACTATTAGAGGTCACATGAAACAACACTTTTGGTTGTCATGAGGGAAATAATAAAAAATTGAATTACATATTCAAAATTTACCCCTCTCATTCACTATAAAAACCACTCACCACTCCCTCTTCTCCTCACTCCTCTAAGCCTTAAAGCTCTTCAATGTTATGCCCATGACACTCCCCAAGATCCGGCCCCATGTACAAAAGCTCTTAGGATCTTCAAAATACCAAAAACTCTCCCCTTAAGAGGTTCTCAAAGGAGGATGTCTCAAGAGGTAAATTCTTCTTTCTGATTCCTTCAATTCATTTATGTTCTTTTCTTTTTTTTCCTTCCTCAGCTACCTTCACAATAATGGTATGAAAAATCCCGTTACATACATGTAGTAGAATGTTTTCTTGATAATGGTATATTTCATTACCTTCTCTTCTTTATGTAAAGACCCATAATTTCAATGTAATTTTTTTTAAATATATGTGAATTTTTCGAGTCTGCGAAATCTGACGACACGCGATTCCGAGGCCCGGAGTGCCTGGAATGATCCGTCAATGTTTTGTTAAGCTTATGATAACCTGCCTATGCAGTTTTCATGAAAAAGAGGAATAACACTTAAACAGTTACTCGGATCAGAAATCTGAGGGCACTGTTTCACTCAGGATGGCGAATTTACCCTAGGTGCAACTTATGATTAGACGGTGCAGACCTCCTGTGAGAGAACACAAAAATGGAATAATCGTAAATAAAATAATTAAATAAAATATTTTATTTTTTAAATGCTTATAACACACAAAATATAACTTGGATTAATAATCTGAGGCCACTGATAAACTCATGAGGGTATGATTTCTTTATGCAGATACTAACATTGGCCGGCATGGGCCACCATAAAAAGTTAGTTTTGGTCGCAAATAAAATAATTCAGTGAAAGTTATTTTTTTGTAAAATTAATAACATCTAAATGGTACTTCATATTGAAAATCTGAGAGTACCGTTGGGTTCGTTGCGGTGTGTTTCACCTAGGCAGAGCCTAACCATGGCCGACATGGGTCGAGGGTGACTGATAATAATTTTCCGATTTTTTTTTCGAGTAAGTTCAGCATACGCGCGAGCGGTGTTTTATAACTTTTTAATTGGTTCTTGGAATTGAAATATGAGGGAACTTTTGAACTCACAACGCCGATATTCACTTAAGGAGACTTTAAACTCAATGGTAGTTGGTCGGGGGTGAATGTTAGTTTTTGTGTTTTTTGTGGAATTTATAAAATTAAATAAACTTATTTTTGTTTTATTTTAAGCTTCCATGTGGATATTTCATGTGGGTTCCACTGTAACTAAACATACAGCTGGAAGTTGGATGTGGGGAACACCAAACCATAACCACCCATGGGTGGTTAAGGTGGTGGGGACCACCCGAACCATAACCTCCCATAAGAGGTTATGGTGGTGGGGACTACCTTGGAAGAAACCACCCTTTAATTGGGAGAAACCCTCAACTCCCACAATTAATGAGGGGTAGCCTCTTGACCTCCTACACCTTAATTGTGCCAACGCTCATACCATTAATTTTTCCAATGCACTGCATCATTGCGCCAGTTTAAATTAATTGGCTAACCCCATTTTGAAATTAAGTAACAACATCGTTGGAAGTTAGAAAGGTTCTTAATAAATGAACCATCATAAATTCTGACGATCGTTGCCTACCTCTCCCCCACTCTTATATATATGGAGCTTGGGAGGAGGATTTGGGATTGATTCACCAAGTGACAAAGCACTGGTAAAGTGATGTGACGCCCAACACTTGGAAGATTATGCCCTCCAATGAAGAATTTGTTCTCTCGACGGGAAACGATCTCTCGACGAAGAACAAGCTCAACTTAGAACATATTCCTCGGGACTTCCTCCGATATAAGATGTCATCAACTACGATGAGCCATAACACAAACCAAAGATCGAGGAAAACGCCGATGACAACGACGTTCATCCTTTCCCAACGATCTGTCTTCTCCCTCGCGACTCCATCAACGATCTACAAGAAAGGTAGGAGATTACTTTTATCTATTTGTGATCTTTACCTATGTTCATCCTTTCTATGAATGCGAAGAAAAATGATTGTTGTGTTTCATTTTTACAAACCAATTATTACCACCCTAAACGCGGAGGGTGCGGGCCAAACCAACATGGCCCGACCCCACCACCGATCTTGTTTTTTTTGAACTTCGGCAACGAAGCAGAAAAGAGGCTACAAAGGCGACAATGAATAAGGCCATGCTACCCACGACCTCTACGAACAGCGCCCCCCCCCCCACGGAGCACCAGTTCTCCCAGCTGAACACCACCGGCCCGTGCTATCCTGAGCCGTGCCGAACAGGCCTGCCTGATCACCACCCGGTCGTAGGCTCGCCTATCGTGCGGCCTGCCCGCGCCCTGCGCGGCCTTCCCAGCAGCCTTCCGGCCTACCTACGCCCCGCACACCCTACCCGTGGACTTCCCAAAGCCCTACGGGCCCACCCACGACCTCCCACTCACCTTGCACGCCTGCCGCATGCCTCCTGACCCGGCCTGCGTCATCCCTCGCAGCGTCACTGGCCACACCGGCTTGACCTTCCGGACCAAGCCACTCGAGTCATGCCCAGCGCGCAGTTGGCTAAACCGACCCCTGTCACCAAACCGAGCCGCCTACGCGGTGACCTCGGGGCCAAACTACCCCTGCAGTCCAGTAGTTCGGGCCCAGCGAACTGGGCCAAACCTAGCGGGATGACCTTCCCAACGGGATAGGACAGACCCATCGGGTCTTATCGGGTTGACCTGGACCGGGTTGGCTTAGAATGGGTTTGGCCGAGATAGACAGACTGGGTCGGACCGGACCTGGTCCCACTACCGACCCATGTACTTTCTTTGGACATATATTTGGCATAAGATGTTCATTTGACGAACTGTCAACGGCTCTGTCTTTCTTGGAGTGTGACTATCTCTTTGAGTATACCCCACTAGATCTCAGGGTTTAGTTGAGTTATGGTCAGGTGGGATCGTACACGAATCCAACCGGGCCACATGGCCTAAAAAGATAATAACTCATGGACTGATCGTCCAATTGACGCGTCATCGGTTGCGTTGAGACATCTATGATGTGGAGGACCTTTTAGATACTTCTATGTGGTACTTCGAGACTGTTGGAGTATCTATTAGTAGCTTGTGGCGCGTATCATCTAGATACGAGAAGGCATTTTTGCGGGAAAACTCGTAGGTGACTGAGACTTGATGAGTTCTGACCGATTCGACTCGGAGTGATTCGACTAGCTCAGTGGGGAGCGCCTTGGTGTCTCGGCAGACCCACGGTGGGGAGTGCCTCTGTGTGAGAAAGACAGACCAATGGTTCTCGACAAGTGGAGTACCTCAACAGGCTATGAGGGGGAGCGCCACTTTGTGAGCGTAGCAGACCCATGGTGGGGAGCGCCTATGTGTGAGTGTGGAAGATCCGTGGTACCCGACAAAAGGAGTACCTTAACATTCCAAGTTAGTGGGAAGCGCCTCTCTGTGACGCGGCATGCCCACTATACTTGATAGAGGTAGTATTCTCTAGCAGTCGAGGGTTCAGATAGATAATATCCTTAGAATAAAATCATGGTTGAGCTGAGTCAGTAACTTTTGTGTTTAACTCATGATTGATATGGGTTACATGAAAACTTATGTATTTGTATGGGCATATACCTAAGTGAGTTTATCTATTGATTTCATACTTTTTGGTTTTTCCTTGTTGGTTTTTTTGAGACCATGAGGGTCTCAGGGTGCCTACTGAGTGTCGTTATACTCACCCCTGCACGGGCTATGCCCGTACCTCGTTGTGTTGGTTGCCGATGATGGACAACACTGACTGAGGATCAGAGTAGTAGGACTGGATGGTACCCAGAGGAGGACCTTACGACGAGTTGGTGCACAGAGGAGACTGAAGGACGTTGAGTGTTGAGCATTCTATTTGTACCTACACTTCAGGTTAGAATCCCAAGAGGACGACATAGTAGCTTTTTTACCCTTTTCTTCAGTTGTACTTGTTTTCAGTTTCCTTTTACTTTAGAGTTGGGCTTGTATTTCCATCCCCCTTTTCTTTTCAGCACTCAATTTTGTATATAATTTTTACTTACTGTTTTCTTCCAGTTTTAACTCTGATTGTGTAAGTTTACAATTTATAAAGGCAATCCCTTCCTAGCTTATGGATTTACGCCTTTGGTGCTAGTTTCCTTCTCCTGGCCTATGGATGGTGGGCATGAGTGAGTCATGGAACGAGCCCCGAGGGACGGGTCTTGAAAAATTGGTATCAGAGAAGTCTGTTCTACCATAAAACATAAGACTCTGATTATTCTTTTTTATGAAGAAAATGGTGTTAAGGTTACTGAGTGGGGTTATCAGTTCAGGGAGACCAGTGTTGGTGCGGAGGCCGACATATCAATACACCAGGACCCTGACTAGTGATCTTCGACTCAGTGCATTAAAACATTGATTGCTTGTGTGTTTTGAAAAGTTTTCTTTATGTCAGCTCAACAAGTTCAGCTCACTAGGTATAAAATTTTACTATGTTGCATTTGTGTAGGATGGATCCATGTAGACTACTAGTTAGAGTTCTAAGAGAGTACTCGATGATGCCCCACTGAGGGATGAGGCTTCGGTGTAGGGCCCTCTTTATATGTTGTCACCTTCGGGTGGTGTACCAGTAGAACCACCACCCATTGGTCAGAATATGCCACCGGTTTCACTGGTGGATGGTGCACGCCGACTATGCATGTTTCATGAGTTCTAGCAGCATAGGCCTCTAAGGTTATGAGTCGAGATAGATTCCCATGCAGCAGAGGACTGGCTGGAGGCGATTTCTAGAGTTCTCCGCCTAGTTGAGACACATGGAGAGAAAATAGTGATCTTATTTACTAGTGTTTTCGAGTGAGTGACCATGAGGTTGGTCTGTATATTGATGAGGCTTCGGTACGTAGATCGTTTCCCAAGATTGTACCTTCAGGTTGTGTGTCAGTTATATCACTTCCTGTTGGTCTGCAGTTACAACCGGTGGTATCGGTAGATGACACATGTAGGCTTAGTGCCTTACACGTGTATCAGCATCGAATACCCCACATGTTCCAAGGTTAGCCTGACTCACAAGCGGTTGAGGACTAGCCTAAGGAGGTGGCTGAGAGTTCTTTAGAGCTTGTAAAATATTGTCATTATGACATGTAAGTAGTAGAGAATTCATCGAGGCGTACCGATCGTTCCCAGTACTCGATGAATATGTTACAATCAGTGCTTTGGGGCTCAGAATACCGAGCGATGTGTGTTTTACGAAATCTGAGCCAACAAATTTTCTCTTGATGCTAGAGATAACCTTTGTGGAGTGAATGTTTTTTGGATAAGCGGATACAACAAGTGAATGTTAATAGCGGTAAACCATGAAAATGACTCCAATATTGGAAACTTGAGCATGTAAAATGTTTCAATAAGAGTAAGTGTTAAGGATAAATTAATCTGCATGGAAGAATATGTAGAACCAGAGCTAAGAGAGTTGCATGAGGTGGTATACATTTCGACATGTTACAACCACCCGCCTTTGTAGTCCCCACTAGTCACAGGGAGATGGAGGGCAGGGGAATACAGTAGCTACATGTGGTTAAGGGGTGTGGCCCAAGAGCTCTAGGAATGATTTGAGGTACGGACTGTGTCTACTACTAGATGCTGTATCAATATACATACATACCAATCATTACTTCCTTCCACGAATCTTGTCCCAGACCTAGAGTTTCCAGTTAAACCATTGACATTACCCTCACGTCTGGAGATACCTTTGGGAGGAGACTCGATAATCACACTTATGAAGACGGTGTGACCTGACCCTTGAGGTGAGAGTTTCGGTTGGAACCTCTTGGTGACAGCGTCGAGGCCTTATGACGTTAGTTTGGGTATGGATTGGGAAACCATAGTTCATACACATATTGACGGTATTAGGAAAAAAGGTTGTGGTTTATCTACAATTTTGGGATGAGGTTTTCCTTAGTTAGTGAAAAAGTGAACCCATGAAGCACCGATTAAACTAATTTATAGAAGGGTGCATATAATCACTCTTGAGTCGGCCAGCCTAACACTCGTGGCAGTGGGAGTTTTTATTTTTCTGTTCCAAACAGGAGTGACAGGACATGGGGAAATCTTTTCAATATATGATTCTAGGATTACCCCCCCCCCCCCAAATGAAGAGGGACACCTGATGTGGTTCTATACTACCAGAGGATCATTCCAGACATCACCATAGTGGCAGCAAAACTATCAGCCTTGACAAAGAAGGGGAAACCCTTCATGTGGTCGGATAGATGCCAGCAGATCTTTCAAAATCTGAGGAAGAGGATGACTAGTTCCCCCATCTAGAGGCTTCTAGTGGAAGTTTTAGGGTACATAGTCTACTACGATGCATCTGGGACTAGACTCGGGTGTTTCCTGATATAGGGGCGAGCAGTGATCACATATGGTTCCCGGCAGTTGAGACTGCCTGAGTAGAACTAGACTACCCATGACCTGGAGTTAGAAGTTGTGGTCTTCACCTTGAACATGTGGTGGAACTATCTTATGGGCGAACATTTTACCGTGTACTCAGATCACAAGAGTCTCAGGTATATCTTCTCTTATAAGGAACTGAACCCGCGACAATGATGATGGCTTGAGTTTCTCCAAGAATATTTCTTTGAGATAGTCTGTACTACTGGGAAGGGGAACATTGTTATAGATACACTCAGCAGGATGTCTAGTATACAGCTTCTAGGAGAACCGACAGAGCAGCTGGGTACCTTATAGATATCATTTGGGGATTGAAACAGAGAAGCCTTTATATAGTATCTTGCACTCACTCCCCAACTTATTTAGCAAGTCAGGGAGGTGCAACGTGGAGATGCTGATTGTGAGACATGGCATGCCCAGATATCCATAGGGCATGCACCTAATGGATTTTCTTAAGGTGTGGTCCACAACATCCTTTTAAGAGAACGTACGATGGTACCAATGTCACTTAAAGAGGAAATGTTGAGGGAGTTACAAAGATACCCTTTATCATTACATCTAGGAGTGGCGAAGATGTATCAGGACCTCATATGACAGCACTGGTGGCCAGGTATGAAGAATGCAGTAGGGTAGTTTGTCTCTTGATTCCATACTTGTCAGCAAGGGAAGGTGGAGCACCAAGTACCAGCAGGCTTGGCATAGACTTTAGAGGTCCGAGAGAGAAAGTGGGATGGGATATCTATGGAATTCATGGTTGGTCATCCACCTACATCTAGGGGAAATGACTCGATTTGGGTGATCGTTGAATGACTCACCAATTCGGCCCACGTCCTACCGATCAGAGATTAGGGTTCAGTAGAGATCTTGGGATGCCTCTACGTGCAGGAGATTGTGAGGATAGATAGATTACCTTCTTCTATTGTCTTTGATTGTGATGCACCGTTTACTTTCCGGCTATGGAAGGGGTTTTAAGAGGATTTAGGAATACATCTTCGTCAGAGCACTGACTTTCATCCTCAGACAGATGGTCAGACTAAGTGGACCATTCAGACTCTCAAGGACATGCTCAGTGCATGTGTCCCCAACATCGATCGCAACTGGGAGGATCACTTAACTTTGGCGGAGTTTTCCTTCAACAAAAGCTATCACTCCACCATAGGTATGACAACATTTGAGGAATTATATGGGAAACCTTTCAGATCACCCTTGTGCTAGACAGACCTAGGGGAGTCAGCACTAGTGGGAACAAAATGGTATGAGCTACCACGGAGAAGGTGCAGATCATCTAGGAGTGGATGAAGACTATATAGAGCAGGCATAAGTCTTATGCTGACAGGAGACAAAGACCTCTGGAGTTTGAGGATGGCGACCACATCTTTCAATGGGTCTCACCACTATGTGGTCTATAGAGATTTGGACGAAGAGGCAAGATATCTCTGAGGTTTATCGGACCATTCTAGGTCCTATGTAGAGTAGGAGAGGTGTCTTATTACCTGGATCTTCCACCTCAGTAACAACGGGTGCACAACGTCTTCCACCTATCTCAACTGAGGAGATACGTGCATAACCCTTCTCACATCGTCAAACATGGAGAGCTAGACGTCAATGATTAGTAGACTTCCACAGAGGTTCCAGTGGTGTTTGAGGATCAACAAAAGTGGGTCCTATGTGGATGGTCGATACCTCTGGTGCACGTACGCTGGCAGCACAGGAACCTCCAGGAGATCATAGTAGAGCGAGAGGCTCAGATGCGTTCTCTTTACCCCGACTTGTTCCCTTAGTTATGAGTTGTGGTTTATGGGGATGTAAAGCCCTGACCTGTGGAGAATATAAGGACACATAATATTCATATATTTTTCTTTAAATATGTGGGAATTTTACGAGTCCTTGAAATTAGACGGAGCACAATTCTGAGGCCTGGAGTGCCCGGAATGATCCGTTGAATTTTTCTTAAGCTTAAGTTAACGTGTGTAAGCCATTTTCTGGAAAATATGGAATAACTCATAAACGGTTACTCAGATCATAAATCCAAGGGCACCATTGCACTTAGGATGATGGTTTTACCCTAGGCGCGACTTTTTATTAGTCGGTGCGGACCTCCAATGAGAGAACCCAAAATGGCATAACCGTAAATAAAATAATTAAATAAATTATTTTATTTTTCAAATTATTATAACTCACAAATGGTATCTTGGATTAAAAATCTGAGACCACTGCTAAACCCATGAGGGTATTCGTTCATTAATAATATACAAAATTTGGGAGGCGTGGGCCGGCAGAAAAATATAGTTTTTGGCCACAAATAAAATCATTAAGTGAAAATTATTTTATTGTAAAATTAATAACTTCTAAACGGTAACTCAGATTGAATATCAAGGAGTACCGTTGGGTTTTTTGGATTGTGTTTCACCTAGTTAGAGCCTAACCTCAACCATCACAGTTCAAGGGAGGCTGATAATAATTTTCATATTTTTTTTGGGTACGTTTAGTAAACGCACGAGCGGCATTTTATAACTTTTAAACCACTGTTCAGAACTGAAATTTGAGTGCACCATTGAACTCACAGCTCCGGTATTCTCTTAAGGAGACTTTCATCTCAATAGAAGTTGGTCGAGGGTGAATGTTTGTTTTTGGATTTTTCATGGAATTTATAAAATAAAATAAACTCATTTATATTTTATTTTAAGCTTCCTTGTGGATATTTTAGGTGGGTTCCACTGGAACTAAACCTCCAGGTGGATGTTGGATGTGGGGAACACCAAACATTAACCTCCCATGAGAGTTTAAGGTACTGAGGACCACTTGAACCATAACCTCCCATTAGAGGTTATGGTGGTGGGGACCCCACGGGATAAAACCCCCCTTTAATTGAGAGAAACCCTCAACTCCCACAATTAATGAGGGGGATCCTCTTGACCTCCTCCACCTTAATTGTGCCAATGCACATACCATTAATTTTTCCAATGCACCGCATCGTTGCGCTAGTGTAAATTAATTGGCTTTCCCCATTTTCAAATTAAGTAACAACGTCATTGGAATTTAGGAAGGTTCCTAATAAATGAACCATAATAAATTCCTATGATTGTTTCCTACCTCTCCCACTCTCCAATATAAAGGAAGCTTGGGAGGAGGATTTGGGACCTCTTCGCCAAGAAACGAAGCACTGGTAAAGTGACGTGACCCCCTACACTTGGATGATTACACCCTCCAAGGAAGAATGTGTTCTCCCGATGAAGAACAATCTCCAGATGAAGAACAACCTCAACTTCAAACTTCTTCCTCAAGAGATCCTTTGACGTAGGACATCACCGACGATTACAAGCCAATGCACAAACTGACGATCGAGGAAAAGGCCGATGACACCTACATCCGTCTTTTCCCAATGACCCGTCTTCTCCCTCACGACTCCATCGACGAACTACGAACAAGTTAGGGGTTTACTTTTATCTAAGTATTATCATTACATATGTTCTTCCTTTATCTCAAAATGATTAACGAGGGTTGTTGTTCTTCATTCTTACGAACCAATTGTTACCACCCTAAATGCGGAGGGTGTGGGATAAACCAACATGGCCCGACCCCTCCACCTATATTATTTTTGTTGAACTTTGGCAACGAAGTGGCTAAGAGGCGACGAAGGCAGCAACGACAAAGGCCGCGCTACCCACAGCCTCCGCGAACCGTGCCTCCCCCACGGCGCCCCAGCACTCTCGACCAAATACCACCGGCCCTTTCTGGACCGTGTCGGACCGAACAGGCCTGCCCAACCGCCACCCGGCTGCCGACCCACCTCCCGTGCGGCCTTCCCGGCACCCTTCCAGCCTACCTGTGCCCCGCGCACCCTGCCCGTGGCCCTCCCGGTGCCTTGCCGGCCTGCTCACACCCCGCATGGCATGTCGCGCCCAGGCCGGCCTGCCCGTGGTCTACCACGTGCCCTGCCCGGCTGCCGCCAGCCTCACGAGTCGGCTCGAGGCATCCCTCGTGGCATCGCAGGCCGAACCGGCTCGGCCTTCTAGACTGAGCCACCCGATCCGCGCTCTGTGTAGTATTGGACGAACAGACCCCGTTCACCAGACCGAGTCGCCTACGCGTCGACCTCTAGGCCGAACCGCCCCCGCAGTCCGCTGGGCCAGGCCCAGTGGACCATTCCGAACCTAGCGGGAAGGCCCACCCAATGGGCTGAGACAGACCAAGCTGGTCTTATCGGGTTTACCCAGACCGGTTCGGCCCAGACTAGTTTGGGCTGTGTCAGACCGACCGGGTTAGACCGGACCCATGCCCACTACCGACCCCTGTACTTTCATTGGCCATATCTTTGGCACCAAACTTCCATTTGTTGAACTGTCAGTGTCACTGGATTTCATGGAGTGTGACGGTACCTTTCAGTATACCCCACTAGAGTTTGGGGTTTTGATGAGTTACAGTCAGGTTGGACCATACACGAATCCAACTGGGCCTCGGGACTAAAAAACTAATAACTCAAATACCGGGCATCCAATTGACGTGCAGTATATTGCATTGAGACATCTATGATGTGGTGTACCTTTGAGATACTTCTACCTGGTACTTTGTTACTATTGTAGTATCGAACAATTGATTGTGGAGAAAATCTTCCAGATATGAGCAGACATTTGTGTGGGAACCTAGTAGCTGGATGAGACATGACGACTACTAACCGATTTGACTCAGAGTAATTTGAATATCCCAGTGGGGAGCGCCTTGGTGTCGCGACAGACCCATGGTGGAGAGCGACTCTATTTGAGCACCGTAGACCCATGGTACTCGACATGTGGATTACCTCCGCAGGCTACGAGGGGGAGCGCCTCTGTGTGAGCGCAGCAGCCCCATGGTGGGGAGCGCCTCTGTCTGTGCCAAGCAGATCCATGGTACTCGACAGGAGGAGTACCTCAGCAGTCCAATTTAGTGGGAAGCGCCTCTCTGTAACGCAGCAGGCCCACTGTACTCAATAGAGGAGGAGTTCTCCAGCAGCTGAGGGATCATATTGAAACTATCCCTAGTATAAAATCGTGGTTGAGCTGAGTCAGTAACTGTTATGTTTACCTCATGATTGATATGTATTACTGGATAATGTAGGTATTTGTATAGGAATATTCTTAAGTTAGGTTATCAGTTGATTTCATACATATTGGTTTATCCTTGTTGGTTTTTGTGAGACCATGATGGTCTCGGGTTCCCTACTGTGTATCGTTATACTCACCCTTGCATGGGCTATTCCCGCTCATCATTGTGTTGGTTGCAGACGACGAACAATGCTGACTGAGGATCAGAGTAGTAGGACTAGATGGTACGTGAAGGTGGACATTACGACGCGTCAGTGCACAGATGTGACTGATAGACATGGAGTGCTGAGGATGCTATTTGTATCTACCCTTCAGGTTGGAATCACCATAGGATGACCAAGTAGCTGTTTTATCCTTTTCTTCAGTTCTACTTGTTTTCAATTTCCCTGTACTTTACAGTTGGGATTGTATTTTTGGCCCCCTTTACTTTTCAACACTCCTTTTTGTATACAGTTTTTACTTAGTGTTTTCTTATAGTTTTTACTCCGATTGTGTATGTTTACAATTTAGAATGGAAATGCCTTCCCAGCTTAGGGATATATGCCTTTGGTGCTAGTCTCCAACCCCTGGCCTATGGAAGGAGGGCTTGAGGTTGTCACGGCACGAGTCTGGAGGGATGGGTCATGACACTTTCTCCACCTTTTATTTGAATGAAATGAAAGAACCGTTTGAGATGTGCTAATTTAGCACATTCAAGGAAAACAGTTTATCAATTTCTATTATAATATTTAAATCTGGTCATGAAACCATTTGTGTTATGGTTGAACTAGATTATTATATATGTATTATATCTTATTTTTAGTTCTGTAATCCTTTTGTAAAAATGGTATTAATTTATAAAGGAAAACATGTTCATTGTAATCAAACCGACCGTTTATCCAAAACGGTTGTCACCAAGGTTATATATATAATAATTCAACTTCACTCAAAGTAACCAAATTAAATTTAAAACCATGTAATATTATGGATGGTCACTAATTAGAATATAACATCATTTTTGGACAACCACATCCATCTTATATATTTATCTGATCTTGAATATAAGTGAACTGATCATTTAGAACCAAGTAAACAGACGAGCGCGAACAATGAAATTGAACATTATAACTAATCAAAAAGGCTATGAATGAACTAAAAAGAGTTGAAATGGATAATTTAAATATATAATTGGTTATATAATTATTAATTAATAATCCTATATTTTTTATTAAGGTCTTAAATAACAAGTCAAGAACACCTTCGAGTTTAAGGTAAAGGATTGCCTAACTCAATTTTCATTCTTTGAGTTAAACAACAATTTCAGTGGGTACACTGTTATAATAGTATGTGTGAATGACCTATGATTTCTTCATAAATTTCATCCACTTATATTTTGAGGATTTTTATTTTTCAAACATAAATATTTCATTGATTTATCCTCACTCTAATGATACAATCATTGTAAGTGATCCTCTCTCTCAAATTTTTTCATGAATCTCCCCTATGTTGTGCTCTTTTATTTTTAATACCTAATGATGGTGTATGTTTTTTCACCTTATACATACTTCCCTTATGATATATAAATAATGGGATAACCTTTTACCTCTCATTAATCCCTCACAAGAACACTCGTTACCATGCCGAAATGTTTGTAAGGGGTTCCTCATCTCACATTCATTTTTGTGATATTTTCATTGTTCATAACTTATTTCTTATATTTGGTATATGTGTACTTACATTTGATATATAATAACATGATTATCTTTATACTCATGTTATTCAATGATTCATTTGATGTTCATTATGTTCTTGTCATATGATTTGACTGATTACATTGTGGTAAGGGACTTCGTCTCAACTACCATTTCGTTGTGACTAACATTATATTGTGCACATAATAATCATTATTTGGTGTACCTACTTCCCATTTTAGATCAATTTTCATTTGAAATTGTTCTTATATTAAATATAAATAATATCATTCTAAGGATATTTTTATTTTCTAAACCATATACCAATTTACATACGGTGTTTATTTGGAATGTTATGAATTCGTATACTCTGCTCCATACAGATATTGAAAAGGCATATTGATCATGTTTTGAATCAATGTATAAATAATTATTTGGACATGAAGTGGTGGGTGGGTCCGCTATAGCCCCTCGATGAGACAAATCAGTTGGCGACAAACCCTTCAAATTTGATTCAAAAAATCAGGCAATTTTCTACCCATAGAACTAAACCGTTTTTACGGTGTTATGGTTTCATATACCAGATACCGAAAGTTCAATTGATAAGAATTATATTTATTAATTACATGTTATTATTAATATATATGAGTTTTTCACTATGAAAAAATATATGGATGCAGTTTCATTCTCAGTATATTAATGGAATTAGTTTTTCATTTATTCACAATGCCATATTGATTATGTCAGATTGATTATGATTAACTTCTTATTGTATTATTGGTTCCACTAATTTTAACCCTCACTGGGAATTTGATCTCACCCCTTTCATTGTTTACTTTCAACAGGTGACAAAGAGGAGATCATTTATTTAATTCTTACGGATGCAGTTTTTAGTTTCGTTATGTATTGTATTTTGTAAACTTTTCCAATGTAATTTGAGCTACATCTATGTATATAGTTTCATCAAAACTTCTAAAATGATCATTCCTTCAGGATTTTTATTCCTTCTATCCATGTCAATATTACATGTAACACACCGGCTCTAGCCTAGAGGGGTCGGGGTGTTACAGTTGGTATCATAGAATGTTTAGTAGGAATCTTGGGAACTGGATTTAGAAAACATAGATTAGGAAATAGTCCCTAAAATAAGCCTTTGAGGATAAACACTCAAGAACGTCCTAGCATTTTGGTAATGAAAAGATTATGTGAATCTTTCGAGCAAATACATCCCTTTCTAGATACGAGTAGGAAGAGACGGCTCTGACACAAATGTATCTAGTGGTAAAACCTGAAAACATCACTTCGTGATAGACTGGAACGGGAACTGGTACATGACAAAGGTCCATGTTGCACTCTGGGTTACAAAAATCCTGGGGGGGACATTCTTAGGATAATTAATATTTTCATTTCAATCCATTATAAAGGATTTAATCTAAATTTTCCTCAAAGGATTTGGTTTGGATAACTCTGGAAAACCAGAACTGAACAATGAAAAACATACTTAAACAATACTAAGAATGGTATTTTCATAATTTTCAGAAGGAAAACAAAATTACTTGCCTTTTGTCTCTTCCAAAAGATGTATTATAGACCATTGTGGGAAAATCATGTGTAGAAAACTACGAGACTTTTTAAAATATTTGTTTATCATGAAAAACCTTGTACCGAGTATCCAACTTCACCATGGAGAAGGTTTTGTCTATTACTTCATGATGAGCGCATAATTCCCGTTCTATGTACGACAAGGAAAATACTTCAAGGGTATCTTTAAATGTTTTATCTTAGCTAATAATTTCTTTTCTTTTGAGGAATTTGAGGAGGCTGCATAAGGGGGGGACCTCCAGGCAGCATATCTATTTCAGATTTTGACCTACAAACTCTGTGTTCGAGTTGTGGACTTTGAAGCCCTTGAGAACGAGAATACCCATTTTCATCATCAGCATCAAGTTCATACTAATGTCGCTCAACTTGACACCCTAAATGCTTCTCTCAATCTGAATTATAGATGTCCACTTGTGGTTGACCCTAGTTGCACATGTTGCATCTTGACCAAGGAGATAGAGGAATTTGGAATCTCTTTGGGGATCCATTTGTCTGAAAAATGGGGAAATCCCCATCATCGGTGGAATCTATGAGGAGTCATCTTAGCAGATTTCAGGAAGTCCATACTAATTTTTTGTGAAAGGGAGAAATAGATTGCGTAATTTCTTTAGTTTTATAAATCATGTCTAAATGAATGATGTTGTATTCTCTGTTTTGATATGTTTTTATATAAAACAAATAACTTTGTCTAAAATGGATTTTTCCATACTGAAAGTTGATTTACTAAAAATTTTCAGATAGAAGATACGATTCAACCAACTAATATTTTAGCACTACCTACCATTATTTTAGAGACTATAATTCTCAAGACATGCTCCAAAGAGGACCAATCCTATGTCAACTTATGTCTGACTTGTAAACTACTCCATTGGGTATCAAATCATGAAAACATTCTCCATCATTACCAAGGAATCAATCTGGTCTATTACCGTATTTCGTATTCATAATTTGCTACATATAGGAACGGAGGGAAGTATCATGAAGCCCTTTTTCTATGTTTCACTTTGGCTAATAACTAATGAGTCGTGGGTAAATTTCTAGAAGCCAATTTGGATGGTGACCATCGATCAGCCTACCTATTCCAGGTCCTAAGTTTAATTATGTACAGAGAACTTTACGACATCAATATCTTCAAGAATGATGTGGTGCGTGGGAATTATAGGGATTTAGTCCACACTAAAATTTCCGACCTCCACATTTCTCGTGCCTCTCTATGGAAGCCTGAGTTATTTAAGCATAGATTCGACCCTAGTTGTCTACAGTGTGTTTGGGATAAGGAAATCCAGCATTTAAATACTAACTTAGGAATCCACCTAAGGTCATCATCACCCTAGCATTGGTGGTGTTCTCAGTAAAGGGACTTTGGGAGTGATGTGTGTCTAGTGTTGCATATGCTTCCGGGAGGTTGAAATATTTGAACTAGTTTTAGGGATTTGTTTATTGGGGGACTGGGGAAACCATTAGCCCTTTTTTAATTTTTGAACCAATGGTTATATAAGAATATAAATTTTTGTCTCTTATTTTTTTAATCCTTTAATCATTTATACTTTTGAATGAGTATCACTAAGTGAACATTCATAATAAATTTTCAGATGGAAGGACAAACCCATATGTTATCTCTTCCTATGGAGGTACTGGAGATTGTTGCGTTCAAAACATGTGAAGAGGAGTACCTATCTCTAGCAAACCTGCGAAAAACGTGTACAAAAATATATGAAGTGACAAACATTCTGGAAATTATCCGTACATGTCAAGGGAATGCTTCCATTTACTACCGCATAGCCACGACACAATTGGCTGAGTATATGCGAAGAGGAAAATACCACGAACGAATTTTCCTATGTTTCACCCTAGGCCGGTACTACATGGACAGGTTATGTTTTCAAGAGGCTACTTTGGAGGGAAACCTTTGTGTGTCCAGCATGTAACAACTCCTCAGTTTTTGCCTGTGCAATAATTTCTACGACATAGATGTTCTCATTTGAGACATAGTTCGGTGAGTTTTTCATGTGTTGGTCCATTCAGACATTTCCAAACATTCTACTGTTTGAGCCTCCCTCTGGATGCCTGAATGTTAAATGTACGAGTTCAACCCCTTCAGTCTGAGGTGTGTCTGAGGAAGGTAACTAGAGGAGTTGAGCATCAATTTGGGTTTTCCACTGAATGCACCCGAGGACCCTCTACAGTGGGAGATGTGGTAAGAACATCAGAGAGATTTTTTTGTGGTTATGAAATGAATTGCGAGGATGCAATTATTCAAAGGAGTGAATAATATAACACACCAAACTTTTTAGGGTATGTTTCTCTTAAATAAATTCTACTCATCACTGTGATCCTTTGAAACAACACTAATATGTTTAAGAGATAGTCAGAACCCTTCCATTAAATATAAAGTTTCCAATTATATGTTTTGAATTTCAAAAAATGGACATCTAATGTTGTGTTCAATAAGTCATTTAGAGTCTGATAGACCGAACATGATTCTTGGTGAATAGTAACATACCCTTATGAATAGTAATATGAATTGTAATATGACCCTTGTGAATAGTAAATAATAATATTATTTTATTTTCTTAAGGAAATATGATAATGAGATCTTAATTAATTTTTTAATGAGATCTAAAACTAATTGCACCTTTAAGATTGTTTTTTTAGAATTAATTATGACTTTATTTAAAAATTAAAGTAATAATATTTATAAAATTAGTTTTGAAAAATGGAGTAAAATTTTTTATTCTACGCATCGAAAAATGGTCAGGGTAAATTTTTGGGATTTTTCTGAAATTCTATAATATTTTATGAATATTGAAATATGATAAAATACTGTATATATAAATAATCAGTTAAATACACTATTTATGACATCATAAGTGATGTAAGGAAACTTGGTTCATACTCAAATGAACTTATTACTATTAGGGGTCACATGAAACAACATTATTGGATGTCTTATGGGAAATAATAAAATAATTAATTAAATATTCAAAATATACCCCTCTCCTCCGCTATAAAAACCCCTCACCACTCCCTCTTCTCTTCACTCCTCTAAGCCTTGAAGCTCCTCAAATTTATTCCCAAGTCTCCCCAAATGATCCTCCCCCACGTCCAAAATCACAATGCCTCTACGAAATACCAAAACCTCTCCCCTTACGAGGTTATCAAAGGATGAAGTCTCAAGAGGTAAATTCCTCTTTCCAATTCCTTTAATTCATTAATGTTCTTTTCTTTTTGTTTCTTCTCTCACCTCCCTTCACCATAAGGACATGAAAAATATAGTAACATACATGTACTTTAATGATTTCATGCTAATAGTATATTTCATTACCTTATCTAATTTCCCAACCATTCATTTGAAAGAAATGAAAGCACCGTTTGAGATGTGCTAATTTAGCACATTCTAGGACAACCATTTATCAATTTCTATTATAATCTATAAATATGGTCATGAAAACATTTGGGTTATGGTTGAAATAGATTATTATGTATGTAATATATCATATTTATAGTTCTGTAATCCTTTTGTACAAATGGTATTAATTTATAAAAGAAAACTTGTTCATTGTAATCAAACCCACCGTTTAGCCAAAACGGTTGTCACCAAGCTTAAATATATAATAATTTGACTCAATCTGAGAAACCAAATTAAACTTAAAACCATGTAATCGTCTAGATGTTCACTAATAGAATATAACTTTATTTATGGACAACCACATCCATCTTATATATTTATCCGAACATGAATATAAGTGAACTGATCATTTAAAACAAAGCAAACAAACAAGCCCGAACAATGAAATTGAACATTATAACTAATCAAAAAGGAATTGAATGAACTAAAAAGGGTTTTAATAAATCATTTACATATGTAACTGTTTTTCTACTTATGAATTAATAATCCTAATTTGTTTATTCAGGTCTTAAATAGAATGTCAAGACCACCTTCAAGCATAAGGTAAGGGATTTCTTAACTCAATTTTCATTCTTTGAGTTAAACATCTATTTAATTGGTTACATTGTTCCAATAATATATGTGAATGACCACTGATTTTTTTATACTGTATATCCACTTATATTTTGTGGATTTTTATTTGTCACACATAAATATATCATAGATTTATCCTTACTCTAATGATACAATCTTTGTAAGGGATCATCTCTCTCACTTTTGTTCAAGAATCTCCCCTTTGTTGTGCTCTTTTATTTTTAATACCTAATAATGGGGGTATGTTTTCTCACCTGCCCCATACTGCCATTATGATATATAAATAATGTTATAACCTTTTACCTCTCATTATTACCTCACTAGAACACTTGTTACCATGCCAAAATGTTTTTAAGGGGTTTCTCATATCACTTTCATTTCTGTGAGATTTTCATTGATCGCCACTTATTTCTTGTATGTGGTATATTTGTACTACCATTTGATATATAATAACATGATTCTATTTATATTAATGTATTAAATGATTCATTGGATGATCATTAAGTTCTGTTCATCTGATTCGACTGATTACAATGTGGTAAGGGACTTCGTCTCAACTGCCTTTTTTTGTGACTAACTTTGTATTGTGCACATAATAATCATTATGTGGTGTACATAATTCCCATTTGTGATAACTTTTCATTTGAAATTTTTATACTATTAAATATTCATAATCTCATGCCATGGATATGTTTGTTGTCTAATCTGTATACCATTTTACATACGGTGTTTATCAGGAATGTTATGAAATTGTATACTCTGATCTATACGGATATTGAAAAGGCATATTGATCGTGTATTGAATCAATGTATAAATAATTATTTGGGCATGAAGTGGTGGGTTGGGCCTGCTATATCCCCTTGATCCATCAGTAGGTCTCATGAGACAAATCGGTTGGTGACAAACCCTTCGAGTTTGTTTCCAAAAATCATACGTGTTTCTACCCATAGAACTAAACCCTTTTACAGTATTATGGTTTAATGTGCCAGATAACTGACATCCAATTAATAAGAATTATCTATATTCATTACTAGTTATTATTCATATCCATGAGTATTTCACTATGAAAAAATCTATGGATGTAGTTTCATTCTCTGTTTATTAATAGAAATAGTTTTTCATTTATTCACTATGCCATATTGATTCTGTCAGATTGATTCTGATTAACTTGTTATTATTTGCATGCTTCTACTAATTGTAACCCTTACTAAGCATTTTATCTCACCCCTTTCATTGTTTACTTTCAGCAGGTGACAAAGAGGTGATTGTTTATTGAGTTCTTATGGATTCAGTTTTCAGTTTCGTTGTGTGTTGTATTTTGTAAAATTTTCTATTGTAAATTTAGCAACATCTATGTATCTAGTTTCTTAAAGACTACTAAACTGATCATTAAATCTGGATTTTCATTCCTTCTAACCATGCCAATATCACAAGTAATGCACCGGCTCCATCCTAGAGGGTCGGTTTGTTACATTTACGTTATGGAAAAGGTGATTAAAGGTGAAGAATAAAGGAATAATGTAGAGACCCGTATCTTGACGTACATGTACATTACATTACATTTGCGGAATACTTAGTACATAACAAAAACACACACTAAAGGATCGTAATAGTTTAGTGTCTTTGGAAACTCGGAACGTAATCTTCTAATCGTGGTGAAAGTTCTTCAATATCTCCCATAAAGGTCATCCCTTTTTTCTACCTAAAACCTTTCTTTATATCCTGGGGAAAGAAAACATAAAAGGGTGAGCTCAAATGCTCAGTAAGGGTAAACAAAAGAAATAAAAATCACATCATATACATAGCTTTTGGAAATCTTAACCTGCAAAAGAGCTCATAATATCATAACATGGGATAAATCATAGAAGTGAAATGTAATCCCAATAATCATAACTTAAAACATGAAACTTTGTGGCATACACACATAATCATAGAGAATCATTTCTTGTTAGTCAAGACTCAATGCCAAGACTATCTTAGTGGACAAAGTCCCTTTCTGAATCGAGTAACCCTCGTTTCAGTCCTGTTTCACTGAACCGGTATAACCTACCATTTCAGCCATGTCTATCTCATGAGATATAAAATCTTTACCCAATGCATTGGAGGGAGATATAGGTCCCACCCATCTTATAATGAATCCTTTCTTATGTGTGCCACATAATCATAAAACATACATCATCGCATAACACATGAAACAAAAAATGGGATTCTTGAAACATCATGACATCATAAATCAATTCATATAAGATAAAGGAATTCATAAAAATAATTCCATCACAACATGATCAAATCAATGTAATAATAGGGATAAAAATAGAACCCTTTATTATCTTATATGGAAAATAATTTTGAAAATCACTTGAACTCCATTCTTGAGGAAAATATCCTTTCTTCTTCAAAAACATTTTTCCTTTCTTAACATGTCATACAATTTTAAACTAAAAGAAGTTGATTAAAAATAAACTTGAATACTTGTAAAGGAAACTTCTTGGAAATAATGTTTTAGAAATCCATTCATGTCGTATAAGTTAAAAAAACATTCTTCGTACTTTTGTCAGAAAAGTCAAAAAGTACCTCGTACGAAAAACGACAAAAGATTCCTTTCATACATATTACTAAAAACTCACCGAAGGGTAAAAATGGATTCAAACAATTTTAGGTGGATAATATTACATATTTATGAAACATGGATGTGGATGATAAAATACACCCCAGTAAATACTTACGAATAAACAATCTCGGATAAAAATGAGATTGTGATATTTCCCTTACCTTAGGTCCGACTTGCTTTGTAAGTGTCCGAACCTCCTCTTCTTTGAAGTGCCTCTTTGAGACCTCCTCTTAGGGCACTAAAATTGGTCTTTGAGGAAGACCAGAACCTCTAGGATGTTGCTAGGGAAGTGGAGAGGAGAAAATGGCAGGGGTTGGCCGAGCTTGAGTGCTCAAATTGGTGTGAGGAGGAGGGGGAGGAGGTGTCCTTTTATAGGGGAGGAGAGGGGCACCTTAGGAATATCTCAAAATATTATTTTATATTAAAGTCAAAATCGGTTTATAATGGTTCCAAAGGGTCTTATTTCGAAGCTAAAGTGGGGATGGGTCAAAATCCTATCAACCAATAGAATTTAGACAAGTTTAGGATATTATTTTAACCTTATCAATTAGATTTAACTCTAAGTTAAATAATTTAACTTTTACCATGTCTTTTTGTTTTCTTTCACTATATGGTTAATAAACTTACTATAACATGCCAAACGAACCCCAAATTGTTTATTATTAATATATATATCCTTATCTAAGTCATTTGGCCGAACCTTAGATTTTTAAGAATACAATAACAATTAATAATATAATATTTGATATAAAAACTATTTTGTGTCAATTTTGACACTATTTGATATATGATTTTTGTGAAAGTCATAACAGAATTAAATGTTCGAACCAAGTTGATTAAATCAACATTAATATATCATATTAACCTAGAAAATTAGTGGAATTCATAAAAAATCTCAAATTACATTTATCAATTATGTCAATATTTCATTAATAAGAAAATTACTGCATCATCGTTGTGTCATAAATAAATTAAATTATTTTATGTCTAAAAATTACAAATAAAATACCATCATGTAGGAAATCTTTTTAGCTTTCTAATGAATATTTAAAATCGAATTTATCTTATGTATAACACCATATTAAAAATGATTTACTTATTAAACTATGATTTTAACTATTTTAACCTTTCTTTAAATAAATTAATAATAAATGTCCTAATCTAATCTAAGTGGGCCTAAATGGTCATATTTTATTCCTAAGTTTGTTTTTGGTCGAATTACACTTGTCCAATAGAATTAGGACATGTGTTAGGGTAATAGTAATATCATATTTACCCTTAGTTACCCTATTTACTATTAACCGCGGTAAAAAAAGTAAAAAGTTACTATTCACCAAAAAATTATTTTCATCTCATTGAACCACATTTTAGTCCTTGATATTAACCGTGTCTCTCGGATTTTCGAAATTCCATTCACAGAAGCGGTAAAATTAAGTTTTATGCAAAATTCAGTTTTTAACCTACCACTTAGTAGTTTCACTATTCATCAAAAATTGATGTTTTTCAGAACAATGCCAAAATTTCATCCCAAGCTATATTTCATATTCCGAATTCAAAAATGAAGTCTATTTTACCAAATTCATAACATAAAAGTTGCATTAATTAATTTTATAATTAAATCCCGCTGTTAAAACAAATAGCGTGTTTTTAAGAAACAATATCTATCAAAAGATTGACACTTGTTTATGTCTAGTTTAAATGTGAAACTACATCCAATGACCAACATTGTATTAAATTGTAAAAATATATTCTAAATATACTTTAAAACCACTCAAATTAATGATTTATCACTATTAATTATTTCGATTAAAAAAGTTGTTTTTAATTATAATTTAGTAATTTTCACTATTCATCAGAATATGAAAGTTATCCGAAAAGTACCAAAATTTCACCTTAGGCTAAATTCGATACTCCGAATCCAAAAATAAAGTTCATTTTTAAAAATAAGATTTACTGGATTTCAAAAAGTGGTTATTACTATTCATAACGGCTAGTTTTAATAATATTTTTATAGCATATCGTTGTTTAGTGAAACTCGGTATTGCGTACTACACACGCTATCGAGGAAGGTCACGATTGCGTGTAATGCAAGTCAAGTCAAGGATGTGTGTTGTGCAAGCTCATTTTGGTGTAGCGTACAACACAAGACATTAATAAAATTAAAAAGAATATTTTTTTATAAAATCTTGGGCTGTTACAAATAATATTGATGGAGGCTCTAATAACTATAAAACTAATGAAATTAATCCACTTGTGATATTTCTAAATAAAAAAGGTAATTTTTCTTAAACTGGTATCAAACATAAGAGAAACCCAAGATGAAGATAATTTGATTGAATCCCTTAAGCGGGAGATGATATCATGAAAGCTTCTGGAGATTTATTCTTTTATTTTAAAACTGGAATTCTGGGAAACCCGAGTAAATTTTAATAATGATGTATGTTTTCAACATCCCATCACTCTCATAGATTTATTTAATATGATTATCAAGAAGGGGGTGATTCTGAAATAAAATGAAGTAGAAAACATGTTTAACATTAAATATTTTGATGTGTTTGTTGAATCATGGTGCATGTTTATTACATCTCTATAAAATTAGTTTATGAAACCCATAAATGAAGTAATTAAATATTTTTATCACATTGATCAGGAATATAGAAAAAAAATTATCTAAAATTATCTCTCTTGTATTATACACAATGTTATCCTAAGTTGACATAAATTTGGTTAATTAATATCACATTGCTATGAGAAAATATTTTACCACCCTATTATAATGTAAGAAATCATTTATTCACACAATAAGTGGGGGAAAATAATTATTAAAATGATGGGGAGAAGATTGTTTTTGAAAATATAACAAATAATAGAGAGGATATTTTTACCATTTTAAACCCTAACATATATTTATTGCCTCTCAATATGGGGTAGAAGACCCTACAATGACGTTTACATTTATTATCACTAAGGAACATATGCAATAAAAAAATTAATATATAAAGTTTGAAACTGAAATATATACAAAGGGACAGATTGAAGTTACCCCTATATTGTATCGTGTATTTATTGTGAATGTATATATTTGAGAAAATTCAAAGCGATTGGAATATGGGTGATAGAGTAAGAATCCACACACTGATGAAAAAGTGAATGGTGACAATATATTAAATGGTAAAACTGATTAAATCATCTTATAATAAAATTTGAAAAATGATGATTTAGTCATATTTTGGAAAAAGGGAGAAGTTGGTACTATATCTTCTTGAATAACCTGGTTTTATAGATTCATGTAACAACCAAATAAAATAGATGTTTGATTAATAATATCTATAGGTAAATGTCTATTGATATATTTGAGGATTCATTTATAGTAGTTTATATAATTTATTGAAGATGTATTTAATGAATTGTAACTAGAAAAACTGAATAAATATATTTAAAAGGATTAAAATATGTTCAAAGTATCAAGAAAAGTTAAAAAAATTACAGAATAACCATCCTTGTGTTACTCATAATGATGTTTTTTAAAATTAATAAAGATCTACAAATAGATAATGGTTTGTGATGGTTGTTTTGAAGGATTAATTGAGAAGGTATTAAATGAACTTATAACCCTCTACATGAGTGTTTATATATTGTATGATTATTTAGGAATAGTGATGAAGATTTTAATGAAGGGTCGATAAATTCCCAATAGTATTTTGAGTTGAATTGATGAGAATGAGAGCCCATAATATTAATTGAGGTAAATTGAGATTCATTTGAATAATTTTACTGATAAATATGAAAATTGTGTATGTATTAGATGATTTTCAAGTAAATTAATGTTCATATGAAATTTTTTTAAGAACATTTCTCTTGAGATGAAAAATTTACTAATTTTGGATTTCTGAAGAATTCTTGTGATTTTGTATGAGATTCAATGGATTATGTAAGACATTACCCGATTCACATATTACTCTTGACATAGAATGAATTTTAATTTTTTAAGACTTTATTATAGATTATATTACTTTTTATATAGTTTATAACCTTGCTATTAGGTACTTAGACATTGAGGAAAATATCATATGTCTTTCAAAGAAAAGTATATCCTTAAGTCTGGAGAAAAGAAAAAATTTAGGATCTCTTATATTATTTATAACTAGATTGCATATGAATTTGTTTCATGTCATAAAAATCCCTTGAGTAAAATAATACTTTTATTACTTCTCATATGAATTTTATGAAGTAATGGAATACTTTTTTTGTTTGTAAGATTATAGACATAGTAGAATTCGGTTAATTCTTCTGAATGAAATACTGCGTTTCTAAAATTAGTATTCTAAGGATAAAATTATTTCAACGATTCCAAAGATATTATTTTTTTATCAAAACATCATTAATAAATTTTGTTATATCATTCATTATTTAGTTTTATAAGATTAAATTATAAATATATTAGATTATAACCATTGTTTTTTGTTTTTGATATTTTCAGATGAAATTATTTTCAAATGAGTTTTTTTCATCAAAATATTGATTCATATCAGACAATGCATTAGATTAACATCAATGTTCAAAAAATTAGAAAAGTATTGATTCATGAAACATATTGAGAAAATTTTTATCTTCATGTATTTGAGAATAAGGTCAATATAGGATGGATTTCTAATAAAATTATTGAGCCAAAAATGAGAAATTATAGATTACCTAAATATAAAACTTCAAAACTGATGACACCTGAGAATGATTTCAAATGAATTAAATATTATAATGTGAAAAATTATTCAAGTCTGGAAAGGGAAGAAAATATTTTATTGAGTTTCTAATTAGAGTTTACAAACATAATATGGATACTATATTAATTTTGATAGATTCTCTGATTATATGAATGTGATTACCAAAATCACAATGCTTTTATAGTAAAATTTTTATATTGTACTTATAATGATTTATTTTTTGACATGTGTGATGATATTTTGAGAATAATAGTCTCATATTGTATTATAAAAATTATATGTAGGATTATTTAGTGAAAATAAAAAATTGTTGTGAACTGGGAGTCTGATGGAGTGATACTAAAAAAGAAATTACATCTCTTTAGGAAGAATCGTGAAATCCGATCATGTTTATAAGTATAAAATCATCTATGTATACATGAATAGAGAAGGAAAATAAAGAATCATGATCAGATTCTAGTTACATACTAGACATTGTGTTCTAGAAGACTGAAAAAGGGAGGAAGAAAAAGTTTGAGTGATAAAGGATGACACCACTACTTCTGTTAATTATTGACATGTTAAAGAACTTATATATTTTTTAAGGGATACTGAATATTTTAATATTATAGGATCTAGAGTGACATATTTTTGTGAAATTTTTTGGACAATAATTATGATTTTCAATGATAATAGGGTTCTAGTACCAGGAAGAGATTAAAATATTAGAAGTCAATAAAATTAATTTAGAGAAAGAAGATCATAGTCTTAATGTAGTGAAAATATATGATGATTGAATATCTATTTCCCAAGTGATGAAAGTCTATATACTGGTGGGAAGTTAGTATATGGAATCAAAGTGATTAAATTTTTCACCTTTATAATAAGGTGAATTTTGTTAAAGGAAGATATATGGACAACCCTCCATTATTGATGATATTAGTATAGTTGAAAATCATTGAATTATATGTTATCAGTCACAATTATTAGTAGGTTTATTAGGAAGGGTTGAACCATGTATAAATACCATGTGATGAATTATACAATATGAATTGGATTGCATATAGTATAGTAGGTCAGGATGAACAAAAATAGATCCATTCACATCCTAGTAAGTGGTCGGGGATCAAATAAATAAGTCGGTATAATTTTTAATGCTTAATTTTTAATTTTGGTGTATGAATTTACCCACAACTGTTATTTTGATAGTTCTGAAATGAGTTCTTGGTGTAGTTTAATAGTTTTATCATGTGTTAATAAAATATTGGGATTGTGTTTTATGCTATTACGGATTAAAAAAATACATATTATTTTTTCATGTATAGTGGATTTATACTTATGGTCAATGCCACTAAACTGAGTATTATTTCTCAGCCATACATGTGAAATTTCACTCCTTCCCTTTTTTCCATGATGATACTAAAGTGATCATTGGAGGAACATGGGAGAAATAGTTGGATGGTTGTTCTAGGACAACTTTGAGTTACGTTTTTTTCTTCTGAGAGATTCATGGTGTTTTCAACTTTTTATTTACATGTATGATTGGTTCAATACATCTTGTTTCGGGTTATATGGATGTCTTTTGAAATTCATATCTTTTCACTTATTTGTTCATTTAGTAGGATGTTTTATATTATTCAATTTTTTATGTCCTTATAATAATAGTTGGGATGTTCATTTGCCGTAATGCAACCCATATCTATATGGTTACCTCGATTCTTATTGTTATCCACTAACATAGTAGAGGATATCTTGATGAGTTCATTGAAAATAGATCCAATAGATACAAATTGATATGTTTTTAATGTTAAAAAACACATTTTCAATAAAATAGAAGAAAAAACAAACCACATAATCAATATCTCAATGCTATGAATAATTGGATTAATTCATATATTAATAGATAACATATAAGTTTACCTTACATTGATATTGGCCACAATAATGACAATCAATCATAGTCGTTAATAAGTATCATTGATGAAAAACCAACTCCATGTTTCATCTGTAGGATGATTGAATCACACAATTTTTTTGACATAATCTTCCTTTATTGCAAAAAATGTTTGTATCTCAGGCATCAATGGAGGGAGGATGAGTGGGAAACGGTAGAATTATTATAAGCCATGAAAAAATCAAACCATACATTTTTATTAAATTATCCCCTTATATTGCCCATTGGGGAACTCCTTGGGTGACCATGAATTACATGTATATTTACCATCTAAGAGTAAATTAATTTTTTCTAAAACACTATGTTACATTTAACAAATTCATTCTCCAAAAGTTTTATCTATTGAAAATTTTGGATTAAGAAAAAATTACATACATGGTTTGGTGATACCAACATTAGATACTAATCATCATCAATAATAGGTTCAATATGAATCATAAATTATGCTTCATAACACTATAAATATGGATAATTTTACAGTATCACACGCTTATATAGAAACACTATGATAACTCTATATCATATTAAATGATATAAAAAAATACATTACAAATTTGATTTTCTTCCATGAATATCATACCATACAACATGATCACATTGTAAACTATGACACACACACACACACACACCAATCCATTTTTTTCAAATGACAGTTTTAATGGTAAGTGTGGACCCTAACTATTACAAACATGTAACATAATTAAAAGGTAAAAGACATTCCAATCAAGACTCTCTCGAAATGCCTTTCCCCATCACCTACATAAACAAAACCAACCTCCACCAATGCATGGAAGCATGAAAAGCTGTCCTGTGAAGGGTTTCATAGGACTGAAACTGATGGCAAGAGCCATACCATCTCAAGCATCCAAATCTAAATGGTTGTGAGCTTGTGGATGCTTCCTACTCTAATTCCACATCTGAGACAGATCTTCATAGAATGACTAAATACATACCCATAGAAAAACCATAACAAAATAACCAGGAGAAATTACAAACTATCACGAATTCAGAGAAAGGTAGCATAAAAACATCACTTGGAACACTGTCTAAAAAGACTTCTCATGTAAATTCGATTCTCAGAGTCCTCAAGTTCCATCTCATTGGCCCATCCCATTAGGGAGAGGGGAGAAGAATTGGGAATATTCAAGATAAGGTTTCATAAAGGTAGACACACCTCGTTACCAGAACATGAATGATGAGTGGAAGAACCACCACCCAAGAGGGGTGAAGCAATGGGTATTTCAATACCTGTAGTATATTATATGTTATTTGGAGGGCAAGAAAGACTCCCTACTATAGAACTAGACTTTTAATATTGGGGGAGTATTATTTTCGCATTTTTTCCATTCTTCATTGATATAGAGTGAAATCATCCTCATCCACCACCACTTGTTTTCACTTCTTCACTAGAGATCTAAAAGTTTCCTTCTCCACTAGAACCACAACAGCAGGCACCAGAGAGGGGATAACTGGACCAATACAAGAACTTGACTCATGCATATCCCTGTTAGGACAGGGGGAGGTCAGGGAAATGGACACCCTCAGCTCCCCTTTGTCATGCAGAACCACAGTCTGAGAAGCCTTCAACATGGCACTTAGAGAGCCAAGATACACCCAAATCCAGGCATGAGAGGAGGACAGAGTCAGCATCTACACAGAGGGAGGCCAAACTGGTTCCTCGATTATAAAGGGAGGCACATCCACTTGATCAGTTTGGGGGAACCTCTTCGACGATGACACATACATCTTCGGCATCTATTCCTCGAGTGTCCTTGACAGATGATGTTCGAAAAAAACCCACAACCTTATCATAGCTTATTCATTGACAGAAGCAATCATAACCACCCACAGAGAGCCAAATGCGATGAGGAAGACCTCATGACACATCTATTTTGAAATAAAGATGCACATACTAGGGATTCAACACATCAGTGGTGGAATCATTAGTGGATAAGAAGCATCCAAGATGATCGATGATCCCCTTTAAAACACAAGGGTTTTGAAAAGGTAGAGGCAGTATGGGGAGGCGAATCCATAGGGACAAACGTTTTCAATCACATACCTTATTAAAATCAATCTTCCACCAGAACAAAAGGAAAGGCCTGTTGTCACACCGCTGAGACTCACACAACCATGACCGGGAAATGTCCTCAAGTGATTGGAGATGAATATTTAAATGGTAGAGGCCGAGAACTCCAATAGTCACCGAATTCTGCAACCCACAAGAGGAATTGAGATACCTTGAAAAGATACCCACCGAGGGACGATTCAGACTGAATTTTGCACCCAAGGTACACAAATTCACCACTACAGCTTCGTGAAATTCGGAATGCGGCAAAGATAAAGTAGTGGATCTATTAAGCGATTCTAACACCTTCATAGAGATCCTGATAGCCTGAACCTTCGGAAGAAGCGAGAGTGAGAATGAATGTGGAACATAGGTCATTGGAAGCTCTGAGATATATGATTGAGAGGGCATTGTCAGCCTCATGAGCTCGACCTCTGAAGAAGGGCTCAGTGCACCAACATGCATTGTTAGGGTTAGCCTCGACCCAAAGGGGATCCCGCTCCCCATTGTAAACTATGATATAACCTTAAAATATCATTTATATAAATTCTTTATAGAATATCTCTTTCAATATCCAAATTTCACTAAAGCATCAAGGACATGAATCCATTTCACTTTATAATATATCATATAAAATTAATTATGAAACCATATCCAAAACCCTTATATATATCTTCTAAAACCCTTTTTTAAAACTATCATTATCTTTTTCTTGTATCATCTTATATGAAATACATTATGAATATCCATTAAAAATTAATTTTGGGTAAAATCCACAACACATTTATATTAGTTATACAAATTTTGTAAAACAAACTCCCTATATAGTCAACAAGAAAGTGTGACCAAATGTGACTTTTTAGCATTGAAAACAAATATTAATTCTTGAGTTCAGGAATTTAAATTTTGAGTGGTCTCTAGAAAATCATCAGTGTTAATCAAACTATAATGGTGTCTCATATAATCTCCATAAAACATGTGTATCCCTATACTTATTTCCCACCAATTATATCATAGACATATATTCATTTTCATAAGATAACATTGTCAAATTTATTATGAAACTATCAGAAATAATGAATAAAAATATACTTGATTTACACATGCATTATCAATTCCCCAAGTACTGATTGAACATATTGATAAATACACCCCATGTCCATAATCTATGTGGATGATCACATCATATTCCATTAACCAAAATTTAGTAGCACGTCACATGTATTATCTATTTATGTTGGTACAGTTTTTTATTATATCATGATATATGGTCTATATAGAATAATAACAATATGAGAGGAAAAATCCCATCTTGGTTATGCCTCAACTTCCAACATGATAAACAAAATTCCTAACCACCCCTTGATTTTTTAATCATTATGGTTTGGATTAGAAAAACATAAATGTATGATGTTTAATATACTAAGTATCTCTTCAACCTTTTGTATAGGTAAATCCAAATATAAATCATGAAATCCTAAAATATCATAGACATTATGCATGGCACTCCTTTTGATAAAATTGGTGGGTAATCCAATTAAAAAAACTTGTTTTGTGCCTCATGGGTATAATTTATTTATCCATATGAAATCCAAGCCATGTTAACCTATTTTTTCTCAAATAAAAAATAATCCATGACAAACATAAGTTTGGGATAACTCAATGTTATACTTTGAGGGGTTTATTATCATTAAACATCATGTTATATATATTACCAGTATTAAATAATGATATTGTGGATACTTCCCTATATACAAAATTTTTCATTTAATATTCATAAAATCTTTTATGAATATTAAAAAAACAATATGTAAGAATCCATATCAAGATATCACATAATATAGACTACAAAAGAGGCCTTATGTTTGCTACAAGTTTTAGTTTTTGTCATACATATTAAATAACTATGTAATTCATTCAACATATGTATGTGAACATCTAATAATACCCTACCACTAAAAACATTTATTAAGTAATATATGAGATGAAATAATGTTTGAATTATGGGGAGACTTAAGAATCATATTACTTATGATCAACTCTTTAAAAAAGCAATAAAAATACAATTCAACACAATATCAAATGCGATGATCTTAATAACATATTTTCCGTAGTTAGTTTCATTTTTATGTTCATCAAAATAATTCATGTAACATTACCATCAAAACATTTTCTTAATATCAATTTGGAAACAATATGCAACTATTTACAATTTCTTATTTACCAAAACATTCTAAAATTTTCTAGGATATTATGTTATATTAAATTTTTTATTTTAATTTAATTTAACTCATTAAATTTATCTTTTTTGATATAACATATACTATTTTGGGATATTAAGTGACATTCACATAAGATTAAACAAAAAAATATTTTATTTCTTATAATTTGAAGTTCTCTAAGTCCAAATATAATTACCATAGAATTTTAGAAAGTATAATATTTTTTTATTATCTTAAAAAGATGTTAAAAAGATGTTATGTTATAAAATAACACTTATTTGATTTTTGTTTGAATTTTTAAAAAATAACATTACATTTATATCATATATGGTATTATATGCGTTTAGAGCAGTGGATAGAAATAAAAATTTAAATAATTTTAATATTCCACTAATAGGTAGTGGGGTCGCATCCCTTATATTTTTACTGACATCTAAATATACTCTATTATCCTAGATAAAACTCATTTCATCCTTATATTATTTTTAGAAATATTATAGTATCTAATGAATAATAAAACATGTTTATGGAATCTATAAAATCATACTATTCATAAAAACACTTTTATAAATGAAAATTATCTTATCATATAATATATATATTCATAAAATAAAAATTTATTATTTAAATCCATCTAATACTGATATATCCCTTTCAATTGAATACCATGAGATAAAAAAAATTATTTTATCACCAGAATGTATACATCATTATTCATCAATCCTTTCAATGATCATGATCTTTAGTATCTTTAAAACATTTTCGAAATATAGAATTGGTATTATATGAACTTATAAATTAATTAATTCATCATATATCATTGATTTGTGAAATGGATACTTATATGTAGTTTCTCAAAAAACTTCTTGTATCATGAAAAACCCATCACATGAGAACATTACCGTACTTCCTAACAAAACTATTAGGTTTCAAAGATTGAGAATAACTATTTGAGAAAACAAATATTCGATTTCTATATTAAACCATTACATTGTTTTACTATTATTAGAAAACATAATCCTAGACATCGCATTTATTATTCTTATATCCACCAAACCTGATGGAAAACTAATGGGAATCATATATACATATAATTATCATTTTCAATGGAAGAAAAAACAAAACATAGTCAAATTGATTTTCATGAATAAATGTGTAAATAATACATTAAAATAGAGTACGTAGAAATCGTAGATAGTAGCAATAATATTCCCCTCTATGATTGATACTTCTTGAAGGAAATAATAAAGATAAGTGAATAAAATCCCCTCGACTTTGAGGTGATACACTAGCGAATAGAACTATGATCTTATCATGAGGATTCTAAAAAAGTGTCTTTTCACCTTCTCAGACAAGATGAATATTTATTAGGAAGAATGAATATTTGGAAGTGGATCATAGAAATCACAATACCCAATAGGATATGATCTCATCCTCTTTTATATATGAAGAGTGAGGCATCTTCTATTCATAACACATTGTTTTTATTTATGAAATTTTCTGTACAATTCCTTTAATGTTTTCAAGGTATTTAATTCAAATCATTTGATCCATTCATAATGGATTATGTCTTATGAATTAACCATTTTTTAGAAATAAATAGTATACATATAAATATTTATATTTATATTATATTCATTAATCACATGCATGAAATGTACATGAATCATATAACTATATTAAATTTAAACTATATATAATAACAAATTATATATATATTTATCTCATGTATCATATGCATGTGTACATGTATCTAATCCACCACATTCATGTGCACATGTATCTATTTCATTTATTATTTAATGAACATCCAAAAATCTCCCCCATTAACTAAAATTCAATATGTAATTTATATAAAAAATCAATAATATTAGGGAATCCTTCCAAAATCATTTAGATATGGGTTTCCATCAAAATCTCTTATTTCTAAAAAAATAGTTTGTTAAAAAATTTAACCTTATCTAAGGGACCAACTTTGTTATCTTAGGGGCCATATTAGTGTTGGTAATAACTATATTATCCATATTAAATAGATGTAAGAAATGAGTGAACTATAGAAAAGAATCGATGCAAATCATGTTACAAAGGTGTTTAGTGTGATGTCCATAAAACATAATCATATATCAGTACAAACCGCTCCACCAAAATATGTATCATATATCTCATATATATTCCTATATAATCCAATTTTAAGAATATTTGAGTGACCAATAGACATGGAAAATGTCAATCTAGTATTTAACTCTCATTATTTCTTGATTCTCTAAAAAATACTTACCATGACAATAAATAAAATACATTTAATTCATTTACATGATAATTAAATCACATTTCACTTATCCAATAAGTTGAACAAATCATATGAGAAACAACTTAGAATGGAATTTCATTTTCGTAATATCATTCAATGAAGGACCACATGTCTTTATCATTTCATTTAGGTGGATAAATACCATTTTGGTTGTACTATATCCCCCGATATGATCTGTAATATATCCAACCAAAATAATATTATCTAAGTTCAAATATTGAATTTCATAAGTTGGGTATCAAAATATGATGGTTCTCATCCATCATATCATTCCATCCTTATGTAAGAAGGATTGATAATAAGCATAAAACCCTGTGTATATCAATGATGCTTCGAAATTCCAAGAGATATAAGTTCATGGATCATTCCATGAAATATGTATCCATTTATTAACTCATTAGTCTACTCCTTATATAGAGTATAAAACCCTATGAAATTATCACAGAAGTATATTCAAGGTAATATTATCATATCATCACAAACCATAATACTCCATGTTGATCATGAATTAGGTGCAACTCATAGTTTGTAATTTGAGGGATATTTATCATTTCACCTTTCATTTAATGTTAATTGAAACGCACATTAATTAATGATATATGGATATTTCCTATATTATAATTACATAACATTTTTAAAATTATTAAAGCTAATATATTTAGTGTTTAATATCAAAAGTTTCCATAAGACTCTCATGTTGTTATTGCAGTGTTTTTTTGATCATTACATCCATATGTAATTTTCATCACATCCCAATGTGAAGATGTACTAAAATTCTTCCACCAACCTATTAGTGAGTAAAATTTATGAAGAAATCTAGTTTGAATAATGTGGAGACATTTGAATCATATTTCTCATGTTCAACTCTTGAAAACTATATTCAAACTCTTTAACATCATAACATGAAATGTAACAATGTAATATTTATATGTACTTAGAAATAGTTTTCATCTTAATCATCAATTATTACATAATTTCATAAATCCTCAATCTTGATGTCAATAAAATTTTTACATTTTTATCTAACATATCCTAAACACTTTTATAATAAAATGAAATTCACTTCACGGTGGAAAATACATGTATCCATTTAAATTTCACTATACCATTATTTTATAACCCATTTTGTAAATAAAGTAATTTTAAATTATAAATAATATGGAATAATTGTGGTATTCACTTTATTAAAATAATTAAATTTAATTATTTACATTTTTTGTAAAATCATATCTCATATCTTCTTTTGGGATAACATGTATAATTCACTTTATAATGATAAATATATATGACTCAATATAATTATTTTTTGTCCCATATCCTAAAAAATTTCAGACAATCTGTGAATAATCACTTTTCATCTTAATCCAGTATAATATTTCATTGGTAAATTTTGTCTTCTCTAAGTTTAAACATACCTCAAATATCCACTTATATACTACATTATCATCAAAATATATTTCTATGAAACAACACAAACAAAATAGTGTTTTATTATATAACACTTATTTACTATTACCTAAAATATTTGAAACAAAATATATTGTTTCTATATCTCATATATAATTCTACGTGTTTAGAGTATTCAATAGAAAAAAGAATGTTTTATTCAAAGAAATACACAACTACAGGAGGGAATCAAATTCCATCATATTTTATTAAATATCTAGATAAACCTATAATATATGGATAACTCATTATCTTATAAAAAAATGAAATTATCTATATATTCTTCACAAAACATGTTTTAGAATAAAAAAAAATTCATAAACCTAGTTTATACAAGTAAACATCTCCTGTTGTTCATAACAAATATTTTTAACACATTTTATCATAAAAGGGAACTTATATTGTGATACAAATAGAATCATACAATATATATAAATATAATTAAATTCATATTTATGATTTAGTAACTTTTTATTAGATCACATGAGTGAAAATTATACAAAATTTCAATTATTCCTCTAATTTTGAAATCTAGTATATTTAAAATACTCATAAAACATACAACTGGTGTAAGAACCTATATTTACTCATATAGTATTGTATTAATTATGTTCTAGTTTAAGCCCCAATTTATTGTTAATTAAGTGTTTTTTAAAGTCCATGAGAAGGATTGGGGGTGTTCCGGGGGTTTGGTACGTGAAAAAGGGGGAAAAGGTGGCTCTATGGGAAATCCACACAGTTTACAAATAGTTTGGAAAATCATGTGAGGGGAGACTATGGAGGAAGTGGAAATCTACATGGTTGATGCATGGTCTAGAAAAACCATAAGAGAGAAGGGTTTGTGGTTAGTAGCTTACGTACGGTTTGTGGACAGTTAGGAAAACCATGTGGGTAAATCGTGCGACCTTGAAACTTTGATAAAATTAAAAAAAAATTACATCTAAGTTTTTTAAACCCCAACATGGGGTTCTCCACAATTTTCCCCTATAACCCTATGGAAGATCATGGAAGAACCATGATTCCAAGAAGCGATTATCCTTATATTATTGGTCGTTTGGAGTGATGTTGGTTGTAGATCAAAGCCATGGGTATGTATAACACTCCTCTTTCTTATCTTTTTTGGATTTGGGATTGTGGTTTCTCCCATCTTCATATGAAACCCTAAAACCCACTTTTTATAGTGGGACCGAGATTAGGGCTTCAAGGGGTGCATGAATCTGGATCTAAGACCATGATTAAGAGTGCATTCATTTTCACATTCGAGGAAGGTGGCCTACATGTATTATGCCATAGTTTTGTTTTATATATGTCCATGAAATCTTGTGTTCATCATTTTACCTAATTGTGTTCTTGGGTCCCTTGGATTCTATGATAAAAAGGGGTGTCTAAGTGATCAATTGAAACCCTCATGGTACTCGTGGGATGCATGGATGATGACTTGACCATTTTAGGGCTACCCATGGGGTGAGCCTGAAATCCCGGTCCTAGAGAATAGTTTGGATAAGTGAAGGTTTGCTGAGTGACAATATGAAACCAATGCAGAAAATGTTTTAATGGTAGATGGGTTTTATGTGGAATGATAATAGATATTCCTATGATGATAAGGCATAATGGGTTGTTTGGCATGATATGGAACTATATAATTGGGTTTAAAGATATTATGTTGATTGTTTAATGAATTGTGTATCAAAAATTTTAAGGGGATTAGTGCACATTAAATGGAGAACTTGTAATTGATTAATGGAATGGGAAATGGGGAATATGTTAATGAGATGTAATAGGTGAATGAATGAATTTGTGGAATGGGTTAAAACATGATATTTAGGTGGTAAACCTAAATTATTGAATGTAATAGAGGGGTAGTGTTATGTGATAAGATAATTTTACTTGAAATTCATATGTGGGTAAATGCTTGTGAAATGATAAATGTGTTAATGAAAGGTCAATGTTGAATTTGGATATGTCATAGGGGTTGTAGCATACAGAAAAAGGGTTAATGCATGAGAAAGGGAATTTTTCTAAAGGGATTTGAATTGTAAATGGTAAATGTATTAATATTCCAAGTCATAAAATTAATTCCCTTGTTGGTTTTTATGTATTTTAAATTATAATAGCATTGAATATATTTGATTTTGTTATAGTTTGGTTATGGTGACATGTTAAATAACCATGTGAAAATGGCTTGGTAGAGTTGTGTATTTACTTGTGGTTATACGCCCATGGATTGAGTTAGACTAAGGCTCTATAATCCACCCCAAAATGTATAGGTTAGGGAAGGGGATGGAGTCTCTATTCCCCTAATGGTTTCATCCCACCCATTATTTGGCTTCGAGGTGAGGATAATGTGTTGATGTGATATGTGGATCCATAGTGAGATGGAGACTATATTTGTTTCCCCAATGAATTGTGATTTATTTCCTTACACCCATGATTATATGATAATTATGAATAACCCATGGAAGATGTGATCAGTATGGATTGTGTAATGAATATGGAATACGAATTAGAACTGGAATAAATTTTTTTCAAGAATTTAAATGAACCATGGTAAATAATGTAACCCGAACTGTACCTTTCTTACTTACCATTAATTTTTTTACTTGTAGGAAGAATTTATCTGACTAGATATTATTTAGACACCATTGGTGGTGGCCTACTAAGTTTTGTACTCACACCCTACTCGAGCAGTCATTGGGTACCCAAGCAGATCCCTTGGTTGCAGGTCAGGACGTGGGTAGAGGCCCTACTCAGAGATATTGACTTGGGATCAAGAGGAAAAACTTAGTGTTGGGACTTATTTGTGTATTTGGAATTTTTTTTAATTATGGGATTTATTCACTGGTCACTACTAGTATGGAATTTCATGGTTAAATTTGATTTTTGGTCTATATCACATTTGGGAAACATTTGGTTATGCTTGATTATTGGTTGTTCATATTGTTTTTTCTATTGATATTTTGTTCTTATATGGACTACATTGGTAATGAGAGTATATTCTCCCCACATGACTTATTATCCCTCACTACTAGTCAGCAACCTCTAGCATATGTGGAGGCATGCTAGAGGTAATGTGACGACCTGGCTTAGGGCACCAGTTTAGTGGCATTCGTGCCAGGGTTGTTACAAAATGGTATAAGAGGAGTTTGTTTTTTTTCATAATTTTTGGTGATTGTGGATAAGAGAAAAGGATGTGTCAGACCATTGTAATAAGCTCGTTTTTGGAAGTACCTAACCCAGGTATGAGGAAAAACCCAATTCAACATCGGTGGGAATTGTTATTCATGTTGTGTTTTGTTAAAGTTGAATTATATTTCACCCTTGGGTGATGCATAAGTTGTGTGATTTGACTGATTTTTGATATTTTTCTCATGGACGAAATGGCATGATGTTATGCATTCATGCATCATTTTAGGCACCTAAAGATATAGGCAACATGTATTGTTATAAGAAGACACATTGGATGGGTGTATGGGGTATAGATAGTAGAATTAATTATTACTTATTTGTAAATATCCACAAAATGATGTTTAATAATTTTAATGAAACTGTGTGAATTAAAATAAATCAAGTGAATAGATAAGGAATAAAATTTATAAATAAATGTTATAAATGGGTTAAAATTTTGGGTTGTGATAAGTTTTAACGTTTTATTCAGTCTCTAAAATAAATAGAATTGCATAATGATGGTAAAATTGTTAATGAATTTTTACAAATAAAATGTGTAAATTAATTTAAATGATAGTTGTACCAATTTTTGAAATGGGAAATGTGCCTAAGAGGGAATGAATTTTGTTGTAAAAGAATAATTGGGCCAAATATGTGTTGAAGATATATTTGTGACTATGGGAATTGGTTACCACATGGTTATCATGGCTGTGGTAGTTATTGTATGGGAAATGTTCTATGTATGATGATGACCGTTTGGAGAGAGTATAAATAATGGTTTGTCTATGGTTGATAGTGTGATATTTTTTTCCATCCATGGATAAATCCTATTTTTCATTATTTGAGGTTTTGAGTGTACAATAAGATAAAAATGATAATGTTTATATTTAAAGGTGTTTATTATTGCTGTTATCAGTTTGAAAATTGCATGCGTGGGTTGGGCAGTGATAGTGGTCACGTTTGAGGCAATGGACACGGATTATGAGGCCTTTCTGGCAATGATATGGCATAGGTGGTGTGGATAGTGAACCATTGGTAGGGTTGTGGCTCTTTGTTTGTGATGCATTTTTTAGTAATGTGAGTGAGGAAACTCTCATGGTTTGTGACTATACATAGTGCACGCTGGACCCTAATGATGGTGCATGGGTCCTGGTTACCTTGTGAGTAGAGAACTTGCGAGTTGTGTATTGAATCCTGGAGTGGATGTTTTTGTCATAGTTCTGATGAATGATTACATCTTTGGTGTGGAACCTAGGGTAGACGCTTGTTTCATGCACTAGGAATAGTGTGCATCAGAATGGGAGTGAGAGTTTCATCCATGAGAATTGTTTTTTTTGTCATGATAATAATGATTTAGAGAGAGGACCAATGGATTCTCCGGGTTGTGACTCATATCCAGGGGTTTGGTATCATTAAACATACATGGTGACCTATGAGAGAGGTCAGACATGGCTTCTAGTGCTTCGGATGTTTGTCATGCATGTAGGAGTTTTGAACATTTGTAGTGGTACTCAGTGTTTCACATGGTTCAGGTTTGACCAAGAAGGCTATGTGGGAAAGTTGTTGGATGGTTGTTCCCCACAAGTTGTGGTTATGAGATGAATGATTCTTAAAATCAAGGATGATCTCATCAGAGGTTAGGCCAGGGGTGCAAGTACCTTGGAATTTGAAGCAAGGGAGATGCTTTAGAGGTGGAGTCAATTTATACCACGTACCACCATTTTTTAGTAAATGATATTGTTCTACTCAGTTCTTTCATAAGGGAACATGAGTGATCATTATAGGATCTAAGGTTTTTTTCAAAGGGTTGTATCATATGGCTTCATGAATCACCTGATTGGATGATGATTATTGGATTATGGAAGTTGTTTTCTAGTGTAAAAGAAAAAGGTGGATAATGTGTGATTATATACTTTTTCTAAAATAAGGAACCCAAGGTGAGGGTTGTCATATGGATGAACTTGTTAGTATGAATTGTTTGGTTATTGGGTGAGATGCAGAGGCTGCCTTAGGGATGATGAGTCTGACTGACCAAGAGACATGATTAGGATTGTAAGCAGGAGATGAGTTATATGCACGATGTGGTTATTTTTTGAGAGATCGTTATGTTGGTTGGTGTGGAAGTCCGTTGGGTGACAATTGATTGCTTCCATGGACACATTAGAAGAATTAGATCAGTGTGGTAGAATTAGTGACACATGAAATGCTGGATTTCAATTGCTTGGTGATTTGGTTGTGGAGCGATGGTTAAACTCATATGAAAATCTCACTCGAGTGGTGGTGGTTATGTGTTGATGAAATGTGTTTGACAGGGAGGCCTTAAATCCTTGGAAGGTCATAGTGTCCCATATTTTGACATAAAAAATGGATAATTTGTTGGTGGTGTTCTTCGATGACTTCTTAGCATACCTTCTCTAGTTACGGGCATTCCAAACAACATGACAACATTCATATGTATGTCGAGAAGCTATATCTCACGCTATGATACATGAAGGTGTTTGGTTGGATGAGGTACATTATGAAGTATGCGCTCAAGGAAACAGTATATTTGGATATTGTTGGTGAGATGTAAAATGTCGATGGCTTGTGGTGAGGTCCTCAAGATGGACAGAATGAAAAAACCCCATGGGTGCTGTTCAAGGAAGCTGAGAATGGGAAATAGGTGATGTTTGATTTCTTGTTATGGGAAAAGGCAGGGTGGCCATTTCTATGGCTGGGGTTCATTTTGTGTATGATATTAAGAGGTTGTGGTTGTAATACCTCATAGAGAGAAATGGTAATGACACTCTTAAGGTGGGGAGTGATAAGTTATTCATGAATGAAGATAAGAGAACATCGAGTCAACGTAGTGAAACTGAGTTTCCAATGAGGAAGTTGTGATGTGCATGTATGGTTCCTTGGAGAAGCATGTGGGCCATGGACGTGATGTCGTATGAGCCAAGTGTTGGCTTTGCGCTCATGGCAGTTCCATGTAAATCATGTGATGGTTATACTGGAGTCAAAAAAGTGTGTGTTTTGATGTGACCATAGGTTGTTGTAAGCAAGGATGGTCTTTATATCTCAAATTATGGTTGGGGTTAGACTCGGGTAATTTTCCTCATGTAGTTTTCAAACGATGTGAAGTTGAATAAATTTTGGCCATGTGATGTGGTGTCATGCCAAGGGTGATGATGATGATAATCTAGAGCATGGTAACGTTGTGACGATGGAATTCGACTAGAATTCCATAAATGACCTCAGTGGGTGTGTGGGAAGAAAATGATATGCTTAAAGTTAGAATGTACCTTGAGATATCTAGAATGTGGTAGTGCATTTTCAGTAAAAGTGGTGTGTTCTAGGACAAGCCAGTCAGATGTGGTTCGACCTAAGATGATGAACATGAATGGGTGTGGTGAGAGTGACCCACTTCGAGGTTAATGTTGTAGAAGAAAGAACATTTTGAAATGATGGTGGGCCTTTGTAAGGTCATGTTGATCTTATTCCTTGAATGCATGGTGTAGGAATTTTCTCCCGAATGGTTTTGATGGTGTGGATGGATGCTAATGTTGGGTAATACTCTATGGATTCTTGGGAAAGTGAGTTGGAATATGTTAGGCTATGGAATGTTGGGATGTGTTCTGGTGGTCCTTCGTCGATGGAGGAGTTTCCACATAATCTAATATGGTTTGGTGAACCATTCCAAATAAATGGTTTGTTTATGATTTTATTAGAGTTCGGATTAGATGGACTCGAGTGGTCACCGTTTGGGTGAGTTTTTCTTGGTAGAGTGGGTTGTCAGTGTTTAACTGTTCGAGTGTCCTAGAGTATTGAGTTGCATTTGGATGTCTATTTGTGGAAGTAAATCTTCATGAAAATTGGTTAGAATGGTCACATGTTTCCCTTCATGTGATAACCTGATTTGGTCAACATTAGAGTTGGAATAATAGGAAAATGATGCCCTGTGATTTGGGTCATGGGTTGTATAGATGATCGGGCTGATGAGGTGATGATTTGTTCCTCCATGGTGATGTGATTTTGTGTGTTATGTTTCCATGTACTATGAGTTTGTTGTTTTTTCCTTTGTTCAGTCTTCGAATTTCTACTGGTTGGGTGTGGTTAGATGTGATGAATCCTTGGGAAGTTTTAACTTGAGTTGTGGTAGTAGTGAGGAAGTATTGTGGGTAAATTATGTTCCTTTGATCCATTCTCAATGGCCTTGTGATTCAAAATCAGAAACATGGTAATATGAAATTGATATGGAGACCTAGTGAAATGGACATTAGTTATGGAAACATAGTTTCACATGAAAGAGAGTCTCTTGGACAAGCTGTTATATGGTGGGGAGGTTGTAAGATCCCGAATTTCCTCGTAAGGTATGTTATTGCTTATGTTTCATTTTATGTCTCCGTATATGGTTAATTAAGTGTTTTCTTATGTCCTTCTGAAGTCAAGGGGGTTTTCTGGCGGTTCTTGACATGAATATTATAAAAAGGGGCTCCATGAAAAATATGCATAGTTTATGCATGGTTTGTAAAACCATGTGAGGGGAGACCATGCATGCAGTGTCAATCCGCATGGTTCGAACATGGCCTAGAGAAGCCATGTGGGATAAGGGTGTTAAAGAAGTGTCCTCTACATGGTTTTCCATGCGGTTTGTAAAGCCAAGCAGGGAAACTATGCATCCTAGAAACATTGAGAAATTTACAAAATTTTCCATCCAAGGATTTTAAACCCCAACTCAAGTTTCTGATCCTTTTATCCCCCCATAAACCATGTGATGAAATTGAATTACTGAAGCTTCTAATATGTGACTCTCCTTCGATTCGTGGACATTTGGAGCGTTGTTGGTTGTAAATCAATTCCTTGTGTATGTCTAATTCTCCACATTGTTCCCTTTTTTGTATTAGGGCTTGTGGTTTCTCTTATATTTTTCAGAAACCCAAAAACGTGATTTTTACGATTGAACCTAGGTAAGGGTTTCAAGGGGTGTTTAAATAAATATCTATTTCCACGATTATGAGTGTGTAAATTGTCATATTCGAAGTAGGTGGTATACAAGTATTGTGCCATAGTTTTATTTTAGATTTCTGCATGGAAACTTGTGTTCTTCATTTTCCATGATTGTGTTCTTGGATATCATGGAGTATATGATAAAAAAAGGGATTCCTAAGTGACCAATTGAAACCCTCATTTCCCTCGTGGGATTCATGGAGTTTGACTTGATGGTTTTGGGGCCACCCATGGTGTGTGCCGGCAATCCCATACCTAGAGAATGGTAGGGATAAATGAAGGGTTGCCAAGTGAGATTATGAAGCCCATGTCAAACATGTTTTAATGATTTATGAGCTCTATATTGAATGATAATATACATTCCTATGGTTTTAAGTCATAAGGGGTAGTTTTTAATGAGATGAAAATGGATAATTGGGTTGAAAGATATTATTTTAATTGTTTAATGAATTGTGGTTAGAAATACCAAAGTGGATTAGTTCGCATTCAATGGTGAACTTGTAATTGTGTAATTGAATGGGAAATGGGTAATATGTTTATGAGATGAAAAAAGGGAGTGGATAAATTTTTGGAATGGGTTAATAGATGAGTATTAGGTGGTACACATAATTGATTAAATGTAATGAAGGGATTGTGTTATCTGACATGAGAATTTCACATTAAATGCATAAGTGGTTAATTTATTATGAAATGATAGATGGACTAAATCTGTTAATTAATGATAGATGATGAATTTGGATAAGGAATAGGGGTTTCTGAAGACACCAAATGGGTTAAGGTACAAGAATGGGAATTTGGATAAATGTATATGAATTTTAAATGTAAAATAAATTAATGGGTTAAGGAAAAACATTAATTCCCATGTTGGTTGTTATGTATTATGAAATCTAATGTCATTGAATATAATTGGTTGGGTTACTATTTGGTTTTGGTGACATGATAAATAATCATTTCCACGTGTATTGGTAGAGGTGGTTATTGAAATGATGTTTTATGCCCAAGGGTCAAGTTAGACTAAGGCACTAAACTCCACCCCAAAATTAATGGGTTATAGAAGAGGATGTATACTCTATTACCTTAATGGGTGCATTCCACCCAGACCAATTCATTAAGGTGATGATAATGTGTTGATGTGATATGTGGATCCCTAATTAGAGAGGGACTTTATTTTTCCCCTATGAATTTTTATTGATTGCCTTATACCCTTATGTAGATGATAATTATGCCTAAAGCATGGAACATGTCATCAATATGGCATTTGTAATGAATATGGTAAATATATTGGAATTGGGATAAATGCTAGTGTTTAATTTAAATGAACCTTAGTAAATTATTAAATGCTAAATGTACATTAATTAATTACCATTTATTTTTTACTTGTAGGAACTATCTATTAGATTGTATATTTTGTAGACATCGTTTGTGGTGGCCTACTATGTTTTTTACTCACACCCTACTCGAGAAACCATTGGGTACCTGAGTAGATCTCTTGGGTGCATGACATGATGATGGATGAGGCCCTACTCTAATATGTTGAGAGGGGATTGGGAGGTACATGGAGAAGGATTCCGACATAGATTCAGGACCCTTTTGGGAATTTGTCCTTTTGTTAAATTTTTTGTTTTGTTCAATTTCTACTACCAGAATGACATGGAATGGATATATTTGATTTGTGGTTTGAACCCCATTTGGGAAACGTTTGGTTAAGCATGTTTATTGGTTATTCATATTTTTTTGCTATTGATATTATGTTATACTATGTGTTACTCTAGTAAATATGGTATAGTATCCCCACTTGACTTATTAGACCCTCACCGCTAGTTGCTGTCCTCTGGCGTACGGGGAGGCGTGCTTGAGGTCATGTGATGACCCGACGCGGGGCACCTATTTAGTGCCTTCTAGGTTGAGGATGTTATAACTAGTGTTACATACCCTTCAAAATAAAAATATAAACTTCTATAACATCAATACTTTGAAGGTATATTAAATGATGTTCCAAAAACACCGTCAATTATTCTAGATAATACCATTTTATTTAACCATTATAGATTATTTATAGTAAAATCATTTTTAGAATATACATAACTAACTTATTAAAGAAATATCATTTCAATATCCATATTTTCCTCTTCCAGTATTGAAAATTTACCTCCTTGTACTATTTTTAATGTATGGGAACATTGGAATTATATCCCTTTTTTATTCTCCACATTTTTAGAATATCAAGTAAAATTTTGTCGAAATCATTCATCTCGATGGTAGATGAAAAAATAATGACTTACTTAACTAGAATAACACTTTAATTATTTCCATGTCATTATATTATTCAATAATATTAAATATTATTAACATACCCAATAATATTGGGAGTTTGAGTGTAGTCTAAAAATACTAAGGTAATTTTTGTATTTAATTCCTTTTAAACAATAATTTAATGTTTCTATGATCTAAAACATCATGTATCACCTGCTGAACAACATTAAAAATTGGTTACATAGAAATTAAATTCTATAACATAATGAATATTTATCTTATTCATGAAATTTTCTTAAGACATTGGTCTTATGAGTTAATTTCTTTAAGATTCTCAATTTCAGGATTAATTTGAAATTATAGTTTTAGGATGGTGATGATTTTATCTATAATAAAATATATTATAAAATGTATATCATGTGTTATTTAATTTCATTAATTAATTGAATGATAATTCTCCCACTAAAATTGTTTACCCTAGACATTATACTGATTTAGAGATCTGTGATTAATATTTCACTATGAAATTACCTCAATTTGGCACGAAAATCGTTATATTAATTATTAGGTGGGGGTTAATCCCAATCATAATATTTCTTATTATTGGATAGTTAAAAAAAATATCATTATTCACATCCATTATATGGATTCACTAATAATTATTACTATGTTATTATAACCCATAGTGTTTCCTAGCTATGTTTATTCCAAAGAAAACATACAATAAATGTAACACAAGAAAATCCTTGGGAACCCCAATTTTTCATGAAACAACCCATTTAATAGTCCAAAGTAACTCCTTACATTATTACCTTACAAAATATAATCCAAGGGTGTAGAGACACATACTTTTCATACATAGATATTACATATTATTAGATGAAGATTCATTGTATTTTACAAAAACATTAATGGGGTTTATAAAGGATTAGTATATTTGGAAACATAGAAATATAAATTACTGGATTTACGGGATTTGTTTATGCGATGGATCCCGCGGAGACCCTTTGTCTTCTGGTTTATAAATTTGGGTTTGGTTTTAATTTTGAAACTGTAAGGCGTAATATGCGCAATTTCCACCTTTCCCTCAATGTGAATTTTTTATGATAATAAAAAAATTATTTGGCCATAAATGACTAGATCATTAAATATTATATCATATCCTACATAGTTCATCATAACTAGAACTTTTCTTAGAAATATCACACTAATTACCATTTTTCTAAGAATGGGGATATGAAACATATGAACGAGCAAGGATAGATTCTAAATAATTGTAAACAATGGAGATATCAATGATAATATAATCATAACTTAAATATAAGGTTATGAGAAAATGAGTATAAAATTTGAAAATCATCCCTTTCATATCATGGATCATAATATTGAGTAATTGTAAAAATATTGGCAGTTCATCTTCTAGGAATCATAATGGAATTTGAAAGCATGATCTAGGAGAACATAACATTTCTGTTAGGAATATATTGGTGGCATACACATATACATATATAATAATTTCTATAATAGTCAAGTATAATTTAAAATACTATCATATTGGATTGGATTCAATCCCAAAATAATCATAGTAGTCATGGATTACTACCAACACAATCATAGTGTACAAATTCACTTAAAGAAATAGGTTTACTCATCATTCCATTCCTATTTATCTCAAGAGATATCCATCATTACTCAATTCACTAGAGGGATATAAAATTTTAATTACACACATCACATTATTAAAATAATACAGATGTTTTAAAAAAGACAATAAATCATTCATCATATCAATACGAATTAAAAAAATTGGTTCTATATACAATTCATCAGGATATGACTTTATGGAAAACAAATAGACTTCAAAATCATTTCTCTATCTCATCATAGAATAAACCATGGAAATGGAACAAGTTTAATAAATATTTTTCATCAAAATCACAAACTTTCTAGTGAAAAAATAGGGATGATATAATTTTATTATATCCGGAGTAGATCATAATTGCAATCAAGGGTATTGGTCATTAATGAATTAAAATACCATTAAATGATAATTATAAAATTCTTAAGGTAAATATAATTTCTTCTTTTAAAATTAATTTTAAAACAAAAAATTCATAAAATATATTAAAGATGATATTCATTGAAAATAAGAATGGAAATTTATAAAGATATCCTTAATTCCTTGAGTGGTCATGATGGTGTGAAATTTTAGTTAGGTTGTATAATTTAAAATAAATTGTTCATTTCACACCATTGTAAAAATTGAAAAATATACCTCTTCTAGAAAACAAAAACAAGAATAATTTTAAATAATTTTGTAAAAAAGTAAAATATTGATAAAAATTAACATCAAACCCTCGTATTAAAATCATAAAACAATATTGAAAACAATTTTAGAAAATATGGATATTTATGAAAAACTATCTTCAATCGAAGAGATAGATAATGTCAATTTTTCATAAAAATGTTCATTCACACTCATGAGTACGTAAATGGAAGAAAATTAAAGGAAAACAAGTATCATATTGAATTAAACATAACATAATAAAAGTCATTATATTATTGTGTTATATATATCATAATATGTTATCATTGTAAACTTTATCATAATCAATCCTGATAATTAATTAGATTGTGACATAAAATCGTTATCGCTTTAGTAATTTTTGAATAGTAATCCTCAAGAATGAAAGAATCATATATGAATATGTAAATAAAAATAAATTTTATAATAACCATAATAAAATATATTCAAGGGAATTAAATAAACCAAATTAAAGAAAAACGTGGTGAATATGGAATGTGACTCATAGAAAAAATGTGAGATGAGAATACAATATTCATTTATTAATAATTCTTTCTTTAAATCACGGTTTTGGGTGACAAACACTTCATTTTTCACTTTTGTTTTGGTTTGTTAATTTTATTCACTCTAATTTGATCATGGTTCCAATGTATTTATAATTTTAATCATGACATAATTATAATATATAATAATTATATACAAATGTATTTTTACCCAGAAGAGTTGGACAATAAAATTAATTACACCATTCATTGAGATGGTGGAACATAAAGACACACGATCATTTCTTATATTTTTTAATATATTGAATGAAAGAAAGGTAAATATTATTTAACCTTAATTAATCATCATAATATCATATATATCATATATATTGAATAAATCCATCATTATTTGAATCTGTGTAAAGAAAAAATAAAAAAGAATCACATCGCTTTGTCATGGAAGTAGTCCACACGTATACATGAGAGACATTGTGATCATACAATGGATTAAATGGTAAGAATTTATATATGATATTTTAATATGAAAATTTTAATTATATCATAATGATCATATATGTATATTAAATACATAATTATCACTATCCTCGAGAGGTGGTGATGGAAAATTCTTACATCATTTCATGAGAGGTAGTTTGATATATACACGATAGATGATATTTATTAACATTTTATGGAATAGAAGATGAATATAAGTTGTTAAATTAACATAATAACATAACGGTATATTTTACATAAAATTGTTATTATTTTATAATGTTTAAATAATATCTCAAGGTTGTATAAAAATAAATAAAACGAAAACGCATGGTTAATAACTATACAACATCTTCAGAAAACATCTTTAGGATTATATATGTGACCGTATTTAAGCAATAAAAACCAAATTACTAATATCATGGGAGGAATTTCATCCCCATAGAACGTGCCCCATGCGCTTGCAGATTTTGAATCCCTTCCGACCGTTACTACATCCGCCCTCAGCCCATCGGCAGTGTCGGCTCTAACTACCTTCAATCCAATATCGGGGTCTCTAGATTCTTTCACCACCCCCTAGAGGTCCCTAGGATCCTTTCCTCATCAGTGGCACCCAGTTTTGTCCTATAAGTAGGCTCTATGTGGGGATCCCTCTAGTGTTTCTGTTCCTTATTTCTAGGATATTTCTCTATTTTCCCATTCGGTGTCGAGGGAAGGCTCTAGACTGTCGTTGGTCACCCCTGCTTCTCCATTCACTGCTGATTCAGTAGGTTTCAAATGAACTCTTATGATGCATTTTGGTGCAAGGATCCCCCCTTTCATCTTTTAAGTGGTTCGTGGACTCTTGTAGTTTGCAATCGGTGGCTCTCATCTCAGTGATTCACCAAAAATCGTTTTGTCTGGTCCTCACCTTTAAGGTGGATTTAATTCAGGCTTAGAGAAAATTCGCTCAGGTGCTGGGTGGATGTCATTTCAATCTGTCATTGTGGTCTATGGATGTGAATATGGGGAAAGAAACTCGCGGGCTATGGTTTGTATTAACTTACCAGATCTCCCTCTTCCCTTCCAGAATGAAACCTTCCTTAGGGCCATTGGTGATTCTTTTGGGGGGGGCTCTATTAAGATGAGCGCACTAGTCATCTAGAGGAAAAATTGGTTGCTCAAATCTCTGATGATCTTGATCTTTCTCTTCTGATCCTAGATAATATCTCTCTAATGGTGCAAGAATTCTCTATTTGCTCCATGGATATTGTTTACCCAGTGGTTCCCAAGTACTGCCCATCTTGTCTTCTGTAGGGATATTAGGCTCAGAACTGCAGAAAACATTGCCATGGTGGCCCCCTCTTCAATTCCAGTGACTCTAAGCCTAGATCTCCACCCTCTAATACTTGAGAGGGGCCCAGTTTAGCCTCGGTTCTGCCTATTTACACATATGCATCCCTTTTTCCTATTTCCCCCTCCCCATGCATTCCCTCTCTCGCATTCCTGGACTATGGCCCTCCTCCCTCTAGCTCAGAGACTTGTCCCCATATGAAGTCCTATTATCCCTCCCCTAGCTCAGAGGTTCTCCCATGTATCGCTCTGGTTTCCCCCAATCCAAGTGGCAAGTGGTTAGGTTCTATGGTGTCTCTGGAGCAGTCGTGGGTTTCTTCTCGGATGCTGCTAACTGGGGCGTTGCTAGAATTATTCATGAGGTCCTCCTCATGGTCCATGGATGATTTTTTCTGGCTCATCCCCTAGCCAACTCCGGCCTCAAGCCATCCAATGATGGCTAAGGATGATGGTGTTTAAGGGGTCGGCTTTCTCGCCTAGGAATCTCGCCCACGGCCTAGGAGGGAGCCATGCATTGTTAACCAGGACTACAGTTACATTATTATCATGAAGTCATCTTCCTCAGCACCTAGTTCTAGTTCTTCGATCTTAGTTCATTATGAGGAATTAGTGGAATCAAGCCCCTAGGAAGGGTTGTCCCACTATGAGGTGAGTGGGAAATCCTCCATGTCCTTATCTAGATCCGACCCACATTTCTCAAATCTCTCAGATATGAGTCTGGGAGTGCGTTCAAGGTTGATGATAAGGAGGATGTTTGATAGGGACTCTCCTTAATTTATCTAGGATGAGACCACGATGCATGTGGAAAATGTTGGTCCTCCCTCATTGTAATTATTTCAATTCTCATCTTGAATGCCCAAGGATTTGGGGAATGGATGAAAAAAGATTTAATATGCTCAGAATCTAAATGACAAAAATCCAATATGGAAGTGATCCAAGAACACAAACAGGCCCCTACCATGATTTATGAGTTCACTTTTAAGGTGTTAATGCATGACTCCATGCATGCAGACCCGATCAACAAACATATATCTCTTTTTTGGAACATGGAAATTACTGTAGATATGGTCCTTGTGGGTGACACACATATCACTATGAAAATTTCGATTGGTGGGGATTCTTGGATTGTCTCTTTCATCTACGGAAGCTGCGACACATAGATAAGGGATGTTATGTGGTCCAAGCTAAAGACGTTCAATCCTGGGGACTAGCCCAGGGTGGTGTGAGGGTATTTTAATGTTTTTTCACTCCCAAATGATATGAAGGGTTATGCGGATTCTCCAAGAAGGGCTAGAAATTCTTACTCTCAGTTCATGGTAGGAAAAGGGTTGTTGGACATGGGATATTCAGGGGACTCTTTAACTTGGTGTAACAACCCAAATGGTCACTACTGGAAAATAGGTTTATACCCACGGTTTTCCAAAACCGTGGGAATTAGGATTGTATGATAACATATACCCACGGTTGTGTGAAAACATGTGGGTATAGTTCTCTTGTAATAACTATACCTACGATTTTGGAGAAAACCTTGGGTATAGGGTATTTTCCGAAGACCTATACCTACCCATGGTTCTAGATAACCATGGGTATAGATTTCCCACGTTCTGGCAGAGAAATATTATTAGGTGGGACATGAAAAAAATTTGGCAGGAAGACATTTTTCCATAGTTTATATTAATATATTTACTATAATATAAATATGTAATTTCAATAACTCTTTAGTTTGGTTGGTCCATTGGTGCAGTGCTCCTGTGAGGTTCTTTGTGCGACGTGGGTTCGATTCCTTTGGGACACATTGTTTAAATACATCACCTAATTATGTTAATATATATAGGTGGATATATGATAATATAATAAATAAGAATCGCATCTTGTTTGGTCTGTTGGTGTGGCGCTCCTGTGAGGTACATTGCGAGACGCGAGATCGATTCCTGCGAGCCGCGTTTTTTGAATGTAAATTCTGTATAGTAATATATATAGCCAGATATATTCATATACGATAGATAAAATTAATGGCTCGGGTGGTCTATAGGTGGGGCGCGACAGTGAGGCTCACTGCGGGGCCTGGGTTTGAAACCCCCTGGATGCCATTTTTGAATATTTAAATCCACACGGTTCTGAAATCAGGGGGTCAATGCTATGCCAGCCTGTTTACAGGCTTGACACGTTTTGGAAATCCTATCCCCGCGGTTTCGGAGAAACTGTGGGTATAGGCCGACCCCCCTATCCCGACGTTGTTCCAGCACATGGTTCCCAAAACTGTGGGTATAGCCTATACCCACAGTTTTGGGGGCTATACCCACGGGTATGAACCATTGGTATAAGGAGGTTTTCCAGTAGTGGGTGATAGTCGAAGATGGAGCATACTCAACTATTTCATCGCTAATGTCCATGTTTTATTCATGTTCCCAAATGCAAAGGTGACCCACCTAACTCATAGTATCTCTGATCACTCCCTGCTCTTGTTATCATTGTGTATGAGGGAGGTCTCACAGGAAAGGTTCCACTTCTCGAGTAGAAGGCCGAATCTCCCTAGTTATCACCATCTAGTTAAGTAAATTTGGGTGGAACCATCTCAATTTCACTCCTGTATGGATTTTAATTTCATGTTATGGCACCTTGAGCACAAACATCGAACCTGGGTTCAGTAAATCCACCCTTGGATCAGGAGTTTGATGCACTCTAATGGGAATTCGATCAGCTCGAGGGATGCCTTGAGGTCCACTGGGATGACTAAGTCTTTGGAGAACATGTTGAGAATAGGAGAAATCTGGCAGTCATGGTTCTCTCGTAGGAGCGAAAGGCAAGGGAAATCTCGCAGGACAAATGGATCAAGGATGGGGACAAGAATACCACATACTTTCATACGTTCATTCAGGAGAAGAGGAGTGTTGTCAAACCAAACCTAGATCTGGCGGATTGAACTTTCACAGATGAGAGAGAGGTGGTAGAGTGATTGGATCTCTCTCATTTTAAGGAGATTCTTGTTGGTTCTTCTGCGTCCATGTCCAGGGGTACCCCTATGGGGATTCCTTGCAATAGGAGGGGATTCCACAAGTTGTGTCTAACCAGGACAACGGTATACCAGAAGTTATTCCAGCAGAGGAGGAGATTCATGAGTCCATTTTGATCCTAGATCGAGAGAGTGCATTAGGTCTTTATGGGTTCTCTGGATCATTCTTCAGGGGATCTTGTGAGTTTTTGAGTAGCAATATCATCCATGCCATCCATGATTTCTTCCACGTGGGGGGTGCGGGGGGGGGGGGGGGGGGGGCTTCCTCAGATCACCGCGGATAAACCTCTCGTGCTTCTTTCAAAGATCAAATATCCTTATTCTATTCACCATTTTCGTCTTATAAGAATGTGTAATATTGCATAAAAAATATTTTTGAGTGTCTTCAACAGGAGGTTGTCCGAATTTCATCCCAAGTGGATTTCCATGGAGAAAAATGGGTTTGTGAAGGATTGTTCCATTCAGGGTGTTATGGTGTTGGGGCAAGAAATGACGAGGGATATTAACTTCAAATCCCGAGGCTCCAACATGGTCATTAATATGGACATGAGCAAGGCAGAAGATATGATGGGGTGGGGATTTATCAATAGGTTCCCTACAATGATGGGTTTTTCTTCATGGTCTCCCTACCACATCTTCAGATGTGTTAGCTCCTCATGGAAGGCTGTTTTGTTCATGGGGTGTACTCATTGATTTTTTATGGCCATCCGAGGACTTCATCAAGGTGACCCATTGTCTCCGAGTATCATTATTCTCATTCAAGAGACTCTCATTACTTCAATAAAAAAGGATATTTTCGATGGGGTCATCCTACCTTTTCGAAGGAAGTTTAGGCTCTATTCCTCATTGCACATGATTTTTGTTGACAATATGATTATGTTAATGAATTCAGTTAAGAGATCTATCCAAGGAATTAACAAAATCTTAAGGGAATACTATTATTCGAGTGGCCAGATCATCAGTAGAGAGAAGAGAAACTTCTATGTTTCTGATTCATGTAATGAAAGCAGGGTGCATGAATTGAGCATCAGTTTGAACATGCAACGTGGAGTCTTTCAAATGGAGTATATAGGCTCCACTATTTCTCTAGGAAGACTCTATGTCAGGGACATCGACAATGTGGTACACAAAATCACGGTCCATATTTTCAATTGTAAAAATTACTTCTTATCCTTCATTGGTCACATCTCTCTTGTCAATAGCGTTATTTTAGCAATTTCAGTGCATTCTCCTGCTCCCTGTACTGTTCCAAAAGGTGTCATACAGTCCATTAATAGGCTCCTCACACATTTCATCTGGGATGCGAAATTTTAGGGGAAAATACATTGGATTTTATGGTGGATGTTGGAAAGGAAAATTCATGAGAGAGGGATCAATGTCAAAATTTTGGCAGTCACAATCCAGTTCATGCACATGAGGCTCACCTACGAGATTATCAAGGAGCATACCCTGTGGGTAAGGTTATGTCCCAAAATCACTGATTCAGTTCTACTTCTCCTTCTTCTAATGGGTTATCCTTATGGTCCTCTGTGTGTAGAATCATCTCAAACATCCTTCCACACTTTCAATGGATCATTGGTTAAGGAAACATACTCTACAAGTTTCATAACTGGTTTGGTAACACGCTTTCCTATCCCGAGTGTCCATCTCACATGATTTCCTTCAAGGAATCAATCTAGTATCCAACATTTTTTACATCTGTTCTGAATATGACTTAACAAGAATTGTTCGACTCCATTCACATTACCTCGGAGCGGGGTAGGTGGGTTTTAACTCCCTCTATCTAAGGGAAATTTAACTCTAAAGACAGTCAATGGATGTCCATCTGTCATGGAAATTAAAACAGATATAATGAAATAATATGGTGAAAAAAAATTCATGATAAATTCAACTTTCTCTCTTGGAGAATTTAGAACAATGTTGTGGCGTCTGATTCCAATGTCAAACTCCTCGGAATTTTCATGTCCTCATGTTGTCAATGTTATATCGACAAAAGAGAAAAGAGTACGAGACATATTTTTTTTGAAGGGGTTTGGCCTCGCATGGTTTGGAGTACCATTGGTGTGTTTATAGATTACTCACCACAAGTGGTCATCACTGTTGTGTTCCTAGAGCGTTGGTTTTAGTAGTCTGAGGGTTCAAAGGTGGAAAAGATGGCACATACCTTAATCTTAAATGTGGGATATTTGTGATTATTTCTATCTAAGTACTGATCTATGTTCAAGGGAATTTATTCCACTGGTAGGTCCATCATGGGATGAGTTATTTTCATTCTGGTTGAGCTAATTCTCTATTCTGGTAATAGGAAGGAGGCTACGTCCATTCTCTTGTTGGGTGTCCATGTGGTTGTAGCTCATCATGTACCCTCTAGGGGGCATTGGATTCGATGGATTCCTACTGAGACCAGCCTCAAGCTCAACATGGATGGGTATTTTTTCTTGGGGGACATGAATGGAGGTGGATTGGTTCATGATGCTAGAGGATGTGTTGTCATGTCATTCACAACTCACTTAGGGAGTGGAAATTCTGTCTAAGTGGAGGCCAAAGATGTTCTCTTAGGATTGTCCATCTACAGGAAAAAAGACATTTATATTTTCAAGATGATGAAGGATTTTATGATTATCCATTATTATTTACACGGTAAAGGATCCATCCCCTGGTCAATCTCTTACATCATTCAGCAATTCAAGGCCCTTTTGAGCAACAACATTTTCATCACCCACACATAGAGGGAGGGGAACAAAGTGGAAAACTATTTGGCCTCCCTGAAAACTCCTAGAGTCCAGTTTAGTTTCCTTGCTGATTCATTCTTAATCAAACCTAATAGGGTGAATGTGATTCGGGCCTATTCCCTTGGCTTTCACTACATTCGGCCTCCATAGGCCATGGCTGCTTTCATTACCTGTAGCTCCCCTGGATTAATAATATAAATTCTAATGTTGATGATGATAAATATTACCTTCCTAAGATAGTTTTATAATCACAAAATAGACTCTATGTAATAGTGAGGTATTTAGGAAAGGTGTCTTTCATGTATTCTATAAAAAAAGTCTTGAAGTGTTGAGTGGAGAGGAGAGGAGGTGTTTTTTATATGTGGGGGAGGGGACCAACATGGAAATTTCATAAAACAATAAAATATTATAATGTAATTATAAAGAAAAATGCTTCTAAATGGATAGATATTTAATTTTGTGATTGTAAAATGTATAAATATGTCCATAAATTAGAATTTATACAATATTAATTGTAAAAAATACCATTATATTTTGGTTTAACCCCTGGTACCCTATTTAAGCCCAAAACAAGGTAATTTATTGTAAATGTTTTAATATTTATAATGGTTATAAATTATTTTCACTTTATTAAATAAAATAAATTATTATTTTTATAAATATCTAATCAATTATTCTATGTTCAATTCACATAAGTGGAATAATTTAGTCTAAAATTAAATTAATAAGTTCTATGAAAAGTTATTTTACAATGAATTTTTTTCCTTATTTATAAACTCATTTTATGTCAAAATTAAATATAAAATTAATTTAAAAATATGAATTGGATTAAAAATACTTTTTTTAATAATTCTACATTTATAACCATTTTAATACAAAACGGAACTTTTTGAATTCTTTAAAATAAAATATGGTTTAAAAAATATGATTTTTTCATTATTTATCAAAAATACAATCTTTGTAGAAAAATATAATAATATAACACTATGAAAACTGTTAAAAGTTGATTAAAAATGGTATATAATTTTTAAAAACAAAATAAATTTGAGAAAATCAATTGTAAAACATGTTCGTAAAAAGGGACAAAACAACTTTTTTTTAAATTTTTTTAAGCATGCAAGTGGATTTATACTTATCCCATACCTAGAAGAAAGAATATATGAGTGGTAAAATATATTTTCTGTAATATTTAATTAAATTCATTTAAATAATATTAATTAATTAAATTTATTATGATTAAATCACATTTATCCCGGAAATTGTTTTTAAAAAAACATTTCCTTTTTTTTAAAGGGATTTTTATTTTCATTAATAATGAAATGATAACCAAAGAATTTATATTATACGAGTTTAAAAAATAAAATTTTCAAAATTATATATATATAATACATACCAATTAAATGTATAGGGTATAATGATATACTATATTACATTTAATTTATTCTTAGTGTTTCGTGTATTGCAAGTTATCAATGAAATTAAATTTATTTAGAAAATATATTTCATTAAATCTTATGGTGCTACATTATACCCACATTAAAATTAATTTAAAACTTTTAATTACATCATTATAAAAAACAAAATTGATGTTACTTCTTCATCAACACATTCATATGTTCCCATAAAGCTTCCTCAAATATTTAGTTCCCCTAGATAACATTAACTAGGTGAACAACCTTATTTAGTTTCAAATTATCTCTATGGTCCATGTTATTACCAATTATTCTTCATAAGAAAGATGATTTTTTAGTGGTATAACATCTATGTTAAATACATGTTAATGATTATGTATGTACATCATCAGGTGAGTTACATAGAACAAATTATGAACTTTAGACATGTTTTGTAGAAGCACTATGTGAAATGATTCCATTCATACTCGATCATGATTATAAAAACGGTGATTATACACAGGTATTAGAATCCATTTTTTAGGAATCTCATAAACAAATTTTATGTACAAATTTATTAAAAAACAATATCAACAAATTCAATTCAATTTCACATTGGAGATTTTCCACATGACATTTTTATCGATTCTGAGCACCCTTTATGAGTGTGAGAATGTCTCTAAAATTACCCTCCATTTTCTCAGCATGCTAGAGTACCAATATATTTCTATATATTAATTTACCCTAGAATAGTGGAGTTTTAAATTTTTTTTCTATATAAGGATTCATAAGGATACATCTTAATTCTTCATTAATAGATATTTTTCTATGTAAACATGACTAGAGGAATGTGTGGATCCCACAACATCTAAAATCCATAAAAAAAGATATCAATAGATAATCCAGGGATTGAATGGTTCTATTATATTTAAAATCTATTTTATAATTATTTTATGTGCAAAAAAATTACTATATGTCAAGATCCTTTTGAAAACATTTTTAGGGAATCGAGGTAATCTTTTAATGCTGACCAAATAAAATCTATTGATTTACTCCATACAAACTGACCACTTCCTTAATATAAAATCTATAAAGTTAATTAATAAATAATTATTTTCTACTGTTAATGAAGTGTGATAAATTCATATGTATATTTACTAAAAAGAAAATATTATTATGTATTTTGGGTGTTTGGGAGAGTCTGATGACAAAATATGTGGTGATGTTTTCCCATTTCTATTATGGTATTTGTAATGGTTGAAAAATTCCACTAGAATTTTGTCTTTGAGAAATAATATTCTAATAATCAATATATTTATATAAAAAGTCTAAAATATCTTTCTTCTTGTCATCCTATCGTAAATGATCTTTTATATTTTTATATATATTCATACTTATAGGAAAAATAGAGAATGAAGAACTGTGAGCCTCCTCTAACAACTCCCTTAAATTTGGTATGGATTAAACACATACATGTTTCTTGAAAATTATAATTCCATCACAATAAATGATGCAATGAGGTACATTTCTAACATTCTTTTTTAGTTCTACAACTTCCTTTTGCACATCTATAAGGTTTTTCTAGATATATAGTTTAACACTCATTTGGGAAAGATAATATTTTTCCCTAGCCATATATATTTCAATATCCCTCATTTAAAAATATATAAATATTGGATCTTTTTTACCCTAATCATTGATAAGCTATCAATATCCTATTAACTGAAATCATCAACTACCTTTCTCACTTCACAGGGGTGGAATTTTATTGAGAAATAAATATATTTAATCTACTCCAATAATATTCTCTAGAACATATTCAACTATTTATATGTGAATATATACATTAAGATATTCTTATCATTATATATATTATACCATTCTCCCTAAAGATAATTTCATTAAATATTTAATGCACATTTTACCATAAATGACCCCATATTAAGAGTTTGGTAATTTTTCTCAGGAACCTTGCATTATCATGAGGCATTATCTATTACAATATCATTATGGATGAGAATACATACAAATACCTTCTTTAATAAATCACTATAGGTTAGAAATCCACATTAAATACATTGTAATGTACATATATGTGCACTACATAACATTTTATTCAGTTCTTTGTAAATTTCGCCACATTTATCTCTCTAAAGGAACTTGGATCCCTTTTGAGATAACTTGTTTAGTGGATTGGTCATCCATGACAATGTTTTCCCAAAGAATCAATAATATCAATCTAAAACAATGGAAAAAAATATCTTAGCTACCATGGTTGGTCTAGAGTAAAATTAATTAATATCTATATTTGATGGATCCAGTGATAGACCCACGTTTGAGATTATATTACACAAAAATGACTCCTTTTTATATCCATTTTTTTATTTTTCTTTAATAATATCCAAACTTCTAGTCTTCTGTAAAATCCTCATGTGATAATCATTATGTTCCTTTCCCATTGAATATATTAGAGTATCGTTTATACAGACTACCAAAAAATGAGAAAGGTAATATTTTAAGACTCTAATGATTAACTCATAGAAAATTGAGAGGTAATTAATATGTCAAAATTTCCTCACTATGAATCATAGTGTCTATAACATGAATGTAATGAGGTCATTGGTATATCCTCTTTCTTAACCATAAAATTATGATATCGACAGTGGAGAAAAATCATGGTAAATTATTGAGCTCCATGGAGTTTATAATAGAAGTAATAAATATTTGGTAGAGGATACTCTTTATTTATTGTGGTCTTATTCAATTCTTGACAGTCAATGTAGATTCAAATAGATCCATATATCAACGTAAAAAATGGATCAAGTGCACACCATGGTGACCAACTTGTAAGAGTAAATTATTTTTCACGATTCAAAATTATTTTCTTATTCAATTATTATATCTCAATGAAGAAAAATCTATATGACGGATTTGAAATTGGAGTACTACCTGATATGATTTCTATTGAGAAATAAATTTCCCAATTTAGTGGAAGATTATAAAACTATAATGTAATTAAATTAAAAAATTATCAAAAAATATCCATTTCCATTTTATTGAGTTTCTCCAAACAAGTATGATATTAACAAACCTTTTAAATAGGAATCAAGACCTATATAGTGGATGTAATTTCAAATTAAAGTTCAAATTTATAATGAAACCGATAAATGATCTTAGGTTGTTTATAATATAAATTTTTAATTCCATTCCTTCATAATTTATATCAAATTTTGGTAGTGAAATTCAATCTATACATATTTTTACATAAATTCCAAACAGAGCAAGAATAACAAGATTTTATAAAAACAATTCCCCCAAACATCAACTAGAGAATAATCTTAGAGTCAGAATGTGATCATCATAATGTTGGAGGTTTTCACAATAAATTCAACAAAACTTATTTGGGAGGAATTTATATACCCATATAAAATTCACTAGATATAAATAGTAGGTATAACCAATGTCAAATAAAACATTAGTTGTTTTATATTAGATGTTAGGTGTATATTCACCATGTCATTATCATACCCCTCATCAGAAATAGTGATCCCATGAGATTTTATTTCCCTCTAGTTTTAATATGTATCTAACGTTGATCATAATCATTAACATTTATATTGGAGAAATGATTAGAAAAATTTCCTCACTCCATACATTTTAAACACTTGAGTGTGGGTGGGGTATTGTACGGAGATTTCTCCTTATACAAATAATTAGTTAACTTCTTCCAATTACATTATTTTTCAATTTCCTAATATCCTTCCATTATACACTTAATACATTTACCATTCCCCTTAATATAACATACCTTATAATTCCTTCTACAATTTGATCATATATGAATGATAATATTTTTCCCTAATATGTTTTTAGAGTTTCTATTGAATTCCATATTTGTTTTATTATGAAAACAATGAGCTATATGGGTTACTCTAATACCAATTTCCTCACAGATAGCTTATAAAAATATTTTATCATAGATACAAAATACCATTATATATGAAACCCTTATGAGAGAAGGTTTTAATACACTAAGGAATAGATAAAATTAATATTAGGTTATATGAAAATTCCAGAAGCATACCGCACAAGTCTTAAAACATTCACCTCAAAGGTGCCAACAGATTTATCATCCATCTAATTTAGCACAAGTAATTCATTATCTATTACTATATGTAGAATAAGAGGAATGTAATTATTGAGAAAAAATCTATTAAATTTATCCCACTCCATGGAGTAAATTTATTCTTATTGCCTTATATTCTTGATAAGAGACCCCAATTGTTCTAAATCTCCTTCCAAATGATATAAATATAAAATGAGTTTTTCATTCATTGAACACCGGAGAACTGAAAATAAATTTCCAATGTTATTGATTCATTACATAGTAACTAGTGGATCAATATACCCACTAAAATAAGGTGTAAATTCCATCATAAACTACTCAATATTACATTATTACATACTTTATGTATATTTGTGTTTACAATGATTCACACCATGGGAATGTTGTGTAAGCATAGACATTATATTTTTCATTTCAACTCCCATGAAATTTGGTTTCTCTAGTGGATAATAATTGAATTTTATAATACATTATTCATTATCATGGTTCTTTTGGTTCTATAAATTAACTAAAACCAAAAGTTATATTATGAGAAATAATAATCCTAGTGGAAAACCATTTAATAAAGAAAAATATATTTTATTATTTCTAAATCATGACACCTTATTTTCAATCATTGACCACTTAGGTATTACCTATATCATTCATGGTCATTATTTATTCAAATCCTTTATGATGGTTAAAAAATAAAATTTCAAATAACGTTAGAATATCCCCAATTCTTGTCAAACCAATTTAACAGTAAGGGAACACTCACCCTACATAAGAGTGAAGGATGAGATATAGTCGACCAACTCTTTTAAGAGTTATTATACCTAGAAGAATCTATATAAAAATCACATCAACTTGTAATATCAATAAAGGGATGTTTTTCTAAGAAAATGTTACTTATTTCATTACCATTACATAAGAAATAATCCTATATATAGGATTATCTTATGTGTTATCCCTAAATTTTTCACATTCTAGATAACAGAGGTTAACTGAACCTATCCTAAAATACAAAATAGAGTGATCCAAACATCTCATTGAGATATATTACATCTTAATAAAGGAATATTCATTTCAATTTACCAAAACATGCTCAATAACTGTAGAGTATTAATGTATTTATAAATAATGATACATAGAGAACTGGTTCATGATATATCTATATAATCTCTAAATTAGTTATTCATAACTAGAATGATTTTAGACAAATCATAATAAATACCCTTCCTTATAACATGTTAAAAAATCTAAGGGTGATCATAGAGACATAGTATGGTTAATCAAGGGAGATATAAATGATCACTTAAACATAACATGATCATAAGATTATAAGAACATGAGTATTATATTTTAAAACCATAACCTTTATATCATTGATCATAATCATGAGTCATGACATAAAGGATGAAAATTCGTAAGACATGAATCATTATGGAATAAAAAATCTTGATCCATGAGGACATAACATTTTCATAAGACATAGATTAGTGTCATAAACATAAGAATATGTAATCATTTACTCAATAGTAAAGGATCATTTTAAATACATTAATAGAGGAATGGTTTCACTCCATAAACTATTGTAGAAGTCACGGTTAACTCCCAAGATTATAATGTTGGAAAAATTAACTTAATAAACTGGGTTCACTACCCATTCCATCCCTATTTATATCTTGAGATTTTTAACATTACTAAATTCATTTGAGGGATATATAATCTTGAGTCCACACAAGACATAACTAAAATCAATCATATAAGTTCCTAAAATTAATAAAACATTAATTATATCATAACATATGAAAAGAAATGAGTTTCAGAAACATTTCACCAGGACATGACCCCTGGAAGTGAAATAGTTTCCATAATCATTTCATTAACTGTTGATAACATATCCCATGGAAAAAAGGGTTGAGATTAATAAAAAACATAGGATCATAATTATAAATTGTCAAGAGAAAGAATATGATTTCTATAGTTGGGTAATAACCCTAGTAGATCAAATTTTGAATCAAGGGTTATTATCTTTTATGAATATAAATACCATCAAAATATCATTGAAATTTTATTAAGGAAAATAACATTTACACATTGAATATCAATTTTTGTAGCTAAAAATTTAAATAAAAATTTTAAAATATTTTTTCTTTTAATATAACAATGGAAAATTATAATGGAATATTTAAATCCTTGGGAAATATTGACAATGAAAATTTTCATTTATTCGATATAACATAAAACAAAACATTACTTTAACAAAATTCAAAAAAACATAAAAAATTACCATGATGAAAAATTTACATGAATGATCCTTTTAATTTTCTTATAATATTGTGAAATGGGTAAAAAATACATTAATCCATATTTGAATAATATTAAAATAAATCATGAAATAATTTTTCAAAACATGGAAATGGAAGAAAAATGATTTATGTCGGTCTTCCTTAAAAACTATTTATTACTTTCCTAGGTAAATAATGTGTGTAAAATGAAAGGAAAACATGTATTCAATATAAAAAACAATATTATAAGAAAAAAAATGTTTATCTTGAGGCAAATATTGTAATATTTCATCATCATAAGAATAATCATAAATAATCCTAAAAAACAATGAGATTATGATAAAAACCATGAATGCATAAGTAACTTTATAGTTGTAATCCCCATGAAATAAATAAATTAAAAAATAAATTTAAATTACAATAAATTATATAATATGAATCATAAAATAAATTTATGTTTTGTTTATACAACACATAAAACAGACAAGTGGTAAATATGGTATGTTTCTCATTGAAATAAATATGATGTGAAAATCATATACATCGAGTTCCACTTTCATCAAAGGAACATTAATATCAAATATAAAAATTTAAAGTTATTATACATATAAAAAATTACCATAAACATATACAATAAATCATATATTATATAATAATAATCTTTTATCAATAATTTTTTTAACAATTCATTATTTAAATCATTGTTCCTATTGATAACTAATTTGTTTTTCAAGCATGATTTGGTTCTATAATTTTGGTCCTTATAAATTGATAATGGTTCCATATTCTCCAAAATGTTAATAATGATATAAATACTATATATGTATACACTATATAAATATTTATAGTTACCCATAAAAATTAGATAATGAAAATAATGACCCTTTTCATGGATACTTTAGGCTGTAGGTACCCATGAATGATGTTTTCACTTTTTAAATTTTTAGAGAAAAATATAGGAAAATATTATTTTCAATTTAAAGAATAATTATATTATCATATATACACATATATATTCAAAACATCCATCTTTATTATCATCCATGTAATGTGGAAATGAAAAAGAAATAGCATCGCTTTATGGAGACAAAAGTCCACACATACGCATTAATGTCGTTATCATTTTCCAAAAGATCAGTGGGAATGAATTTAGATATGATATTATAATTATAGAAGTATAATTATTTCATAAATATAACATATATACATTAAATCTGTCATTATCTTCATTCATGAGAGGCGATGATGAAACACACATTATATTGGTCGTGAGCCGGTAGTCTGATGTACACATAATAGACAGTTTTGTTTCCACTTATATGGAATTGTGGATGGATATAAGTCATTAAAATAACATAATAACATCTATTTACATTTAATAAATGGTTTTTATTATTTATCTTGATTAAAGATGTTCTATGGTGGTAGAAGAAGAAATAAAATGAAAATAGATGATTACTAATTATACCTCTTCTTCAGAAAACGTCTTTAGGATTATACCTAAAGCATTCAAAATGGATTGATATTTAAATTTAGGTTTTTAATAGTTATATATATGTCCATAAATTATAATTTATACAATATTAATTGTTAAAATCACCATTATATATTTGTTTAACCCCTGGTACACCTATTTAAGCCCTAAAACGTGGTACGATATTGTTAATGTTTTTATTATTTATAATGGTTATAAATTATGTTGAAATTATTACCTAATAATTATTATTATTTTTATAAATATGTAATCTATTTTAATATTTTTATTTCAAAAAGTAGAATAATTTAGTCTAAAATTAATTCATCAAATGTGATGAAACCTGATTATCCAAAAAAATGTTTTCTTATGTATAAACTAATTTTATGTAAAAATTCAACATAAAATTAATTTAAATATTCTAAAAAGGATTAAATATAATTTTTTTATAAATTTTAATTTTATAACCATTTTAGTACAAAATGGAACATTTTAAATTCTTTAAAATAAAAGATGGATTAAAAAATTTAATATTTTCACTATTAAACAAAGAATCAATATTTTTAAATATTATAAAAATGTACCTCTAATATAATTTTTACATATTTGTTAAAAAAAGTATTTTTTTAATAAAAAAATTAAATATGAGAAACTCAATTTTAAAACATGTTTGTAAAAAGGGAAAAACCACGTTTTTGGAAGAAAACTGTTTTTATGCTTGCCGGTGGATTTATACTTATCCCTTACATAGAAGAAATAATATATAAGTGTTAAAAAATATTTTTTGTTATAATTAATTAAATTCATTCAAAAATTATTTTTAAATTATATTTATTATGAAAAAATCACATTTTTCAAAAAAATTGTTTTTTAGAAAAACATTTATTTTTATTTTCAAATGGTTTTATATTTTCATTATTAATGAATTGATAACCAATGAATTTATAATATACTTGTTTAAAACCCAATTTTCATAAATATATATATATATATATATATATATATATTCATACATACCAATTAAATGGATAGGGTGCAATGATATACAATATTACAGTTAATTTAGTCTCACTGTTTCGTGTATCATAAGCTATCAAAAAAATTAAATTTATTTAGAAGATATATTTCATTAAATCATCATGTGATACATTATACCTATATTAAAAATAATTTAAAACATAGAATTACATCACTATGCTAAAAACAACTGAGGATACTTATTCCTCTACGCATGATTAGGTTCCCATATAGCTTCCTCAAATTTGTAATTCATCTAGATAACATTAACTAAGTGAACAACCTTATTATGTTTCAATTTATCTTTATTGTTGATGTTCCTACCAATTGTTCTTTATAATAAAGATTAATATTTAGTGGTATAACATCTAGGTTAAATACATGTTTAGGATTAGGTATGTACTTCATCAGGAGAGGTACATATAACACATCATCAACTTTAGACATATTTGGTGGAATCACCAATTGAAAAGATTACATTTATACTTGATCAAGATTCTAATAGGGAAAATATTTGTAAGGATAATAATTCCCTTATTCATTAATCACATAAACAAATTTTATGCAGAAATTAATTAAAAAACCATATCAACAAATTCAAACCAATTTCACATGACGATTTTCAACATAACATTTCAATCGATTTTGAGCACCCTTTATGTGCATTAGAGTGTATCTAAATTTATCTTTCATTTTCTCAGCATGATATAGTAACATTATATTTATTTACATGAATTTACCCTAGAACAGTGTAGTTCAAAAAAAATTTCAATATTGGGATTCATAAGGATACTTTTGAATTATTCATTAACACACATTATTTTATGAAAATTTGACTAGAGAAATGTGTTGATCCCACATCCTATGAAACCCATAGAACAAGATCTCAATAGACAGTACCAGATTTTAATTGTTCTATTATGTTGAACATCTATTTAATGATGATTTCATGTTCTATAAATTACTATATATCATAATCCTTTTGAATACTTCATTAGGTATTCGAAGTAATCCTTGAATCCTGAACAGATACAACTGATTAATGTAATCCATATAGTCTTACGACTTCCTTAATTTAAATTTTCTATATATGGTTATGATATAATTATTTTCTCATATTAATGAAGTGTGATAAATTTATATGTATATTGACTACAACAAAAATAGTATTATGTCTTTTTGGTGTTTGGGAGAGTCTGATGAAAAAATATGTGGTGATTTTTTCCCATTTCCATTATATTATGGGTAATAGTTACAAAATTCCCCTAGAATTTTTTATTTGATACATATCATTATAATAATCCAAATATTGAGATAAAATGTCTAAAATATTATTCTTCTTGCCATCCTATCATAAATACACTTTTTTATCTTTATATATATCCGTACTTATTGGACAAATAGAGAATGAAGAACTGTGATCCTCCTCTAACAACTCCATTAAATTTGGTATAGATAGAACACATATATGTTTCCGGAAAATTGTTGTTTCATCACAATCAATGATTAACTAAGAAATATTTATAATATTCATTTTCTGTTTTACAACATCCTTTTGCAGATCTATAATTTTCTTCGAGGTAGATGGTTGAATACTCATTTGGGAAGGATAATATTTTTCCTTTTCCTTATATATTACAATATCCCCATTTAAAAATATGAGAATATTTGATATTTAGTGATCTTAATCCTTGATATGATATCCAGATCATTTTTTCTCAAAGCATAATTATCCTTTCTCACATCCCAAATATAGAAATTTATTTAGCAATCTAAATATTTAATCAACAATGATAATATTCTCTAGAACATATTCAACTATTTCTATGTGAATATATAAATTAAAATTATTTGATAAGTATATATGTCACACCGTTGTCCATAATGTCAATTCCATTATATATTTTATTCAAATATTATAACATTTGACTCCAAATTAATAAGTTGGGTAATTTTTTTCCGGAAACATGATTTATCATGAGGCAGTACCTATTAAAATATCATTTTGGATGAGAATACTTACCAATACCATATTCAATACATCAATATAGATTACAACTCCATATTCTCTATATAGTAATGTAGTTACATGTGCATTTCCTAACCTTTTATTCATTTCTTTTAAAATTTCTTCACATTCATCTCTCTTAAAGAACATGGATCCCTTTAGAGTTAACATGTTTAGTGGATTGGTCATCCATGCTAATTTTTTCATAATGCATCAATAATATCAATATAAAACAAGAAAACTAAATATCTCAACAACCAGGGTTGGACTATAGTAAAATTCATTAATATCCATCTCTGATGGATCAAGCGATAGACCATGTCTTGAGATTATATTACACAATAATGAATCCTTTTTATATCCATTTTTTAATTTTTCATTAAACATATCCTAACTTCTAGTCTTCAGTACAATCCTCAAATGATCTTCATTCTCTTCATTTCCCCTTGAATATATTATAACATCATTTATACAGACTACAAAAAAATGATCTAGGTAATATTTAAAGACTCCAATGATTAAATCATTGAAGATTGAGGGGTAATTAATATGTCCAAATTACATCAATATGTATCATAGTGTCCGTAACATGAATGGAATAAGTTCATGGGTATATCCACTTTCATAACCATAATATGATGATATCCATAATGGAAATCCATCATGGGAAATTATTGAGCTCCATGCAGTTGCTAATAGAAGTCATCAATACAGGGTAGAGGATACTCATTCTTTATTATGGTCCTATCCAGTTCTCAATAACCAATTTAGATTCACAAAACTTTATATATCTTCTTAGAAAAGGGAACATGTGAACCCCATGGTGACCCACTTGTTAGAGTAAATGCTTTATCATGATTAAAATTTATTTTCTTATTCAATTATTACATCTAAATCAGGAAAAATCTATATAGAGGATTTGATATTTGAGTACCACCCGGTTTGAGTTCTATTGAGAACTCTATTTTCCAATTTAGTGGAAGATTATAAAACTGTTGTGTAATTAAATAAAGAACTATCATAAATATATATATCCTTTATATTGAGTTTCTCCAAACCAATATGAGATTAAAATGAACATTATGATAGAGTATACAAATTCAAATTTATTATACATGTATAAAATTAAGAAAAACATATATAAAAAATAATATATTACTTAATAATAATATTTTATTACAATTATTTTAACAATTATTTATTTAAATCACTGTTCTTATTGATAACTCAATTGTTTTTCAGGAATTTTTTGGTTTCATAATTATGGTCCAGATCCATTGATAATGGTTCCATCATCTCCAAATTTATAATAATGATATAAATATTATATATATTGATTATTTACATATTTATATTTTCCCATAAATATTATTTAATGAAATTAATGAAACAATTCATGGAGACTTTAGGTCATATGTAGACATGAATGATGTTTCCACTTTTTAAATAGATTGAAAAAAATAAAGGAGAATATTATTTAAAATACAATGAATCATTATAATATCATATATACACATATATATTAGAAACATTCATCATTATTATCATCGATTAAATGTGGAAATGAAAAATAATTCACATTTCTTCATGTAGACAAAAGTCCACACATACGCATTAACGTCGTTATCATTTTCCAAAAGATCATTAAAATTGAAGTCAGTTATGATACTATAATTATAGAAGTATAATTATTTCATAAATATGACATATATACATTTAATCCATTAGTATCTCCATTCATGAGATACTATATTGAAAAAAATTATATTGGTCATGAGGGGGTAGTCCATTGTACACAAAATATATGGTTTTGTTTCCCGTTATATGGAATTAAATATAGTTATAAGTCATTAAATTTACATAATAACTTCTTAAAACATTTAATACATGGTTTTTTTATTTTATAAAGATTAATGATGTTTTTATGGAGGTAGAAGAAGAAATAAAATGAAAATGCATGGTTAATAACTATACCTCTTCTTGAGAAAACGTCATTGGTATTATACCTTAAGCATTACTAGAACGATTTTATGATCAATCAAATGAATATAAATTTTGGGGAGATCTTTAATGGATTATTATGTTTATACAACGTCCGAACTAAAAAACTATTTATGTGTGGAGTTGATATCATAATAGGTGTCCTTTAATAATTAAGGGTGGGGACCCACATTTAAATTTCTTAAAATAATAAAATTGGATAAAGTAATTTTCAGGAATAATGCCTTAAAATGTTCATATATTCGAATTAGAGAATTTATAAGTCTTAAATATGTCTAAAAAATATAATTCATTCAATTTTAATTTGAAAAAACACCCTTTATCATTTTGTTTACCCATGGTAAACCGTTATTAACTCTAACTACACTAACATATTCTAACTAATTTTACTATTCATTATGAAAAAAATTATTTTAAATTTATTGACTAATATAAATTATTATTATTCTAAATATTAAATCCTTTTTAAGAAATTCAATTCAAAAAATTTAATGATATTAATTTAAAATTAAACACTCAAGCATAATGAAAAGTGGTTTTCCAAAGAAAATGTTTTCCTACCCTTATGTTTTATATTTCATAATTCAACATAATTTTTTTTATTAATAATAATATTAATTAATTAATATTACTTTTTTACACAATATTAAAATTGGAACTTTTTTGGGGCTTTTATTGGAAAGAAAATTTTCAATAAAAATGTGTATTTTCACTATTTATCAAATTTTTTAGAATTATCAAAAACTCACACTTTTATAATTGTCAAATGTTTATTAAAAAAATTAAATTTTTTCTCATATTTTTTCTAAAGGTGGAAATAAATAATTATTAAATTAGTTTTAAAAACACGTTGATACCATATTTTAAAAAAGTATAGTTTTTAAAAATTCTACTAGATTTATTATCATCAAATGTATATGAAAAATATTATATGAATCATAAAAAATACGGTTAAATATATTTATTTAATGTAATTTAAAAATAGTTATTAGTTTAATTTATTATGATAAAAGAACATTATCTGAATAATTTTTTTTCAGAAAACTTTCCATTTTTTGTTTTAAAATAATTTTTTTATTTTTATTTATATTAAATTTATTGTGAATGAATTTTTTTATAAATGTGTAAAACATATAATTTTCCTATTTTAGTTTTTCCTATTCAAACCAGACAATTTAATGTCTAGGTTATAATAGTATACTATATTACTGTTCGTTTAGATTAAGGGTTGTGTATGTAATAAGCTATTAGAGAAATTATATTTATTTCGAAACATTATTTTATAAAATATCTAGGTGTAAAAAGGGGAACCCTACTTTGGTGGAAAACTACCTCATATGAAGGTCATGGTGTTAATATTGGTTTCTTTTGATTGAATCTTACACCTAGTATTTTTTTTGTTTTATTTTATTTCCTCACAAATTTTATATATGTCATATGCATATTAAATTCATAACTATTACATAATTTATAAAATTTATCAATCATGTTTTATTTCATTTTGAGTATGTATAAATCTAACTATTTGTTTTTGGAAATACCTATTACAAACACCAAATTAATGTTTTCACATTACAGTAATGTGTACCTCATTACACAACCCATATATCTATGTTAATCACCCAAAAATGGAATTCAATTATATTCCTTGATATCCAAATGAAAAAAAATTATATGGTACATGAATGCTTATTTTAAAATCATAATATTATATGATATTGATAAACTTTCCTGAGCAATCCTAGAGTAACAGATAACCAACCCCATTCACTTTTCATAGCCATGGAAATCCTCTAAGAGTGTATGTGGTCCAACCCTATGTCCCTCTACTAGGGGAGAAGTTACTGAAGACAGAACTAAATTCATGAATACTATAACACCTAATGTGTAGAAACTATTCCTAACAACTATTCTCAAGCTCATAACTAAAATTATAAACTGATCAAAAGGTAGATGAAAAATAAATTTTTTGATATCAAACCTATAATGATATGTAATGATATTTCCTAGAATCATTTTTTCATATAAATGTGCATACACAATTCTAATATTTCGTAATGATTTTAATAAAAATGTCTATTATGGAAAATTAATAAATAAATAATTTATTAATTTATTTTCCAGAACAATAGAAATTTATAAACTATTAGTAAATAAATTTTTATTGTAAAAATTTATAAATTTTTAGAATTTAAATATTTTAAATTCATTTCAAAATTTAAAACTTTATATTTTATATTAAATATAAAATAATTATATTTTATGAATTATAATCAATTTATAAACCAATTTATATTATATAAAAATTTTATATTTTCTAAATATTATATATCTTTTAATTTATAAACACTTATAAATAATCTCTTACAGTTTCTAAATAATCTATTAATTTCTATATCATATGGTATGCCATTTAATTTTTCAACCGTAATTTTAAAATATAAACCATTAATAATTGGGATAATGTTTCATAAAAATTTATTTAATTAAATATAAATAATTTATAATTAATTAATTAATTAATAAAATCCGTATAAATTATGATAACTGAAGGGTCCTAAAAAAAATCCACAAAGGAGATTGGGAATCCCCCTTAATTTGAGAAAGGATTCTACCAAATTTCCCTCAAATAATTGGACATATGAAGAATACATAAGATTAGAAAAGGACCAACCGGTCCGCATACCGGTCCAACATTGATGGTACGCAGCCGGTTCAGCGAGACTCCTCCTCCACAGACCTGCGTCGTTCGTGAAATGGATGCGGGAAGCCCTATGCGGGCACGAAGCAGGACAGGTGCCAGGCAGGTCCACCGCCACGAACCGCCCCAACCACGAAATGCACCAACTGGCCCATACTGCATGCACTGTTGTTCATGGAACAGAGGCAGAACCATACACAGCTGCAAAAAAACCCCTGAACCGATTTGGTTCAAGGGTGAGGTGCATTCAGTGACCCCCCGTGAGTTGTGGATTGACCAAGTCATTCGTAAACTGAGATTTCAGTCATGGGCCTCGGAAAAATGTTCCGCTTGACCAGAGATACATCACATTCCCCCTATATAAAAGGACATCAAGGGGGGGAGAAAGGGATCGATCAGATTCGGGTAGAAGGATTCAATGATCGGGGGATCGATTGATCGGACTCCATCAGCGAGAAGGTTTGGAGATTGACTTCTAAAGGAAGGATTCCAGATGAAGGAGCATAAGATTTTGTGAATAGAGAAGTTCCAATTCGCAAACCAAAAGAGGTATAAAACTGGAAATGAATTGATAAGGAACCAAAAAATTCATAAAGAATTGGTGAACCTTGAATATAAAATAAAAACCGTGAGCCATGGCCCCTCCGTGGATGTACTCCCTGAGGACCAGGGAATTTATGCCCCCTTTTTTGATCTAACGCACCGTGTATCACCCTCCTATGTGGGCGAAGCCCTGACAGTAGAACCCCCAACCAGTGACACCCCTGACCTCCGCTGCTAGCACGGACTCCACCATGTACCAACGTGGTACACGGGCCGAACCCTAAGCCACATACCACCCTAGTACAAGGCATGCCTATCAGTCTTCATACCACCCTGGCACGCAGAAGGCCTCTCCAGCCATGTAGCACCCCCCTAAGCAACGGGTTCAACTCCTTATAAACCCATTCATCCTACCAATCCTTCCTTGTTCCCATTCCCTGAGCCAGATAAAGCCCTTCCAATCGGACCCGATCCTTCGCAATCCCTTTATTGGCCTATTCATCGGCCCCGAGCCAAGGCCTCTACCGAAGCCAATAGACCCGTATGAGAAAACCATCAGGCGCATCAGCGTTCTGATTTGAGTTCACATATCCATGCTTGGAAAGGACAAAGGGTTTTCCCCAGATCTTTAGCGGATTGCCGAAGCATTCCTGGGTTCACATTCCCATGGTAGTGCAAGATCTGATCCTGACAGTCCCCATTATTCGTCTCCACTTTCCAGGATTGAGGGATCCCACTCGCATTTTATTTTGATGAGTGCTAGCGGTGAGAACTTCTCCCCTCTCCTAGGAGTGGTTGGGCATCCCTCCTAGAGTAAGCCACACACCATCCTCGCCAAAAGACAAGGTCCCTTCCCCTCTAATCACGTAAGGTTCATTGCTTTGTTGTACGACTCCTATATTCCTCCATCATCAGGGATAAGAAGAGTCCAGTGGTCTTGGCCTTCTCCTCCGCTCTTCTTCTTCCTTCCCTTCCATCGATAGGGATAATATGTGAGTCTTTCCAAGTCTGTTGCATTCCCTTGTTTCTCACACCAGGCATGACTCACATGGGCTTAGATATTTGTGATGGTCACAACATCCGCACAACGATAATGCTCAAAATGGACTACATGGGTTTTGATCCTAATCTCCTGACCAGGGTACGTAGGGAACCTTCTTAAGGTTCAATCCCAACAACAGGAAACTCTCACACGTAAGCCCTAATCTCCCAGAACTACATGGGCTTTGATCCTCAACCAACTGGGATACATGGAAACCTCCCCGAGGTGCAAGCCCGATATCTATGTCTGATACACATCCGTCACTTTCAGACCATGTCTTCATGACACCAGCAGGACCGTATCAAGGCCCAAGAAATCGCTTCCCTTGGGTCTTCTGGGCCACTTTGGCATATGTCCCGCACCAACATTAACCTGGCTTCTCTCGCCTGGGTGTCCTTACCACAAGACGTTAAACTGTATGGTTGGGTCCTTGTCGCATGCCCTTAAAAGGTGATGTGTCCCATCAAGTGGCACTGAACTACGTGGATTTTGATTCCTCTCATTAGGATACGTAGAAAGCCCGTATCATGGGTTTGATCCAAACGCTCAAGTTGTTATCTGTCTTCCCTGGATGACAATAAACTCTAGAGCACCCAGTTATGAGGCTTTAAACCCATGTCGTCTCAATGATTCTAAACTCCTTGGAGTCATTAATCCCAATGAGGGATGGTAAACCTCGGGCATAAATGACTCCACATCCCTGCGTTCAGTTGATCATTTCAAACTAAGGGGTAATCCATGGATACTATGATAGGGGATAAACCAAAGATTCACGAACATATGAATACGTCTTAAATATATAAGAGAGTCTCGGAACATGCAATAATTCCCCCCAAAAAAAGGGTGTGATGAGCCCGACTTCCCATCCTCTCGACCAATGAGAGTTCTTAAGCATCACTGGCCAAATCACCCATCGAACGCTTGCCTATAGAAAGTAGGTCCACAGATCTTTGGATACCGAACCATTGGATGTTTCGAAATGAAGACTAATATACCTGACCTGAGCGATTGAGCAGAACACATCCCTCCGTAATATCGATCAACGGGCACATCATTCTTCCCACCCTCGGTTAAAACAAAAATGGTGAACCCGATGTGAATCTTTAACCAAGCGTGATAGATTTAACCAAATCCCACTCTATGCCCCCTTATACTCACAATGAGGGCCATGCAAGGTCATTAATTATGCATGGGATCATGAGATGCTGCTTTGATGGGTTTGCTATTTGTATTTGTTAAAATATTTTAAAGGTACCAATAAAAACTCCCTTCGAACCAATGGAATCACGAAAGAACTCATAGATGCATATATCAAGAAACGAAATGAACATACATCCTCACCTATGAAGTACCCCTTCACCTACTCAGCGTCTTCAACACAGGGACTCAGATGCGTTGATCTGAGAGTACCACTTGAATGTTTCTCTCCTAACGGTGGAGGCGGCCATACATGCCCTCTAATCCGCCAAGACCAGCCGGTATCCTGACCTGCAGCGGCTGTGAAAGTAGATCCAGATGGCTCCTATTGCTGTCTCAAACCGTTTTGGGAGTCTATATCTGGAACTAGGCAATGCGTACCTTCCTTATTATAGGAAGGCGGATGAGGTTGACACTAAGGAATTCATCCCCACGGAACGAGGGTTCTTCTCTAAGGCCACCATTGGAAGACATCGTCGTGGTTACGCCGCAACTCAATATCCTCACGCTAAGGAGGAAGTCACCCTGAGGATCCAGGCACATGCTCCCTGAGCTCCGGCACCTCGGACCGCCCGATGAGATCGGAAAACGTACAACTGAGGACCAATCATCACCCTTGTTTCTGAGGAGGATCTCCGCTACCCAGTCATGAAGATATATTGTGAGAAGGCATATTCATTTTTCTGCTCTTCCAAAGTCCTTCATCCAGACATGGAGACATCATACGAGCAGGCGCGCATCCCCTCCGAGCTCCATCAAGCCCATCACTCACACAGGATGGCACCTACCTGGCAGGAACCTCTCCCTACCCAGGTTCATGAAGCCCACCAACTAGACGTGGTGGCAACCCATTTCCTAAAAGAACATCTCCTAGCAGATGCTTATGATTCCTACCATCCTGATGTGGTGGAGATCAACAAAGCCTTCCATCCATACATGGTAGCAATTAATAGGCGGGCACGTCTCCCTATCAACAAAGGCCACCCACTCGATATGGTGGGGAACCGACATATTCAGAGACAACTGCTTTCAGATGTAATAAATTCCACCATCCAGATGTGGTGGAAAAGGGAGAGATAAACAGTCATATCCCGGCATAGGGGCAGACTTTTTCACCTTCCCCGACACAGGAGAATTGTTAGTACCCACTGACCACTAGAGGACCGGAGCAGGATATTCCTTCTCTGATACCGGAATGGGCCTTCATACCTGTTCTATCCAAATATGTATCTCTACATATCCTGGAAATGATGGAGGATCAGGTATCAATCCCAGATCATATCTTTCAAACTCGCCAAAATGTAGTTTCATCGGCGACAACAACAAGGACTCCGGCCCGTGAGACCGTCTCCCCAATTGAGGCGACTCATCTGTGATATGAGATAGCCGCCTCGGAACATATCTACATGTACGATTCTTCCCAGGAGGGTCATCAGCCATATTCCGAGATACAAGGGCAATTGGATCGAGCTTCTTCACTCGTTCCAACTGGGGGACACCCGTCCATCACGGTGGATGCATCAGAGCAGAAATATATCCCTGATAAAATTAAATATGTTCATTGGAATATCCCAAAATCATCAAGGGACCCAATTAGAAAGGGACCCAAAGGTAAAGGCCATTATCAATAGTAGAAAGTCCCCGCTGCCCATAAGAAAGCGCCCCGAACACGCCGAAGGCCGCAAGAAAATAAAGAGCAGATTCGTGACTTCTCTCTACTGGAAGCTAGGGTTCCCAATTTCGATAAGCATATATCTAAAGATGATAACCTTTCCCACCCATTACCATATTATAGGAGTAGGAGTAGTAGTTGTGATGGTCCTCCCTGTAATGTCTCTACTAGCAGCTCTGAAGGTCCTCCCCAGAGCAGTCGCGGGGGCCTCCACCACAGGCATGTAACGATCGATCACGAGAGATTATCTTTTGATGTGAGTCATGGATTCCCTACGCATGACTAGAAGATCGAGAAGCTAGAAGGCCCTCCACTTGTTGCGGTCCACCCTGAAGGTCCTCCCCAAGGTATACACTGCAAACACTCTCCGTGTAGTGGGACCACATATTATCAAAGTAGTCTTCGCTGTCGTAGTCACAACAGAAGAGGCCCTCCCCACAGTGACATCTCATCATGACAATAAGGGCCTCCCCTTGTCGTCGCCTGCCCTAAAGTCCCTCCCCAAGGGTTGCGTTGCAATGATATTATGTGCAGCCAGGCATCAGATCACGTTGGTAATCCTCACCACTCTGATAACGGAGGTCATCCCTGTAGAGACATCAAGCAGCAAGAAGTCCCTCCCCTCATTGAGGTACATTTTGAAGGCTCTCTCTAGTGTGTACCATGCAAACATTCTCCTTTCAGAAGCTGTGATGGTAGTCCTCGCCACTGTGGAAGCTGTGATGGTAGTCCTCGCCACCAAGACTGCCATTGCAAAGGTCCTCCTTGCAATGGCCCCATGGAACAAGAAGGTCCTCCCCTTATCGCAGTGTGTCTTGAAGTTCCTCCCCATGATGCACATCGAATGTCAAACCATGATGGCCATCCTCACAATGATGGCAGTTATTGCAAAGGCCCTCCCCACAACAATGCTACATAGCCAGAAGGTCCTTCCGGCAGTGACATATCATATCGACAGGAAGGATCTCCCCATACCAAATCAAGCCCAGAAAATCCCTATTATGTCGAGGAACTCATAAGAATGGGATCAAGCATGTCAGATTCCCAGCTATTCACCAACGAATCCCTTCTTCAATCCAGAGACGGTCCTGGGCCACGTTCATCTTCTGAACCACCTCGGAATCGACCACATTATAATTCAATACCTATCGGCCTCACTGCCTCCAACCACACTATTGGTGAGCATCTCAGTTCGGCCGACCAGGTAGATAAATCACTAGAGGAGGAGTATTCCGACATGTTGCACTTGAGGAAACGACTGGCCAGAGATGATGTACCAGTTATGTTCTGGCCCACGACCAACTATAAATTCGACATACCGATAATGTTTCCAGAACAATGTGGGCACGACACCCTCTCCAATATATAGAAAACGCTCCTCTGGCTAAAATCAATATTCTTTCCCTACAATGGGCATGTAGACCATGTTGATACAATAGGAGACCTCATGTGTCACATCGACCTGGAAGCTCTTCCATCGTCGTGGAAACCGCGAACTACGAGGTGTAAAGGAAACCATGAGTTAGCTTACCTCCGTGCACTGCCCCAGTTGCACCGCCTCATTGGTGATACTCTGCTGGGAGTCCATATAAGAGGATGGGGAGAACATGGAGCTCTATATTTCATTCCACTCCCGGCCCAG